>CM027847.1:20435208-21035208 GCA_016097595.1 Eucalyptus pumila
ACCAGAATCTATCATTATGCCGAAGACAGGTCGTAAATTGGAAACTTCCATAAAACAAAAACAAAAGGAGGAATAAAAGATAAATCACGGACAGCAATCAATAAACCAAGTACTTTGTTCAAAAGCTTATCAAAATTGGACAACGTTTTGGCATCATTTGAGCGTGCCTCGTTCACATCCTTAACTTTATTACCAATATTTGTCGGGGACAAAAAACCTTCTTCAGAAAATAAAATAACAAAACAAGAACAAAACAAACATAATGGCTGCACCAAACACAACAACCCAGTCAAGCTCCGACTTCCTTACCGGTGCAACATTCGGGTGTTCCTGTAATACTTGCCGGACATCCATCGGGTTAGATTTCTGTAACCCTTCGAAAAGCATCTCACAATAGCAACCCCGGCTACGTTTACAATAATTGTGACGGTCAGGCAACCGCTTGCAACGGACAATCAGGCAACATTCTAAAGCCAAATTCGAGGTGTCCACCAAACTCTCCAATGACCTGCAATCGTGGATCCACAAACACTTTAGAGATTCCAAGCGGTCCAACCCTTCCATGCTTCTTAGCTTCAGACATTTTCCTACTCGAAGCTCCCTTAGCTTCTTTGATTTCGATAGGTCTGGCATCCTTTCGATCGACCTACAATATGTGACTGCAAGGGATGGAAGGGATCCCAATTCTTCGAGGCCGCGAATCTCGACTACTAGCTCGCATTTGAACAGATCTACCTCTTGCAAATTCTTCATATGTGACGGCTCAAGTGCTTTTGTGGGGTGATGCGGCTGTGGAGGAATCTTCGAACGGTATTCGGACCAGAATCTTGTCATTTTCGACGTAAACAGTTTGAGCCGTCTTGAAAACGTGTAATCCTGCATAAGGAGTTTCTCCAACTCAGAATCACATATACCAAGGAATATCGGCATCCAATAACGACAAAAACCCAGAGTCCACACTTCTCGAAATATTGACTCTCTTAAACTAGACGGGAGCTGGAGGAGGAACCGCATGTTTGGGGAGGCCAATATTCGTTTTTCCAACTGAGATGGGCTATGACGGTGTTCAGGACCAAAAATGACAACATTCTCCAGCTCGTCAAGGGGGTTCCTCGTCGGATTCCCTAACCATCTGCTCTCCTGTGCGGCTATCTCAAGTTTATGGATATTAGAGACAAGACTCGCCACGGTGGGTAATCCGGATATTTGGGTCCATGACATGTCTGGCATTTTCAAACAGGACAGGCCTTGATATTCTCCGGGGAACCAAATATGATCAGCTACAAACAGTACAAGCCAGACCGCACTAGGTAATTTTGTCATGCCTCCCTCAATGTCCCCCATTTTAAGTGTTCTCAGTTGCTTTAGATTGCCGAATGAATCAGGTAGGTGATCAATACCTGTTCCTACCAAATCCAACTCGATTAATGATTGTAATTTCCCAATGGAGTTCGGAAGTTTCTTTATCTTCCAACAACCACGTAATCTCAAAATCTCCAAAGACACCAACATAGATAAATCAGGTGTTCTCCTTAAGTTATAGCAACTGCTGAGATCTAAGACTTTTAACTTCCTTGCTGCCTGCAAAACAATTTGATAAAATATTCATTGAGAAATGACCTGCAAGAAAAATGAAAGAAACGACTTATGAATACAAGGAGTTGGACTCGTATCGCATTTCCTTGATCCACCTGATTATTTTCTTCCGAAATTTTGCCATTACTAAGGTCAAGAATGACTAAATTAGTCGGATGAAAGTTTTTTGCCTCAAACATGAAAGGGCCACCACAGCAAGAAAGCCATCTTAAATCAGAGAGAAGATTATTGAAGTCTCCAACGAAGGACACCTGACTCCCTAGAAAGAGCCTCAGCTTTTCTAAATTAGCAAATTCATCAGCCTCCAATAAAGTACCAGCCTCCAACAAAGCACCATCTTTAAGAAATCCAACGACAGCGCTTTAATTTCCTACTCCCCTAACAATGAAAACACAAAGAAGTCCATATGTGAAGGTCAAAACCAAAAAATTTCAAGTGTTAATATCGATTAATTTTTCTTTTACAAGAATAATATCACAAGAAAATAAATTATTGTTCCATTCTCATACCTCTTTCTGCTTCAAAATGCTTAGCACTTGCTCAGATTCCACACTCTCTTGCGCTTGCTGAGATCATCAAAATTCTCTTTTCCTAACGATGTCCCTTCCGAGGTCCCGCACTTGGTCATGCATCCAGAAAGTATTATCATCCTTGATTTTTATCAAGGACATGAGAACGAGGACTTCAAAGGGCATTGTGTGGGTAGTATCCACAAGCATCCCACATGTAAGAAGGGTATGTTTTATCCTCATCAATAAAAACAAGCTATATCCAAAAATACTTGCTTTTGTACATCATCTAACCTTTCATAAGTTATCATCAATTTTTCTTTGGACTTCCTTCGGAGGAGCCTCTTTAGCTTATTCAAAGTGTCTTTCCATAATGCTTTAGATTTACCGGAAAGGAATGAACCTACTCTTCAAGAGCTAAAGGAAGCTTTCCCAAAGTATGGACAATTTTTCAGAAAGGAGATATACTTTATCAAGTGGAGAGTCTCTTCTAAAGGCATGCCTACTGAAAAGCTTAAGAGCATGATCAAATTCCATTTCACCTACTTAAGTAGCTAAAATATTTGCAAGGCCTTCATCTGTTGCTTCTCCCAGTTTGGTTAAAACACTTTGGTCCTAGTAGTTATGATAATCCTACTACGGAAACCAAACCAATCATATTTTCCTGCTAAACTTTTGAGTTGTTCTTTCTCATCCACGTAAGTCAAGAACAATGAGAACATTTTTTATTGCAAAGTACTCTCTCAATCATGTTGATGCCATCATCCACATCATAAATTTAATTAGGAGAGATCGGAATCAAGGAACTTGGATAGCAATTGTTTTTGCAAATGTACCAGACCATGGTGTCGTGATGATTCTCCAACGTCTGAAAGGAAATTGCATTCGTGAAAGCTAGAAGAGAGTCGGTTGAAGATGACCTTGGCAAGTGTTGTTTTGCCAATCCCACCCATTCCGTGGATTCCAAGAAATTGTACATTATCGGATTCCACATGCAACATTTTGATTATAGCTTCAAATACGATCATCAACTCCAACTAGATCTTCGGTCACATTTTTTTAAATCCGATGTTCAACTTAGTCAACACTGTTTGAATTATTGATCGTTTCAGGCCTCTTGGCTGCCAAAATGCAACAACCAGGTTAGAATAAATTTTATATTTACAATTTGCAGAAAACGTAAAATTATTTAGACACCAGAACAATCTGGATTTTTCCTATTCTATCTCCGCTCCCAATTTCAGTCACCACACCGTTGGCCACTGCCACTGCCTCGCCGTCGTTTGACATCACTCACCTCCCCGGGCCGTCGCTGTCACGTTCTAGCGTCATTGCCCATCGAGCCCTATTGACCTGCCTGTCTGGCCTTTTGCCTCAATCCTCATCATGTGGGTCGTGGCCTTGCGACCGCCAAGGATGGCGTCACCGGCCTTGGGCAACACCAAATTTGAGGTTACCGAAGGTCGGCGACTCGATATGGGCTTTGTGATGTCAGAAATGGCCTCCTGAGCTTTACAACCGACTCGTCACAGTGAGTCAAAGGGAGAAATGGTGGGGGGCGGATGGCTCAACGGCGGCTTCTAGCAGTTTGGTGCCGGCCGGCGACGAAGAAGTGGTGGCGAATGACCGTCGAGCTACTGTAGTGGCTGGTCGGTGGCTTGGTGGAACTACTCAAAGATTTATTACTGTTCGTGGCTATTGTATTGGAGACTAAATGTGTGAGGAGAAACAAAACTAGGATGAATAGGTGCACTGCCACCGCAATAGAACCATCGAAGATAGAGCGGATACCGGTCGCTGTGGCCGATAGCAGCAGAGACAACGGAAACGACCACAAGTTACACTAGATGGGATTGGTGAGATGAATAAACTATATTTTCACCAATAATACCACAATTAAACTAACTAGGGCGGAAAAGGAAATCTATGGATGACAAGTTGAAAAGCTTAAGACATTTACCTTTCACTTGTCTTCAAGTTCCATCCCTTTATCTTGTCCACATCAACAAGAGCCTTTTTCCATGATTCAACTTCGGTGCAAAACTTTTTCTGATGCTTTAAAAGGGCCTTGCTGTATAAGTTTGTTTTCAGCTTGACATCATCGGGCTCCACATCCAAGAAAATGGGCAAATCTCTTTTATTCCCATTCGATTTGGAGGCACACTCAACCATGTATGCAAGCTCTCGAAGGCACCAGTGACTCAATGCATAATTTTTGGAGAATATAGGAATGTAGATCTTGGAGTTTTGGATGGCTTGTAGAAGTTCATCGCCACCCTTTGACCGACATGGAGGGATTCATTATCCCTAAAGACGAGGATCCCGGCCTCAACCATGCCATGGTAAAGAAAATCGGTGAATCCATGACGAGTGTCTAGTCCTCGAAAACTTAGAAAACCTCGTAAGAAGATCCAACTGATGCCCGTGAATTCGCCCCTTTTGCTAGCACTTCGTGCTTCTTTGAGGTCCAGCCAAGACGGACGCAGAGGTATATGAGGAGAGCAATGTAGAGCACGGAGAGGCTGAGGATTCCGACGAGGAAGTAGAGGTTGATGCTGGTGAAGGGAGTCTCACAGGTGAGCTCGTGAGGGAGAGAGCAGTCGAGAGGTCGGTGTTCGCCGGAAACCACCATGTTTCCAGAGGAGCGAAGAGCGAGAGAGTTGAAAAGGCTAAGGGAGTGCATGAATGCGTGAGAATTCAAGAATGAGAGCTCTATGCGCACAGAGAGAGAGAGAGAGAGAGAGTACAGAAGCGTCTCGTTGTCGTTTAGAGTCTCGTTTAGCAGTATTATTACGATCAGTGGCTTCTGTTTTCTGTTGTATGGATAGTGGTAATAAATTGCAAAAAGTGAGAGTGATGAGGGGTTAATAATGCATGGCACACCACCAAAAAAAAAAAAACAAACAATTGTTCCGGAAGTGGGCCTGCTTTATTGTTACACATGTGAGCATCTAATCATATGCCTCAATCCGGGCCTCCAGTCGTCCGATGTCCCCCCCCCCCCCCCCGATCCCTTCTGCTCCAGATGGAATCATCCTCAGCCGTCGGATCCGAATACCTGCTTCCAAGTCAGACGTCGTCACACAGCCGGCCCAGAAAAGGAGAATGTGACGGAAAGGCACATGAAATCATTGAGGACCACTCAACAACGAGAGAAAGCAAGTCAAAAGGTCTTCCCCATCTTGCTTAGCTGCAACAAAGCAAAGGCCGACAAAACCCCTCGACAGAACAGTGAAAAAAAAAAAAGAGACTCCGGCGAGGGAAGGCAAGCTCTCTTCCTTGCTTAGTTGTAATGAAAGGGACAGGGCACAAGCAGACTAAATCTACTCAAAACAAAGGTAGTTAAAAGTCTTCCATCATCTTGCACGGCGTGTAAGTGATTTGACGGAAAAAATTGATCATAATTCTAACAATTAAACTGAAATTTAAGCTTAACAATGGGATTTAGTATGGGGCCTGTACTTGTTTTTCTTAGGTGTTTTAAGAATATCTAGATATCTGACAATGTTATACAATTGATAAACATCAAATTCTTCAATTTGTTTATGAACTCTAAAACTCATATTTATCACATAGCATATGTGGTGATATCAATTTTTTTGTATTTATATTTAAAAAAATTAAATAGTGATCCGATGCTAGCTGCCCTAGTATATGAATGTGAAGGATTCGAAGAGAGTTAAAGTTGATATGTGAAAGCTATTTGTTGTTTTGAACATAGTCGACGCAGTCAAGATTGGCCACATAATAAAGCTCATCATCTTTATCCTGTTACATAAAATTCTTCTTCTCCCCTACTTTTTTCTCTGCTTGTGCTGTTAATGATTCTTTTTCAGATTTACATTCAATCCATCATTTTTTATGGATTTAGATTTAATTCAACACATAATTAGATTCTAACTTCAAAATTAGACATATAAAAGTGAAATAAGGATAGAGCATAAAGATGAATTTTCATTTTCCTTTATTATAATCATATTAGAGAAAATTTCCAAAATCTCCTCTAACTTTATATCTATATCAAATACATTTCCCCTTTTTTTGACATTTGCAACAAATTTGTCTTTGAAAAAATCCTTAACTAAAAGATTTAACTATCGGCTCTACTACAAATATGTATCTTATATATTAGTCACACGATTAGCGTGATGTAATTGATTAACCCACATGGCCGTGCTGTGCATGCATCCTAATTGGCACTTACATATTGAAAATACTCACTTTCATTAGTTTGTCACACCATGTATCGCTATCATGTGATATGATTGTCACATGAAATACCTTCTACTTTACCACACATTTCTCTCTTTCTCGCTTCCCACCTTATAGCCAATAATGACACCATCGACAATCCTCGATGGTCACCGCCACTCCCAAACCGACACCACCTTTGCCTTCATCTCTCTCTCTCTCTCTCTCTCTCTCTCTCTCTCTGCCATTGCCCCACTCCAAGAATAGAGGCGTCAGGCTCAAAGCTGCAACGAATGCTTGACAAGATCTCCAGCGTCCAGCTCGGAGCAATTGTGGCATGCATCGAGCTGAAAGGTGTGACGGATTTAGAGTACTTGACTATACCCTACCTTTCTAGATAATTCGTTATAGTTGTGTTGACAAGAGAAATGAAATAATGCTTTTTCTATATCATTAGTTGCATAGTACAAAAGCAAAGATATATGAAATCACAAATTTAAACATAACAACTATAAACAAAACATTAACAATATTTTGAATACTGGTGAGATTTGATAGATCGCTGAACAAATCAATTAAGATTACACAAAATCAAATCAAATGTATATAGCACATTGGTCAAAATAATATGATAGTAGTAAACCAACTTGACTAGAGAAATTAAACTGTAGAACAACCTAGATAATTAAATTTAGTGATGGAGTAAATGTAGACTACCACGAACATTGTTGCATGAGGCAAAAATAATTTTGAACGTACTTCATTTATTCATGAAAAACATCAATATAAGCAACCTATATAGCATTGTCAGAGTCATTAAATAAAGCAGCATCAAATTTCTAGGAACACCCATATCTTCGAGGCGCTACTGAAGCCATAAAACTTCAATAGCTGAATTAGCTAAAATACAATGATGTGCTTTAGCACTGGTTCAAGAATTAAGATCTTGCTTTTTACTACAACATGAAATTAGAGTTTTTCCATGAAAAGAAAAAGGCCTTAAAGAGATGATCATTGAGATAACCAGCATAATTGGCATCGTAGAAGTCATTCAACACAAGAGAAGACTTACTAAAGTAATGAAGTACTTCATGTAACAAATAGTACATAGAATTATAGCGAAGTGAGTAGTTCTAAACGAGACCGTAAATTACGCTGATAATATAGCTGCATAAGTTATATCAAGACAAAGTAAATATTAAGGTAACCTAAATTGCCTTACTAGCAGACGACACAGGGCGGCATCTGTCAATGCTTGACCGTCTTAATTATTCAACTAGGCATGCGTCAAAATAACCTCCGTATGAGAGTAAATCCCAGCAGAAGACACATAAAGCCCTACTAGATAGCTAAGTTTTTCTCTAATCTTTAATCTCAATATGTTGAATAAAAAAATGCCTTAATTAAGGTATGAAATACCATAAGTGTAATCATAGTGATGACTCGTCATTAACATAGATTAGCAGCAGTTAATGCCTTGATCAGACTTTCGCAAAATGAGGTAAAGTCACAAGAGCTAGATAGAAAACCAAACTGTTCCATGATAGCATAAAATGGTGCCTGTTTCAAATCATATAAGGCTCGTTCGAAAACAGTAAAACTTGTATGAATATCAATCATAGGAGCTGCATCGCATGAATGTCCTCATTAAAAACGTATTTCAAACATCGATCTGTGACAACTCTTGACCACGTGTTGCGCCAAGAGCTAATAGATTATCAACAAACAAGAGTTGAGCTAATGGTTAAAATTACTAATAGTCAATGCCATTCTCCTACTTAAAACCCGACTACTACATGAACCTAATAGTGATCACTAGGATCAAAAGAGTCTTCATAGGGTCCGTTCGTTTTGCGAAAAATATCATGTTTAAAAAAATATTTTTCCTAAAGTCATTTTCCAGGAAATGACTCTATTTTCCCAGATCTTACCGAAACCTAAACTTTGAGGAAAATATTTTCCACCGTTCTCGTTAGCTAATTAATTGTTTGGAAAAAATGATCAAAAATTGAATTTTAATATTTTTAATTGAATTTTTTTATATTTTTTAAAAAATGAATTTTTTTAATTATTTGTATGTTTTTATTATTTATTATTTTTATTTTTTCCTTTTTCTTTTCCTTCCTCCTTCCTCCCCTCCTTCCTCCTCCTTCCTCCGCCGTCGCATGCCCGACCTGGCCGGCTGCCAAGCCTACCAAGACCCAGAGTCGCGATCCGGCGAGCCGTGGCTCGCCGCGTAGTCCGACGAACCTCAAGCGAGCTCCGGCGAGGCCCGAGCCCCACCCAAGTTGCACCACCTTGCGAGGCTCGAGCCGCCCCGGAGACGGCGAGAGCTTCATAGCTTGGGGTGAGGCTCAAGCTGGCTTGCGGCTATGGCCGATGACCAAGCCGTGAAGAGGAAGTAGGGCATGTCATGGAGATTGAGCACCGTTGGACGAGGGACACTCCACTACCGCTGAACATCGGCGTTAAAGGAGGAGGAGGACGAGATCAGAAACCTAATGCTTCATCGCGGGAGATCCAGCACCATCATATGAGGGGATGCTCCGTCGCTGATCATCGATGTCGAAGGAGGAGGAGGAGATGATCATAAGGTTTCGTGAGAAAGAGGTAGAAATGAGTAAGGACGAGAAGATTGCGCGGGAAAATGATTTTCTCTTTTCAAAGAGGAAATCATTTTCCACATCTGATGGGTAAATTTTCCATTAACCGGAAAAAAAAAAATTTGACCATCTATTTTCTATCATCCGAATACTGAAAATTCCGGAAAATATTTTTCTGGAAATTTTTTTCCGTAAACGAACGGACCCTTAGTAAAAAACCCATTTGCTAACCTCGCAACTTTTTCGACTAGAAAATCAACCAAATCCCACCGACTCTTTCCTCAAGCTTACAGTCCCTCAAACATTAGCTCCTGCCAGTAAGTGTTGGCCTCTCGATAGGATGGAGGTTCATGAAGAGTAGCAAAATAACAATGATAACAAAGAAGACACGTTGAAGGCAGTCCTATCAGAGGGTTGCATATAAAGTTCAAATTTAGGAAGTAGTAAGATCCATGTAGAGAGAGCTAATATGAGGAGTCACGGGGCATCAAGAAGAGACAAACCCAGAGGTAGAGACGCCAACCGACTTGACCGACTTGCACGCTGAAAACGATTTGTAGTGCATAATGGATAGATATAGTGGAAGCAAGCATTTTACTCGGAAAATAAAAGGTAAAATTCGAAGTCACACGTAGGCAGAATGCAAATTGAAGAACCATAAAGAATTACCTAGAGGGACAGAAAAGGCAATAGATTGAACAGATCTCGGCAACACTTTTTCTCTCTTTTAACTTTCTAGGGTTTGAAATGAGGTTTTGATTTTAGGGGGAAAAGATCATAAAAACTCTAAATTTGCCCAAAGTGACAAATTTACCCTCTTTTTTTAGTGACATGAAAAACCCCAAACTTTGAAACTTTGGACACATTTACTCAAATTAAGGGTACTTCCGTCTTATTCTTTCTATTTTTTTTCTTTTTTCTTTTTCTTTTTATCTCTTATTTCTTCCCTCTGTTGGCCATGGCGGAGTCGGCGGGGGGAAGCCGGCGCTAGCCCAAGGGCTACCTGGCGACGTTCTGTGAGGGTCGCCCTCGCCTGGGTTGGCTAGGCCACCCTCGCCGGCATCAAGTGAGGGCGGCCCTCGGCTGGGTTGAGCGAGGGCCTGGCGAGGGTGCCCTCGTCGGCGTCGGGTGAGGGCACGAGGGCCCGTCCTCCCGGTGCCGGCGAGGGGATGCCCTCGCTAGATCCGCGAGGAGGCCCTCGCCGGCCAGTCCGAGGTTGCCCTCGCCCGACGTCGGGAGGGCAGCCCTAGCCAGCCCAAGCGAGGGGCCCGCCCGACACCGGGCGAGGGCAGGCCTTGCTAGGACGCCAACTTCCCTCCCCCCGGCTCGCCATGGCGGTGGGAGGGAAGAAAAAAAAGTTTTTAAAAGTAAAAATACCAAAATGCCCCTATGATTTAAGGTAAATGTGTCACACAAATGAAAGTTCAGGGTTTTGTGACCTAAAAAAAGTTTGGGGTAATGTAGTCACGGTTAGCAAACTTCAGGTTTTTCATGTTACAAAAAAGTTTGGGGTAAATTTGTCACTTTGGGCAAAGTTTGGGGTTTTTGGTGATTTTTTCTCTTGATTTTATATCAAACATTTAGAATTTTTAAAATTAGGAGAGGAAATTCAAAGATAGCGTTTAACTTGGTTTATAGCAAGAAGAATTGATTGTGAATAACTTTGGTTGTTGAACATGTGAAAATGAGAAAACATGGTCTTCGTTTTTTGGTATCACCGAATGAACAAAGAATATTTGAATAAAAAAAAAAAAAGGCGCACGATTTACGATATTGTCGAACTTCTTGTGCATTCTAAAAAAACAGAATGCAATTTACCAAGGTAGGGTGATGGGCAGGCCTCTCATCTATCTTTAATTTGTTTTGGCTTTGTTGCTTTTTAACAAAAGCATGACCATGTGCCAAGACAAAGCGAGAATTCCGAGATACTTCCCATGACTGGGGTGCACATGAGAATCATTTGTAGTGCATATACTAGCGCGTTATGGAAGCAATTGTAAGACATAAAAATTCATCATGCGGAAGCCAGGATCAATTAAAAACAAACCTCCAGCTATTGTTCATATTCACGTTAAATCGAATGTCCTGAAAATCAAGAAAATAATAGGCACACTCTACTAACCAAATTTTCTCACGATTGATGGTGTATTCTAAATGTGAGGATTTTGTGTTAGACCTTGTGATTACCCAGAAATGAACATACGTTCCTTTATATCCCATCTTCCATCAAAACGCGTTAACCAATGGGCGGTTGTCACGAAATGGTACGAGCGTGGAAAACTTCATGTCAAATAGCCAAACTTTGCAATAAAAATGTGGGTCTAAAATGTGGGATCACAAAATAAATAACATTCTCCCACTTGATCCCATCATTTTCATCATACGGATTATTCAACTAATTCCACAAAACTTTATGCTTAAAGAAAAGAAACAAAACACATGGATCATGGCGACATGTCCTCTAAGAGTGAGTAATATCTTTCATGTATCATAATGCATCTTATTTCTTTAATGTCAGCCTATATGTGACAACAAATCTTAATGAATAAACCACATGTTTATTCCAGAACCAAGGATAAATGTTATTCTCATAAACAACAAAATGTGTACACCAAAATTGAGAACCAACATTACAATTGAATAAGAGTTCCATATAACAAAATCGTTCATATGACTCATTAAATTACATGATGGGACCTATTCCCATACTAGTTACATGATCCTTATACTTCATTGGTGGCGTGCATTTAGTTAAAGGATCGGCTATCATCAATTCAGTGCTAACGTGTTCAATGACCACTTTATTCTCCTTAACACGTTCCCTTATGGCTAAATACTTAATGTCGATATGCTTACTTCGACTGCCACTTTTGGCATTTTTAGCCATAAAAACCGCAGCTGAATTGTCACAATATATTCTTAATGGCCTAGAAATAGAATCAACAATTCTAAGTTCAGCAATGAAACTCTTCAACCATACACCATGCGAGGTAACCTCAAAACAAGAAACGAACTCAGCCTCCATAGTGGAAGTAGCAGTCAAAGTCTGCTAGGCACTTCTCCATGACACGGCTCCAGCTAACATGAAAATGTATCCAGATGTTGATTTTCGTGATCAACGCAACCCGCAAAGTCCGCATCCTAGAATCCACCACTTCCCGGGTTGTCAGTCCGCCTAGCATATATCTTTGATACCTTGAAGGTATCTCATCACTTTTGCAGCTCTCCAAAGGGTCTAAACCTGGATTACTCGATATCTTCCCAACATTCCCACAGCAAAAGCGATGTCGGAGTCGAGTGCAAACTCTGAGCATACATCAAGCTTCCAACAGTAGAAGCATGTGGAATGTTGTACATTTGTTCCCTTTCTAGATCGTTTTTCGGGCATTGGTTCAAATTGAACCCTGTGCCCTTCACAATGGGTGCTATACTTTGTGAACAATCTTTCATCCGAAATCTCTTTAGGACCTTATTGATATAGGTTTCTTGAGATAGTCCTAAAATGCCTCAAGATCTATCTCTATGGATCTTAATGCCAATGACATAAGATGTCTCACCCATATCCTTCATGTCAAAACTCTTAGAGAGAAATTGTTTCACCTCATGTAGCAACCCCTTATCATTGGTTGCAAGTAGTATCATCCACATAAAGTACAAGGAAACAAATTTGCTCCCACTGACCTTCTGGTATATACATTGATCCATGACATTTCTCTACAAAACCGGAAGAGATGACTTCATGGAACCTTAAGTACCATTGGCGGGATGCTTGTTTCAAGCCATATATAGATTTCTTAAGCTTATACACCAAATGCTCACCTTTACTAGAGGAGAATCCTTCAAGGTTGTTTCATGTAAACCTCCTCTCTAGTTCTCCATTGAGGAACGCGTTTTTCACATCCATACTGGAGCATAATTCCATATCAAAATGGGCAACCAAAGCCAAAACAATACGAAGAGAATCTTTCTTAGATACAGGAGAAAAAGTCTCTGTGTAATAGATTCCTTCCTTTTGAGTGAATCATTTGGCAACAAGTCTAGCTTTATATCTTTCAATGTTACCAAATGAATCATTTTTAGTTTTGAAGACCCATTTACAACCAATGGCCTTCACACCATTAGGTAACTTAACTAAATCCCAGACTTTGTTAGATGCCATAGAACTCATCTCTTCCTTCATGGCATTGTACAACAAATTGGATTTATCACTATTCATGGCTTGTGAAAAGGTTTCGGGATCATTCTCAGCTCCAATATTATAGTTAGACTCTTGTAAATACACAATATAATCACTAGGATTAACCGATTTCTTTATTCTAGAAGATCTTCTCAATGTTGCATCAACATTCTCTTGGAGGAGCATGTTGCTCAACCGGTTGTTCAACAGTTTCCGGTAATTGCTAAACAACCGGATCTACTAGATCAATATCGCAGGTTGTGGAACTTCAACGATTGGTTGTTCAATAGCGGTTGAACGAATGGGCATTATGAGCAACAACCAATCTTAAACTTGAGGTGGAAGGTTGAGTATCTGTATGATCTTTCTTAAGATCAAGGTCCTGATTGATCGCTCCCACTTTGATCAGTCATTTTCAAGAAATTTAGCATTTCTTGATTCCACAATTCTAGTGGTGTGAGATGGACAATAAAAACCTGTATTCCTCGACCTTCGGCATATCCAATGAAATACCCACTTATGGTCCTTGGGTCCAACTTCTTTTCTTGTGGATTATAAACTCTCACTTCGTACGGGCATCCCCAAACGCGCACATGATGCAAACTCGGTTTCCAACCTTTAAATAACTCAAAGGTGTCTTTGAGACAGTCTTGGTCGGAACTTAGTTTAATATGTACACTGCCGTCTTAAGTGCTTCAGTCCACAAGGATTTGGGAAGTTTGGAGCTGCTAAGATACCGCGCACCATGTCTAATAAGGTCCGATTTCTTCTTTCCGCTACGCCATTTTGTCCTGGAGAACCAGGCATAGTATATTGGGCAATTATCCCATGCTCTTTGAAGAAATCTTGCAAATGGACCGGTGCTTGTCCATCTTCAAAGTGTATCTACCATAGAATTCTCCACCTCTATCTCGATCTCACTGATCTTAATTTGCTTATTGCATTGTTTCTCTACTTCCGCCTTAAACACCTTAAAGGCATCTAATGATTCATACTTATTATGAATCTAGTAGAGATATATAAACGTGAATAATCATCTATGAAGGAGATGAAGTATTTCTGACCACATGAGTCCATATCCCGGACTACAAATATCCGTATGTATGATTTCTAATATTTCTGTACTCCTCTTGGCACCTTTCTTTGTTTTGTTAAATACGTCTCCCTTTATGCAGTCCACACAAGTATCACAATCAGTAAAATCTAAAATACGAGTACTCCATCATTTACTAATCGCTTAATTCTTTCTATGGAGATATGTCACAATCTCCCGATACAACATAGAGGAATGTTCTTTCACAACACATCGTTTTATACCAGCTTTATCATGAACATGCATCGCATCATAATAGGCATTGTCTTCTAAATTAATTCAAAAAAGACCATTAGACAAAGTACCACACCCGACAATTTCATATTTAAATGATAAACAGAAGTTTAAATCTGAAAAGTTAAAAGAGTATCCCAAAGGTACAAGTCTTGAAACTGAAATTAAGTTTCTAGAAAAAATTAGGAACATAAAAGGTCTTTTCCAAATTTAAAACAAACCGCTATTGAGAACTAATCTATATGTCACAATAGCTTCCACATGCGAACGCATCTTGTTTCCCGAATAGATGCTTTGTTTACTTCCCACTTCGGCTTCCAATGGTTTTGAAAACCCCAAAGGAATTCGAAATATGGATTGTAGATCCAGAATCAATCCACCAAGTGTTGTGACTTACATCAGTCATATTAGATTCATAACAAACACAAGAGATTGAATTACATTTCTTCTTGAGCCAGGCCTTAAATTTGACACAATCCTTTCTTATATGCCCCTTACGTTTACGAAGAAACACTTGGATTCTTTCTTAATGTCAGCTTGGGAGGTATTTTATCTTTTCCCTTATGCTTGCCATAGCCCTTATTCTTTCCTTGTGTTGCCAAATGAGCACTTTCTCCCAATTCCATAACCAGTCTTTCTTTCTCTTGAACACACATGGTCATGAGTTCATTAATAGACCATTTATTCTTACGTGTGTTATAAGAGATCTTGAAAGGTGCATACTTGTTGTGGGAGAGTGTTCAAAATATAATACACAAGGAAGGATTCAGATATCTCAACCTCAAGGTTTTAAGCTAAGCTACAATGTTCCTCATTTGCATGATGTGCTCACGCACCTCTAACACTAGTGAGCTTCAATGATGAAAACTTCATAATCGGGGTCATGGCATGCGCCTTCTCGAGAACTTTCAAATTGCGCATCTATGGCCTCTAATAAAGCCTTAGCATTGCTATGCGAGCAACTGAACCACGAATACTAGGAGATATCTTAGTTCTTATAAACATGGCACAAACGCAATTGGACCGCTCCCATTGGTTATAAAGAGCTATCTCAACTGGAGTGCTCGAATCGGTAGGGAGCAGGTGGTTCATCTTTCCTTATAGCATAGTCAATGTCCATCCACCCCCCAATTGAAGAAGAACCGATTCCTTCCAAACTTTATAGTTCTCACCATTCAGTATAGGAACATCAAACTTAAATTCAGATAAATTCACAAGTTGCGAAATTGCATATCAAATAATCATGCTTATGTCACAAAATTTTAGGCAAATATAAATAAATCATGTTTTACCAATGTATACATGTCACAATATGAATCACATAACATAAAAACTACCTATGGGCTAAGTTTTTAATTTAAATAGATTCATAATTATTTCATGAAGAAACTACCATATTATATGCCTTTTCTTAATCCCCGTGGGTAAATTAAGAAAAATAATATGATATTTCATCATAATTAATCATATTAATATAATGAAAATTCCTGTGGGATAAAATTCATCATATTAATATAATTAGTTACAATCAATGTCCATTTCTAAATATGATCCGAAGGCATTTAATATATAATTTAATTAATTAAAGATGTTTGTGGCTACTCTCTAATTAATTAATTATATGAATCAATGGACATTAAATTTCATGCATAAAATATTCATTAAAAATGCATGAAATGACATAATAAATAAAAACATCAAGGGCAGAGCAGTAAATAAATAAATTGGCCAAGGGCAAGATTGCAAAAACATGAAAAATTTGGGGCAAAAGTGTAAAAAAGGAGTCACGGGTGGGAGACGACAGGCGTGTGCCAAGCACGTGCGCGTCCAACGCACAGGCGCATGCTCGGCACACGCCAAAATCCCGCGGGCGCGTGCGCCGCATGCGCGCTGTTCGGTGCGCTTGGTCGCGTGCACGGCAACGTCGCGAGCAGTTCCGCGCGCGTGGACTCCACGCGCCAGCTGCTTGCGCGCGAACAGCGCGTGGCGCGTGGCTTCCACGCACCTGCAACCGCAGCGCGTGTGGAGCCCCGGCGCCTTCTTCCTCTCAAGCGACAAGTTGTTTTCTTCACCGTTTTTCGCCGTTCCGCCGCAGTTTTTCGCCGCTGTTTCTTCTCCGGCAGCCCATCCCAAACAGAAATAAATAATGGGTTTTGAAGAGCATGCCGGCACGATCACATGGGTCAAGTTTTGGCTAAAATGAGCAAAAATTGGCCCCAAAATCAGACGAAAATTCCCAAAAACACAAATCCTCAACCACCGCGACTTCCGCTGCCCGATTAACCTCCGGGGAACACCGATATGCGAAATAACTCATGATATTCCTCATGGCGGTGTGATCGTACGGTCGAAATCAAGGGGTGGGTCGCTGGAATTTGCCCGAATTTGCGAGTTTCTCTTGGCCTCAAAACTTCAAGTTACTGTTCATCCTCAAAAATGGCCAAAAATACACCGAAAACAAACAAAAATACAACAAAACAAGGCAGTGGCCTTTAACATGCTCCGATACCAAATGTAAGACATAAAAATTCATCATGAGGAAGCCAGGATCAATTAAAAACAAACCTCCAACCATTGTTCAGTATTCACGTTCGTCAAATGTCCTGAAAAATCAAGAAAATAATAGGCGGATCTCTCTAACCAAATTTCTCGCGTCTGATGGTGTATTCTAAATGTGAGGATTTTGTGTTAGACCTTGTGATTACCCTTAGAAATGAACGTCGCTCCTTTTTTATATCCGTCTTCCATCAAAACGGTAACCGGTGGGTGGTTGTCACGAAAGTACGAAGCGTTTAAATCTTCATGTCGAATAGTACGGCCTTTAAGAGAAATGTGGGTCTAAAATGTGGGATCACAAAAATAAATAACAGCAATTACTTTACTAAAAAAACCCAGTAAAATCCGAAGTCACATAATTACGCGATTTATGAAATTGTTCAAAAATTCTTGTCCATTAGTCACATTTATAAGATATGCCAAAAGATAGAACGCAGTTTACGAATCTTTGAACATCATATTAACTTGCTTTTCTAATTCAGAAAATGACAATTAGATGCTAACCCACAAACAATCACATGATTCTTCTCCATCTTTTTATGAGCTATATAAATAACTCCATCAAAAGTCCGAGCAGTTGAAAAGTGAGATTCCACTAAAGATAAATCGATCACTTTGACGATTACAATCTTCTCAATTTTATTAATCAATCAATGGGTAGTCATTTGTAATCCGCTCCAACTTTATATCTGTATCAAATACATTTCTCAGTTTTTGACATTTGCAGGAGTGTTCATCTTTAGACAAAAACCATTACTAAAAGGTTAAACTATTCTATTAAGGAAATATATGTAATGTGTCAATTACACAATTGATGTGGTACGATCAAACAATCCATATTGCGGTGCTATACGTCATCCTAATTGGTGCTTAAATATTAAAAATAATTGCTTGTATTGGCTTGTCACTGTATATGTCATTTTTAGACAAAAACCATTGCTAAAAGGTTAAACTATTCTATTAAGGAAATATATGTAATGTCGGTTACACAATTGATGCGGTATGATCAATCAATCCATATGGCCGATGCACTATACATCATCCTAATTGGTGCTTAAATGTTGGAAATAATTGCTTGTATTGGCTTGTCACGATATATGTCTCTTTAGACAAAAACCATTACTAAAGGTTAAACTATTCTATTAAGGAAATATATGTAATGTGTCAGTTACACAATTGATGCGGTATGATCAATCAATCCATATGGCCGATGCACTATACATCATCCTAATTGGTGCTTAAATGTTGGAAATAATTGCTTGTATTGGCTTGTCACAGTATATGTCATCTTTAGACAAAAACCATTACTAAAAGGTTAAACTATTCTATTAAGGAAATATATGTGATGTGTATGATCAATCAATCCATATGGCCGGTGCACTATACGTCATCCTAATTTATACTTAACTATTGGAAATAATTGCTTGTATTGGCTTGTCATAGTATATGTCATATTTAGACAAAAACCATTACTAAAAGGTTAAACTATTCTATTAAGGAAATATATGTAATGTGTCGGTTACACAATTGATGTGATATGATCAATCAATCCATATGGCCAATGTACTATACGTCATCCTAGTTGGTGCTTAAATATTGGAAATAATTTCTTGTATTGGCTTGTCACGGTATGTCATCTTTAGACAAAAAACCATTACTAAAAGGTTAAACTATTCTATTAAGGAAATATATGTAATGTGTCGGTTACACAATTGATATGGTATGATCAATCAATTCATATGGCTGGTGCGCTATACGTCAACCTAATTGGCGCTTAAATATTGGAATAATTGCTTTTATTGGCTTGTCACAGTATATGTCAGTATCAGATAGTTCAACTGTCATATGAAATTCCTATTCTTTTATTTTAATAGATTAACCGGATCGACGCAACACTTTTCTCTTTTTGAACTTTTTAATGTCTGAAATGAGGTTTTTATTTTAATGTCGAACATCTCGAATTTTTAAAACTAGGAGACAGAAACTCAAAGCCGCGTGGTTTCCATTACCAAGGTCGGTTGATGGGCTGGCCTCTCAACTTTAATTTATTTATTTTGGGTTTGTTGCTTTTTGACACAAACATGATAACGTGCTGAGTAAAGTAAGACGAGGCGAGAATTACGAGATACTTCACATGACAATCCGGAAGACGGGGAAGACGTGTCTCACTAAAGTAATTAGTGACATTATATTGAAATAATTCAGTTTCGGCCCATTTTGTACGGCCCACGGAAGCAGTACTGAGCCCATTCTTGGCCCAAATCCACCGAACTCATCAATTCCAGTCCATTTTCCCTGACTGTGGAGAGCTCATCAGTCCAAGAAGCCTGCCAAGATCCTTGGAAGCCTTGGTCCAAAAATTGGTTCCTTCTCCGCCGCCACCAGTCGCCGCCTCTGACTGCCGCAATATCACCGCTGATCATCCATCACCAGATGACGACCAACTCCATTCTCTCTCTCTCTCTCTCGAGATGCCATATCTCAAACAGAGTCTCTGATGTCACACTTCTTCATATTCGTTCTTCATCACGCTCTCTTCCTCTAGTAGTTTAGGCAGTTTGAACAACTCCAATCAGCAACGACTTGGTTCTAAAATGCGTAGCCCAAATGCCTACCAACCAAAAGTGTATGAAAATTCCTAAATTATAATGGCATGTGTTTTGGTTCAAATTTTGACAGAGAGCCATCTTTTGCTTGAACGATTCACTATTTCCGTTGTGTAGACTTTATTTGATCAATGTTTTTTGGGAACCTTGCCATGATTGAACTTTGATCTCGCTTAAATTAATCTCATGTTCGATGGAATTGGAATCTTTACATGCTGACCGCTGAGCTCCCTAGCCTAACTTTATGTCGATTCATCCTTGATTTTTTGCTATTTCAGTCAAGTAACCATATAAGCCAAGGAGAATTCAGCGCCTATAACGTGCTTAGCGAAAATTCTGACTCAGTAGCGTGCCGGATCATCAATTGTTGCTCATAGCCTGTCCTTTTGGTTACTGCTCTATTTCTCGCTGGCTGAGTAACTTCTGTGAACGTATGAGTTCTGCATTTGACCGAATGAATTTTGAATGGTTGTATGGGAGATCTCTTGATTTTGTTTGGACGTGAGCTGGTCAATCTATGTTGTTCGACTTGTAGAAAGAGAAGGGGAAAGACGTGAACATCAGAACTAAACAGAAAGATAGTGAGTGTGCTAATGTGATGAGTGTGTTCTTATGAATGAACGAACGAAGGAGATGAGTGGAAATGAGTTAAGGAAATTCAGCAGAGAAAGACACTAGTACTAGGGGAGTTTTATAGAAAAGAAAAGGGTGACAAAATGGAAACGTTGAAAGAATTTTGTAGAAGCTGTGACATTTACGTGTGTCCTGAAGGTGATGGACCAAGAAGGGACCGAATAAATAAATAAATAAATAACGACAAAAAAAATCAAAAATAAAAAAAAAATTAGAATAATGTTAGAAAATATGTCTTGATTAGATTGTTAAATCTTGGTATGAGATTTGGCTTAGTGTCATTTAGTTTATATTCATATGGTTTCCGGAAATTTCATGGTCTTCTAGTTTGGATTAATTTCGGTAGCTTATGGGGTTGTTGTCCCAAGCCTAATTAATAAGGCCAAGTAATATTTTCTGCCCAACTTGAATTGAGTAGCCCTTCCGCATTCTATCTTTTACTCGGTCTTTTACTACTTTTTAAGACAAATTAGTTGTGTTTTCTTCGTATCACTTCTATGTCATGATTTGATTGTTTTATTTAAATGTTTAGGTTACATTTGAGGATAATGATAAACACTAAAAGAACATTGCATTGACACTTAGCAAGTAGAACCTTAGCAATCATAATTTGGTAAACTGATTATGTGGACACTTTAGTTGACAAATAATCAAGTTTAAGTAACACAAGGTCATTAGTTGAATAACTAGTATAATCAAGTTCTTGAATTTAGATCTTTGATTGCTAGGAAGTGAAATATACTCTCGTATCTTACTTGGCTGTTAGTTGATCCCAATAGGTTAGTGGCGAACTTCTTGTTGTATAGAATTTTCGTAGGATTAATCAAATGAAATGAATTTCCCAACATCACACAAGGTAAGGATTTGGGAGAACCGGCATCTATTAAGTACCATTTGTACTTAATTTGACATTACCTCTAAACCTATCTTCCCTTATCATGTTGGGAGGGTTGTCACAATACTTATGAAACATAAATTGTTTAATTTACCTCCTTTGAGATATGACATGTTACCTATCTTATATAATGGTGTCTCGCAGTTCTCGATTAACTAAATTGAATCAATTAATCGAGCAAATTTCAATTCTAAATAGTGTAAAATTGATTACCCTTTTTGTTATTTTCGTAATTATATGAGATTCTCGAGCCCTAAGATTGAGATCCGCGATTTAATTGAGGCGGCTATCCTTCGATTTGTGCTCTTTATCAACAAGTTCTTGAACATATATAATCAAATGATTTCTTTGGAGAAAAATGCAGGGTACGCTTTATATCAGTCCATCCCCTTCCTCACCCTCAAGCAAACGACATGCTAAGGTTGACGATTTAGGCAAATGCAAAACAATTGCACTTATATTACATATCTACTCATGTTAGTTTTGAAGCGTCATTATTATCATTAAAACAAGTGAAATAATCAAGTCACCGGTTTGGTTGTAGATGTTTTCTTGTCCCATTCATTTAATAACAAATTTAAAATCTGAAGCCTAATAACAAAGCTACAAAACTCACAGTACAAAGTCAAAATCCATAGCTTTAAAAATAGAGAATATAAAGTCATAATGGTATACAAGAGCTTTTCTTTTTTTAATCGTAGTAGAGAAAATTTCAAAAATCCTCTCCGACTTTTTATTTATATCACATATGCTTTCAGTTTTTGACATTTGCCGCATCATCATCTTCAGACTACAATCCATAATTAAAATATCAAACTACCCCTCTGCTACGGAAATATACTTTATGTGCTACTTATTGAGATTGATGTAGTATAAGTGGTCAATCCATGTTGCTCATGCAATATTTGCTGCTTAAATGTTGCCAATACTTAATTTTCATTGGCTTGTTACATCATGTGTCATTATCGTATGATACAACTACCACACTCCTCTACATAATCATTTCTCTTTCTTTCTCTGACTCTCAACCATACTTGCCAATCAACATCACCATCCATGTCCTCGATGGGCGCTGCCACTGCCTCAACCAACACCACCGACACCCATGACAATAGAGGCGTCAAACTCGAAGCCGCAACTACGCTTGACCATATCTAGAGGGTGACTGGCCGGAGCTCATTGGGCAAGTTCAAGTTCAAGTGGAGAGGGAGAAAGATATTTTTATGGGTGTTTGATAAGCATGTACGCAAAACTAACGATTCATTTGGGTAGAAAACGGTACATGGTCACCGAGTGTAGACGGGACCACTCTATCTTCGCTTACGTCATCCCAAAAGTCAAGGTAATTCCGTTTGGGAAAACCGAACCTAAATCAAATGAACTATCACTATGTTTGGATATATTTTTTGGGAGGTGAAAAAAATGAAGAGGTTGAAAATATAGGCGAAGGAAACTGAGGTGGAAAAAATAGTCATTTGGAAAGGTCCGAAAAACGAAGGTGAAGAAATTAAGAGATCGACTATTTTTTTGTTTGAAAGGAGTGGGAAAGTGAAGGTGAAAAAAACTGTAGATGTGAAAAAAGACGTTATTGTTCATTAAAAGAAAATTTGGAAATATCACATTAAAAAAAAAAAAAAAAAGATTGTGTGGCAAATATAACCAGGTTATCGACAATTCTCCTCTGACCAAAAAAAAAAAGTGTGGCAGTAGGAGTGTATTTTTTGGCCTAGTCCAAACTTTTAAGTCTGGAATTTCCAAGCTCAGAAACAGGAAAAAAAAAAAAAAAAGCCCAAACCCGAAATGGATTATCTAGCCCGTCCATTATTATTTTGGTCTTTTGGGGTTAGGGCTGAGCTAGGGTTGAAAGGTAGCCAACTTAAAAACAAAAAAAACAAAAAAATTGCTAGAAATTTGTTCCTCTATGTAGTATCTTTTATTTTTTGAAATTTGTTAATAATTTTCAGTTTTTTTTTTTTTTTTTGGTAAAGGTAAGAATATATTGACTTTAACCAATAAGCTGTACAAAGCAAAAACTCGGCTCTAAAAACTTACACTCAGGAGAACAACAAGTCAAGCCGAGTGGAAAGGTGCCGAAACAAGGAAAAGCTTTCAATAGTACAATAAATTAATTTTGTCACCCATAAAATTTCATTTTTCTCATTTATGATTAAAGAAATTAGCAAATTACTACAAATATAAATCAATAGAATATGAAAATAGAACAATCGTGCGTGCAAGGCCATTTTGGGCTACATAGCATGAAGCCGGAAAACCTGGCCTACCTGAAATATATATAATAAAGGTCGACAATCCGTTCTGGTCTAATTGGGTTAAAAATTTTGTGCTGATTCGGGTTAGGACAGTTTTTAAGACTTTCATAATTTTATTTTCGTCCCAATAAAAATTTGGACCTCCATTTTTCCTACTTCTCTCAAACTGGTGAAACTCTGCCAATTCTTTCCGCATACCCTTCTTTCCTCATCTTATCCACGTCCCCAAGCACAGGCCACGGGTTGAAGCGAATGGATTCCTTCATTTTCAGTAAATAGAACCGAATTCAGATTTTGATAATGTTTAATCACTTTTTATCTTTTTAAATTCAGGGGCCTAGTGACATGTTAACTTAAAAATTTCTTGATTAACTCTTATCTCCTAACAAATATAAGCAAGTACTGATGGTAAAGATGGAACTAGAACGAGTTTGGGATAGGTTTGTGACAAAGACAGTCATCCAAAGTCGTCCCAAACATATTACAGATTTCCCAGACCCAAGTCACTTAAATAACCCTGTACCCATTGGGTACGTCCAGCTTGCCATAATATTTATATGTAAATAAAATTCTCACACTAGATATATAACAAGTCATTTCAAATTTGCAAATGCAACCATTTATTCAAAATTTGTGCATTCTGGATCAACTAGACAATCTTCATAATCACAACACTAGATCAAAAGATATCTAAGATCAATCAAGATAAAAATCCAAACTACTGATCCTAAAATAAGAAACCATGCTTGAAATAGTGTTCGTTGCTGAAAATGTTCAATTATAAGTAATTTTGAACATATAATATACTAGACAATGTACTTGTATATACCCAGTTTTGGCTCGAAAGTTGTGTAGGTGAGAATATCTACTTCCCACTCATACCATCGCTGAGCAATGAATAGTAAGGTATCACAAGATATAAATTGATTTAACTCAAATAGCGATAGTCATCACGTATCAACATACGTGACTAATTAAGATTATAAAGTAAATGAGGGAAGAACAAATTAATGTCAAATTGAGAAGTTCCCCACTCGGGCATAAGGAAAGCAAGATCAAGCACACTCAATAAGTCCAAATGCATTTACGGCAAAATTAGAGGTATTGAAACATGAACCAAAATCATACAACATAAGTTCAAGACACACAAGACGTGCCTATTTTATAATGCAAACAGATGTGATAAGTTTAGTGAATTGAGCAGGAGAATGCTCTCAGGCAAGCGAAATAACATGAACCAATCAAAAGCAAATCCAAACTATCATAGGGAACCCTCAGCCTAGCATCGACATATCGGTACGTGTGCATATAATGAGCATATTAGTAATGCTAATACAATGCATTAAACAATTCGGTTCAGTCACATATATGCCATTTACACAGAGAACTATGACACTTCCCTATAAACACATTGACAAGAATCAAAAGACGCCAAAATGAAATCAAGCAAATTCAGAAACTTCAAGTTTCGCAATAGAATGGACATGATCAGTATGGGGCTTCAGCAAATTTTACGGAACATGGGAGTCAATTCAAGCACAACTTAACTGGATAAGTTCAAAAATAAGCATACAAGTATAGGAATCACTTTAGTTTCATATGAATTCAGCGAAAAACACATTGGGATCAATTCAAATTTATACATGAGGTTCTCGGCCAGCATTACATAATCGAACACACATGGATCTAGCTCACTTTCTTCAAAATAGGCCTATATGACCAAATTTGATCGACAGTTTAGTAGTGAAGGAAATTCTCCGTTCAGGCATTTTCATCAAAGATGTGATATTCAGCAGAGGAGCTTAGATGCAAAAGTAAAGCAACGGTTCACATCATGATTACCACAAAGGCAGCGCAGGAAGTTCAGGTAATTAATAGAGCCTCAATGGCAGCCGATTTTCACACAGGCTGGAGCTAGAGCCTTGGGCCTCTGCTTCATATCCAAATTTAGAAGAAAACAGAGCTGAGACTGATTACCAGGAAATGGAAAGTTTGAGGAAATGCAGATGCTACGCGAGCATGCTGGACGGAAACTCCATGGTTATAAAAAAGTCGTATCCACCCAATGACGAGAATATGGTAACGACCTGTAAAATTCATATCTACTTACGATAACAAAAAGAGAATGGGATGAAAGTCACTGAATTCTGGTCATTCTTGGTCGAGGTCATTGGGCCAATCTTCTCAACGTACTTCTCTCTACATCATCTCATCTTCAAATTGGCTTTTAATCTTAATGGGTCGTACTTGTTCCCAATGTTGTCATGGGAAAAGCTTCTTCAGACCATCCGAATTCAACTTCAGAGAGAAAAGGAAAGAACAAAAGCAAAAGGAACACAATAAGCCCAACAATAAAGGCTTGATCTGACTTCCTTACAGACAATATAGGGGCGTTCACATCATACTCACCAGACTTTCATCAGGTCGGGCTCAGTGTAACCGGCTCAAAAATACCTAGCGTGGTCAGGATCAGTAAACACTGAATCTCTGTTGTCATGACATCTACAATAACTGTTACGGTTGGGCAACCGCTCGCAATGTTCAATTGTGGAACATTTAAAACGCAAATTTGAGGTGTCAGCCAAACTCTCCAACGAGCAGCAATCGTGAATCCACAGCTTCTGTAATGATTCCAAGTGATTTAGACCTTCCACGCTTCTTAGCTTTGGACATTCTCCTACTCTGAGCTTCCTTAGCTTTCTCAATTTCGATAGGTTTGACATCCTTTCCATGGAACTGCAATCCACAATCGATAGGAAGCAAAGGGATCCCAGTTCTTCAAGGCCCCAAATCTCGACTAACAAGGAGCATCTAAACAGATTTACCTCTTCCAGAATCTTCATGTGCGATAGACGAAGTGCTCTTGAGGAGAACTCGCACGTATGCATCTCTAAATGTCTCAATCTTTTCGTTTGCAATAGAAACGATCCCAACCCCCTTAAATACCACAATCTCCCCATTTTAACCGGAACCAGACCCAATTGCCTTTTTTGTTCCAACAAAGTCAAGCGCTCGACCACCTCAGGGCTCACACAAAGGAATTCTGACATCGAACAACTTTGTAATCGCAAGGTTGACAAGTTGCTCAAATGGGAATAATCACACCGTTGTATAAATGACAGATTTCCAACTTCCAACTCTCTTAAACTAGAAGACGAGAGCTGGGGCCAAAATCGTCGTCTTTCTTCCACCTCATATAGGGGTACGATGCTAGAGTGACAAGCAGAGTCCCGCTCTAACATATATGTCCAATTTCCGCAAAACTTGAGAGTATCAAAGGCCCACCTTAGACAACTCAAACTTGGGGGAAGCTGCGGCAACTCATTAAGCTTAGAACATGATTCTAGATTAAGTGTTTGGAGATTAGAGAGGTAACGCACAGTGATGGGTAATCTGGATATATGAGTGAACGAAAAGTCTAAGATCTTTAAACGAGACAACCTCCCAATTTCTTCAGGGATTTTGCCAACCAAGTGGTGACATCCACTAGCTTCTAACTCTTCAAGCTTCTCCAGCAACCCAATCGCTCTTGGTAATTTTGTTATCCCAATTATGTGGCTCATCCTAAGTACTGTCAATTGCTTTAGATTGCCGATTGAATCTGGTAAGTGTCCCAAACTTGTTGATGACAAATCCAACTCGACTAATGATTGTAATTGCCCAACCGAGTCCGGAAGTTTCTTTATCTTTAAACACTTAAATCAATTCAACCGCCTAAGTTTCACCAGCCCTCCAATTGAGTCTGGCAGCATGCCGATCCAGCTATGTGATACATCAAGGGTCAACAATGACTTCAAATTACCAATCGAGTCTGGCAGCATGCCGATCCAACTATGTGATACATCAAGGGTCAATAATGACTTCGAATTACCAATCGTCTTCGGAAGTTTGAATGCATATGACGAACGAGACATGAGAATCTCCGTCAAAGCATCTAGACATCCTATTTCGTAAGGCAACCCTTCAAGAGCGTGACATCCATTCAAGTTTAAAGCAGTGAGGAGCTTTAATTTTCCAATGGAAGGGTCGATTTTAATTAAATTGCGACAACCTTCAAGAATCAATCTCTCCAAGGACACCAACATAGATAAATCAGGCGTTCTCATTAAGTTGTTGCAATTACTGAGATCTAGTACTTTTAGTTTACTTGCCACCTGCAAAAATATATATATTAAGAAACGATTTGTAGGGAAAAAAAAAACAAGAAAGACGAGAAAAGATACTTGTATATAAGGAGTGAGACTCGTATCATACTCTGATTTGGTTCCAACCAATCCATTTCTCAGATACATAGCTATGTGAAAGGTCAAGAACGATCAAATTGACCAGATGAAAGTTTGTTGCCACAAACTCAAAAGGGCACCATCGCCAAGAAAGCCATCTTAAATTGGAGAAAAGATTATTGAAGTCTCCAACAAGGAACATCTCATTCCCATCCAAGAACCTTAGGTGTCGTAAATTAGCAACTTCACTAGGCGTTACGATGACTCCACGAGATCCTAGTGATAGTGCTTCTATCTCCTCACTTCCCTAACGATGGAAACACCAAGAAGTCACATGTGAAGGTCAAAAGCAAACAATTTCAAGCGCTAATAGGGATGATTTCTTCCTTTTTCAAGAATAGGCCACAACAATTCACAGGAAAATAAGTTGAAATTTCCTTTCGATACCTTTTTCTGCTCCAGAATGCTCAGGGCTTCCTGATGATTCCACACTCGGCTACGCTTGTGAGGTTCTTTGAAATTCTCTTCACGAACGATTGCCCTTCCGAGGTCCCGCACTTGATCATGCATCCAAAAGGTATTGTCATCTTTGATTTTTATTAAGGACATGAGACGGAGGATTTCAATGGCATTGTACGGGTGGTATTCACAGTCCTCCCACATGTAGCAAGGATAGGTTTTATCCCCATTAACAAAAAAACAAGCTATATCTAGAAATACTTGCCTTTGTTCATCATCTAACCTTTCATAAGTTATCCTTTATGTTTTTTGGACTTCTATGGAAGGAGCTTTTTCTAGCTTCTTCAAAGTGTCTATCCAAAATTCTTCGGATTTACCAGAAAGGGATGAACCGGTGACTTCAAGAGCTAAAGGAAGCTTTCCCAAAGTGGAGACAACTTTTTCTGAAATGTCAACATAATCATCGGGTGGAAAGTCTCTCCTGAAGGCATGCCTACTGAAAAGCTCAAGAGCATGGCGAAATTCCATTTCCTATACTTCATAAATCAAAACATTTGCACACTTTATAGGACATTCACTTGTCGCTTCTCCGTCAATCATTAGGACACTTTTGTATCTAGTAGTAATGATAATCCGACTACTAGAACCGAACCAATTTCCTTTTTCTGCCAAATTTTTCAGCTGCTTGTTTTCATCCACATTGTCAAGAACAACGAGAACTTTTTATTATGAAGTACCCTCTTAATCATGTCGATTCCATGATCCACTTCACTAATTTGGTCAACATAACAGCGATCAAGGAACTTGGATAGCAATTGTTTTTGCAAATGTACCATGCCATGTCGTTTTGATGACTCTCGAGCATCCGAAGGAAATTGCAGCCTTGGAACCGAGAAGACAATCGGTTGAAGACGGCTTTGGTTAGTGTTGTTTTGCCAACACCTCCCATTCCATGGATCGCGAGAAATTTCACATCATCAGATTCCATGTCCAACATCTTGATTATAACTTCTACACGATCATCAACTCCAACTAGGTGCTCAGTCACATTTTTATATCCTATATTCAGCTTAACCAAAACAGCTTCAATTACCGATTGGATCAAATCTACTTGGCTGCCATGACGTAACAACCGTGTTAAGGACAACTTTAATGTTGTAAAAAGCTACTTCTCAAGTGATTCAATTGCCCTCACATGTTGAGGAAATTAGCAAGAAAAAAAAATCTAGATGCTAAGAATTTCTGATATTTTCAATCTCTCTCCATTCCCCAACTTCAATCACCATCACCGTTGGCCTCCGCCACCATCATGCCACTATTGGCATCAATTGCCTCCCTGCACCATCACCATTGCGTTCCAGAGTCCTTGACCGTCACACCCAATTGACCCGCCATCATAGCATTATCTCAATCCTCCACGTCACATGGGTCATGGCCTTGCAATCGCCAGGATGGCATCGCCGGCTTTAGGAGACACTAGATTTGGGGTCCCCAAGGGTGGCAATGCAGGATATAGGCAAGGTGACATCAGACCCAACCTGAATCTGACTTACCAATGAGTGAATGATAGAAAAGGTGGGAGTTTGGATGGTCACGGCAGGTTCTGGCTGCTTGGTGTCAGGGCGGCAACAAAGAAATGGCGATGATTGATGGATGAGTTGCAGCGGTGGCTGGCTGGCGGCTTGGTGAAGCTGCTCAAGATGTTACTATTCGTGGCTACTATGTCAGAGATAGAAAGTGAGGAGAGAAAAAGAATTAGAATGAGTAAGGTGTGCCACCACCGTATTGGTGCCGGCCGCTATTGGCTACTACCCATGAGAATTCCATGCTTGAAGAGATGAATAAACTATCATTTTCACCAACAATACCACAAACGAACTAATTAGGGGGGAAGAAGAAATCTACGTAACAACTGAAAAGTTTAAGACATTCACCTTTCATCTTTCTTCAAGTTCCATCCTTTTATCTTGCCCACTGCAATGAGAGCCTTTTGCCATGACTCTGCTTCACTGCAAAATGTCTTCTGGCGCTTTGAAAGAGTTTGTTTATACAAGTTTGATTTTAGCTTGACATCAACAGGTTCCACGTCCAAGAAAATAGGTAGAATCTCCTTGTTCCCATTTGATTTCAAGGTGCACTCGACCATGTATGCAAGCTCTCGGAGACACCAGCAACTTGAAGCATAATTTGCAGAGAATATGGGAATGTAAATCTTGGAGTTCTCAATTGCTTGTAAAAGTTCAGCACCAATTTCTTCACCGACATGGAGGGATTCGCTATCCCTAAAGACAAGGATTCCAGCACCAACCATCCCATGGTAAAGAAAATCGGTGAATCCATTACGAGTATCTGCTCCTCGAAAATTTAAAAAAACCTCATATGAAGATCTAGATGATGCCCGTGAATCTATGCCTTTCTCCATGGAAGGATCTCTAAACACCAAATATCTCAGGAAATTTTTCTTTGGGTGTGCTTAAATCCAAGTGAGGGCTGTCAATATGATGAGCTCTCAGTCTCTGGCGTCATGGTGGGGGAAAAATCTCCGAATATCCCTTGAGTAAATATAGTCAATGCCTTGAGTCATGCGAGAAGTTTCCGAGAAGTTTCCTAAAAGTTTCCATGAATCATTCATGAATCAATCAATGGGTTGAAGTTTTTGGGTCCTATTCGTTGAAAAAAAAAATTAAAATTTAAAACCTAGCAACCAACGAAAGTGACAGCACAAATTATTGATAGATTCATGGCTTTAGAAACTCACTTGTCTAGCTCTTGTAGAGTTCCTTTTTATGAATGAATGAATCCAAAAAAATAAAAATAAAAATAGAGTTTATAAAGTGAAACCAAAGATAGAGCAGAAAATTGGTTTTTGAGTTTTCCTTTACTTTAATCATATTAGAGAAAATTTCAAAAATACTCTCATCTCTATCATATATGCTTCTCTGCTTTTGATAATTGTAGGATATTCATCTTTAGAGAAAAATCTTCAACTAAAAGATCAAACTATCCCTTTTACTATGGGAATGTATTTAATGTGAAATTGCCAAATACAATATGCATGTCATTTTAATTGGCGCTTAATTATTGAGAATACTCAATATTAATTGATTTATTATATCGCATTTTACTATCCCATCATGCCATTATTACTTAAAAAAAACTTCTTCTTTACCATAATATTTCTCTCCCAACATATAGCCGATCAACGTCACCATCTCCGTCCCTGAATCACACCGCCACTCCCCCAATTGAACCCATCACAACCTCTACAAGTTAGCCTCCACCTTTGTCATGGCCTAGCTTGAAAATAGAGCGTCGATCTCAAAGCAGCAACACTACTCAAACAGATCTATCGTCGAGCTTGAGCTATTCTGCATGCACCATGCTAAACACTGTGATGGAGCTCAAATTGAGCTCGATCCCACGATGGGCCGTCGTTGATGCTGAAGAGAGAGAGAGAGAGAGAGGCAAGCACAGACGTTCGTCAGTCGGAAGAGCAACGGTGCGGCGACTTATAAGGGCGGCCATCAAAGCTCGCCTGAAGCAGTGGCCAACACATGGGTGGCTGGGTGGGCTTCTAGCCAATTTTCGGTCTGGGCCAAGCTTTTAGGCCTGGAATTTCCAAGCCCGAAGAAAAGCCTGAACCCTGGATGGACTACCTAGCCCGTCCATTTTAATTTCGGGCTTTTGGGATTCGGGTCGGGCTCGCCCAAAAGATAGTAAACTTTTTAAAAATTTGCAAATATTTTGCTCCCTTTAATAAGTGTCTTCTCCTTTTCAAATTTGCAAATAATTTTCATTCTTTTAATAGTACAATAAATTAATTTTTTAACTTGTAGAATTTCTTTTTTTTTTAACTAGGATTACAAATATTAATGAACACTGTCGCGACCAATTTTTTGGCTTTGAACCACCTGGGTTTGGTTAATGATTCACAAGTCTTTGCTTTTCGCTCTCCTCTCCCATACCAAATCGCGACTTAGGTTTGAATTCTTAACATGCAAATGATTTTTAATCGGGAGTCGCCACTAATCTATTTTTGGTGGGTCGATTAAAACCCAAGTAAAGTAACGGGAGATTTACTTTACTCCTACGAACAGAGGTTTATGAGTTCGGGACTTGATTACACTAGACTATCCTAGTGCCCTTTCGGTACCTTTTTATTTCATTTTTTTAAAAAAATGTTTGGCAATTGAATTTATTTTAATCTAACTTCCTAACATGTGAGGTGATCATACGTATCGCATCTGTACCACCAATTTATCACTCAAGAAAGCAATTTAATATTGCAAAACATACCTAGAAGCAATGAAATCATCTGCATTGTTAAATCAAATTCACATCAGCCCTAGATATGATTTCTAATTAACACGCAATTTCAATTTTTTGTTTTTATTTTATTTAATGAAAATCATGACTTATGCAATGCATGTTAATAATCTAATATGACATAGCAGCATGACCTAAACTATATGACATGAAGAAATGCAATAATTAAATGCAATCTAAATGACCTAATTCTAATGACATGCAATGCGATGCAATGATATACAAAATTCTTTAAACTAAGATGACATGCCGCATATAATTTAGACGCGAGTTATATGTCATGCGACATTTATTAAATGACATAATCTAATGGCGAGCAATTTCTAATTAGAAATGAGCCTAAAAATAATCACTAAAATGACGTGCATTTCATGGACTTAATTTTATATAACGTGCACATGATTTTTCTATTCTAAAAATGCAATCTATTCCTAGAAATTGCAACTAATTTATCCTAAGACAAATTTTATGAAATTCGAAATTTAAAAATGCAAAGGTGATCCAGTTAGATTAAAATTCTATCTAATTCAAACTAAGGATTAAGTCACATTAAATCCTAATTTAAACCATGCAATTTATCTAATATGCAATGGCGTGCAAGAATGCCCTAATTTAACATGATATATGCATGATAGTTTTTTATCTTTTATTTTTTTATTTAAAATTCAAAATTTAAAATTGCCACGTAATTAAACATGCAACTAAAATCCTAAATTAATGCATTTTGTTTATATTTTTCAAACTGAAATCCTTATCCTAGATATGCAAGATAACAAGAAATATTCTAAAACAAACTAAATCTTAATTCGAATAATTTTTTAGATATTTTTTAGTGGTTTTCAAAAACAAACAATTATCAACTAAACATTTAATTTGAACTAATCAAGGCATCCAATCAAGTAAAGAATTACAATGATCGAAAAAATAACCTGTCATCTCACAGGTCAAATTAACGATTACTATAATCTTGAATGTCACGACAAGAAGATCAAAATAACTAAAAATCTAATCCGAATTCTTACGGATCAAATTAATAGTTATATTGATTTAACAATTAATGTGCTATTGACAAAATGCCCAAAAATTAATATAATTAAAAAAAATGATCCGACGTCTTACGGACCAAATTAATAATTATATAGTTTTTGGCAAAACCTTAAGGATAATGCTTAAACTATACAAATAATTAAAATTGACATCCCATGCTCTAACTTAAGCAAAAATGACAGCACTTAAAATAACTAGATAAAAAAATAATAATAAAAGGATAAAAAGTAAATCACCTAAAAAGGAAATTAAAAAAAAAGGCAACAATGGTGGACGGTGCGGGCGGAGGATGGCCGGCGTCGAGCTCCGGCGAGGGCACAAAGCGGTGCACGGTGAGGAGCTCCGGCGAGGAGATTGTCGTGGGTCGGTACGGGCTGCGTCGCGGGGGCTGCGTCGGGGTGCTCGGATCACGAGCTTCACCCGCGAGCGGCTGCGGGGGCGGCGGGAGGCCTCGGTGGCTGCGATGAGGAGCTCCGTCCGGATCGGGCTGTGGGCGCGGCGTCCGTGAGAACCGGATCGGGGGCGACGTCGCGGCGCGGAGTAAGGGCGGCGTCGATCTGGGTCTTCGATGAGGCTCGGCACCGGCTCTAGGTGACGGATGCGAGTGGAGTGGCGTCGGGGGCGGGGCTTCGACGAGGCGAAGGGCGCCGGATGCGGGCCGGGCGCTAGAACTCCGATGTTGCGGATCGGCGACGGGACGACGTAGCGGCGCGGGGAATCGGGTTGGCGCGAGCGGTGCGGCTTTGGCAACAGCTCGGCGAATGGCGAAGCGGGCGGGAACGACTCCGGCGTCGGGCTTCACGGATGCTTGCAGATCGGCGACGCGAGGCGGTGGGCGAAGCGCAGACCCGAAGGCGAGCGTCGGGGTCGTCGAGTGGCGATGGCGGGGATGCTCGGCGAGCTCCGGTGTACGGGCAGAACGAGCGGCGGCCTTGGGCGCGGGGCTCGCGGACGGCGGCGGTGGCTGGCGAAAGGTGCTGCCGAAGAAGATGAACAGTGCGCTGTTCTCTTTTTTTCCTTTTCTTTTGTTTTTTCTCTTTTTGGCTGCACGTCCCTTCTCACGTCCTCTCCCTCTGCTCCCTCTGCTCCCTTTCTTTTCTCTTTTCTTTTTGTATTTTTCTGAATTTTCTTTTTTCCTCCCTCACAGAAAGCAAAAAACCTCTCTTGACCTTTTTCTGAATTTTTTTCAAAGAAGCTCCCCCTACGAAGAGAAGACCACCCCTATTTATAGATGTGAAAACTTAGTCTACTCAACCTACGAAGATTTGCATAACCACTTAATCACTAAAGATCATCTTTCGAGATTATCGTGTATCTTGACTACCTCGAAAATCTGTTAAAATCTTCCAAGTTTCATTTCGATCATTGAAGATTTTATATCTTGACTCACGATTGAAGATAAACTGGAATTTTTTTGTGAAGATTTTCCAAATAATTCACTTTAGATAAAACTCCATTATCCAACTTTAAAATCTTGAGAAATCTCTATCCGCAATAAAATATTTTAGAATATTTCTTATCCTCCTTAATATTCCCAATGATTTCAACACCTATTGTTAAAGATAAGATTACAGTGCGATTTTTTAATTTCCAAAAATTATCATAATATCACATAAAATCTTAAATTTTCACAAGATAATCAATTAAAAATAACGACGGGCTGGGGTTAATTTTATCCTTTCATGGGCCTAGCCCGGCCTATTAATTTAAAATTCAAAACCACCCATTCGACCCATCCGCTACCGGTCCAATAAATAAAATGCCAACTAAAATAAAATGCACCTAAATCTATATGCTATGCAATTAATATATTTTTTTAGGGATAAAATTAACCCCTAATTTTTATGCAATAAATGACTAAATGGATCGCCAAAATTTAGGTGTCAACAAACACTATAAGGATAATAAATAAAATACGTAAAAAATAATTGGACAAATCAATCCATTTCGAACTACACAATGTGAGGCCTCGAAGCCCAACCCCTTCTGAAATATACATAATAAAGCTCGTATCCATCTTGTTCTATTTGGGATAAAGGTTTTCAAGTCAAGACAAACTTATTTACTTTCAAACAAAGCAACGTCGATTTTATTTTACTTAAGCCACGCCACATGAGTGTCATGTCGTGTTAACATCGTTTGCTTTTCTTCACGTAGATATATTTTTAATGGTGGTTGTGGACAAAGAATGAATATGTCAGACAAGTACAAGTTGGAGATTTATTATATCACAAAAAAAAAAAAAGAATAAATATACCACAATAAGTGTAATTTAGGCATTTTGATAGCTTTTACCCTTTTTATTTTCAATCTTGCCAATTGAACTTAAAAATCTCTTGATTAACTCTCTTGGAACAGATATAAATGGTAGGGATAAAGGTAGGGCTAGTTAGGGATGACCATTCTTGTCTCAAACTTGTCAAAAATCCATCTCATTAAAATAATCTCTTCCCACCGACAAAAAACTAAAATAAATAACCTCATCTCAATAAGTACCCTAATATACCATTGTACTATTTTCATAAATAAATTTCTTGCATGGGTATATAATAAGCTACCTGACCCGAACTAAAGCATTCATGACTGTGCTTGGTACGGCCCGACGGTAGACCCGACCCGTATACGGCCCAAACCGGAATCGCAATTCGGGTCGGGATTCGGATCTCTTTTATCTTTTATTCTTCTTCTTCCTTCGCTCCTGCTGCTGCTGCTTTGATTTGCTTTATTCAGTGTTTTTCTACCAAAACACGCGAAAAACTCACCTTCGAAGCCGGAAGCTCCCGAAGCCAAACTGAAACAAGCAAGATCAACATCCAGTTGAGAGTCGAGACCCAACAAATGGAAAACGATTTTCTTCCGAATAGATTTATCGTGGCCGAAGAAGCAGAAGCAGAAGCAGAAGGAGGAGGAGGAGGAGGTATACCAGGGCTCACTATACCAGGGCTCACTCGTTCGCGCCGCTTCCAGCTTCCGTCCTCCAATTCTACGGATCCCATGGCCTCCTCTTGTAAATCAGCCATCGCCACCGTCTCATTCCCATCTCCCTCTTTCCAAACCCCAATGTCAACCCATGAAGAAAAAAAAAAAAAAATCATTCGCCGTCTTCGGCCGACAATTGTGACAGCAACGGCGTCGTTCGGAATCGAGAAACAGAGGACGCCGGACGGCGAGAGGACTGGTTCAGTGGAGGAGGAGTGGACGGTGGCCGTAGCGACGAGAGAGGGTGCTCGGTGCTCCTACAGATTTGAAGAAGCGTCGACTAGGATGGAGAAAGGACAGGACGGGGGTTATCGTGGAGACGGGAGGACATAGGCGGAGTTTTAGAGATTTCTCTGGGCGGGTCTATCGGGCTTCGATTCGGTTCGGGTTGAACTGTAATGATACCCGAACTTTTTTAACTTTTACCGGAAACAGAACGAGGCCCGATCCTAAAAGGCCCCTTTTTCCCTGTTCCAAATCTAATCTCTCGTCGCTAACCTATTTTGAAAATAGAAAAATTAACTGACTGGACCAAACGAATTTTTATCTTTTTTTCTATTCTAGATAACAATCATTTTTTGCCTTTTGTTCAACCTCTCATGGTTTCTTTGCACACTCCTAGTGACCGGAGGAAATCCATCCTCCCTCAAGACCACTAATTTTGTTCCAGTACCCTACCACATTGTGATAATAAAAATTTCCCTTAAAAGTCCAATTAAATTTTAAAACTTTTAAAAATAAAATAAAATCCTAAAATTTGTCCAATTTGCACAATCAAGTACTTTTGTCCAATTTATCTAACAAAAAATGTCAATGTATTAATTTTAGATATTTTTTGGCACCACATTGAGACCACAGGCAGAAGGTTTTAAGGGAACACTATTTTGTCGCCCTGTTTTTGCCGACAATGGCCATCGACCCTCATTAGGGACTCAACGAGGATCACCGACTCTCGCTTCGCTAGACCTGGGTGAGGGTTCCTAGGCCCTAGCGCAGTAATGGATGAGAGCTACACGATGGTGGGCTCAGGTGAGGGCTCGCCAGGTTTTTGTGTGGTTTCTGCCCTTACAGGGGGTGGTGCCACAACTCGTTACGCAGTGGTTATGTTCCTCGCGAGGCTCCGCCTTGAGCTCCAATTTCTTCAAATAGGATAGTTGTCACTGTTGCACTTGCTAAAAATTATAAAAATGAACGAAGTTGATGGAACATTTTCGAATGGCAAGAAATAGAGACCATGAATCTTATCAAAGTAAGGATTTTCCAAGAAATTACAAAAAAAGAAAAAGAAAAAAAGAAAAATCAAACAGAGACCACTGAAAATTGTCAGAGTAAGGATTTTTCAAGGAAAATCAGGGAAAGATTAGAAATTGATGAAGGGGGACACATATGGTGTGCTCGTCTCCTTTGGTGGTGAAGTCACCATGCTTGAGCACAAGGGCCAACAAACTCTATTTACCGCACGATCCTCGCAGGGTGGCGGGGGCGAATAGTCATGCCACCGCCGTGCAGCACGAAGATCAATGACCCTCGACGGCGGACCACCCCTTCACCAAACACCCCAGCCCACATGCATCTCTCTCGCCGCGTTCTATGTTATCGTTCTTTTTGAATTTTTGGCTTTTCGCCATTTGTTTTTGTTTCTTTTTAGCATTTTTATTCTTGACGTGGCTCCCATTTCTTGCCATGTTAATGTCACGTGACCTCGGGAAGTTTTTAAAAAGACATGTCACTATTTTCTATCAAACAAATTGAGGAAATAATGGAGGTACTTAATTGTACAATGGACAAGTTTTGGACCTAATTGTACTTTTTAAATGTTTTAGAATTCAGATTACACTTTTACAATAAATTTTAAGGATCTTCGTCCACATATCCCTTAATTTTAAATGTTTTGAAGAGGGGTAAATCAATGAAATGGTTTCTAATTTTATGACGGCACAAGAAATTATGTATAGAAATTCGAGGATCAATGAAGTCAACAAATATTGTCTTCAAAGATCATGTTGCAAAAGTTGATGTTTATCGCAATCAATCCATGAACATACATCTTTTTAAGCAGTAAGTAATTATCAAAAAAAAAATCTTAAACTCATTGTATGGTGGTCAATTCATCCTAAATTTTTCAGTTTTATTAATTTAGTTTCAAACATTTTTGTATATTGCAAATGTAGTCTTTCATCCAATTTTGACCGGAAATCATTGACATAACAATCCAATTAGCGTTAGTCGTCCTACATGGTATGGTAGATACTGATTTTAATGATTTTGCAATTTCTTTTCGATTTTCTGATTTTTTTCATTTTTATTTTCTTTCCTTTTTCTTATTTTCCCCTATTTCCCTCTGTAGGTCACAAGCCTCGGTGATGCCCGGCAAAGGTCATCAACCACACGTGGGGGCATCCCCACGGTCGTTCTAAACTCAATGACTGGCGAAGGAAAACAGGAAAAACATGAATAAAAGAGGAAAAAATCACAAACTTGTAAAATAAATTACAAAATTCATCCATGTTAGTGCCATTTGTATCATGGAGGATGGCCGATATCTATTTTTTGATTAAAATTGGTTGGAAGAACTACGTTGACAAATTCTAAAAAAGCTTACGATTAAATTGGCCAAAATTAAAAAATTTATAATTGAATCGACTATTTAAAATTTTTTAATAATTATTCTTTTTATAAGACCACTATAAAAAGAAGAAATAGTAAATAGCAAGTATTATACTGTGAAGTTTTATTTCTTATAAATTAAAGACACCGACGTGGAAATTAAGAGTCATAACCTGGCAAATCTTAACTTTATCTAAATTCTGATGGCACAGTTTGTGGATAAAGCAGGATTGCTCACCAGAAGCAAAGAGAGCCTCTTGAGTTTGACCTCTGGAGGGCCCCACAAAATCGGCTAAGGTCCAATAAAAAGAGTGAAAATTGTTTTCCACATAAGATCACTTCTCAATACCTTTGAAATGATTTTAGGATTATCTATGAATGTTTCGAACACTCATGACTTTCTACTCATTGCATCGACATTGACACCACTAGATCTTTTAAATAACAAATTTGACCTCAGTTAATTTAACAAGTGCAAGAGTCACAGTGAAAAAAATTTGTCTAATTATCTTACGACCTAGTTTGACAAGGGCAATGAGTGATCGCATAGGATAAATAGCCTAGACAAGAAACGACTCCTAGCAAGTTACTAGGAAGGCAAATGACTAAGAATGACCCAAACTATGCATCAAATAAAGCGAGACGATTTCGTTGTGTGTGTATGTAAAAGCTAGAATTAACTTACAAATATGCCTTTTGATATGACGATAAGTTTTGCATTGCAACCCCAAAGCTAAGCGTACTTAGGTGAGAGCACTCTTAAGATCGGTGACCTCTTGGGAAGGTTGCCACCTAACACTTATTTGCATTTAATTTGAATAAACATAGTTGCATGGGATATAAAAGTTAAGAAAATCATTGGATCACTGTAAAGATTAAGTACAAACTCTAACTTGTCTTATAATGTTTTATCCATTCCTTTTGTTTCCCTTATTGTTATGAAGTCTAGCTAATTTTAGTATTCATAAAGAAATTTTTGACAGTTATTCATGCCTATCTAATGGGAGCAAAGTCCTTATCAAGCAATTAAGGAGATATCCTGAGGCTTACAATAAGTTGGGTTCCTTATCTTGATAAGCTAATTTTTTGGGATGAGTTCTTCCACTCATTGTAATTCATTAACATGTTATCAGAGCTACCCCTTGGGCACCACCTTCTGGCACTTTATCCTCAAGGTTGCATTCCCCTATCAATAACCTAACATGTTGGCCTCGAGGCTTTTCTATGAGCCCTTGGGCACCACCTTCTGGCACTTTATCCTCAAGGTTGCGTTCTCCTATCAATAACCTAACATGTTGGCCTCGAGGCCTTTCTACGAGCTCACAAATTCCTTGAAGAAAGGGAGAATGGGTTCCACATCAAGCAACTAAAGAGATATTTTGGACTTATAATGGATTGAGTTTCTTTTCTTGGTAAGTTAATTTTTTGGGATGAATTCTTCCATCCATTGTAACATATCATGTGCTCCTCCTATGGCACTCATTTTGCATGTGTGATTACAAGCATAACAAAGTTACAGCATGGCATATCCTCAGGCCCTCATTTTACACATAAGTTTTGAATTATTCACTTAGTACATTCACTTAATTATAAGATAGAAAAGTAATCTTATTTTGTATAAAGTTTAAAGTTTGTAATATATTCCAATATTTGATATTTTGAATTGAGTGAATTGACAAGATATAGGCGTTTCTATGTAACTTATAATAGTAATAGTTAGATATATAATTCCTATTACTTCTACCAGTCTTCATAATTCTTGCCACTTTAATATACATCAATACTAAATAAAAAAAAATAACTGGTTATTTATTTATAACTTGAGTTATTACATTATTATATTTATTTATTTCATGCGTTTGAAATCCTTTTCACTCAATTTTTTTTTTTGTTTGGTAGAATCTTATGAATAAAAATATTACACAATTTATTTATCCATAGACTATGCGCAATTAATTCAACCTATTTCCAGCGCAATTAATTCAACCTATTTCCAACTTTTGAAATCAGATTGTTTCAAAAATATTGTATACAATTCAACCAACTCCACTTGATTGAGATTAAGAATAAAAACAAAACCTAGATTTATATCAAGATACACTTAATTTGAATATTTGAAGGAGTCAATAAGGATAAAGTTCTCAAGCTTTAGCTTATTATACTCCAGGTACAGATATAGCACAATAAATGAAGGGGAAAATATTATAATTGCGCATTCTTTTTATAAATCTGTTCAGATAACACAATTGCACAGGTCTCACCCCCAAAAAAAGAAAAAACTTTTTCTGTAATCCGTTCTGATCAACACTAACACGGTTTGGTTTAAATATTTTTTCAGCTAGACGGGACGGTAGTTGCTCCGACGGATCCCTAGGTTTGGGGTGGCGAGCATTGGCTTCACTTCGACAAGCTGAGTCGCTTCCCGTTGCAAGGAAGCGGAACCGTCGACGGCCGAGGCTCCGTTTGGTGGCGCCGCTCACGGTCTGAGGATCTCAATGATGATCTTCTCGATGTCGATAATGATGCCGACGATGGAATGGACTTCAAGGACGCCGATACACAGGTGACAAACGCCTTCGACGGTGGCTTCCGCTCTGCTAATTAAAGATGTTTCAATTTGACCCCACTATTTTTTTGTGTTTGGACTCCACCAGGTTTTTTAAACCGTATATAAGATGCTAATTTGTCTTAAAAAGACCATGTTAATCACAACAAATAAATTTTCTGAATTATGAACAAGCGCAAATTCTTGAGATGCAAAAATCTAGAGATGCCTATAGTCCATGACTTCTTATTTTTGTGTGATTATCGCTCTAATTCTGTTTATTCTTGCATTTGACTTATCAAAAGTATATTTTGGGGTTATTTTTCTAGTTTTTTTTTTTTTGTGTAATTTACCATATGATTTAATTGCAAAAAATTTTACTTGAATTTGCACGTGATTTTGATTTCCTTGAACTTATTAGTATCACAACTGGGAAGTAATCACTATATTATATCCGTATCGTTGGGCTTGGGCAGGTACCATATGCCTTTTCTTGCAAAATCATTGCTTAAGAATTCGACTAATTGTGTCTCCATGTCTACTCTTTTGTCCAACTTGTGGCAGGCGAAAGAGGAGTTGAGTTCAATGCCCCGGAACAAACCGACCGTAAGAGCCACTAACCGATCATCCCTAGCTATAATCGCCTGAGTTTTTTTCCAAATTGTGTGATCATGCAGAAGATTGATATGGATCTCCTCCTTTTTCATGGCATTGGTTGATCAGGCAATGAAATTCGATCACTGTCTCAATGTCACGTTCAGCGGCATCAAGATCCAGAACAGCCCCAACTTCCACCTTACGTTCGACCACAGCGTCGGCGTTCTCGTGCGCGACATGAGCATTCCTCTCTGTTACCTAGAGATTTAGCTTGGATGCGCGCGCGTAATGATTAGGTCAAGCATCATCTCCATCTCGATGATCAAATTCTACTAAGAAAAAACCGATCCATTTTTCACAAGCCAGAAACTCATGAATCTAGGGCAATGTAGGAGTATATACAATGAAACTTGACAAAGCCCCCGAAGACAACATGGGACTAGGACACAACCTGAGCACCAGCTTTGCAGATTGAGTTTCAGTTGTTCCTGCTGGATTTGGGCCTCTTCACTACCAGCACAGGACACTGCACATTCTGAGGCGCTCCCCAGAAAGGCCCTGCCACATTTCACTAAATCACAGTTCAGTATCGATATTAATAATACTATGTAGACAATTAATACCAAACCTCATTACTTCCTCTCATTCTATTAATTCCAATAATTTATTGAATAGTCAACCAAATACTCTGAGACTTTTTCATTGCCAAAATAACTTGACCGATTTTTTTTTTTTAAAATTTATATTTATTCTATTTAGGAAGAAAAGATAGATATGTTATATATGGATTTCAAACCCAAAAGTTCAGGATATCCATCAATACCTTAACGAATACACCACAAATTGTTCACATGACGCTAGTCAAGTTCGGCATGGCTTTCAAATGCTATCATGGTAGGTTCTAGATTTTTTATGTGAAACTTATAACATAGAACTGATCACCCACGCTTTCAACATTAGCTTTATCTCAAGCAAAGGCTACATAATATATATATTCCCTCCAAATTGATTAATTATTAGAGTCAATATTAAGAGTTTTGAGTAATAAATCAATATGAGCAGATTGGGTACCTCCAACAACAGCAATTACCCCCGGTAAAACATATATGCCTTAATAAGAACTCACCTCACCAGAATCATCGCAGATCTTTTTAGCCTTAGTCATAACAGAGTCGGCCATTTCATTGTTGTACCTCTCCATGGTGGCCACTATGTCTGAAGAAAAGTACACTGAACAAAGAACAAATTGAAAAATAATATGTTAAAACCATTACAATTGCAAGTGATGGTATCCAGAGCGAACTTGTTGGGAAAGTAATAGCACGGTCATTTATTCATAGAAATATATTATATTTAGTAATTATAAATCTTTGATCTTATCATAATGGAATCTTGAACTCTTGCCTTTCTTTTTAAGGGAAGCAAACTCGCTTTTGGTCGACAAGATAATGGAAAAATCATGAAAATAGATCAATAGGGAGGGATGAGAAGAGAATCATCCCCGTCTCGAAATTAACCTTGTTAAACTATCTAAAGGAAAATTCGTAGATGATAAAAGCAAAAGAAGGAAGAAATAAAAAGAAAAAGGAAAAATTGACAGCAATCAATAAACTAAGTACTTTGTTCAAAAGCGGATCGAAATTGGAGAAAGTTTTGGCATCATATGAGTATGCCTTGCTCATATTCTTAGCTTTATTTCCGATATTTGTCCAGGCGAAAACCTTCAAAAAAAAAATTAAAAAGGAAAAATATGGCTACACTAAGCGCAATAACCAAGTCAGGTTCTGACTTACTTACCGACGCCACGTGCGGGTGTCCTGATGATACCTGCTGGACTTTCATCGGCTTGGATTTTACCTCCAACATTGGCAATCCACACTCCGTTTACAATAAGTGTGACGGGGCAACTGCCCGCAATGGAGAATATGGCAACATTCTAAATCCAAATTTGAGGTGTTAGCCAAACTCTCCAACGAGCAGCATTCTCGAATATACATATACTTTAAAGATTCCAAGTGATTTAGTCCTTCCACGCTTCTTACCTCCGGACATTTTCCTACTTTGAGCCTCTTTAGCTTTCTCAATTTTGATAGATCTGGGATCCTTTCAATCAAAATGCAACAGCTTACCTCAAGGGAGGAAAGAGATTCCAATTCTTCAAGACCGCGAATCTCGACTAACGACTTGGAGTCACACAAATGTACCTCTTGCAGATTCTTCATATGCGACAAATCCAGTACTTTTAGGAGGATCTCACACATAACCAATCTTAAATGTGTCAATTTTTTCATTTCCAGCTGAAATGGTGCGTCCAATCTTGTAAATGTACACCGCTCCATAGTGAGTGTCTCCAACTCGGCATCAAATATATCAGAGAATTCCGGCATCGAGCAATCATAGAATTCCAAGGTTAACAAATTTTTCAAATTGGAAAAATCTGGCGATTGTGTGATTGCCAAATTTAAAAGTTTTAACTCTCTTAAACTAGACGGGAGGTGGGGGAGGAATTGCACATTTAAGGAGGCCAATGTTAGTGTTTTTAGCTGAGACAGGGTACTGAGGCTAGTAGGAAGGGGAATGAAACTCTCCAACTTAATACGAGGGGTCCATGTCAAACAAGTCAAACTTGGGGAAAGCTCTGGTAACTGTTGAATATCATATGTGGCTAGATTAAGTTCTTGGAGATTAGAGAGGTGACTCACCGTGGATGGTAATTTGAATATGTGGGTCCCTGACAAGTCTAGGATCCTCAAACAGGACAATCTCTCAATTTCTTCAAGGAATTCACCGGTCAAGTTCCCACACCAAGAAGCGCCTAACTCTTCAAGCTTCTTCAACAAACATATTGCACTTGGTAATTTTGTTATCCGAATCATGCTGTGCAACTTAAGTATTTTCAATTGTGATAGATTACCAATTGAATCAGGTAGGTGACTAATACTTGTACTTGTCAAGTCCAACTCGATTAATGATTGTAATTTCCCAATCGAGTATGGAAGTTCCTTTATCTCATTACAATCACATAATCTCAACACCGTAAGTTTCACCATTCCTCCTATTGAGCGTGGCAGTTTGCTGATCCGCTTTTTTGAGAGATCTAAGGTCAACAATGACTCTAAATTACCAAATGTTTCCGGAAGTTCATGTAGCGTACTAGGCATGACAATCTTTGTCAAAGCTTGTAGACGTCCTATTTCTTTAGGTAACTCTCGAATAGAATAACATCCATCCAAGTTCAAAGTAGTTAGGAGCTTTAATTCACCAATGGATGGGTCAATTTCAATTAATCCATAACAGCATTGAAGCATCAATATCTCCAAGGACACCAACTTAGATAAATCATGTATTCTCCTTAACTTTTGGCAATCAATGAGATCTAGTACTTTTAGATTCTTTGCCGCCTACAAAAAAAAAAATGATAAAATATTTATTGAGAAATGACCTATGAAAAGAAAATGAAAAGAAATGTTTTACGAATAGAAGGAGTGGGACTTGTATCATACTTTAATCCAGCCAATCTCCGAAATATTACTCCTTGAAAGGTTTAGAACGATTAAATTAGTCGGATGAAAGTTTTTCGCCATAACCTTGAAAGGGCAATGATGGCAAGAAAGCCATGTTAAACTGGGGAGAAGATTATTGAAGTCTCCAACAAGGGACACCTTTTCTGCTTGAAAGAACCGTAGGTTTCGTAAATTAGCTAATTCATCATGCTGTAGAATTATTTCTTCATGAAGTAATCCTTGAAATCCAATTAATAGTGCTTCTATCTTACTTCCCTGAGAATGGAAATGCCAACAAGTCACATGTGATGGTCAAAATCAAACAATTGCAAATGCTAATAGCATTTAAACTTTTCCTTTTGCGAGAATAATCTACAATAGTTCACATGAAATAAATTACCTCTTTTCGCTTCAAAATGCTCAAGGCATCCTTATGATTCGACACTCTGCTACGCTTGCAAGGATCTTTGTTCTCTAGACGTACAATTGTCTTTCCGAGATCTCGCACTTGGTCATGCATCCAGAAAGTATTGTCCTCTTTAATTTTTATCATGGACATGAGAAAGAGCACCCTAATGGCCACATGTGGGTGGTATCCACAGGCATCCCACATGTAGAAAGGGTATGTTTTATCCTTATTAACAAAAAAGCAAGCTATATCTAGAAATACTTGCTTTTGTTCATTATCTAACTTATCATAAGATATCATCAATTTACTTTGGACTTCATTGGGAGGAGCATCTTTTAGCTTCTTCAATGTGGCTTCCCAAAATTCTTTGGGTTCATTGTTAAGGGATGAACCTGTAATCTCAAGGGCTAAAGGAAGCATTCCTAAAGTGGAGACAACTTCTTTTGAAAGGACGACATAATGATCTGGAGGAGAGTCTCTTCTAAAGGCATGCTTACTAAAAAGCTTAAGAGCATCATCAAAATCCATTTTACAGACTTCGTAAGTTGAAACTTTTGCAGACTTTTCTACAACGGCTTCACTTGTTACTTCTCCCTCAATCCTTAGTATACTTTGATCCCTAGTAGTTATAATAATCCTACTACCTGAACCGAACCAATCACCTTTTTCTGCTAGACTTTTGAGTTGCTCTTTCCCATCCACGTCATCTAAAATAATGAGAACTTTTATATTGCCAAGAACTCTCTTAATCATTTTGATCCCGTCATCTGCGTCATTAATCTGGTCAAGGATAGAACGGGAATCAAGGAACTTGGATAGCAACTGTTTTTGCAAATATACCAAACCATGGCGTCGTGACGACTCTCGGACATCCGAAAGGAAATGGAAGCCTTTGAAGTGAGAAGATAGTCGATTGAAGATGACCTTGGCAAGTGTTGTTTTGCCAATCCCGCCCATTCCGTGGATTCCGAGAAATTGTACGCTATCAGATCCCACATCCAACATTTTGATTATAGCTTCTACACGATTATCAACTCCAACTAGTTCTTTAGTCACAATCTTTTCACATCCCACATTCAACTTATGCAACACAGTTTCAATTACAGATTTTATTAGATCTGCTTGGCTGCAACAATGTAACAACCATGTTAAGGATATATTAATTTGCAAAACTACTCCCTAAGTGTCTCAATTGCCCATACAGTTTGCAGAAATTATGCAAAATAATCTAGACGGTAACACAATCTGGATTTTTCCTAATCTGTCTCCACTCCCCCAATTTTAGTCACCAATCACCATCGCTATCGGCCGCCGCCACCGCCACGCTGCTATTGACATCGCTCACCTCCCCCAGGCCGTCACCATCGCGGTCCAATGCCGTCGCCCATTGCGCCCCCATCGACCTGCCCATCTTGGCCTTGCCTCAATCCTTCAGATCACATGGGTCATGGCCTTGCAACCGCCGAGGTTGCTTTACGGGCCTTTGGCAGCGCCAGATTTGAGGTCGCCCAAGGTCGGGGACACCAGATATGGGCTCGGTGACATCAGAACCGACATCCCAAGCCCGTATCCGACTTGCCAGTGAGTGAGAGAAAGGTTGGGGGCGGATGGCTCGACGACGGCTTCTAGCGGCTTGTTGTCGGGCTGGCAAGGAAGAAGTCGTGACGGCTGAGGGAGAGCTGCTGCGGTGGCTGACCAGCGGCGTGGTGGAGCTGCCAGGAGCGATCGTCATGATAGTGCGGATATTCACGAAAGAACACAGCTTTTCACTTTTTAAGTAACCGTTTCATTCTTATACTCCTTAAATATAAACTGACACCTTAGACTCGCGCTACAGAATGGCCATATAGTTTTATACTTCTATATTGTTCTTAAATGCCTATGAAATCGAAAGTAAACGAAATTGCACTGCCATATAAATGAAGATGAAAGGCACTAAAGGAAATACACACAATCATCTTTTCAGGCAGTACACATTCATTCCAGAACCTTCAACGGCTTCGCAATACTTCCTACACTTTTATTTTGTTATAACCATTAATTCTGTATAAATTTTGCATGTGCAGTGCACATGATTTCTATGTCAACTTTTGAAAAAAAAAATTGTCTCTTATCCTTAATTATCGTGAAAAAGCAAAGAAATTTAGAAAATGGGAGAAAGATGAAAAGAATGAGATACTAATAATTGAATAAACGATTTTTTTCGCTAGCAATACAACAATTAAACTGAATATGGAGGAAAAAGAAAATCTACATATGACCATTTGAAAAATTGTAGACATTTACCTTTTATCTTTCTTCCAGTTCCATCCAGTTATCTCGCTCACCTCAATGAGAGCCTTTTCCCATGACTCTGCTTCGCTGCACGTCGTCTTTTGGCGCTTTGAAAGAGATGGTCTATACCGGTTTGTTTTCAGCTTGACATCAGCAGGTTCCACATCCAAGAAGATTGGTAGGATCTCTTTGTTCCCGTTCGACTTTGAGGTGCACTCGACCATATATGCAAGCTCTCGAAGGCACCAATCACTCAAAGCATAATTCTTGGAAAATATGGGAATATAGATCTTGGAGTTCTCAATTGCTTGTAGAAGTTTACCAATCTCTTCACCGACATGGAGGGATTCACTATCCCTAAAGACGAGGATTCCGACACGAACCATCTCATGGTAAAGAAAATCGGTGAATTCATAACGGGTGTCTATTCCTCGAAAACTTAAAAAAAACCTCATATGAAGATTTAGATGATACCCGTGAACTGGCCCCTTTCTCCATCGTAAGATCTCTAAACACCACAGATATCAAATTCTATCTCTCAAGGAAGTCTGCTTTGGGAGTGCTTGGATCTGAGCGAGGGTTGTCAATATTATTAAGTGGGGTTGGTAGAAAAGGCACTCGACCAAGAAATGTATCCCTCGTGTCAGCACAGTCAATTCCTTGACTCATCCGAGAAGTCTCTTGAAAGTTTTCAGGAATCAATCAAGGGTTGGCATCCTAGAAATTTCCTGGTCCTATTCAATTAAAAACAAATTTAAAATCTGAAGCCTAATAACAAACGAAAGTGACAGCATAAATTCATAGATTCATTATTTCAGAAATAGAGGACATCATGTGAAATTAGGATAGAGCAGAAAGATGGATTTTGAACTTTGTTTTAATCATTTTAGAGAAAATTTCTAAAAAAAATACTCCCATCTATATTATATACACCTCTCAGCTTTTGATATATGTAGAATGTTCATCTTTAGAGAAAAATCCTCAACTAAAAGATCAAACTACCCCTTTTACTATGGAAATATACTTTATGTGTCAGTCATATGTGAAGTAAATGGTCCAAATGCAACATGCATGTCCTTTTAATTGGCGCTTGAATGTTAAAAATACTCAAATTTAATGGTTTATCATACCGCATTTTACTATCACGTGATGCAACTATCATTTGAAATTTTTTTCTCTTCTCCACCATAACATCTCTCTCTCTCTCTCTCTCTCTCTAAGTTGAAAAACTCACAAGTCTCAATCTTCAAGACACAAGTAATCTCAAATAATTATGGTTCGATCCATGTAATCTATAGGGGCGTGGGACCCTTTTATGATTGGATACAAAGGTCTCTAGAGCTGATCACTCTTACCAGCCCTTTACTCAAGATAGGGGAAAATTGTATATTTTTTGTCAGAGGAAAAATTCCATCAACAAGAGTTTTACTTTAGATGATGGCAAATGTGAGAAATGATTTTTCATACTATGTTTCTAACTCGAACAAAAGTTGGTCAACTTCAAAATGGAGCTAAACATGATTTTGTTTTCCGCTTTTTTACAGGTGCAAGGTCCGCCGTGCTTTGAAATGAAATGATAGAGAAATTTAACTTATGAAGAGTAAAATTCTTGGAAATGAATGTGCAAAGGAAAAGTGTAATGGGAAATTGCATCATTTGCTCTCTATCGCCTCCTCACGCGCTCTTATCATTTTTTATTTGCACCTCCTCCATGATAATCTGCCTCCCGTGTTTTTCTTTTTCTCTCTCTCTCTCTTTTTTTTTTGGCTGACAACTTCCATGTTTTTCTCTTTTTTCTATTATAGTTTTCTCTCTTATGCGTACCATTTCCCTCTCTCTGTATTTCTCTTTCTTGGCCGCGAAGAAAAGCTCCGTCCTTTACTTTTTCAAGCTCTTTTTGACAATGATTATATGGTGAAAAATCTCCCTCCTCTGTATTTTAACATTTTTATTTCTTAATTTTTCTGTCTTTTATTCCCCGAAACAGAAAAAGAACAATAATCTATTGGTAACGTCAGCTAATTTTTCTATTTCACGAGACAAATCAATGGTTAAGGAATAGATTTACAATAGAAATAAGAAGTAGAAAAAGCTTACTTATTTCCTCCGGAGAACAAAAGGAGAAATGAGGTCATTTTAGAAAAACAAGCTCAACGTAGCCTAGTAGTTGTCTTTAAACAATCGACATGGGGTCTAGTCTCCTGATCCGATCCGATTCCCCATTTTTGAAATAAAAAATAAAAATAAAAATAAAAAATTCATAATTTTAGGAAAAAAGTTATAGTGTTAATTCTAGTTTTTGGAATTACCGTAATTGCTAATATTAAAATTATTATATATGTATCATAATCTTAGTATGAGTTTATGAAGTATTACCTTGCCAATGTTACCGATAAATTCACTTAAAATAATATAATAGATTGAAAAGAGTTATTTACATTATTATTTAGTAACAAAATAATGTGACAAATTTTGAATGCTTGACTATGCCCTACATTTTCAAACGATCGTTTATAGTATATAGATCTAAATCCCAACAAAAATGATGATCTTTTATATGGATCTAGATCCCAAACAAATATGGAAAGATATATATGATCCCACGCATTAGACATGACAACAGCTATATAAAAGACGCTAACAATCTTCCAAATATTTGTGAGATTCGATGAATTGCAAATCATATCAATGAAGATTACATAAAACCAAATCAAATGTATCTAGCATCCCACTCAAAACAAGATGACTGGAATTAAAAAAACTTGAGTTTGGAAGTTAAGTTGTAATAACCTGGATAATCAGATTTAGTGATGGAGTAAATGTAGAGTACCACGGACATTGTGTTGTTGATTTACCAAATGAATGATTTGCTAAATTAATGCAGACTATTTTAATTAATAATGCAAACAGTTTGATATATTTTATTCCAAATTTGAAATTTGCGACTTGCTTATCTTTAATCTTAAATAGAAATTTTTAAAAGAAGGTCGGGAGAGGAGGCGAATACTCATATTTAAATTAATCCTGATAGTTGATTGTCTGGGAAGCATGCCCCATGGTTTTTAGATAATCTACTTCACAGCGTGAGGGCAGGGAAAGCAAGTCAAAGTCTTCCCCCATCTTTGGTTGCTTCCTTGCATTTTCCTTCTCTTTTCTCCCAACCAAAGAAAGGGATAAAGGCAGAAACCGACGAAACTCGCGATGCAGCTAAGCAAAGCGCGAAGACGACGGAAGACTTTGACTCGCTTTCCCTCGTCAGTCTTTTCCTTTTTGACCTTTTCGTTTGAGTAGCTTTCGCCGCAATGCAGCAAAGCAAAGCAAAGACGGGGGGAAGAAGACTTTGACTTGCTTTACCTCGTCAGTCTTTTCCTTTTCGTTTGAGTAGCTTTCGCCGTCTTTGCTTCGCTTAGCTGCGTTGCGAGTTATCGTGATAATACTGTATAAAATCCATTCATGCAACGGAGAAAATCAATCTCCTAAAACTTGTGTTTAACAGTGAGACTTAGTTTGGGGTTTGCTTAGCTTCTTTTAGGTGTTTAAAGAAACCTAGATGTCCAACAATGCCATGTATATTCAATATACATCAAACTTTTTGATTTGTCTATTAACTCTAAATAATTCATATTGATCTGGTAAAATACGCAGTGATGTTATTGTTTTGTAGTTATAGTTTTCTTTCTTTAAATTGAAAAGAATGAGCTGATATAGGTCACTGTCCATAAATGTGAACATGCGAATATGCGATACACGTAATGCTAATGCTGGAGCAACGATTCACATCCTGATTATCACAAAGGCAACGCAGCAAGTTCAGATCATTAATAGAGCCTCAATGGCAGCTGATAACGCAGGCAGTAGTTAGAGCTCTCTGCCTCTGCTTCATATCCAAAACAAGTAGAAAACAGAGCATATGTTTTCTAATTGCAGGGAGACTGATTACCACTGGGTGCAAGGAAACGAAAAGTTCGAGGAAATGCAGATGCTACACCAGAACATGCTGGACGGAAACTCCATGGTTATAACAAAGTCGTATCCACTCGATGACAAGAATATTGTTAGAACAAGTAGAGTTCATATCTACTTACGATAGCAAATAGAGAATGGGGGTGAATGTCACTGAATTCTAGTCATTCTTTGTCAAGGTCATTGTGCAAAGCTTCTCAACGTACTACTCTCTATACCCCTCATCTTCAAATGGGCATTCAATCTTAATGGGTCGTACTTGTTACCAACATTTTTCATGGACCTTCTTCATACCAATGGAATTGAACTTAAGAGGAAAAAAAAAAAAATATATATACAAAAACAATAAACAAAAGGACCACAACAACCCCAACATTCAAGTCTTGTTCTGACTCCCTTACAGAAACAATATACGGCTCCCAAGCCCTCGCCGCCCCGTCGGTTGGGGTCACCGGCCCTTGGCTAGGGCTTGGCGACCCTGGCCAACCCTCCCCCACCTTTCCGAGGACAGCGGGGAGGTGGCGACGAGAGATTGAGCCCTCGGCCACCGACTGTCTTCTCCCTCCTTCTTCTTCTTTTTTAATTATTTTAAATTTAATTTAACTAATTTTTATATTAATTATTTACTCACATTAGTGTGCAAAACGACGTCGTTTTGTACTTGGCTCATCGAAAATGTCGTTTTGCACTTGACTTGCCAAAAAATCGCCACGTCAGCGTTTTGATTGGATTTTCTCGCCATTGATACTTAACTGATCCATTTTTCTCCGATTTTAGTACTTAAGTGTCACTTTCCTAATTTTTTATATTTAAATATTCCTTTGTGCCAAGTTTTGGCACTCCAAATGTCCTAGTGTCAATTTCTTCACTGACATGGAGGGATTCACTGTCCCTAAAGACAAGTATTCCGACACCAACCATTCCATGGTAAAGAAAATCAGTAAATCCATGACAGGTGTTTGCTCCTCGAAAATTTAGAAAAACCTAATACGGAGATTCGAATGATGTACATGAACTCGTCCCTTTCTCCATCGTGGGATCTCTAAACACCATAGATCTAGGATCATTTGCTTCGGGTGTGCTTGGATCTGAGTGAGGGCTGTCGATGCGATAAGCTCTCAATCCTTGGCATCATGAAGGTAGGGAAAAAACTCCAAATATCCCTTTGAGTCAATATAGTCAATGGCTTGAGTCATCCGAGAAGTTTCCAAGAAATTTTCTAAAAGTTTCCATGAATCATTCATGAATCAATCAATGGTTTGAAGTTTCTGGGTCCCATTCATCTAAAAACAAATTTAAAATCTGAAACCTAGCAACAAACGAAAGTGACAGCACAAATTGATAGATTCATGGCTTCAGAAACTCACTTGTCCAGCTCTTATAAAGTTCCTTTTATGAATGAATGAAAGTACTATTTCGTCCAAAAAAAAATAGAGGATACAAAGTGAAACTAAAATAGAGCAGAAAGATGGTTTTTGAGTTTTTCTTTACTTTAATCATATTAGAGAAAATTTCAAAAAAACTCCCATCCATATCATATACGCTTCTCTACTTTTGATATTTGTAGGATGTTCATCTTTAGAGTTAAAAGATCAAACTACCCCTTTTATTATGGAAATGTATTTTATGTGAAGTAATCGGTAAATCGGCATTGCTAAATGCAATGTGCATGTCGTTTTAGTTGGTGCTTGAATGTTGAAAATACTCAATATTAATTGATTTATCATATCACATTGTACTATCGCATGAAGCAATTATTACTTGAAATCTTTTTCTCTTCTTTACCATAATATTTCTCTCTCTTTCTCTATCTCTTCCACCATATAGCCGATCACTATCACCATCTCGGTCCCTGAATCACACCGCCACTCCCCCAATTGACCCCATCACAACCTCTACGAGTTAGCTTCCACCTTTGTCATGGCCTAGCTTGAAAATAGAGGCGTCGATCTCAAAGCAGCAACACTACTCAAACAGATCTATCGTCGAGCTTGAGCAATTCTGCATGCACCAAGCTAAACGCTGTGATGGAGCTCGAGACGAGCTCGATCCCACGATGGGCCGTCGTTGATGCTGAAGAGAGAGAGAGAGAGAGAGAGGGGCGACCACAGACGTTCGTCAATTGAAAGAGCGACGGTGCGGCGACTTATAAGGGCGGCCATCAAAGCTCGCTTGAAGCAGCGACCAACACATGGGTGGCTGGCTGGGCTTCTAGCCAATTTTTGGTCTGGCCCAAGCTTTTAGGCCTGGAATTTTCAAGCTCGAAGAAAAAGCCTGAACCCAGAATGGACTACCTCGCCCATCCATCATTATTTCGGGCTTTCGGGATTCGGGTCGGGCTTGGCCCGAAAGGTAGTGAACTTTTTAAAATATTTTGCTCCCTTTTAAGTGTCTTCTCCTTTCCAAATTTGCAAATAATTTTCATTCTTTTAATAGTACAATAAATTAATTAGTTAACTTGTAGAATTTCATCTTTTTAACTAGGATTACAAATATTAATGAATACTATAAGGATAACAAATAAAATATGAAAAACAAAATTGGGCAAGTTAGTCCATTTCAAACTACACAATGCGAGGCTCGAAAGCCCAACCTCTCCTGAAATATAGATAATAAAGGTCATATCCATCTTGGTCTATACGGGCCAAGACAAACTTATTTACTTTTAGCCAAAACAACGTCGATTTTATTTCACTTAAGCCACATAAATATCATGCTATGTCAACATCGTTTGCTTTCTAGAGTTCATGGAGGTACATTTGTAATGATGCTTGTGGATAGGGGGTGAATATGTCACACAAGTATGAGTTGGGGATTTTTTATATCATAGAAAAATGTTTAGGATAAATGCACAGCAGCTATAATTTAGGCGTTTTGATAGCTATTACCATTTTTATTTTCACTCCTACCAATCTCACCTTCAATTTTCCTTATTTCTCCCAAATATGGAAAAAAATCTTCCAATTCTTTCCACATGCTTTCTTTCAACATCTTTTCCACATTTCCTAGCATAGGCTACAGGTTGAAGTGAATGGATTCCCTTCATTTTAAAAGACGAAACTACATTTAGACTTGGTGGTGGGTAATCAAAAACTTGTAAAATAAATTACAAAATTTGTCCACGCTAGTGCCGTTTGTATCATGGAGGATGGCTGACATCTATTTTTTGGTTAAAATTTGCTGGAAAAACTATGTTGACAAATTCTCAAAAGGCTTACGATTAAATTGGCCAAAATTAAAATGTTTATAATTGAATCAACCATTTAAAACTTTTTAAATAATTATTCCTCTTTTTAAGACCACTATAAAAAGAAGAAATAGTGAATAGCAAGTATTATATATGTGAAATTTTATTTCTTATAAACTAGAGACACCGGCGTGGAAATTAAGAGTCATAAAATATCCAGCAAATCTTAACTTTATCTAAATTCTGATGGCACAGTTTGTGGATCAAGCAAGATTGCTCACCACAAGCAAAGGGAGCCTCTTGAGTTTGATAAGGAGGGCCCCACAAAATGGGCTAAGGTCCAATAAAAAGAGCGAAAATTGTTTTTCGCATAACATCACTTCTCAATAACTTTGAAATGATTTTAGGAATATCTATGAATTTTTTGAACACTCATGACTTTCTACTCATTGCATTGACATCGATACCACTAGATCTTTTAAATAACAAATTTGACCTCAATTAATTTAACAAGTGCAAGAGTCACAACGAAAGTAATTTGTCTAATTATGTTACGACCTAGTTTGACAAGGGCAATGAGTGATAGCACGGGATAGATAGCCCAGACAAGAAGTGACTCCTATCAAGTTACTAGGAAGACAAATGAGTAAGAATGAACCAAATTGTGTATCAAATAAAGCGAGACGATTTCGTTGTGTATGTGTGTGTAAAAGCTGGAATTAACTTACAAATATGCCTTTTGATATGATGATAGGTTTTGCATTGCAACCCCAAAGCTAAGCGTACTTAGGTGAGAGCACTCTAAAGATGGGTGACCTCTTGGGAAGGTTGCCACCTAACACTTATTTGCATTTAATTTGAATAAACATACTTGCATAGGATATAAAAGTTAAATAAAATGATTGGATCACTTTAAAGGTTAAGTACAAACTCTAACTTATCTAATAATGTTTCATTCCTTCCTTTTGTTTCCCTTATTGTTCTGAAGTCTAGCTAATTTTAGTACTCATAAAGAAATTTGAGAGAGTATTCATGCTTATCTAATGGGGGCAAAGTCCCTATCAGGCAACTAAGGAGATGTCCTGAGGCTTACAATAAGTTGGGTTCCTTCTACTAATAAGCTAATTTTTTGGGACAAGTTCATCCACTCATTGTATGCATTAACATGTTATCAGAGCTACTCCTTGGGTGCCACCTTCTGGCACTTTATCCTCGAGGTTGCAGTCCCTTGTCAATAACCTAACACGTCGGCTTGGAGGCCTTTTTGCAAGCTCACAAATTCCTTGAAGAAGGGGAGAATGAGTTCCACATCAAGCAACTAAAGAGATATTTTGGACTTATAATGGATTGAGTTTCCTCTCTTGGTAAGTTAATTTTTTGGGATGAATTCTTCCACCCATTGTAACATATCATGTGCTCCTCCTATGGCACTCATTTTGCATGTGTGATTACAAGCATAACAAAGATACGACATGGCATACCCTGAAGCCCTCATTTTACACATAAGTTTTAAATTATTCGCTTAGTACATTCACTTAATTATAAGATACAAAAGTAATCTTGTTTTGTATAAAGTTTAAAGTTTGTAATATATTCCAATATTTGATATTTTGAATTGAGTAAATTGACAAGATATAGACATTTCTATGTAACTTATAATAGTAATAGTTAGATATATAATTCCTATTACTTCTTTTGGTCTTCATAATTCTTGCCACTTTAATGTACGTCAATACTAAATTTAAAAACAACTGGTTATTCATTTATAACTTGAGTTTTTTTATTGTTATATTTATTTCATGCGTTCTAAATACTGTTCACTCATTTTATTTTATTTTTGTAGAATCTTAAGAATAAAAATATTACACAATTTATTTATCCATAGAATATGCGCAATTAATTCAACCTATTTCCGGCTTTTGAAATCAGATTGTTTCAAAAATATTGTATACAATTCAACCAACTCCACTTGATTGAGATTGAGAGTAAAAACAAAACCTAGATTTATATCAAGATACACTTATTTTGAAATCAAAATATTTGAAGGAGTCAATAAGGATAAGATTCTTGAGTTTTAGCTTATTAGTTTGTTGTATCACCCCCATTTTCTTTCATTTGACAATTAAAATAAAATTCAAAAATAATAGATAAAGAGAAACGATCTTGAATATTAACTCAGAACATTAGAAAAAGATTGAAACAAAACTATGCAAAGAAGACACGCAAAATAAGCAAATCCACCTACTCTAAAATAATATAAATTCGAATAACGAGATAACATAAAAAAAAGTAGATTTTTTTTTTAATTTATGTATTTTTATTCATGCTTTTGAAGTACATTCAATTAAACATAACTTATTTCATTCAAAAGAAACCGATTTGTTGAAATTAAAAATGTAAATAGAGACCCGTTTAATTCAATCTCTAATTTCATACAAATCTTAATTTTGCTATATAGCTTAAATATTTTAATTGAGGCTATTCAAGCACCATAACAAATTTCACAGTGGTTGCATATCGAAATGATTTAGCAATTAAACTTTCAAATTCCTTATCCTGCTACATGTAATCCCTTTTGGTGCTTGATAGTAGATCAACGGTTTCATGATTCTATCTTACATGTTACAATTTAAAGTTTGAACCTTTCAGTTTTGTATTTAACACATCAAATCTCCTATCTAATCTATTCTTTTAGAGATCTTGACTTCTAGATCTGTCAAATTAGGCTCAAATGACTAAAAGAATTGATTCTATGTCGTCTTCTAGACAAGTGAGAAGCAAAATGTAGGGACCGCAAAAAAGGAAGAACAAAAGATTTTTGCTTGTATGAGATAACCTACTTCAACAATGTCCCACGAATAGGATGATTAGGAAACAAAACCATAACATTTTCGAATTGGAATTCGATCAATTCATCACAATCGCAAAAATTAAACTCAAGGCTTAGGATAACGTTAACATCCGGTTTGCCAGAATCGTCATCTTTCATTTTGAATCTTGAGTAAATATATTCTTATATTATCTTTCATTTTTTTGTTATAAGAACTCCAGACCACATAATCGCCCTTCTTCATTCTCTCGTCAAGCCAAAAGAGAAGACAAGTTAAAAATGGGGAAGTTCAGTTTCAAGAGCCTCATGGCCGCATTTACTGTTGCGATTTTCGTGTGGTGCATAAGTTATTGTGAGGTTTGCAATGCTAGAGAGGTTACTGATCGGAGATCCCATGCAGCAGCTGCCGCCGACGATTCTACCACAAGGAGCTCTTTATGGCTGTGGAGAGGACGCTGGAGGATTCCTCACTTCCCTCTCCCCCCTTTCCCCTTCTACCATCCGTGGCCTTGCTTGCCCCTGCCCCGTTGGCCCTATTTGCCTCGCCCCCGCCCGGTTGACCCTCATCACGATCCCCATCGCCAAGGCCCTCGCCATGGTCCCCCAAAGCAAATATCACCGCCAACACCAATGGTGAACCCGACATTGCGGCCACCAGTATCAGTACCACCAGTGGCAGAGCCAACACCATCGCCACCCCAAGCACCGATAGCCAATCCCACACCTCCGACTTCACTAACACCTCCGGCATCACCAACACCACCAGCTATGCCAACAGCTCCGGATTCACCAACAGCTCCACCATCACTGACGCCACCGGCAATGCCAACACCTCCAGTAGAGCCAGCACCTCCGGATTCACCAGCACCAACGGCAGTGCCAACACCCTTGGCTTCACCAACACTTCCGGTGCCAACACCTCCGGCCCCACCAACACCATCAATACCGAGCAACCCTACCACCTTCAACGTGCTAGATTTTGGCGCCAAGGGCGATGGGAACACTGATGATACAAAGGTCATACACTTATGCTCTATCTTCTTTTTTATATCTTATACTCTTTATGCTGTTTCAGAAATGTCCTTTAGATATTATGTATATTTGTTTAGAATGCACCGCTAAAAGAAAAGAAGAAGATGAAACCCTAATTTATGATGCAAACTAAGTGTACCAGGTAGTACCTTGCCTCTCGTCATTAAACCAAACACTAATGCCTAGAGGGTTCTAAACCTTAAAAGTTTTGAATAATCTTGCCAAATCACTTGACTAGACGAGTTCGGTACTCAAAATCTAATCCCTAGCCTTGCTTAACTGAGAAGGCACTAATCAACATAAGCCTAACTATTAATAAAAAAACCTAATTGCTCCATGATCTCTTGTTGACGTTAAGATTTAGCTAGACAAGTAATTGAAGTTTTTATTTTCCTTCTGTTGCGTCTCACAGGCATTCCAAGATGCATGGGCAGCTTCATGCAACGTGGAGGCATCAACGATGGTGGTTCCTGCAAACCACGTCTTCCTTGTTGGGCCCATCTCGTTCGTGGGTGAACACTGTCAAGAAAACATTATACTCCAGGTACAGATATATCACAATACATGAGGGGGAAAATATTAGAATTGCGCATTCTTTTTATAAATTTGTTCAGATAACACAATTGCACAGGATCTCAAAAAAAAAAAAACCTTTTGCTGTAATCCGTCCTGATCAACACTAACACGGTTTGGTTTAAATATTTTTTCAGCTAGACGGGACGGTAGTTGCTCCGACGGATCCCCAGGTTTGGGGTGGCGAGCATTGGCTTCACTTCGACAAGCTGAGTCGCTTCACATTGCAAGGAAGCGGAACCATCGACGGCCGAGGCCCCGTTTGGTGGCGCCGCTCACGGTCTGAGGATCTCAATGATGATCTTCTCGATGTCGATAATGATGCCGACGATGGAATGGACTTCGAGGACGCCGATACACAGGTGACAAACGCCTTCGACAAAGGCTTCCGCTCTGCTAATTAAAGATGTTTCAATTTGACGCCACTATTTTTTTGTGTTTGGACTCTACCAGATTCTTTAAACCGTCAATAAGATGCTAATTTGTCTTAAAAATGCCATGTTAATAACAACAAATAAAATTTCCAAATTATGAACAAGCGCATATTCTTGAGATGAAAAAATCTCAAGATTCCTATAGTCCATGACTTCTTATTTTTGTGTGTTTGTCGTCTCTAATTCCGTTTATTCTTGCATTTGACTTATTAAAAATTATATTTTAGCATTATTTTTCTAGTTTTTTTTTTTTTTGGTGTAATTTACCTTATGATTTAATTGCAAAAAGTTTTACTTGAATTCGCACATGATTTTGATTTCCTTGGACTTATTTGTATTACAATTGGGAAGTAATCACTATACTATATCCGTGTCGTTGGGTTTGGGCAGGTACCATATGCCTTTTCTTGCAGAATCATTGCTTGAGAATTCGACTAATCGTGTTTCCATGTCTACTCTTTTGTCGAACTTGTGGCAGGCGAAAGAGGAGTTGAGTTCAATGCCCCGGAACAAACCGACCGTAATAGCCACGAACCGATCATCCTTAGCTATAATCGCCTGAGTTTTTTCCAAATCGTGTGATCATGCAGAAGATTGATATGGATCTCCTCTTCTTTTTCATGGCTTTGGTTGATCAGGCAATGAGATTCGATCACTGTCTCAATGTCACGTTCAGCGGCATCAAGATCCAGAACAGCCCAAACTTCCACCTCACGTTCGACCACAGCGTCGGCGTTCTCGTGCGCGACATGAGCATTTCGTCCCCGGGCGACAGCCCCAACACTGATGGGATCCACCTTGCGAACTCCCAAGACGTGACGATCCACGATGCTACTCTCGCCTGCGGTAACCACAATTTCCGCGAAAGTTTCATTGGAAATGCATAGATATTGAATGTTACGTTTCTTCAATTTAGTAGAATGTTCGATTTTGATTCTGTTACCATGTTTCATACAGGGGACGACTGCATTTCGATCGTCAGCGGATGTTCCAACATTCACATACACGATGTGCACTGCGGTCCGGGGCACGGGATCAGCATCGGAAGCCTAGGAAAAGACCACTCTAAAGCATGTGTGCACAACATCACCGTTGAAGACGTCGATCTGCAAGGGACAACGAATGGCGTTAGGATAAAATCGTGGCAGGTAAAAGGAAAAAAAGAAATTTGCGTCCTGAACAACATTAAAACATGAACAGCCTTGGAAATTGACAATTTATAATACCCTAGCTTTTTTTATGTCTTTTTACGAATGAATTGTGTCCGATGCAGGGTGGGTCAGGATCCGTTTATGGAGTGAAGTTTTCAAACATTCGAGTCTCCGAGGTCCGATGGCCCATCATCATCGACCAGTACTACTGCGATCACGCGACGTGCACGAACCAGTCATCGGCCGTGGCGGTGCGAGACGTCGCTTACGAGCACGTCTCAGGGACGTACACAGAGAGGCCAGTGGACTTGGCTTGCAGCGACGGCGTGCCTTGCGAGGAAATCACCCTGTCGGCGATAGACTTGAGGCCATCATCGCAGAAGACCCCCTCTCACGACGACGGCCCCTTCTGCTGGCAGACCTTCGGGCAGCTGACCACGCCGATCTCCCCGCCAATCGACTGTGTGCAGATCGGGAGGCGGTCTAGCAACGGGATTGGGTTGGGTCAAGACTCATGTTAGAGATTATATACATATATAGTTTTATATAGTTTTCTCTTACGGAGTCTCCTTTGCTTGCTGACCCCGTTTACATGTCGTCGGAGTTTTGTTTAGGGACATCTACGCTTTTATTTAGATATTTCTATAGGTTTGCTTCCTTGTTTCAGAGCAAGAGCTTTAAGAGGCTTGGTAAATGGTGTGTGCAAGGGGTGCCGTTCCCACTCTCATTTCACCCGCCGACACTAGCGGTGATAGATTATATTAATTATAGCTAAAGTTCATACTAATTATGATTAATTTGTTATATTTTTATGTAATTCTAACACCAATTACAATATTTTGGCATAATTATATATTATAGCATATAATGTACTAAAAGATATTGACATAAAGATAATTGTGTTGTATACAATCATTATTATGTTGAGAGCGTGTTTGTTTCACAAAGTACTCAAGATTTGGAAAACATTTTCCGAAAAATGATCACTTGTATCGCTTAAAAAATTTAATGAATAAAAATATTTTCATCACTCACAAAAATAGTTAGTCATAAACTGTTGTTGATAACGAAAAAAAAAATTTATTAACTAATTTTTCTAAGCGATATAACCAATTAATTTTGCAAAAAAATATTTTTCAGATCTTGAGTTTTTCATGAGATAAACACACTCTAAGAAGTATTCAAAAGTAATAGTAAGGATATATCAGTTCCATACTATTAAGTATGATTATCTAAATGTTGCATAAGGCAATCTTATATTACTCATAGTGAATAATATCTTAATTACTAGTTTATAAATAGTTATATATTTGTTAATTCAAGCTTACTTCTACTTACGTAACAATAATTTTAGTTCTAATGACTATAATGTATGATATCTTCATAACGTATATGGGTATTACACTCATGATTGACTAAGGGTGCGTTTGGGAAGGTTTTTGGGGAAAGTCCTTGAGAAAATGTTAATACCCTTGAGCTAAATGAGCTTTTCAAAATGCAAATTGTGTTTGGTAAATCGTATTTGTGAAAGTCGATTATGAAGTATCTTTGAGTAAAATAGTGTTTGGACAAATTAACTTTGCAAAAGCCTTTTGTTATTTAAAAAAAAAAGGAAAAAAAATGAGAGTTTGCCGGCCAAGGGCTTGGCCGGTTACCACCGGCAAGGGGCAAAAGGCGGTGCGGCAAGGGGAGGACACGGCACGGCGAGGGTCGCTACAACCCGAATCGCACGATCTAATCGCGATCAAGGTCGCTGCAACTAGATCGAGCAGCCCCGGCGACTTCCGCACGAAGCTCGCAGCAACCGTCTAGGGAGGGTCACAATGACCCAAATCATGAGATGCTATGTGCTTATCTTTTAATTATGATAGTAGATATTTGATTAAATTACAATACCTGATAATATATGTGTGGTGCATTAAACTCATGAATCACGATTTAACTAATTGAAATGTTGATTATTATAATCCCTCCAATTCTGAATTTAGGGATAATATTTAAATTCTGATGCTATCGGCTTCTTCTTATAGATGTTGCCAATGAATACAAACCTGTGTAATAAGTATTACATTACTTAAACCAAATACCATAATAATTATTACAATTGTGTTATATTACGGTGAAATGGCTATTACGGTACATCTTTTTTCCATTACTGCAAACTACAGGAAAAACGGCTGGTCATGCCCTAAGGCAACTAAACAGCTTGCCATACCGAGTTTTGTCGCCTTACATTAAATTTAAGTGAAAAAAAAATTATATTTTCTTCGCCATTGACTCAATTAAAGGTGGGACAATTTTAAACCTATGGCAAGAAATATGTTCATGATCTTAGATTAGAACTAAAGCAACGAAATCACGATTATGTCGTCATAGATCAGGCTTAAGCCACAAATTCATACTTTATCGCAGTTGAGGATAAAAATTCCTCCCACCTACAGCAACAAAATAAAACTAAGTCGTCTTAGGTTTGACCCAAGACAACAAAAGTGTGGTTTTGTTGCTTTGCTCAAATGATTCTAAGAAAATGACTTTTAATTAAAGATGTCAAAAAATGAAAAAGAAAAATAAACTATGGCCATTAAACCTAGTTAGTTTTTGCTTGCCGGCTTTGATTTTATTAAAATAAAAAACAGAAGGCTAAAGAAAAAACCCATAGGCAAAAAAAATTTGTGCCAAAAAAATCAATTTCATTGTCATAGGTAAACCCGATCGCCTTTGGTTTACGAATGGTATTAAATTTTTAAATTAAGTTACATTTAATTAGTTGCGTTATTCTTTTTAAAATAAATTTGATTTTAGTTATCCAGTTAGTAATCATAAATTTATGAAACGTGTATAGATTAATTTACAAATAATATCATTAGTGATAACTTCTTCTTTTTTTCAAATTGGTTTTGTTATCAAATTTATTTTGCTAACATGCACTTACTAGCTTTTTTAATTTTACACATGGGCCTTTTTCAACCCTAAAATTGGCCGCCCATCCATAAGAATATCTCTCTCCATGCCGCCCGAATAGCGGATTATTCGTGGCCCTTGCGGCCTTTGACGCAATTGGCGACAAGATAGGAGACACCCTCTTCAGCAAATAGATTTTTGTGGAAATATCTTTTTATTTAAAACACATATTAAGACCTATTTGCTTTTTGTTTTAGTTAGTATGGGTTATTTTAAATTATACTATTATTTGATAATCAAGAGCCATTTTAGTTCTTGACAGTAAATTATATATAAAACATGGAAAAGGAAAACAAAATATAGAACGTAAACCAAACCGACCAAAGATGATATATTCTAATCAATATATCATATTGAAAGTAAAAATTGCACATTAAATATATTCAACGAAAATATAAAAGTAATTACATTTGTAATGTCACATAAAATTCATATTAATATGATGTCGAATCTCTACCGGAGAAATCTACTATAAAATAATACAAAGAGAAAATTTGACTTATGCATCTAAATGCCACATTTTGATATTTATTGAATCACCTTAAAACTTTCATTTGAAGTAACTAGTTATAATATTTATTGTATCTACTAATCTGCCGCAACTCCCTTGGCAGATTAGTAAGGCTGCATTTAGTTCAGCATTTGCAATGGGTTTTGAGTCCAATGCAAATCTTTGGCTTCAAAGCTACTTTTAAAAATGCAATTGTGTTTAGTAAAAAAATTTGCAAATGGAGTTTGAGTTGAATGTGCATTTGGTAAAACAAACTTTCGCAAGGGCTTTGATGAGTATATATATTTTCTTTTTTTCTTTTTTTTCTTTTTTTCTTTTTCCTTTTTTTTGAAAATTCAACTAAACCCTTCGCCGGACCGGCGAAGGGATGCAGCCGCCGGCGAGCCAGATCTGGTGCCAGCGGCTGTTAGCTGAGGTCGCCCGAGGTCGAGCGACCTCCAATGAGGGTCGCGCGACCCAGCTAAGGGCCACTGGAGGTCGCCCGAGGTCGAGCGGCCTCAAGTGAGGGTCACGACCCAGCCGAGGGCCACCAGAGGTCGCGCGACCTCAGGCGACCCTCGCTGAGGGTCACCCGAGGTCGGGTGACCTCCGACAGCCCTCAGTTGGGTCGCGCGACCCTCACCAAAGGTTGCCCGATCTCGGGCGACCTCAGCCGATGGCCACCGGCGCCAGATCTGGCTCGCCGGCGAAGGGCTGCTCCTTTTTCTTTTAAAAAATAAATAAATACAGGGGTAATAATGGAAATATGAAAAATTAATGAGGATAGTTTAAAAAGAGAAAAAATGTTTTCAGCATTTCCAAGGGCTGGCTTTCATTTGAAAGCTCCTTGAAATTGGTTGCCAAACACGCATATTTTGGCTGAAGGGATTTTGGGGGCTGAATGGGCTTTTTAAATGCCCATCCAAACGCACCCTAAATGGGTTCGCCAAATCGGTTGCAATCAACTCGGCGGAACAAGCAAAGGCTGTGGTGCTTGTCGAAACCCTTGATTTTATCTCCACCAAGTTTCCCCCGAACAGAACTAAACTGAAGCTGCAAGTACAATCTAACTGCAGCAGGCTCTTGCATAGCATTTCACTTTAGAGGAGTTCAGTTGGGATGCACAACCATTGGTGGAGCGGGCCAAGACAAAGTTGCAAGTAATTATGGGCCTTACAATAGCCCATTGCAGCCGAGAGACAAATAAAACAGCAAATTGGCTTGCAAAAGCCCAACGCATAAAGTGTCTTCTTAGTGGTTGGGTTACTAACCCCCTATGCATTTTAGATTTGTTATGTACTTATGCTTTTGATGTATTTGCAAAGAGCTCGATTAAGTAATGCGTCTCATCCGTATTTTTGACCAAAAGAAATTCTATCCGATTCGATTCATGGCAACCCGCGAGATAGGATCTCAGCGTGCCAAGTCAGCAGATCGGTTCTATTATCTATTGACTCGATCACACTATACTTTAAAATGTTCAAATTATATATTTTCAAAACATTTAGAATTCGATAGCCAGTGTAATTTTCCGTAATAAAATAAAACTCATGTTGCAGGAACGATCCAAACGAAATTAACCGTCTGATCTAGCGGTTGGTCCCCGCCCGGTGTCTCTCCGGCGCCACCGTTGCCCACGCCGGCGCTTCCCCTTCCTCAACCGAACCGAACTCAGCGTCCGTGCTCGGGATCGGCGAAACCCACCCGCTTGTCCGACGGCGGCCCTCTGCGGCTAGGAGGATTCGCGTGCTCTCTGTGTCCAGCCCCGGCGAAGTCGACGACGATGAGCGGCGGCAACGAGTTCCGGTTCTTCCTGTCGCGCGACATCAACCTCCCCGTTACCTTCCGGGTCAAGAACTTGGAAGGCGCTCTGCCTCCTAAGCGCTCTCCAAACCCAGGTAACCCTTTTCGAGTTTTGGCTAGTAGAAGAACGAGAGAAGGAAAAAATTCGAGAAATGGAGTGAATTGTAGGTGGGTGAACTGCTTGATGGTGCAAGGAGACTTCTGTGGTCGTGTGTTTTCAGGGAAAGGCTGGAGACGTGTGCTTCTTGCTGTTGGTTAATGGTTAAGCGGACCGAGAGTCTTTAGATTTTGCCGTGGCTTTTGTGCTTTCAGCTGTTATATACCGTTTCCACTGTATTCCTTAAGCAGAGATCGATCATGCCGCGGAGGAGAGAAAGGCGGAGCTCTACGTCGAGTGCTCTCTGTACATTGACGGTGCCCCATTTGGTCTTCCCACTAGAACGAGGTGCCCACCTAATTTAATCCGGTCCTCATGTGCCGATCTTTTTTCCCATGCATGATCATTTTGTTATCTGCCGTGCCAAGTATTACTTCCCAGTGACATTTTCTTCTATTATATCTTGGTTCACTATTTGTAGAGACAATTGAAAAAGGTTTTTTGCTTTAAGGAAACATGATGGACGACGATGAGATATCTGGGTAAACTTAAAAATATCTATTCACTTCACAAGAGAACTTATATTATGTGACATAGTTCTGGGGAAGGACGTTGCTGATTTGTAACACAATGGATCTCTTTTGTGGTTTCATGCCGAAGTGGCTGTTTAGAGGAGTGAGAGAGATGAGCGTGAGTGAATCTGGTACCATCAGCATGGCCTATGTTGATGGTTGGGAATGTGGGATGTACTTCATCATATCGATCGTTTTAGGGCGTTAGTTGACGTTGCATGTTTTTCTGGCACAATCTGTCTGTTGCATAAGGTAGCCTTGTAAAGAGACAGACTCCGATTTTTCATGCGTGAGTGGCAATGAAAAGTTTAAACCCTGGAAATAATTTTGATTCATATGCCTGGCCTCAATAGTCATAATTGTAAACCCTACAGTTGGTGGTGTCTAAATCCATTAGCAGTTTCTCTGTCTTTTTTTTTTTTTTTTTTTCTGTTGGAAGCTCTGTGTTCAAATTAGTCCATTGGAATAATTATTTCGTATTCCTATTAACTGAATGATACATTTATCTGGAGCTTAATTCGGCACTTTCTGGCTCATGTTTCTTAGAAAGTATAGGAGTCTGTTGCTTTCGAGGTTGCTTAAATCAAAGGCCAGAGACTGTAGGAATTTTTCAAAAATAGTTCGTTTTGGGTATATCTTTTAGATGATGCTTATCAATTTCTTAGATTTTATCCTAGGAGATGGAAGATGAACCAAATAACACGGTCCTATGTCAATGGCCATCAATGGACGAAATATTGAAACAAAAAAATCTCATGGTCTTTATTGACAGCTAGTTGCTATGAGAAGATTTTGTTCTTTTGTCTTCAGTTTTCAGAAGACAAAGTCACGCAATTGGTTTTGCTTTCGTTATCTGTTATTTATATACTGAACTCTGTTCATGGTTGGGCAATAAACATGCTGACAAAATAAACTGTGGTGGACGTTCAATTTAGTTTTTACTTATATTATGGATGAACAATTGCCTGCTGTTACAGGTAGATGTTGGGGATCCAGCATGGTGGTCCCCCTAACAGTGATCGATTGAATATAACTCTTTTTATTCTGTCAATAAGAGTATATGACATGGGTAGTTGGAGATTTAGATTCTGTTCAACGTCAATCCAAATCTTAGCTATTCATTTCAATGCCAGGTTGGAATCTGCGGGGCCACCATATTTTTGGAATGAACTCATCACTCTGAGTACTAAATATCGAGACTTAACTGCTCACTCACAACTTGCTTTAACAGTGAGTCTGGAATGTTTCTTCACTTGTGTATTGTAGATATACCTTAGCTGACTTTTTATCTATACCGAAGTGCTCCACTTTCTTAAAGTACACCTCTCATTACATACATTTGTTATTACTTGTTGGGCGTACTCTGATCTTAACATGGCATTGCTACATGTAATCCTGATTATCCTTTGACAAAGTTGATCCATAGTGAAAGGCTGTTTGCTCAGAGCTAATACTTGGACCATATGTTCTTTACTGTATTCTTTATCATCCCACATTATGTTGAAATTACCTAAGCATGTCTTTTCATTAATACTTAGCTTCTGTTGAGAGGCATGGTCAGTGAACTTTAGCTGGTTCTTATATCGTTATTAAGGTAATATCACATTTGTCTCCCAAGTGATGAGGCAATGGTTTCATCTGCAAATGGTTCATAAACTTTTATCCCTCAAATGTGGTTCAGAGAGAATTTGATGCTTGCACCCTTGGTGTTAATCTATGGTATCTAATTGAATTTTACATCTAATTGAGAGCAAAAAATTCTTGTTTTGACATAAAAATTTTAGGTCTGGGATGTTTCTTGTGGAAAAGAGGAGGGGTTGATTGGTGGGGCTACGATTCTTCTATTTAGCAGCAAAAAGCAGCTCAAAACTGGGAAGCAGAAGCTTAGACTTTGGCAAGGAAAGGAAGCTGATGGCTCATTTCCAACAAATACTCCTGGAAAGGTTCTGCTTGTTACATGTTATGCTGGTGATTACAACTTTCAGATTGGGCACGAAAGCAATGATGATTTTGGGTACTTGCAATATGTTTTTAGGTCCCTAAGCATGAGCGGGGTGAGCTGGAGCGCTTAGAAAAGCTTATGAATAAATATGAAAAAGGACAGATTCAACGAATTGATTGGCTAGACCACCTTGCATTTAAAGCTATGGACAAAGTCAAGGAACGGGAGAGCAATAAAATTGGAAATTCCCATCTATACCTGGTTGTTGACTTTTGTAGCTTTGAACATCAAGTTGTTTTCCAGGTAAACATTCAGGAAGAACGCTATAACAATGTTGTTATCTCTTAAAAGGTTTGGTTGTTTTTTGTTCAAGTTGTGCACATTGCCTCGAAAACTTGTCCATTAGACCAGACAGCAAGCCTATTGAAAGCACAATGTATCACCGTCATGACTTTCTCTTGTCCATCTATTTTCTTCATTCCTCTTCATCAGGCGTCTTTACTTTGCATAAAGTTATAGGCCTCTCATTCTGTGTGATGGTGCTTGTTGTGAAAAACATTTAGACGCTAGATATTGGGTTATCAGACATTATCGTTGGATGTAGTATCTTCACCTTGATATAAGCAAATGAAAATTAAGTATGTTGCTGGTGCATTTCTTCTATTCCTGGGTTAACACATGCTTTGTTGACAAAAGAGAATTTGAAGCGGAATTCCATTTCATTTTCCACAGTTTGTTATCTTGTTCGTCACAGAAAACTTCATGCTTACCTGTAATGTCAGTTAGTGCTGGTTTTCCTCATCTTGTCTAAAGCTCCTTCTCCTGGCCAACAGTAGGAAATCCAAGAGACATGTCATATGCTTAATATGACAACTATCTTGCTTGTATTGGTAATATCATTAGTAAAGCTGATGTCAATATGAAGCATTGGTTTGTAAGAGTGTGGACGGAGGAAAGGGAGAGGAGATATACTTGCCAAGAGTATTTGCCCTATTTGGTTAATTGAAAGGAGAAAATGTGCGGAAGTTAGAGGAAGCAATCACTTATAGGACAACATTATATGAAGGAAATGCACCCAGGCACCTTTCCATTACTACCTAACTTTTGTTTGAATTGTGGACAATACAAAGGTCATTTAGGTCCATTATCTAGTTTCATTACCGTTTTTGTATTTTCCCTTAAATATGCTTTAGTGAAGGAAACTAAGATATTTTTTATTGTTTTCCTTTAATTTCCTTTCTCTACTTCTTTGTTAATCTCATAGCTTTCTAACTCTAATTGTGAAAAATGATGTAAGAAAAGAGGTTGTATTCACCTACACCGATAGATCTGTCTTATTGTGAATGTGCATGCAGAGTGACTGGAGTTTAGTGCTGTAACTCTCTGTGTACTCAATCTCTGTATTTTCTTAGAGTAGGGATTTCTTTGTTCTGGAGAAAATCTCTTTGATGTCGATTTTAAGGACTATATTTTTATTCCTAAGAAGAGTTTCCCTTCTACTACATGTGATTAGATATTCAATGTACTTCCGTAACCCTAGTCCTACTTACTACAAAACTTCTGCGCTGTAGCATTAATTTTAGCCTCTTGTACTATTAGCTTACACCATGGCAAAATTTACTGCTGAGATGAGACGTTAGAAGTCATCTATGGTTTGATCAACATCCTCCTACATAGATTGACGTATGATGGCTGTTGCCAACTTAATGCATATTGGAAAGTCTTTAATGCTCAATCCATTTACTTTGGTTGTTTTATCTATTCTGTTGAATGTTGCAGAGTTGATGCCCTTTTAGAATTCTATAAAAGTGGTGCTTGATAGTTGCTAGTTTGTCTTTATCAGTTTCCGGGCTTGGCGGCTCATGTGGCTATTTTCTTTGGCAAGACACTATGTTTCTGTGCATCGGTTAGCAAGTTGACCTTCCACAAAACATTTAATTCTCCTTTTTGAAAAAAGTGTATTATGGTTGATTTGTAGGAATCTGGGGCGAATTTCTTACCTCCACCAATAGTTTTAACAAATGAACTTGTTATAGTATGGGACCCTGAAGTGGGAAGGATAAATCCATCTGAGCACAAGCAACTAAAGCTAGCAAGGAGTTTAACCCGTGGTATCATTGACAAGGATCTTAAACCAAACTCTACTCAAAGGAAGTAAGTGTGACTTTTTTTATGTGATAGAAACTGTGATACAATTTACGGTATTTGTAGTATAAGGGCAAATTACTCTGCTCTTTTCTTCTTCAAGAAGCTGTCGTCATCATTACATCCAGAAGAAAGATACATTGCGATAAAGTTGCATGAATTGATAGAGCTATTATGTATAAACCTCCTGTAGATAAAGGCTCTATATGTTTTCAGCTATTCTGTGTTTGACTGCATGCTTCTAGGCGTATGTGTGGCTATGCATGTGTATATATGTATAGAGTGGCATTGATTCTTAAATTGGCCAGAACGCAAGCTGATTTCTCAATGGGATAATCCTGCATTGATGTTGGCATCAGTTATCTCTAAATTAATTGGCCATGTTTTGGTTTTATTTAATTCCTCTTCAGTTTGACCCACAAGAAAAAACCTCTTAAATTCAATTATCATGTACCGTTGTGCACTTTGAATGGGACTCTGATTTACGTAAAGATCATTATTTCTTTATTCCACTCTTTTTCTTCCATTAAAGAAGTTGGGTGAAGCCGAAGTAGGTGTAAAGGAGTGAAACACTTTTATGTTAACGTAGATTTTGCTATATATTCTTGCCCCACCATTTGCTTTGTGTAAGTTTGTTCCCTGCTGCCTGCCAGAGCAGACTGTCACCAACTGAAACATCATAGTAACCTACTTCAGTTTGCACTATTCATGAGTTCTAAGTAATTATTCATCTAATGAAGCAATCACGTGCTTTAGTCACTTGATGGTGAGGTCTCTCATGTTTAGTTATTTTAGAAAGCCATTTTTCATGATATCCTTAACATGCTTGAAGAAACTTCTATCCTTAAAATATTAACCTGCTGTGGAATATGCATGAACCAAGAGAAAGAATATTGAGGCGTTTGTGATTGTGTTGGCCTTGTTAAATTACAGTTAAATTGAGGTTTATGGGATACTTACATGTCCAGATCCAGCTCTCTTTGGCAAACAGTTAGATTGAATGATGTTGCACCTCTGATTGCCTACTTCACCTTGCCTTAAATTGAGTCAACTGTTGAACACTTCATAAACAGAATTAAATTGAGCTGAGTATCCTTGTCTGAGTTCTTGCGGTTAAATAATGCTATAAATCTTGCAAAATCATTTTTTTATTTGTTTATGTTAGTCATCATATGTTTCCTGATAACTCCGTTGTCCCACTGCTAATATTGTACTTCTCTTCCAACTTTCACCTTTCATGCTGGTAAAACCTGCTCAATCTTTTGATTGTAAGGTCAATACAAAAACTACTTAAATATCCTCCTACAAGGACTTTAAGTGGAGACGAGAGGCAGCTCCTTTGGAAATTTCGCTTTTCTTTGATGTCTGAGAAGAGAGCTCTCACAAAGTTCCTTCGCTGTGTTGAATGGAGTGATGTTCAGGTCAGCACTATTTTGATGTGTCTCTTATATATTGTGGGTATTCCCACTAATGCCTGTTGACTGGCACATCATTTCCTGTCCTCATGCTCTGAGTATCGCCTCTAGTTTGGCTCCTACTTGTCTGTATAAAAGAATATTAAGTTCTCTTGCATATGCCATGTAAATGTGCATTACGTGGTCAAATCATGCACAGACATAACAGAGCATTTGACAGGCTTTAGGATTGCAAAGTATTTAATTGCAGCATGGTAATTTGCAAAGTTTTTCTGGGTCCTAGTTAAGCACCTCTTCGAAGGAACTATGCAGGTAAAACCTTTAATAGAGTATCCAAATGATCATTGATATGTACCACCGAATCATAATCCTTGTTCTTAATTTTTTTTCCCTTTCTTGCAGGAAGCTAAGCAGGCATTAGAATTAATGGGACGGTGGGAAACAATTGATGTATGCGATGCCCTAGAACTATTATCTCCTGTTTTCAAAAGCGAGGAGGTAAGAGTTTTGTAAGAGGTTTGTTTCTTGTGTTCCTAGGATAATCCTTATTCTTCATACATGCTAGCAGAAAATTTTTGTGTTGTTGCTTTATCACATAGGATACAGGATACAACCTGATGATTGGAATCTCTCTTTGAGTACTCTGCTTTAGATTATTCAGTGATTTCCATTAAATACTTTCAGTTACAAAGTACTAAAAGGAAAAAAAATGAAAAGGAGTTATAAGTTTGAAGACTTCAGATAGTTTGACAAATTATGAGCATTCCACGCTTGTACCCCCTCCAGCCAGATAGATGGGTTGGTTGTTGATTGTAGTTCATTAGCATCATGGATTTCAGTGCATCAAATGCATGCATCTGAGAGAGACGTTCAGAGTTTTCAATGTCGTTGGAAATGAAAGGGTCTCATGCTGTTATGCTTCTGGGTGCCTTCACTGCAGGTTCGTGCATATGCTGTCAGTGTGCTTGAGAGAGCTGATGATGAAGAGCTGCAGTGCTACTTGCTTCAGTTGGTTCAGGCTCTTCGCTTTGAACGATCTGATAAATCTTGCCTTTCTCAGTTTCTTGTGCAACGCTGTATGCCTCATCTTCTTTGGGAATCAGTAGTGTCTTATCTTTTTCTTGCTAACGAAAGAAAATTTTTGTGACAGCATTGCGTAATATTGAGCTGGCGAGCTTTCTCCGGTGGTATGTTGCTGTGGAACTTCATGATTGTGCTTTTGCTAAACGATACTACTGTACCTACGAGATCTTGGAAGAGCATATGATGAAGGTTTGAGTTCTTCAAGGTTCTGGCTTTGTTGTTATATCTTTCCTCCTATGGTGGTTCTGTACCAAAATGTTAAAACGTTGTCTTGATGTTTGGTTGAGATCCTTTAGTTAAGTTCTTTAAGAGCAAAGTATGGGGCATATAAATTTAGGAGCAATTGTGGGGGTTTCACTCCGACTGAATTGGGCTATTGTTTTTCTTCTTCTTCTTCTTCTTCTTCTTTTGTTCATCTATTTATCTAGGAAAAGACCAATGGGCTTCTCTGTTGTATGGTACTGGAGGTGCTATTCATGATTGAGCATGTATCCTTCTCAAATGTGTCTACATGTGGATGATCAGCCAACTGTAGAAAAGAATGAGAAATGCCATCCGATTTCTGTGATGGTTTTTTTTTGGATTTTTGATTAAGAAATCATCGAAATTTCATTGTAATTTCTTGAGTTCCTTATTCTTGGGATGGCTCTGTTTAGTGGAATCACCATCTTTCAGTATAGTGGCTACATGCTGTGTCTATTTCCTGAAAGACTAAGCTAGAGATGTTATTAAATAGTTCTGCACAGCAGTTATTAGATTGTAATTTGTACAGTTGGCATCTGTTGTCAATGGAAATGAGGATGGATTTAAACTCTGGCAAAGTTTGGTGCGTCAGACAGAGTTGACTGCCCAGTTGTGTTCCATAATGAGGGATGTTAGAAATGTACGTGGCAATACCCAGAAAAAGATCGAGAAGCTTAGACAGCTTCTTTCTGGTCTTCTAAGTGAGCTCACATATTTTGAGGAGGTATCTCTAATTTCTGTTGAACTGTCTTTTCCACTCTCTGACTTTAGCTTGATTCAGACAACTTGTTTCTACTTCTCAGCCAATACGATCCCCACTCACTCCCGGTGTCCTCATCACTGGTATTGATCCTTCAGAGTCCTCAATATTTAAAAGTGCACTTCATCCTCTTCGTCTTACCTTCAGAACAGCAAGTGGTGGAAGTTGCAAGATAATATTTAAGAAAGGAGATGATATTCGACAAGATCAATTGGTAATTAAGCCTCTATTTTTGCATTAAAAATATGTTCCATAGCTTTAACTTTCTGGCTCGTGGAATTTTTTTCTTGTTTCTTATGCCGTTGTTCTCAGTCTGTTTTTGCTCTTTTGAGTAAGAGAAGTAGTTGGATATCAATGAAAAATGTTTTGGGAACACCAAAATGTTCTGTTTGCTGTAGGTTATCCAGATGGTCTCTCTTATGGATCGATTACTTAAGTCGGAGAACCTGGATTTGTGCTTGACTCCGTATAAGGTACTAGCCACGGGACAAGATGAAGGCATGTTGGAATTTATACCTTCTCGGACTTTGGCACAGGTAACTTATTCCCCAAAGACTATTTATTAATTATTTAAGGTCCTTTTTATTGAAGTTGAGTAGATGACTTTCGATGATGGGTAGTTTAAGTTAATCTGTTTCATAATAGGTATAAGATATGGATTACTGGGAAATAGAGTGTGCTGCATCATAAAAAATCAAGGGATAGATGCAAATTTGGTTCCGAGAGTTTTCACAGGATATCATTATCTCTCAGTCACTTGATTTTTCAAACGTGTCTTTCAGTTGCCTGACTTAGAGCAAAATGCAATTTAGTAAGGTGCAGATACTAGGTTAATGAAGCTTTCTTTTTATGCAATTTGAATAATTAATGCCAAACTGCTGTTGAATGTTATGATAAATATTGATCTTTGAATTTATTAGACATCTCTACCTACATGTAGATTCTCTCAGAGCATCGAAGCATTATCAGTTATCTACAGAAGTTTCATCCAGATGAGCATGGACCTTTCGGAATTACAGCTACATGCCTTGATACATTCATAAAGAGCTGTGCTGGGTACTCTGTTATTACATATATACTTGGTATTGGAGACAGGTGATAGCTGAATGCAATTATTACGTTTCAAGCATTAAGATTCATTTTTTCTCTCTCTTGTTATATGTTTATTTCTTGATTTAAATAGTGCTGGAGCTGGAGCTATTATTTCAGATAATGCTATTTTGCACTGTTTGTTTTGTTTGGTAAAAATCTCTTAACTATGTGCTTGTCAAAAGACATAACCTCACTTTTGAATTTGACTACGTGGTTAAAGAATGAACTTCTATCTTAGTCTTCTACTCTGTCGATATTCTTTGGTGTCGAGTGCAATGCTAAATAGTCCTGATAGGCTTCGTTCCAGTGGTAGTTCAGGTTTTTATTTTTTTGGTGAAATATACAGGACTTTCTTTTTGACAATCTTAGAAAATATATGTCTACGTTAGTTTCATTTGATTAGGTGTGATGATTGAAGATTATTACATGTCCTCTTCAGAATACACATCCTCTCTACATTACATAAGTAGTTTGTCAAGTGCCATGTGGTCCGCTTTATGCTTTCTTAGTTGATTTAGTTGTTTTTAATTATCAAAGAGATAATATTCTAATGCTGATATTTCTGGTCCTTTAGACACCTGGACAACCTTCTTCTCAGGGATGATGGACGTCTTTTCCATGTTGACTTTGGTTTTATTCTTGGCCGAGATCCTAAGCCATTTCCACCCCCAATGAAACTTTGCAAAGAAATGGTAGAAGCTATGGGTGGAACTGAAAGGTAGGTCACTATTTTAATGCTCTTTAAGATTTAAGAATGGTGTTGATGTATAGATATGCATTTTTGTCATTTATGAAAGAATACTTGCGGCAATTGTTATTGTTATGTATGTGTTAATGGGTGACATTTTCCTTCCTCAGCCAGTACTACACAAGATTCAAGACATATTGTTGTGAAGCATACAATATTCTCCGGAAATCAAGTAACCTAATCTTGAACCTTTTCCATCTGATGGCGGGTTCTAACATCCCTGACATCGCTTCTGATCCTGAAAAAGGAATGCTTAAGGTTAGAACCCATTTCTGTGCATGGTCTTTTCTTTCCTGTCCAGAGGTGAAGTCATGCTTTTGGTCATGACGGAGACTGTCTATGCTTACAGCTTCAGGAGAAGTTCAACTTGGACCTGGACGATGAAGCCTGCATACATTTCTTTCAGGGTCTTATCACTGATAGTGTTAATGCATTGTTCCCTCAAATGGTGGAAACTATCCATCGGTGGGCTCAATATTGGCGATGATTCAGAAATAAATATATCTGGAGTTGCGAATCTGAACATTCAGGTGACCTGTGATTGCCATTGCTCTTTTGCTTCATTCTTTTTGGATGGGGCTTTCTTACTGACTTGTTTGTTTAGACCAGAGCAGGTGTCTTGCTAGTTTCGAAGCCAAAAGTTGAAGACCATTCGAGCCAACAATATAATTTACACCATCATCTGGGTTCATGGTCCTGAATGGGTCCTAGAAAGTGCAAGTTTTCACTGAATCTGGGGGTAAAAGTTTGACCTCTGACAATAAAGCTCCCTTGAGAGCAATGGCTGCCTTCTGTTGCTGCAGAAACCGAGCATGCTCGAGGAAACAGGCAGGGGAAAAGTACTTTTTTTTTTTTTTTCCTATTTTTTCTTAGATATTATTTATATGTAACTAGGATCTTGTTTTCTGCCTGGCTCTCTCTTCCCTTGCTCTTGCTCCTGCTTGGATGTGCATCCTTTGCTTGAGGCTCCAAAATAATTATCATCTGTACATGTTTGCCATGGTCTAATAAGGGTAATCGAAATCAAGTAACTCTATAGTTATGTGCCTGCACTTCTTGAGTTTCGTCGACACATACAGTCATGGTTCTTCTTGAGTTTCGTTCCATGTCAACCCTGTTTGTTCGAGAGAATCAGCTGCAGATCGTTCGTTCTACACTGGGCCATTCTTTTGTTGTGGCATTTGCAGGTTTTCCCCTTGTGGTGTTTATCGCCTGTGGGAGAGCTTTGGTTTTGCTTTTGGAGTTTGAACAGAGGTCACGTCCTTAGTTCATCCCATTATTTTTGTTCATGAGTAACTGCCGTCTGAATTCTCATCTTCTCACATCTTCATTTAGATTTCTACCCTAGTTTTCTTTTCTAGCATAAGGGCATCACAGAAATCTTGCTAAAAAAGGAATATTCCCTAACACTCATTCACCACTCGGCGGTTGGTCGCATAAACCAGAACTTGATTTGCAAGTCGAAGGTTATAGGTTTCCCACTTATATCATGGAGGGATGGTAACGACCGTCTCATGACCGGCTAACGGTGTATTTTATTTGACGGTGACATATGATGTGCAGGCTAATAAAAATGATATGTAGATCACATGTGGCATCAAGTAGGATGAGATGCTTATCACTTGGATAATGCGATTGGTCTTCTAAGTCATATCAGCATTGTCACGTGTTACAATCATCACGCAAAATACTTTTCCCAGGTGGGTTGGTGCACAAACTAATCTGCAACATTAAACTATTCATAATTTTTTACAAGATCTATCTGCCAATGCTAAACACCTTTATAAAATAAAAAATAAAAAATCATCCGTTAGTTTGATTGTTAAATAGACCATTAAAAATAGTTGCGACGGCAAGTAGGTTTTTTTTTATTTCGGCACTCACTGAACAAGTCCCACAACAATTGCTAGGTGAAGTCCAGATTGTGTTGGCCTAATCAAACACAATTTAGCTGTTGCTCTCCATCGTTAACGATAGAACGCATTAAATATTTAAAAGAGGAAAATAAATAAATGAAATTGGGGATCAATTTTAGAGAGCAAGAGTGTTTGGAAGTGTTACGCTAGAAGATTGAAAAATGTCGAAAAATAAGAGGAATAGGATCAATTTATAGTGGTGAGGGATGTTTTATCTTACTAGTGACCATTGGGCATGGACCGGCCCATTAGGCCCAAGGGCCTGACCCAATGATTTTCTCGACCTTCCTTGGGACCAGGGAAATGGGATTACACAGGTAAAACAAGAGAAATCGACAGCAAAAACAACGAGAAATTAACGGGCGTGATCGAACAGGAGAGACATGATGGGAACAGCAGAGAATCAAAGTTTGGATTTGCAATGTGGTTTCTAAATCTTAAATTTATTCAATGCGATCCCTAAATTTTAATTTGACGTCCATGTCGTTTATAAATTTTAGTTTTACAATGTAATCATGGGAATTTTAGTACATGTTTAAATTAGTCATTTATACAACATTCCATTAATTCAAATTCATGAATAGCATTGAACATTCTCATACTATCAAGAATTGAATTGAATATTTATTAAAAGTTTAAAGTCCACATCAAACAAATTAAAAACTTATGAAGGATATTGCACATTAAATTAAATTTTACGAATCACATTGAATAGACAAAAAAATCAAAGATCACATTATATGTTAAGTTAAAGGTTTAAGGATCATATGTATTATTTATCCAAACCGATAATATGAAAATGGACGCTATATTTCCTATTGAATTACCATTTACAACCCTTGGAATTCACTATAGTTTCCAAAACTGACGAAGATGGACACCAGAGGATGACATCTGTTTCCTTTCGTACGAGGTAGAACGGCACTTTGTAAATTGATAAGTGATAATTATGATTTCGACGTGTATTCGAATTCCATCACGGACCACCGTCATCGCTTCACCAATTTGTCATTACCCAATTTATTATTGTCATTTAAGATACAGAAATTCTTTATCGTTACTAACCGCATTGAAAACTGAAAATGAAAGGCGTCTTTTTATTGCTTTAAATTAACTTTTACTGCCACTAGAGTTCACTGTAATTTCCAAAAACTGACAAATCATTGACACCAATGCATGACATTTATTTCCTTTCGTACGTGGTGGTAGAACAGCTTCTTGGGAACCGATGACTAGGACTCCGAATCATTATTTCCACATTAAATTTCTCTTTGACTAAGTCTAGGCGTCCGGCCATTTCACAAAAAATAAATAATTTAAAAATTATTTTTGAAAAATCACTTATATAATTTAAAAAATAAGTAAGTGCAAAATATTTCCATCATACACGTGAGTATTTAGATGTAAAATTATTATTGATAATAAAAATTATTTTATTAATTAATTATTTTAAATAATATAAATAGTCATTTTTTAAAAAAAATTTTTAAAAAAAAAATTATTTTTTTTTGTGAAATAAACGAAACACTTACTCTCAAATCTAAACTAGGGTATGTGCAAATCAGCTCTGAAAGATGAAGCCTTTTTAAAATTGTTTAAAAAAATTTTGATTTTGAGTCTTCTTGTCGCAGTATCGATTTCGCTGTGATATGAACATCATTGGGTGCTATGTTTTGTATCTGCAACACTTTAACGTGATTGAATATTGGTGTCCCACTTTGCGAACCAACTTATTTCACTCGACTAGCAATATTATGATTTTAACATACTTGAATTCTAAGATAAAATTTGGACAAAGTAACAAGAAAGTGTTAAACCTATTGTATCAATATCAATTCGGTTATAAATATTTCAAATAGACAATTCAATCTTAAACATTTCCATGTTAGTATCAATTAAGTTCATTCGGTCAATTTAGATTGAAAATCACTAATATGGATGCCATTAGTGTTACATAAGATAATTGGCGTTAATGTGGATAATTTTTTATAATTTTTTATTTTTTTAAATCAAAGTTTTTTCTTTTTTTCTTTTTATATCTTTTTTCTTTCTTTCCTTTTTTTTTTTTTATCAGTCCAACGAGGGTCACTGATCACACGTAAAGATTAGTCAACCCCGGCCAACCTCAAACCCTTGTCAAGTTGGGGAAAAAAAAACTATAAAAAAGAAAATGTCAATATCAGTGCTGACTATGCAACGTTGGACGCCCGGCATTTATATCAACAATTTCTAACCTCAATTTGCCAGATAAACTAAATTGATAATAATGTGAAAATATTTAAAACTAACTTAGTCCAATTGATAGATTAAGAATCGAATTGATATTAATATAATAAGTTTAAGACTTTTTGATACTTTTTTTCCGATAAAATTTTAACATTCCTTGAGGCACAAACAAACCAATGGCAAAGAGCATTGCTACACTCGATTCTAAAACCATTAATAACTTTAAACTTTCATATGAGGAGACCATGTGTACGCAAGGCTCGTAAAATCCTAGATCAACGCACGTGGGGATAAGACTGATCTTAGTCAAAATCCTTATTTTGATTTTAGCAGGGCCAATGGTCGCCGACCAACCGTGCCGAATAGACAAGATACGCGAATGGAAAAGCCAAAATAGACGGGTGGAAAAGAGGGGCATCGAGAAATAAAAAGTAATTGACTAATGACTCGAGCGATAAAAAAAATGACTCGAGCGATAAAAAAAAATAGGACATACCTTGAGAAAAAGAGAGGAGCTAACACGCCGACTTCATCGGACCGGACCGGACCGGACCGACCGGACCGGACGACCGTCATCGCTTCGCCGATTTGTCCTTACCGAGACATGGTTAAAGGCCGGGCTCCTCGCCTTCTAGGGCGATGAGTTGCGCCCCTCATCGGGCAAATTGGAAACTCCCAAGATCCAGGCATTATATACGAATGGAGAGTTCCTAATTGGCCCGCAAAGCATATGTTCTATATTTATATATGAATAGAGAGTTCTTAGAAAAGAAGGTGTTGAAATGTCTAAATTTTGCGAGAAAACAATTTATAAGTTCGGCATAGTTTATTCAACGAACTAAAAATTATTTATCGTTCAAGACTTGCAATCACTCTCAAAATTAGTAGTTATAATTCATCAATAAAGCAACTCACATTAAGTTTGTCAAAAGAAAAGGAAGAAGAAGAATTAAATAAGGCGGTTTGCATATTTTTCACCATCGGTCGGCCTTGAAATAAAGGTAGGCCAACATTGAACTAAAAGAAGAGAGCCCCTTATTAATGAGGATTTGAAATTATTCATCCACATAATTATGAATACATAAGAAAATTGACAAGATGACATCATCCGTCATCCTCTCGATAATATTCAAGGAAGGCTTGGATGATTGATTTCAAGACTATCCAATTTAACAAGTTCTCTGACTTTAAATTTGACGCATATCCCATTTAGAGGATTCCGAATATGGAAAGACACTTTTTCTTATGACAATCATATGGCTAGATTTACATAAAATTCAATTTCGAGTTAATCATGCAACACGATTATTGGGAAAGGTCTTTTTATAACAAACACTTAAAAAGTGATTCTAATTCATTTGAAAGGCAACCAAATCACAAATAATAATAATAATAATTGAGTCGGGGTCTTAAAACAATATTTTTTATCAAATTTTCGACCTAAATTCATTTTTCATGAAACATACGAATCCTCCCTTCTTGTCATATTTCCGAAGAGTCTAATAATGCATGCTTTCTTTCCATAGTATTGACATGTCGATTTTACTATTGTTTTCTCCCTTCTACATTTGTCCTTTCCCTCTCTAGTTTTTTCTAAAAAGACCTTGGTAGTCTTATCTTACCTTTTTAAAACCTCTACTTTCCTCTGTTCTCTTCACACTAACTACCAATTTTCCACACCCGAGCGTTGCATCAATACCAAAAAAATTGACTTTGCAAAGTGATGACACCTTAGCATGTTGGACGGGACAACCCATCTCATACATCCATCAAAAGGGTAAAATCATAAGCTGCCCCGATCACATATAAACCCGATTAATCCGACCCACCTAATCATTTAGGTGTCACATAAATTCCATTTAATCCAATGGCTAAGATTAACCAAGCCCATGTATGTTTGGATCGCGAAAGTATTGTTAGAAGATCAATTAGCCTGTCTTTCGGAATTAAATTGGGAGGATGATATGAAAAGATGGCCGCGAATGGCCAAAACACGAGAAGAATCCCCACATTCCAAGAAGGGAAAAAAAGGGCAAAAGGCGAAGCCGATCTGTAGCCCCCGGCGTCGGCAGAAGACCTCTTTTTTTCCCTCCCGAGGCACGTGAAAACGTTGTAGGAGGAGACAAAAAGGCAGGTCCTCTCCCATCGGCCGAAGTGCAACATGCTTTCGGTTTCTGCCAAAGTTTATATAATCTGTAAATCATGCAAATCATCATCATTTATTAATTAAATATGTAAATTAATTAGGGGAGTCCACGTGATCAACCAATGAAATAAACTTGGACCCGCGTAATTATGATTTCAATCATTGATTGTTATGTCATGGTGACGGAAAGTTTTGAATTACAACAAGTTCACATATTTGGAGAATGTGGAAATGATCTACTTTATATTATACTAGAATAGATTAATGGTCCCGTGTGAATTTAAACTCGAGAAACATTTTATAAATCTCCTAAGTCAAGTAAAACGCAAGTCAAAAACCTAAACGGCCTGATCATGAATTTCATAAAAAGTACTAAGTTGCTTAGTCTAAATAGAATAGATGCACAAAGCTCACTACTTGATGTGCCAAATAAATAAATAAAACCAATGAATTTATCTCAGTCGTTGAAATAGTCTTGACCCATGTAATTATCATATCAATCATTGATTATCATGTCATGTGATGAAAAGTCCTTGATTAAGATAATTTCCACATGCTTGGCCACAATAGAAATAGTCTACTTTACATTATGATAGAATAAATGAATGGTCCTATGTAAATTTTAAATTCGAAAAATATTTTATGAATTTTATGAATCAAGTAAAATGTGTGGGATTTTGTTGAATTACTGTTAACTATTTTAAAATTTTAAACGGTTAGATAAATATATGATTTATTATTTTAAATTACCTTTTACTATCACCGCAATTCATTGTACATGAATGCACAACACTTTTTTTCCTTTCGTTCTAGGTAGAACAGCTTTTTGGGAACTGAAAACGTGAAGTCGTGAACGTTAAATCATGATTTTCACATTAAATTACCATTGACTAACTTTATCATGAATTTGTTTCTTGAAAAAATAAATAAGTTGAAAAATATTTTATTATGATTAATATGTTTATATCATTTTAAAAAGTAAATGAATGAAAAATATTTTCATCATTAACGAATTAATAATAATATCAAATGATACAAGCAATCATTTTAATATATATATATATATATAATTTTTAGAATATTCAATTTTTCGCAAAACAAGCGAAGCATTCATTATATTTTCTAAAAATTACGAGCATTGACATGGGTGCATGATACTTCTTTCCTTTTGTGTTTGGTGGAACAGCTCGCGTGTTGCTTTAGGGCATCGTTGGCTTTGCATCTGTTCTTGATATTATGTTTGGACGCTCGTATTCGTTTACGTCCTCCAAAACCACGCCTTGACATGAACTCTCAGCGAAATCAAGAAACGAAATGGAAAAAGATGGAGAGGAGAAGCTGCTGCTCAGGCCACGCATGCGGAATGGCCCGAAGCCCGAACCGAGCTTGAAGGAACGGGTCGTCAAGACCGACGCGAATGCCACCGTGAAGGTGGCGGAACCTGCTAAGGTCGAAGACGAGGTCGCCGGTGAGGGAGGAGAAGAAGTCGAGGCCAAAGCTGGATGCGATGCTTTGGTTTGCAAGTGACAAGTCCTATAGGGTGGAGCAGTAAGTAGTATGGAAGGATGTAGGAAACTAAGGATGCGAATGATAAATATTCTAGCTAGAAATTGATTTCTAGAAGATAAATAGATTTTTCTATTTCTATTCTTAGATAAGTTTTTAAGCAAAAATACCGTTTGATAACGATACAAAATTTATAATCCCAAAATAAAAATTTGTTTGATAATGACACGAATTTTTTTCCTTTAAAATAACGGCGACCGGTGGTTTGGTTGGCGGCGACAAGTGGTGGCCGATGACCGATGGTGATCGTCACCGGCGACTAGCGACCAACAAGCCAACAACCAATGGCAACGACCAATGTTCGGCGACCAATGGTCGATGATTGGTGATCGGCGAATGGCGGCGATGGCAAACGGCAACTAGCGGCTAGCGGCGTAAATGGATGACCGGTTTGTAGTAAGGACGAATGATGAAAATAATTTTTATTTCTTAAATCTATTACAAAAATAGAAAAGTTAAAAAAAATAACTTCTAGTTTATATTCCAAACCTATTTTTGGAATAAAAATCTATTCTAAAATTAGAAAAATAAATAATTTTATCAAACGTATTTCTATTCAAAAAAAACATAAATTTTGTCTCCAGAATAGAAAAATTGTAATTCTGAAACGAAAATTTTAGTTTTGTCATGCACCCCTAAAGTGCAAACCATGAAAAAGAATGAAAGTTGAGAGCTCGAGGATTATGATAAACCAAGGAAGGACCTGAAGCTTAGTTCGAGGAAAGTCCGAAGCGTCGGCGGCACGGTACGCTCCCCAGAAGTGCGGAATGTGCATAGGGAATGCGGGTTAGGATCGCCTTGCCAAGAATACTCGATCAAATTCTAAGTATAAATAGAATAAGATGCACCTAAACTAGGGTATGGGCAAATCAGCTCTGAAAGATTAAACCATTTTATGGTTGTTTAAAAGGTTTCATGATGTTGAGTCTTCTTTTTTTCGAGTATGGAAAATGTGAGTGAAGATGCTCTAGACGTCCATAAAAGAGTAGGTCAGCATCTTGTCACCGTGTCAATTTCGCTGTGATGTGAGCATCATTGAGTGCTGTGTTTTGTATCTGCAGCACCTGAACGTGATTTCAACATTGTCATGCCACTTTGGGAACCAACTTATTTCACCCGACGGTCAACATTGATTTTGGCACGTACTTGAATTTTGAGATAAAATTTGAGAAAATTAGCAAAAAAAATTATATATTTATTATATTTATACCAATTTGGTGTTAAACATTTTAATTAAATCAATTCGGTTATAAATATTTTCACATTGATACGGATTCAATTCATCTAGTTAATTTAATTTGGAAATCGCTGACATGGATATCACGCATATAGTGTCATGTAGGACAATCGGCATTGACGTTGACATTTTTTATAATTTTTTTAATTTGTATAAAAAATCAATTTTTTTCTTCTCTCTTTTTCTTTTTTCTTTTCCTTTTTCGTTTTTTCTACCAGTTTGGCGATGCTCACTAGGCCCACAAGTGAGAGCCCGGCCAACTTTTGGGCAAGGAACCCTCACCGAACTAGGAAAAACAAGAAAAAATCAAAAACCTATTCAAAGTATATATATCAATGTCAGCGCTGCTGACTGTGACGTATGACGACTAGCGTCTACGTCAAGCAATTTCTAATCTAAATTGGGCAGTTAAACTAAAATTGATAACATTATGAAAATACTTAAAATTAAATCGATCTAATTGAAAAATTTAGAACTTAATTGATATTAATACAAGAAATTTATGATTTTTTTTTTACTTTTTCCAATAAAATTTTAACATCTCCTCTCAGGCACAGACAAACCAATGCCATGAAGGATTGCTAAAACTCGACTCTAAAATCAGTAAAAAATTTAAACCTTCATACGAAGAGACTCTATTAAATCCTAGATCAACGCACGTGGGGCGACACTTCAACATTTGGCGATGCTCTTAGTCAAAATCCATATTTAGATTGTGGGCGGGGCCAATGGGCACCGACCCATCATGCAGAATAGACAAGATACGCGAATGAATAAAGCCATGATAGACGGGCAGAAAAGAGGGCATCGAGAAATGGAAAGTAATTGACTAATGACTCGTGCAATACTTGCCTTGCCCTGGTCCAGACAGAGGGAATTATACCGAGTGCCCACGCTCAGATCCAAGCACACACCCAAACCAAATTAGGATATACCTTGAGAGAAGCACCTGCTATGAAGATAAGAGTCACCGATTTATTACATTAAACTTTTTTTTTCATTAATTGAGTCATAAATCTTATGCATCTATGCTAGTTCAATCTATCCGGCCAATATTGGTATTATTGATATGGATGTCGGTTATTTTACATAGTATCACCGATTGTTGACGTGGATAATTTTTAATAATTTTTAAATTTTTTATTTCTTTTTCCTTCTCTTTTTTTCCTTTCTTTGTTTTTCTTTTCCCTTCCACTTCATTCTTCCTCTAGAGACGAGGTCCCTCCTAGACTTGATCCCTTGAGGGGATGAACCTGATTTGCTCTAATATGAATGAGGTCAATCTCATCAGCCTCATGCAAGCCTTGGCTGCCCCTGCCCCTAGTAAGGCTCAAGCCCTTGCTGGAGGCCGCCTCACTCAATCATAGCAAGGCTCACCGAACCTACCTGTGGCTTGGTGCTCGGCCGAAGGAAGAACGAAGGGAAGAAAAAAAAGAAAAAGAAATAAAATATTCGAAATATAAAAATATTATTAAAGATTGTTCGCTTTATTGCTGGTGGCACCCACCAGGATGGCCAACATCTACGTTAACGATTTCCGTCAAAATTAGCTTAATAGACTAAATTGACATAAACATAAAAGATTATGAGTCAATTGACAAATAAAAAAATGTTTGTGATTGAATATGTACAATTGCAATGATTTAAGACTTTTATCGTAATTTTCCCGATATCATCGGACTAGACAACCACCATCGCTTCACCAATTGTCCTTACTAGGACATGATTAAGGCCGGGATCCTCGCCTCCTAGGGCGATGAGTTGCACTCTTCATGGGTGAGCGAAAGGATCGATGGAGAGTTTCCAAGAGCAAATTGAAAACTCCCAAGATCTACCTCCCCATCCTTTTGAAAATCCAAGGCTTCTCGTCATTGTCGCTTTCTACTCGCATTTTGCTCTTTATGTTTGTATGACCTTCAGGCCTTTCGCCGGTTTTCCTCCACTCGGATGAAACTCGTGGCGTTTGGGGCATGAGAAATGCCACCAACCACCATGTCTGGCGACAAAGACAAAAACACATGCTTCTTATTTTCTCGTGCGTGTAATACCTGTTGGATTTGCCAAGAGGCCATTGCCCGAAAAGCATATGTTCTATACTTATGTACGAAGGGAGAGTTATTCAAAAGCATGGCGCGCATAATTTAAGAGTGTTGGAATATCTAATTTCGCGAGAAAATTATTTACATTCAATTCATAAGTTTAGCAAAGTTTATTGAACGAACTAAAAATTATGCATCCTTCTAGACTTGCAGTAACTCTTGAAATTAGTAGTTATAATTTATCTTTAAAGCAACTCATATTAAGTTGATAAAAAAATAAAAAAGAGAAACAAATAAGGTGGTCCGCGTCGTTTTCGCCGTTGGTTGGCTCAATACAAGTAGGCCCCCTTGGACTAAAAGAAAATAGAGCCCTTGATTGATGAGAATTTGAAATTATTCATCCATATAATTTTGAATACTTAAGAAAATTTGACGAGATAAAATTAGCCATGGTCCTACCGAGAATATTCAAGAAAGGTTGGATGATTGATTTTGAGACTATTTAATTTAACAAGTTTCTTGACTTTAAATTTGACGCATATCCATCAAGAAAATACGAATAACCAGAGCCACTTTTGCTTATTATAATCAAATGGCTAGATATACATAAATTCAATTTTCAAGTTAATTCTCCAACACGATTATTGGGAAATAAGTGCCAATCTTTTGATCGAAAAGTGATTTTTAATTCATTTGAAAGGCAACCAAACCAAAAAAGGTTAAGTCATCTTCTTAAAATAATAGTTTTCGTAAAATTTCCAAAACTATTCCATTTTCCACAAAACATATGAACCCTTAGTGCTCAACCTATTTCCAAAGACTATAACGCATGCTTCTTTTCCATATCATTGACATGTCAATTCTACTATTGGTTCCTCCCTTCTACATTTGTCCTTTCCCTCTCTAATTTTCTAAAACGACCTCCGTAATCTTCATCTTTCTTTTTGAAAACCTCGCTACTTTCCTCTGTTCTCGTCACGCTAAGTACCAATTTTCCACACCAGCACGTTGCATCAATACCAAAAAAATTGACTTTGCAAAGCAGTGACACCTTAGCATGTTGGACGGGACAACCCATCTCATGCCTCCACGGAAGGGCAAAATCATAGGATGCTCCGAGCGCATATGAACCCGATCAATCCGACTCACCTAATCGTTTAAGCTCCGCGTGGAGCCCGTTTAATCCAACAGCTAAGATTAACCGAGCCCGTGTTGGTGGGGATTGCGCAAAGTATTGCCCCGCAAGGTTCTAATTTGAAGATTAATCAGCAAACGACTTTTGAAATTAGATTGGAAAGACGATTATGAAAAGATGGTCGCGAATTTTGCCAAAATCCGAGAAGAATCCCCACAATCCAAGGAGGGAAAAAAGGGCAAAAGGCAAAGCCGATCTGTAGCCCCCAGCGTCAGCAGAAAACCTCTTTTTTTCCCTCCCGAGGCACGTGAAAACGTTGTTGGATGAGACAAAAAGGCAGGTCTCTCCTCTTCCATCGGCCCAAGTGCAACAACATGCTTTCGATTTCTCCCAGAGTTTATATAATCTGTAAATCATCCAAAATCATTATCATATTAATTAATATTTATATTGATCACGGGAGTCCACGTGATTAACCAATGAAAAATAAGACTTAGATCCGATTAATTATCATCTCAATCATTGATTATCATGTCATGTGGCGAAAATATCTTCTTGATCATTGTAGAAACGATCCACTTTATGTTACACTAAAATAGATTAATGGTCCCATACAAATTTAAAAATCGAGAAATGTTTTATAAATTTTATAAATCAAGTAAGACGCAAGTCAAAAACCTAAATGGTTTGGTCATGAATTTCATAAAAGTACTAAGTCGCTTAGTTTCTCTAAATTTCCTAAATAGAATAAATGCACGAAACTCGCCACTTGATTTACAGTTTGTCTCAATCATTGATTTTTCATGTCATGTGATGGAAAGTCCTCTATGATGATTATTCTGCATGCTTTGCCGTAATAGAAACAATCTACTTTATATTATGTTAGGATAGATGAATGGTCTTGTTCAAATTTTAAATCCAAAAAAAGTTTTACAAATCTCGTCAATCAAGTAAGATGTGAGTCAAAAACCTCAATAGTTTGGTCACGAAATTTACAAAATGTACCAAGTTGCTTAATTTCTCTGGGTTTTTAAAATAGAATAGATGCAAGAATCTCACTGCTTGATGTGCCAAAAGACAGAAGAAAAGCAGGGAGCTCATCTCCTCTCCCCATCCCTCCAACAGTAAACTCAACTCATTCTCTGCTATCTGCAACTGCATATCCCATGCTTCCTCTTGCTGTCAAAAGCACACTCTCAGAGAAGACCCTGATTCTCTCCAAACCCTCAAAGACAATCTTGTGAGCAGTAAGCACAGAATTGAACAGTCATTTCTTCTCTCTCTCCCTCTCTCCCTTCATTTCACTTGCTCAAAGAACAGTATCAATCCTAGGTAGATATTGACTGAACATGTAAAACAGTATCATCTGTTTGTGGAATCCTCAGATTGGATCTCTCTGAACAGAGAAGAGTTAGACCCATCATCATCATCCCATCCAGATGGATGTGGTGGTTTTGGACACAAGCCCCATGAACAATAATTCATACGGCTTGAGGAGGGTGGGCGAGGGGACCCGGTGTTTGATGTGATTTGGCTGCAATTTTCTTGCTCAGTCTCCCAGGCTAGAATTCAAAAAACCTTTCATCAGAGTTTTATCCAACTTGGTGGGTTTCTGACAGGTTGCATATGGCCTGCAGCTGATAATAATAATTTTCCATCTTTTTTTTTCTAGTACTTGTACCTGGTAGGGAAATCGATGGCTCACAAAAGACTTTCCTTTATGAGGGGGTAAAAACTAAAAAGTAAGAAGATTTGTACCTTATATAATTTATGATCCTCTTTTTCTTTTTCCTTTTTTGTTATTAATCATGAAATGTTGCCTTGAAATAAGGGTATTTTATAGAACTTTGGTTTAGTAGGTTTACTCACTAAACAACATTGATTATAAAGAGTTAACAATGGAGATCTTATGTGATGATTAAAAACTTAGTGGTCGGTCTAAGTTTTGAAAAATTTGAGATTAAGTCCACCAATTTTGGATAGAAAACTTAATTTTATTTTTGAGTCCTTTTATGATTACTCGAGCAACCATTTCATAATATAATTTACTCGCTGAAGTTATAATACAAAGTATTTTGACATCAAAACTAAAAAAATATTCTAATGAACTATTGTTATTTATTTTAATGATCAAACAATATCAACATTTCAAGAATCAATTTAAATCTTCATGATCTATATTCCACAACATTTCTTATTCATATCGATTTTGGTCTCCTTTTAATGGCATCAAAATTTTGCTCTTAAAAATGAAATAGTGCTCGACTTCTCCTAGAGAGGTGGTCATCTCATCGAATGTTTTCGAGACAATTGTTGAAATATATTTTTCCTCAAATGATCTTGTTAAGGAGTTTCTAAAAATACTCATTAAGCATACTCAATATAGAACATTCCGATTTCCAAAATGTTGACTAAGCAATAAAATCGAGTCAAGCTACTCGATAGTAAATTATGCTTGGCTTGCTGACTTCTTAAGGTCAGCTCACTCAATTCCCAGTCGAGCTCAAGTTCAAACTACTCTAGTATTTAATTGAGTCAAGCTTGAGTTTGTCAACAATCTGACTTAGTAAGCTTGAGTTCTAAAAGATAATAATTTTAAAAATAGCACAGCACTTAGAAGCGTAAAATTTGAGCTTATAAAGCTGGAGCTGGAGTTGGAGCTCATAACCGAGTCAAACTTTAAAAACTTGATTTCCTAATCAAGAGACAAGCTCAAGCATGAAAATTAATACTTGATTGAGTTGGCATTAAATTTTGAGCGATAAGTATGTGAGTCAAGTCAATCTCGAGCTTGATTGCATATCAATTCAACTCAGCTCGATTACACCTTCACATCGATTCCATGTAACATGACAACGACGATAACGAATGCGAAATTGCACACTTGCTTTAAATTGCTTCCTAGCAAAAATTCAGAGGGCACCTTTTAACAAAATATGATAAAAAAATGCAGAGCACGAGAAAAATCAATTGCGTGATTCAGCGTTAACTAGTGTCTAGTTAATAAAGTCCTTTCCTACAGTCTCGGTGAAAGTTTGTGTCGGATTTTTTTATGGCGGGCTCATTGTCTCGACTGGGAAGAAAATTTGACGATTTCTATGTTTAACTTACAAAGGACGATGTTCCCAAAATGGGGTGGGAGTTATGATAGCAATCAAAACAAACCCCAAGAAAAGTAGAAAAGGAGAGCAAAAAGAAGGCCATCAAAAGCCAAGGAGCAAGGAGTCTCTCTCTCTCTCTCTCTCTCTCTCTTGTTTTTTCGTTTTTGCTTTCTGCCAAAGAGAGAAATCGAGTGAAGCCCAAAGAGGAGAAACAGCCAAAAAGAACACCAACAAATGATGTACCTACAAAGGTATCATTTTCAAGTTCCCATCTAATGTACTGTCAACTTCTCTCTGTCAATGTCCAGGGGACATCATGACCCAAAGCTTTAGATTAAGATTTGAGATGTATGGCCAAGCTAAACTCCACCTAGACCTTGGATGGATTCTCATTCCTCTAAATAAATAAATAAAATTCCAAGTATATTTGCCCTAAAATAAGCCCCCAAAACAGCTGGTGATGTGTGTGGGCCAGTCAGTCATCTCATCTTCTTCTCCTCCTTTTTGTCCTTCCCAATTGCTTAGATTCTAACCACCATTTATTTAAACACCAGCACAAAGGATCATGAACATGGGCCATGTAATAAAACCATATCTCCATAAAGTCTCCCTCTTGTTGAATTGTAGGTTGGTGAGCAGCATCCTTGTGCAAATCCTGGGGTCCTCCATGGGGCCTCTTTTCTACAGCTAATATCAGACATTCATGTGCCTCTTCCTTGAGCACTGACCAGCCATGTGATCATGTCTATATGGATCTTTAATGATTTGCACATAAACACATACTGTTTCTTCTCAGACAGATATTATCAGCATGTATAAATGTGAACTGAAACCCATGAAAAAGGAAGAGCTAAAAGTTGTGGCAACCTACCCCTGATTCACCAGCTGATGCAAGGTAACTGGGGGGGACACAAATCATCATATTAATAGAATATAAACCCCAAATAATAATCTGAGGGCATATCTTCTTCTCTAGTAAACAGCAAGAGAAGGCTCATCGTCAACAGAGAGGGTCACCATAAGTGTACACTAATGACCCATCAAATCTTGATCCAAAAAACTAAACAAAAAAGAGCCAAAGTAAAAAAAAAAAAAAAAAAGATAAGGAAGAAAAAAGCCCAGATCTATACAGTTTATTATGAAGAAACCCTAAGAGCACAATCTCTTTTTGTTTTTCCTTCTCTTCTTTCCTTTTTTTTTCTTTTTTTTTTTTTTTTACCTGGAAGATACAGGGTTCAGAGCTCTAGCAAATCCATTCATGGCACCGTAGCCCTTTGAGCTAAACCCCAGGCAGCCGAGCAGGCCTTGCCTGTAAGGCAGGAACGTCTTCTTCCTCATCTCTTCGCTCTGGGCCCTGTTCGCTGTGTAATGCAGCTCGTGCGGCGACGGCGGGACCCTCCTCTTCCCAGCCGACGACCCGTTCACCGGCCTCTTCCCACCTGACTTCTTCCCGGAACCACCGCCGCTACCACCACCTTTCCTGATTTTCTCGGCGTCGAGAAAACTGCCGGCAACCCTGAATGCCGAAGACAAGCTCGGGACTTTACCCTCCTTCGAGGTCGAAGACGAGGCGGAGCCAGCGGGTCTCTCTTTCTCTTTCTTCTCTTTGACCGGCGAGAACGAGAGCGTGTTCCAGAACTTGTTGTTGCTCCTCCCTTCGCTCTTGCTCCTCAGGAAATCTTTCAGGAACACCCACCTCTTCGAGCTCCGACCCGCCGACGACGACCTCGAGGACGAGGCCGAGACCGACGGCGTCGTTTCGGAGGACAGGGACTCCACCTTCGAAGTGTCGCCTCGCTCTTCGTCGAGATTCTCCGCTTTCTCCCCTGACTTGCCACCGAACTTGCTTCGCCTGCCGCTGCCGTCTTCTTCCTCCTCCTCTTCTTCTTCGTCGTTCCAGTCGAACGGCATGTTCCTGAGAGGCGACATGGACCTGGTCCTCCGGCGGACCGACTTGCTCCTCAGCCTCAGATCCCTGCCCCGGAAGTCCCCGCCATTCCCGCCCTCCTCCTCGTCCAGATCCAGCAGCGGGGCCAGCACCTGGGGCCGCTCCAGGTGGGTCGAGAGCTTCATGGGCCGGATCTGGCCGTTCAGGAACAGCTCGTCCGCCGAGCTCATCGGCCCGGGATGGCCCGACCCGGGCGACCCGAACCGGGACGAGAACTCGAACTCGAACGACACGGAACTCTCAGAGGCCCGGGGCTGCGCGCGCATCATCGCCGCCGCCGACGACGACGACGACGGCGAGGACGACAGCATGTAGTGCATGGGGCTCGCGGGCGCGCTGTAGAAGTAGCCGCCGACGTGCCCGGAGCCCCGGCCGGGGCTCGACGGCGCGCTGACGTAAGGCGTCGAGCAGTTGCTGTCGTCGCCGTCGTCGAAGAAGAGGAGCTCCCGGGCATCGTCCCCTCCCCCTCCGCCGCCGCCGACATTGTCGGGCTCCGGCGCGGGGTTCGGATCCGGGTCGCGGCTCGGGTCCTCGTGGGCTTCGGCTTCCGGATTCATTCTCTCTCTAAAACACTCTCTCTCTCTCTCTCTCTCTAGGGATGGTTGATGGCGGTGATGATGACGACGACGATGGGAGGAGAGAGTTTCTGAAAATGGTTGCAGGAGGGCGTTTGCGTGGGGGAAAGCCCCGAAAAAATAGAGGGAAGCCGTGGGGCTTCCCACAATGCCCTCCGGATTGGGCCATAATTACGGCATGTGCCACTCCATCTCTCGGGTCAGTGTCCGTACGACGCGCCCCCGTTTGTTTATTGTTGGAATTACCGGAATGCCCCCCGTGCTAGTTGGTGGGGTTCTGTCTTTTTTCCCCCTTCATTTTTTTTTTTTTTGGGGGACAGTCTATAGTATGGCAAATAATAATATTTATTGCGACCGGAAAATAAATATTCGGGGGGTTTGACTTTCGTCATCTGATGAACGGAAAAATGAAATTAAATTATGAGAAAATATTTTCGATCCATGTTCTGGTTTTGCGATGCGTTCATACATTGTGTTGGTTGGGAAGGTTCCCAGAGTTTCATTTCATTTTTAGTGATGAGTGCAATGCATGGAGCACATTGTAGATAATGTTATGCTTTTATTAATGATATCGTCAACCAACAAAATATGTTCTCTATAGAGATTAATTATTAATGTGCATTTTGTATAGATAATAAGGCTGATCAATTTGTTTCACATTATTGTTGATAATCATTTTACAAATGTTGCACAGTAGAAGAACAATGGAAATTGACATAGTCTACACTTGCTTTTTCTTTGATTCAAAGTAACTTAACAATCGTTTTCTATGCTAATCATTATCATTGTTGCTTTTAGTGATTAAACACCGTTTGATATTAATTACATCGTTCCTTTATTGATACTATCTCAATATCATCTACGTTATTTATGTTAAAAATTTATGAAGAAGTATCGAAATTGATGAACTTTCTTCTTCTTTTTTGTTTTGTTTTTGGTGGACGAATGAGCATAATTTAATTTTCATAAGTGGTTAAGATACAAATGACAAAAAAAAAAAGCCACAAGCACGTGAAATTAACCTTTTTACACAAGAAGAAGTGTGTCGAGCAAGTTTCGGAATCGGCCCCCAATAAATTACAAAATTCCACCCTCGTCCCCTCTTTCGGTGGGGCATAAACAATTACGCCCTGTCTTCTTTAATCAAAAGAATTTTATAATTATTTGACTTCTAAAAATTCCAAATCGCATCCGCATTAACCTTCCTCCAAGAAAGTGACGTGTGTATCAATTTCATCAGATGCTCTGACACATCTTCTCCGAGGGGTCGGAGAAAAACACTATTCTATTGGTTTTGCATAGAATGGTCCCTCAAGTTGCGAGTAATTTAATTTATCACCTGCGATGCCCACTCGCATTTACGAAAAGGCCCTCGACCTTACCCAAAATCATCTCAATGGCATTTATTTTTGCTAAGCTAGTTAGTCAACAAATAGCAAATCGAGCTAAACTCCCAATGCAATGCAATGCAAGGCAACGAAGTACAAAGCCACTGCCCCGTGAACTCGATTGTCGAGGGCGTTTCAAGGGAAATCCAAAAGAGTTCGAAAATGTCTTGTTAATTTATGCTTCCAAAGCACTTATTAAGTATACTTTTTATTTTCCATAATTCAATCTTTAAAATACTGATTATACAGAATACGAAGGTATTTGATGTATTGAAAACTATAAGTTTCTTTTATTGGCTGCTCAATAAGTGATTCTAGAGGAACTGTTGACATAATTTAGGAATTCATTATAATAAATAAAAGGGTTATATGGCATCAAAAATAATTCTGAACAAATTATTTGAAAAATTTTGTTTTTCTTCTTCTTTTGGCAGAAAAAAGACAAAAAAAGAAAAAAAAGAAAAGAAGCATGGAGAGAAGAGCGAGGAGAGAGAGAGAGAGAGAGAGAGAGAGGGAAGGTGGGGAAACGGGAAAGGGTTGATGGACGCAGAGACATACAAACCGGCACAGACAGTGAGGAGGAGGACCGCACGTTCCCGGGTTCTGCTCCCGCGTAGCGTCGCCCCACCGTACTTCCCCTGCGCCGCCCCGCTCGCTCCACGACACGTGTCCTGATCCTCCGAGAAAGGGCAAAAGAGAGTATCCGAAGAGGATATTCTTCTTGGTAATTGGCAGTGATTTCTGATTTCTGTTTAGGAATAGAACATACCTGAACTTCTATGCTTTGTATATGGACAACATGTTGTGCATGGCAAGCCGCAGCAATATGTCGTGTGAAATTACTCCTTACTATCATGTTCTATTATAATAACGTGTTTATCATTTGAGTTTGAGCATAATTTTCATGTGGACTAAAAATTACCATGCAGTTGTAACGGGTGAGAGAGAGAGAGTATATCATCGGAAAATTATAGTAAATTTGATTAGAAAATATGACTAATATGACTTTCTTAAGATTGTGCTGGGAAATATTACAATGAGTTCATGGAAGAAATTTTGTGATTTGGTAATGTTAACTATGCACGAACACCAAACCCTCGTTCAAAAGAATGAAATAAAGATTGCATGACTCGATGGTTTAGGATGATCATTCAAATTGCATCTTAAAAAGAATGACGTAATTTAACAACTCTCTAGTTTTCATATGGTCTGATTTTCCTTTCTCATTTTGACCTAATGTGACACTTAAAATTATTTTCTAAGGATAGTCAAATTATCCTCTCTCTCTCTCTCTCTCAATCTCTAGCTCGATAAGTTTGACCTGTTTGTGTGCACCTAATTAATTAAAAGAGAAACTCAGGTGTGTATGTTGAAAAGAAGGGGGGGGAAAAAACTGAATGAAATCGCTAAATAGTGAATGATGAATCTCTCTAAACATCATGGTGCCCTCCTATAGTTTAATTTCAATAATTTAAAGTTCAATTTATCGGAGTTCAAATATGTATACATACATATAAGTCCCTATACTCTAATCAATGAATATTCACATTAATCATTAGGTGGTCTAGATCATGAACCGCAAGCTACATCACTAAAATTCATATGTGGTCCCACATGCATATGCATGTACCTATACATTGTATTCTCCATCGAGGAGTGTGTAACTCCCTATTATCCAAAGGGGGAGGAGTTTATCTTTGGAACTAAGTACTGTAATTAATTAATTTGAGAAAAATGACACCAATTATTTCTAAATTTTGGTCAAATGTGCAATATGATCGATTGTGCGATATGCAATAAAATCCATAATTTTTAAATATGTTTAATATAATATATGTTCAGTTTAGTCCATAAATTAATATTGTTTCCTGAACTTGAATTAATGAAAAGAAAATATCATATATTTTGATATAGTATAATGGGCCAAATTGAATATTTACTAAAAATTTACGGAGCACATTGAACAATTTAAAAATTTTAAGATTAGATTACACATTGAGATAAATTTTATGAATTACATTAAAAAAAATAAAACCCAAAGGATTACATTGCACATCCAAAATTTGGGGATCATGTATGTAATTATCCCAATTAATTAAGGGCCACTGATTTTTAGGGCATGGGGATCACCTAGCATCGGATGCATCCAATCACAGCCAACCCCCACCCCCGTCATAGGATCCTAGCTTTTGGGCAGCTGCTACAGGTGACGTGGGGCTCTGCAAGTCTCCAACTTGATCTATCAAATTAAACTAATCCCAATCCCATTTTATCAGCCAGTCTGCCAAAACAGTCATTTCTAAAACCAAAATTACATAACGAAATTAAAATCTCGTTCGAGAAGAAGAAGATATAAAATATATATATATATATTATTTTTCCTGTAAAGTTAGTTCGCCAGCTATGCTTCTGAAATTAATTTTTTTTTAATTTTCCGGGCACTGTTCGTATAATTTCCTCAATTAAATTTAATATTTTTTTCGGCATCATTAAACTACGCTAAAACCTCTGACGAATGGGGGATTAAAATATGAATTAATCCGTATTGGGGGTGCAGACTCCGTTTTTTCTTTTTGCAGATCTCCTGATTCCGAGAAAGCTGAATGTCTAGAGGGCAAACCCTACCTTGCTTGCCACAGGGAGAAACTCCCGCCCCGCCAATTGAATCCTGACACGTGGCGGATTCTCACGCGGCTCGCCACGAGCTCTTGTCCTCTCTTTTGGCTTTTTTTTCTTTTTGGTAATTTTTATATATTGAAGCCGAAAGTGCACGTAGTCTACTTATATAAGATAAAGAGTTAATATTACGAAAAATACCAAATTGATATATTCATAATAAATTTATTTTAAATTAATTAATTCATAAATTGAAAAAATTTACCCTCGTTAATTTTCGTTAAATTTTATTACAAAATTCTTAAATTAAATGACATACATGATAATTTATGGACGTATTAGTTAGATTTTATTTTCCGTTTGTCATAGGTATATTAGTGTATGATCTCTATCGTGATATTAATTTACTTTAATGTAAACCAATGGAGATTAAATTTATCATAAAAGTAAAAATGTTATGTGTGCATTGGTTTGAAATTTTCATGATATTAATCCAAAAGATAAATTTTGTGCTAAAAATGATGGAATTATTGTGGATTTTATGATATTCGAATGTGTAATTTTATTGTGGCATTGGTAGCACATTTGATCGATAAGTTACTTTACCCTCGGTCAAAAGATAATTGGATTTACTAGAATTCTCGCTTGAAGATATATATCTTGAGTCAGTTCAACATTATTTATCACATCTTCCATGGATCGGAACTATTTGATATGGACTTCAAATTGGTCCACCCATGTGTTGGTGTGTGTGGATATCGTGATGCAAGATTGTGTGAATTCTCGTCTCGACTTGGGATTGGGTCCGTGGTTGCTATCGATCGTGTGTGCTCACTTCGATTGTCCGGACTCAGGGTCGGGTCCACGCAATACATCTGGATGGGGGCCATGGACCCGACCCGTATGTGGGGCCCGGTGGGAGAGAGAGAGAAGAGAGAGAGAGAGAGAAACCGACCCGAGAGGAGTGAAAGGGAAGTGAGGGAGCGAGAGGAGTGGCCACTCGCGTGCGATGTTTTGCTATCGATGTGGGTGATGTTGGCATACGCCATTGAGAATGAAATTGAATGGAGGAGGGGGCATGTGAGGGTGGCTGCTGGGTTTTGACTATTGGGGTCACAGGAGCGTCACGGCCCCTCCTCCTTCTCCTTCCTGCTCTCCACCTAAACATTCACATGTCCATTTGTATGCTTGCGTAGCAATTAAATCAAAAGGGCGTGTCTAACATATCGTTATCGTTGCATGTGACCCGTTTGTTTTTCTAGGTACATGTACTGCATTAGTTTGTTCCCAATGTCTAATCAGAACGGAATCCAGAAAGTTCTGCTAGACAAGCAACTTGAATTTTAATTAGGAAAATAAGGGATTTTTTTTTTTTTTTCAGTTGGTTGAAATAAAGTTCATTTGATTAAACTAGAAACACTTAACAGGCCCGGTAAAAGGGCATTAGTGCATAGTAGATCAAACGACTCAGTTTGAAAGTAGTGAATTTCTCCTATGGGCTGGTTTTCATAATGACTCATTTACATCCAACTCATGTGCGAATGAAAGGGAGGCTACTTGATACGACGACTGGGTTACTAGGTTTCGACTGGCCGCTCAAAGAGTATGCCGCTTGCTCGATGGTAGGATTGGAGTGTCGATCCTTCAATATATTTGATATCCGCCTTATTGGTTTTATTGTAACGGTGGTGGTTGTACAAGAATCTTTTGGAGACCTAATTAATTTACTGGGCTTGGCTATGAGCTTTCGTGATGCGCTTTGAAGAAATATCGTGACATGGTGTTGAGTAGTTTGAGGAGGAAGCAAGAGCGATCTTTTTTCTTTTTTTGGGTATGCGACACGAGTGATATCTTGCATTGTACCTTCTTCCTAGAACCCAAAGTAGACCAGGGGACGGTCATTGTTTTACCAGTGCTATGAGGAGAGGATTACTACTTGAATGACTAATTCTGTCTTTCAATAAAAAAATATTGCAGTCCTTATATTGAAATTTCTCAATGAACCACTAATATTTATTAATTTCACATTATTCACCCATCAAAGAATGCGTCCTATCCTTTTTTTTTTTTTTTTAAGTCTCAGCCCTTTGCTATTGCGCTCATCAATTAATCTCCTCTCTCACCTGGCGCAATCCAATTCTTTTTTGTCATAACTTTAAATAATCTTTTTTATTAACGAGTGTATTAAGAAAATTTTATAATTTTCAATATATTTATTGTCCTCAAAATTATTATGTATCATTCGATATTTTGAAAATTGAATCATTTCAAATTAAATGGACCTAATGGGACCCTTTCGATAAAACTACGGTTGACCAATAAGCAGCTACAAGAATGAGGGTAGGCTTTTTATGATTTTATCCAACCTATGCGAGTAGGCTCTTTTCTAGGCCTGGCATGTATAGATTAGAATCTATACAAATGTTCAGTCTTTTTAGTGGTTATGGAAACCCACTTTGGTCCACCCTAAGATCTAGACGGGGGGCCCAAAATTTAAAATACGGATACTATTGAATGATTATGAACATATCAATGAGGTAATAATTCTTGTCAGTATGGTAATTTAATATTAATTAACTTTTTCCAAATGGATATGATAAAAAAAGAAACATGTTAGCTGATGTCATGGCGCAAAGTAGAGGTAGCTGAATACAAGAATCTGATTAATCAGCAAATGGGATATCAGGGACGTCAAAGGTTCCAACAGCAGTGACTTGCACCGGCGCTCATGAACCCAGAGGCAATCCACTCTCAGCTTGATTTCTGCACGGATTCTTGCTTTTCTCCTACCTTGTTTGAATGCCTGTTTCTGCACCATCACAAAGCAACCATTGCAGCACAGTTTCTTTCTTCCATGGGAATAGAGCTTTCGGTGACCAATTGCACTGAGCATATGAAGATTATGTTGAGAACCAAATCGAGTCGGATGAGCTACTTCGACCGAAGATTAGTCGATGGCTTCTTGTATGTGCACAACATGAAGCAAGAAATGAACTTGACTGAATTTTTTGGGAGAAGGATGGCCAGCGACACTTCGCTGCGAAAGTTATACTTTCAATCTCCGAAGTTCGTATTATGTATCCTTCTATGACTTGCAATTGATTTGTATAAACTCCCCCATGTGCTTTTGTGCCTTGTGTCGATTTGCCTAGGTCCTTATCGCAAATGCAACTTTAGGGTAAATATAATCGCTGTCAAATCTGCATGATTGATCGAATAAATGGATGATAACTAAACAAACGAATCCCTTTGAATCAAACTTTGCCCTCCTATTACCATGCCAGTGCTTCAGGAGCTGACGGTTATGTCATGGATCGGAACTTTTCAAGGCCAATGGGATTAGAAAATGGCCGAGATGACCAGACAAGTCTTGAAACTTCTAAAGGTTTAGAGTTTTTATGTGTACTTTGGAATGTTACAGGAACGATTGTATACTTATATTTTATACAATTCTTGTACTTAATAGGCTAGATGATGGTTAAGGAGATTGGATTTCCCCCTCGTTATATTAAGGGAAGATTTATCTCCCTTCATTTGTATCAACCAATAAGTAACAAAATGATTCTCTTTCGGGACTTTTTTGTGGGAATATAGTTATCGCAAATCGATATCCATTTCCAATCGCTTTGATGTGTTTTCTTCTGCTGCTTGAGTAGCCCTTCATGATTTTCTTCTTCACATGTAAACCTATTCTTCTCTCCTAACCAAAATCAAGTTGCATGATTAAATGAGAACCCGAGTTGCAAGCGGTACGGCCTAAGAGAGCCCATGCTATTTTGAGTGCCACCTCGTGAACGGGACCATTCACACCCATCTTGCAAAATGATATGGAGCGGGCCAAGTGAGGAGTTGAACAATAATTCAAGCGGAAGGCTGTGCTTCGGTAACTCGAACAGGGCCGAACGAGTCATTCGGATCGGAGCCAAAATGGCCAAAAGGACTCGCTGCGTACCCAGTAAGGTGAATCTGACTAACGATGGAGATGCATTTCTCGCACGGAGCACTCCAACATCTAACCAAAATTCTAAGATTTTAGTCAACTTGACGTGTGATGCGAAAGCACTGAGGGGAATAATACTGAATTTGTAAGTCCAGAAAGGAAAACTGAGACGAGACGCGAAGGGTACAAGTAGACTACACAGTATTTTACTCAGCATCAGAATGAACTGTGCGTACAAGAAGCCGTTTGTGAATTTTGAAATGAGACAGGACATCTTCACATGATATGACAAAGGGAATATCATTAACCTCAAGAAGCTTCTCTCCTCATAATGAAATTATTTCTGTAGAATCTTCCCTCCTAAATTTCCCCTTCCCCCCCTACACAGGTTTTGGGTATAGAACTAGATAATGAGGTCAATTGATGCTCGGTATAACTTAATATCTCTGGATGGTTGCATCAAAATCGGTGACCAATTCATCAATCAATGTAGTTAGTATCCTACTTCCAATCTCGACACCTTCTTCAAACGCTTCAACATTGAACTCGACCCACTTCCCCTGCCTAGTGCTCATGTCCTGGTTCACAAGCTCATCCACCATCACATCTCCAATGGTTTTCCGCCCCGAGATTTCCCTGTAGATATCCTCCGCTAACCAGCGCTTTCTTAGGAACAATGCATGCCACTTAGACCATGCTTCACAGGTTCCATCGACCATATCACGACATCGTGACTCAAGACATTCCCTTGTGGAATCAAACAAAAGTTTGCGCCTCAGCCTCAAGTGATCCTCATATCTGTCCATTCTATCTGCTCGGTTCTCCAATTTATCAAAGAGACCATTGCATATGAACCTGGGCTCGGTCTCCCCAAAATCTTCTAACCTCAGCTTTACATTCCCAATTATTTCTTCCACATATTTAAGTTCCCAACTTCTCGAACCACCGGCATACAATGAGTGGGATTCTTTTCTTGTTGCCCACTTTGTCCTGGCATCTGCCATAATAGAAGAAGAGGTCGAGCAGGAAAGTTCATCCTCACATTCGACGGTAGGAAATTCTCTTCGGGAAAGCCAGTCCAACACCTCAGGGGCTTGACTGGATGAGTTATTTTTGTTGCCTGATATTTAGAAAAATATGTTTTAGCTGTCACTCTCACCACAAATATTCATTCATGAAAGGAAGGCATGGCAAATTGCTGACAAACATATGCTATAGTCTCATATTAACAGTCAAGTTACTACTGAATTGTGAATAGAACAACCAAAATTCTACTGTATCAGGACTTCAATATACCCTGTTATTATGCAGCCTGTTCCAGTTCTTTTTCTGCACTGGGCAACTCCCAATTAATTCCTGAAGCATGCGTCTGAATAGCTTTCTAAAATTAGTAACGTTCATGTTCATGCAAAAGAAGGAAGTACTCTTACCACTGTAAGTGATCGTGCTATCTGTGCAGCTTTCACTCAAATATGAGGATTCAAGAGTTGAAACTGGGCTTGGATCTTCATAGTCAGCTTCTTTTCCAGCACCATAGCTGGTGGCACTACTGCTGCACTCTTCTATTTCTTCGGAATCCACAACCTTTATGATATCAAGATAATTTAAGCACACGAGTAAATGTTCCCAACAATAACTATCTATCGGAAGTACAAGAGTAAAATGATACTACTGCATTTCTTATTTAGACTCATCCATGACGTTGCTTCTTTTGAACTGTGATAAGGGCATATCCAGAATAACATAAGGTAGTTTTAGACCAATAGGCAATGACTGAAATCTATACTTCTCTGTGGATTGAAGACTAATACATTGGATTTAACAGAAAAAAAGATTGAGATGACTCTGCACGAGCTAGATTTGCAGATGAATAACTCCAGAAGCTTTAAGATTTAGTCAAGAGTAAAACATAAACTGAGGATTCAATATGAGACAGTCGAGGTTTCAAAGTTCTATTTGGTTTGACATGGCTGACTAACAAACACAGAAAATAAATCTGAAATCTCATCTTAAAGTTCTCAAGAAATGGCAGAGGGAAGAGGGTCCATTTCCAACTTTGGAAGAATTAATCATATTTAAACACATACAATCCCGAATGATATGTTTATTTGCTTTTGCTTCACACCACATTGATCATGAGCAACACATCGAAATTTCAATATGAAAATGTAGAAAGATTCCAGAAATGGAGTGAAAGAAAACTCCCCTGACTACATACTCAAGGTCATTAAATTCAATCAATGCACCAAAGTCATCAAGACTATTTGTTGAAGGCCAGAACATTTCGTCCTTCGTCCTTTACTCAAGTGGAAGTTACTTAAAGAAATGAAAGGCTAAAGAACAACAGAACACACCTGAATCTAGTAAGTACTTCAGCAAAAGCAAATACCTGGCACTCTTGCTTTGAGTTCATTGAGGGACCATCAGATGAAGTACAGCCAGAAGCAACTGGACTGCTCACAACCTCATCTAACCCTCGTTGAAAGCTTTCCTCACTTTCTGTTACCACGGGGCTTACACTGTTGAGTGTGCCAACTGATTCTTGGTTGCTCATTTTAGGCATAGACAAACTCTTTTCCCTGGAAATGTCGCAATTGGACAAGTCTATTCTGTCAGTTAGTTCTCTGAGCTTCTGTTCCAAGAGAACGCTCAAAATATTTCCCTCAGATATACTTCCAATTGGAGATGATGAACTGGAATCTGTACAATTTAATGGTCCATTATTGCCATTAAAACAATGATTGAAGTTACCATTCTCGTGCATTTCGGTGTAGGCACGAGTTTCTTGAGTGCATCTCTTTATGGGAGAAGAGAATGTAAATGAAATGACATCCATGCCATTTTTGTTGCTATCCACACCCTGATTAACGCGTCCATCAATGACAGTATTTCGCTTGACAGACATTCCATCACTGTTGATGAGAACATTGGTGGTGACACTTCGATCTGAATTAATATCTGAATTTGCAGCATTTCTTTTGCGGGTGGGAGTCTTGAATCTAGATGATTTGAGCTCCTTGGAAATATTTGTAGCCGATGTTGTCAGGGAACCAGTTTCGGCCTTTGGCGCAATCTTGCTCACAGTTTTAGATGGTCTGATTGAACCATTGACAGGGAGAGTTCTTCCTCCTGGTTGTTTGGAGCGGGAAGCCCTCGACACTGGACCCTGTCTGTCATTCAGGGAATTCTGCTTCTGGCTATTTTGTTTGAGCACAGTGTTTATCCGGTTTGTAGAAGTTTTTCTTTGTGAACTCTTCTGCAACCGAGACAGCCCATTGGAAATTTGGCTCGAGTCCCCACTCTGCTCTTTCTCAACCACAAGATTTTTCTTATTGGGCTGATTTTTTGCCTCTCTTGTTTGAACATTGACTTTCCCTGGCTCAGCAGGGGAAGATGATTTACCCTTCGATCTCCAATTTCCAGAATTTACCTTTCCTGATACCACGGCAGTCCTGGATGGCTGTGTATCTTGTGGTACTCTGTAGCTCTTCTCATTGGACTTTCCTTTCACATTCTTGACACTGCCAGAACTACTGGCTTTCTGCTGCCTTGATGCCTCATAGGAAGATTCTAATTTCATTTTCAGATCCTGTATTCTTAAAGGAACTGATGCTGAAACAGTTGATGATGCTTTGCCTCTGACAACTTGGGGACTAGCTTCAATAATCTTCGCGGCTGCCTCCATAACATAGGCAGCATTCTTGGCCGGAATGAATCCAGGACCTTTAATTGGAGATAAAAGCCTATGATGGGTAATGGAAATAGGTTTAGCTGATTTTGGAGGTAGTATTTCGGTCTGAAATCTCTCTATTGGTCGGTTCTGCATCTTTAAGAGCTTTGCTTCTGCAGGGTGTGTGGAGAACCTACCCGGTCCACTAGAACTGCTGAGGTAATCAATCGGATCACATCTACTTCGCAAATCACGGGTGCCATCACCGTAAGGAGGAGCTTTGACTTGATGAAATTCAGAGAACAATGTGGAGGACTCGGGACCATTTGACTTTGGCAAAGAATCCAAACCCATCAGTCGAGCCACTACTCCGGGGGCTCTGTTTTCACATCCTTCATTGCTGGTCTCTGAAGCTGCACAGCTCCACTCACTACTTCCGTTTTTACTTGAACTAAGTCCATTGTCATCAATAACATTCTGCAATAAGGCAAGAAATGGTGCAAGTCAAATAGGCGGGACTCATACACGACTAAAAAAGATTTGGACAACAGTAGGGTCAAAAGAACTCCCACCGTCTGAAACCTTGACTTCGCCAAGATCTCTGTATCATCCATTCCTTGCTTAACTACTTCTATAACAAGAAACAAAGCATGTTAATAACACTATATGGCCATCTCCACCAGAAAAATTTCATATGCTAGCAATGCGCGGCCGTGACTAACAAAATTGATAAAAAGATAATGTGGGCCGTACCGGCACCAGGTATATCAGGACTGTTTGAGAACAGCTTCTTCCTGGACTTGCCATTCCAGTCGAAAAACTGTCGGAAGCCTCCCTTTGTCCGTCTTTTCTCCACCTCCATCTCTCAATTACAGGTATCTAGAAAGAACAGAAACAAAAGTACATACATAAAGAGCAGATAGGAAGACCCAGAACAACCACATCCAGAGTAAATTTGCAACTTCGGCAGGTGCATTCAACTATTTCCCAGACAAAACTACGCGAGAACGCATGAAAAATGGAGACCCAGTTCATATTATCCAAATTTCAATAACCCTCCATCCCTATCCGCAAGCATTTCAGGACTCACAGCTCGGGTAATTCTAATTCCACGTTTGCCAAGAATCGACCCAACAACCACTTTCGGTGCATTATCCGAACCAACACCAAGCATTCCCACATAACTCAAATGAAACACGATTCATTTACACAGCATTTCCCAAAATCCTGAACCCCCCTTTGCTTGTAGAACACGACCTCACTACCTCGCCCTGCTAAGTCCAGACTCTAAACTGAAGTGGAGATTCACACATAAACAGAACAGTAGCGCACACCAACAAAATCACAAATTTTTCGCGCGAACCCAAGATTCACACTTACCGTCCGCCGAATGTTGGTGTGAGGATTAGAAAGAGCACACGGAGTCGCGCATCAAGCTAACGACAGTAGATCTGAGCCGGCATTGCCGGCGAGATGGCCGGCGAACGGGCAAACGCCGGGATTGCCCGGCGGACTTGACCCCAATTACAGAGAGAGATCTGGCGAGACGAAGAAGATGAGGAGGAGGAAGAAGAGGAGGAAAGGAGAGAGAATGCGAGGAGTTCGAGAGTTTAAAAATGGTGGAAAAAAAATGAAAATTAAAATGGAATTTGTGTCCAAAGGAAGAAGAAGAGAGAGAGAGAGAGAGAGAGAGAGTGACTGGTTTTTGAGCATTAAAATCTGAGGAGGAAGAGACAGCGATCTTGCTATTAAAAAAGGATTTTTATTTTTATTTTTTTTTTTTCTCTATTTGTTTTTTTCAGAGAGTCAGGGTGCCGTGTCCAACCGCCACGTGTCAGTCTTGTGAGTTAAGCCAGTTTAAATTGGAGAAAAAGTTGCTATTTCCTTTTTGCTGGTTGGTGTCTTTTTGTTGTCCTGTCAGAAAGGGTCAGGGGAAAGGTTCCTGCTTCCCAAATCTAATGGGATTAATTTTTCGGTTATTATTTTTACTTTGCATACTTGGTAGGTTGCAATTTAGGAGAGAGTATGTTCTTTTGGGCTAAAAAATTTGTTGGCATATCATTTTGTAACTAATAATGTTTTATAGAACGAGTTACACAAAATGGTATTCCAACTTAAACAAAAAAATTGAGTCTTATAACTTACTCACCTTGTTGTGAAAATTATTTTCTAGAAGATACATTTCAATTCGATAGAATAAAAAAAACAAATTAAGTGACTAGATTGCACATTTGGCAATAAATTAGGGAAATGTGATGGCTATTTTCTTTTGATGACCAAGAGACCGCCGGAGATCACTCTTCGAGGATCACATGACCCTTCGATACTCGATAACATCGGTGGGGTCTCGCCGCAAGCCGCTATTTAGACGTAAACCCTTTGAGGGCTGGCCCAATAAACCACCCTTGGGACCTCCACTTAAGTCGTGAGTATTCGGAGATTCAACCTCGTTCCTCGGCGATAAGATAGTAAAGCCCAACTATCAATAAATTAGGGAAATGTGATGACTTTCTTCCTTAGGAAAGTAAACTCATCAAATGGGTGGATTAAGTCGAAAATAGTTCGACTCAAATTGATCAATTTAACTCATTTTGACACATTTCAACGCAATACAAATTTAGTGATTCATAATTAAACCAATTAATACCAAATCTAACCATATGACTAGAACACTTTCATATTTAACCTAATTTAGGAAAATTCATGCTTAAACTAAGATGAGAGCATAAAGTGAGCATAAGATTTAATGAGAGCAGAGAGGAAAAAGAGAGTCATAGAGGTGAAATGAATTCAAGTAAGCATGAATCTATTTATGCATATTATTTTAGTTTTTACCACCCTAAAACCATTTATGACCAATTTTTTGGAATATAGCCAATTTATATAATAGCTCATCACATCAAATATGGATTAAGAAATAAGTCTATGATTCTTTTGACAAGTCTAAAGAATAATTTAAAGATCACATTGAATAAATTATTATCACATGTTGAATCAAAGTTTATTGATTATTAACGTCAATTCTCTTAAACGATCTTTTCTCTTGCTGGGAAAGAAAGGGAAAAGACAAAAAAGACAAATCGTTTGGCTTTAGTGCGCGTCTCCAAAAAAATGAATTACAACAGTACTCAAAGACATCAAGCATAATTCACGTGTTTCCTTTTTTTCATTTTCTTTACCTATTTTACCTCTTACACGATGTTACATAATAGTCTTGGGTTGAGGGTCAAATACTGCCACTTTTTTTTTGGTCATACAAACACTGCCACTTGACATGCATGAAACGTAGACCCCCTCCATTGACCAAAAACAAAGACAATTTCGGTCTTGGTAGAACAAGACAATGTGATACTCAACATTTAATCGAAATCGACGTAGGATCGTTAGGTAGCTTATCTGCTAAGACCATGTTCCTTTTTTCTGAATGTTGCATGCACATTCCAAATGACTTCGTTGCAGTCCCATTTTTGAAATGGAGTTACCGTACGAACCTTTCTCGACAATCAATAATCCAACCTTTTAGAGGTTCCAATTTTGAAGGTTCTTGGAAATTTCCATACATGCAATGACAATATATAGTCTACAATATGACTATTTGAGTACAACTATAAGATTTGGGATAAAGAATGCTTAAATAGATATAATACAAGCCAAGGAAAATATACAAATGAGGAATACCCCACGACAGGTAGTCTGATTAGAACTAGTGTTTCTTGTCGCATCAAAGTCACCATTAACTTGTCTTTTTCTTTTTCTTTTGGGAGACTTAAATCACTTTATCCAATTTGATCTCTCTTATGATGTACAATCATGCGCATGTACCTCATAGAAGCATCTGGCATCGTCACAACTCAGAGTCATAACCAAAAAACTAGCCGGTGTTATAGCCACTAGGATCCTCTTTAAAACGATAAGGGGACCATCTTAAATTCCTGAACAAGGATAATCACCTTCCAATCCTTTAATAAATATTAAAGGGTTGAGACAATTAATTCGCATTGTTTATCCCTGATTGTAACCATAAAATTTTCCCATTCATTACAGAATGTTTGATTTAAGTCATGATCCTTAAGTATAGCCTATAATGTAAGTTTCGACGATGGCAAACCCATCACCACAACTAAACGATATGTCAGTAATTCATTATTTAATAGGACTGAAGGGCACAAATCAATCGCTTTTGGTTACAACACAACTCAAACTTGTAATTTTGGTACTTATGTGATCATAGAGCCAACCAAGCTCGATGATAATTAACTAGTTGCCACTTCTATAAAATAGGAGACTTCTGTCGATTGATATCAAGAATCTATAGGATTATTTGTTTATTTCTCATTTATCTATTTCGATCCATGTAAGAGCTGTTCTCCCTCTAAAATCCCATGCAATCTGAGCTGCAGTTACTACCCTCTTACAAGCTTCCAAAATTTATTTGCCCTCACGTGAAGATTTACTACGGTACGGGCTCTCCTCTGTGGTCTTCAGAGGACGATGGGTATACCCCAAAGTTTCTTCTTCTTTTCCTAGGCCGAAGAGAATCCCCCCAGTCCAATATATTTCCAAAACAATCCTTTTCAAATGACTCATGCACGCACTAACATTCAGAGGAACAATTTTGTCCTCACTTCAAAAGGCAATAAATGAATTACCTCCTTCTGGGCCAATACTGTCAATTTCCCTCACCTTGTGCGATGCTATGCCGTCATCAAAACCGTGCTGATTCCAACTACTCTGAGTGCAAAGCGTTGGCTGCAATTCTATATATATATGCAATCATCACCGTGAATTGTTATGCAAATACAACAGAGAAGCAACTGATAAGTGCCACGTGAGAGCATTATTAGGCAGTTGACACGTCCAAGTCAAAATGAATCTAACGTTGTGCCTGACCCAAGAATAATAAAATCATGTTAAATCCCTCGGTATCGAATTATGGATGCACTGCCATGTGCTCTCCGTGAAAAACTATTGCATAATGGGGATCTAAGATCCCAGTCCACTAATGACTTGAACAATCCAATCCACCGATGCAATGCTTGCTGACCAGCAAGCCGGCAGTGTTCAATAGTTGGATTAACTGATGATCGTACCCTGATAAAGGTTTTCAACCAATCGATTGTATCTTTAGATATACTACTTGGAAAATTGAATCTGCAAGTAAACTAACTTTAGATGCAGTCATGATATGCATTCATCACTAATTCAAAACGGGAAAGAAGAATTGCAACATGCGCTTGTATAATTGGATTTCATTGTTATTCTTTGCTGAACTGAAACAAGAAACTTTTTCTTCTGCAGTCAAGACCGGAGGGCGTGTTCCCATATGCCTCTCTGGTTTATATGTCGACCCACATTTTGTTTCCCCATACGAAAATAATTAGTTCCAGACAAGGAACATGTCACATATGAAAGGAAAAGACAAACATGAGATGACAAGACCATCACAACTGAAGAATTCTGTGTCCATAGTTAAGGACCTTTGCCCCTCCATTACCATGTGGTCTTCCAATAATTGCGGATGATGGAACCAGAAGAACTGTGCGGCTCAAGATCATGCGTAAGTCGGTATGTGTCGTCCATCAAGAGAGTTGACACGTGAAAGGTTTACCTTTATGAAGAGGTTTTGAGACAATTGTCGCAAGGATTAGAACCATATTTACAGTCTTTCTGATTCACAAACATGCCAAAGTGCACAAGTAAGGTTTGCCACCAACACTTATCCTGAAAATTCACAAATTGGAGAAGAAACACCCATTTATCAATAGACTTTGCTCCATTTAGGTGAGCGGAATATGATTTTAGCCCAAAGGGTCCATTACTTTGTGAATATGTTGCCAACAGACCCATCTAATGATCCAGCATCCAGACGGGGTAATGCCAGACTAACACTAAGAACAATCAATAGAACAAAGTGGAAAGTGTAAACACAAAATAGAAGCATCACTTAGTTGAGATCATCAGAGAGAAGTTGAGAACACAAATTGGATTACCTTGAGTTCACAATATCGCTGATTTTCCTAGCTTGAGCCAGTGCACTTCTAAAGATTTCGGTTTTACATCCTTGACCACTCCTTAACATGCACACAACCCGACTGAAGTCCTTTTTTGCATATAGAGCAATGCGCACTGCTGGTAGATTATCTCTTCCTGCCCTCCCTCATTCTTGGTAACAGCTTTCGATTGACTTGGACATTGTGTTGTGGATGACAAAACGCTGACCACATGCCATAAAAAATATTTACTGAACCATCAAAGTTGAAATATGATAAAAAAAAATCATAACAGGAGGACAAATTAGATCAGATTCATTTGCTACTTTTACAGTAAAGAAAAGAACTTTATCCTAGTTTAACTTGATTTCAGCACAACAAATGCCATGCGTGGAAGAAAAAAATTGACGTGAAAAAAACACATAATGCGCTAGTTGCAATCAATAGCCAAGGATGACAATTCAGCAGGCCACTGGACCAAGGAACTAGCAAAGTTTACTTCCAAGCACACCAATAAACCGATCAGCGAAACTAAAACATTAGAAAAAAGGTAAATTAGTTGAGTATTTGCCAGCATGTCAGCTTGACAACTAAAAATAGGCAAAGGGTTAGAATCCATTTCAACTTACAACATCAGGTTTGTCTATTCCCATTCCAAAAGCAATGACTGCACATACAACCTGGACCTCTCCAGCATGCCATTTCTTTTGGACAGCTACTCTTTGACAGGCTGCTAATACAACATGATAGTACACCGTCTTTATACCGCACTTATCATTCAAGTAATTTGCAACATCAACGCATTCACTCTTTGAGAGGCAATACACTATGCGACACAAATTAGCAAAACGATTCTTTAACAGCTCTTCAAGCTGCTTCAGTGGTTCCTTGGTCTTAGATATGACCTCATATTTTAGGTTTGGTCTGTCAAAGTCTTGAGAACAAGAGCATGGGGGATCCTGAGAGCTTTTAGGATATCCTGCAATGGATGTACATTTCAATCAGATCCAAATGATTTTTTCAACATAATCTGGAGGATGATGTGCAAGTTTCATACCTCATGAACTGGCTGAGTGACGGTTGCAGTTAAGGCCATCACCGGGACGTATGGAAAGTTTTGCTTGAGACATCCCAGTCCCCTATGGACGAAAGATCATGTCCCCATTGACTGCAATAATGACAACCGAGAAAGTAATGATCAATAAACTTTACTCGTTTAGAATCATTCAAATATAGGAGAAAAGCTCAAAACATGGATACATTCCTTTCATGAAATTGCACTGGCAGAGCAAGTCCAATAAAGACCTTATAAGAAACACGATCAATGATCACATGCGTGAACTTTTGCCTTATATCTCGAGTTGTTAATACATGGTATAAAAGTTAAAAGAATAAGTAGGGACACAAGAACCAGCTTAAAAGACCTGACTATCGTGCCAAACATGGACACTTTCACTTACTTCCGAAAGTAATTTCCGTGAAGCTAAATTTAGTTGTGTGCATTGTGCTTATTATGATTAATGATGTGCCACTGACTTTTCGCAAAAGAAGGAACTAGATCATTTCCAGAATTAGTTATTTCAACATTGCATTCTGTTATACTAGAACTCCACAGACGGTCTGGGTTTCAGAAGGTTTAGCGTGACACCAACAATGTAATTAGGCCAGCAACACAGAAGATGTAAAAATGTTCGAAAAAAAAGAGTTTGAGTGAGCATATAAAAGTTAACTCACTTTTCTCTATCTGGAACAAGGACAGAGTAGTTTTGCAAAGGGAACATCATAAATACTTATTCCTTTTAATGTAACTCTAGCATGATCTTTGCTTCAGATACAAGGATGCCAAAGAGCATACCTCACACAATGTGTCTCATCAACAACAAAACCAGCTAGTTGTGCCTGCAGTGCATGATGGCCGAGTGTCAAAATGTTAAAAAGAAACTTTCAGAAAAAGTTACACAAGTGTATCAGAAATAGTACCTTTCTATGCAAGCATTTCAATATCTTGAGAAATGATGGGTTTCCCACAATCCTTTCAGGAGTTACATAAAATAGCTTGCACAATGGTTTATCTTTCTTGAAAAGGCAGGTAAAGCAGTGAAGATTAATGACTTGACAATACCAACAATAAGCAAAAAAAAAAAAAAAAATAGAAGTCCAATAGAAATCCCATTGCAACATATGGAGCATAGCAACATTTTATGGCGGGACAATGATTGTATGGTATGATGTACTTCTCTCCGAAGGCTAAGATGCTAAAATTTATTTTTAAGGGAAACATCTTAGGCATGCATCTTTTCATTAACTACGTAAAAATGTACATCCTTTGCAACATATGGAGCAAACCATTTTATGGCGGGATAAAGATTGTAGAGTGGGATATGCTTCAGTAGGAAGAGATCTAAACCTTGCCTTAGTTCTTGGAGGACAGCTGCTGCCTGGGCAGCGGTTTGCTGAGAGATCAAGAAAGTTGATGGTATTCCGTACTTGAGGGTTAGAGTAATTATTTGATCCTGGATGAGAGATAGCAGGAGAGATATAACAACTGTGACACCTGGTTTAAGAGTTGCTGGCAGCTGAAATGAAGGGTAAAAACATCAGAAGAGCAAATGAAGGGATGAGGAATAACTCTTTTATTCACCTTCAGCTGATCAGAAAGCACCAGTTGTCACCATTTGTCTTATAATTACTTCAGCTAGAAACATATATGAACTACTTCAAGACTGAACAGAAAACATTTCAGGATAATTCAACTTAATAAATTCAGATTAATATCTTCCTTCGTGATTCAGTGGATCCAATATTTTGCATGCTCCCAAGATCCATCTTATATGAAAGGATATCCATTTCAAACCAATTATGGAAATGATCACCCCTAGTTGAGATGATGACATAGCACATATGTACATAGGAAATATAGAATGTACAATCTGTATTTGGTGCAAGTAATTTGAAAACTTATTCCTCTTTGACTTAATAACCTTATTGAATTGGACCTGAAACATGACTGACGACAACACTTACATGCAAAAACAAGATAAATTTTCCAGTAAGTAATTAGAAGTTCCTAGAAGCAGAGCACAAACCTCAAATTCTAGAAATTACAGAATGGACAAAGATGGGTGAAGGCAGAATGAGAATGTCCTGTATTTCAGCACAAACTTCTCAACAGTGCTAACAAAGCAGATTGCAAGATCATTTTATAGCTTAAATTTCAATATACAGGTCTACCCGTCTAGTATATAATTGGTGGAACCATTCAGCAAAGTGCACAGGGCTTGTGCTCTAAACACTGTCTCCACACATACTTCTACATTCGATCATTACACAAATGAAATAATGTTAACATTCACTAACCTAGTAACGTAAACTTTTACCACCTCCAGTGGGCGTGAGAATGAAGCAATCTTGCTTGGCTACAGAAGTTTTACAAGCCTGATGCTGCATTGGTCGAAATGCCTTGTTTCCGAATATTACAACATTTGCCAATTCTATGTCATCCAAGGCTTGCAATTCCTCATTACTCAGAGTTCCTTGTTTGCATGTTGAAATCTGAGAGTGATGTCTTTTACTTGAAACTGATGATATCGAACCATGAGTATCAGTGCTCTTACAGTCCTTCAACACAAATAAGACTCTTCAGCACCATAAATAGTTTCTGACATGTGGTGATGGAAAATGAAAATCGTGCACAAAGAAATTCCAAGCCTTCATTTTGCAAAACACACCTGTCAAAGATGCTGGATGCTAAGTTCAACGCTTGGATGATGTACCATACTCTCAAAATACATGAGAAATATAGGTATTGTTACATATCCAAAACAAGAATGAACTGTTTTTATTGACCAAACAATTATGGTATAAGTCATTTTAGATCTTATAGACTGTAGAAGTAACTGGCAAGTTAGGATTGTCTATTATACATTTGATCTCATGAGAGCCCTCATGAGCAATTTACTAAATGCTTTTGTACAGGTACATCATAAGATTTGTTGCTTAGCAGAATTGCAAGCAAACTTGAAATGATCAAGGAAAGACATAAGTTGAAGAGGAAAGAACAGTGACACACTAATTTAAGGGGATGAGTTGTTTAACAGTGATTAGGAGAGAATTACAATAAGAAATAAATCAATTTCTCACTAACCAAAACCCCAATTGCAAGAGTCAATCAAAAACAAATGAGACAAGTGGAAAGTGTTTCCCAAGAGTTTTCTGAGGACACTCTAATCTCCTGATCAAAAACCAAGACAATCTGTTCTCAATTCTTCTCGTTTTCCTTGTTGACCCCAATATACCTCAGCAACAAAAATATATAAAAGTACGGGTGCAGAATTATTGTTAAAACAATAAAAGGTCATGCAGAGATCTGCCAACTTTTTGTCAACCTCCTAAACAACTGGACCATTGTGGCCAGACTCATGGGATTTGCCTGGTAACTATTGTGTCTTCTTCAGGTGCCCATAGTTTCTTCACTGAACGGGCAACCCTGTAAAATACTGAGACATTCTTCAAGCCACACATTTGGTCCAAGCAATTACACGGGCTAATCCCAAGACAAATCTAGGTCCATGGATAAAAAACTTAAGCTACAAACTTAACAACTATCAACCAAATTACTTTTGGGCATGGGAAAAAACATGCCAAGCCACCATGCTTTTTTTTTTTTTTTTTTTCCTTAATCCCTTCAAACTGGTTAGGACAGAAAGGAGTGAGACAACTTCACAATTTTCAGAAGCATACCATGGATTCTAAAGATCGTCTGGTCAAAAGTTGAGTGGACGAATTGCTCGGAGTACTACCAAATATATCATCTTTGTCTTCACTTTCAGTAGAGGAATCCACCTCAAGAAATGTTTGATTTTTCTCAGGTTGTGGAGAATCCTCTATAATGTTAACATCGTGCACAACATTGCATTCGCCATCATTAGGGGTATCTTGGCCAAACATATCAGTCAAAACTCCACAAGCTTCTGATTCTGCAGCTTGCAAATCATCCCAATCCTCAATGTCTTGCATAGTTTCAGCAAGTTCTGCTAGAAAATCATCGCCACAGTGCTCCACAGTGATAAACTCTCACCTTCGTCACCTTAAGAAGACCAAAAGAAGAGAGAGATGATTTTGCAAGTTCCATGACAAAAAGAAGAGATCAAATAAATACAATCTACACAATATGTAACTTGCGGTTGGTTCAGAAATAAATCAGACATTTCGCTAGTCAAGAAGACTACACCGCAAAACCCACAGAGAACTAAGGACAGGATTAACCAGCTCCTCCAGTCCATTCAAATCCGAAAGGTAGACTATTGCATGGCCATCGTCAAAATGACTAACTGCAATAAATCTCCTCATTTAGGAATGCACAATTGATCAATTCACAAATCATCCCCACAACACAATCAATTACGTCATTCCCTAATCACCAGATACCACGAAATTCGGCGAATAACCAAGAAAAGCAACCTAAACATATCAAACTGGAACAGCACCAAACATTTCGCTCGTTGGCAAGACTACTTCGCTGAACCAGCTCCGATCTATTCAAACCTAAAGCAGACTACGAGAAGGACCAACACAACCTCTGCAAACGCTAATCAGCATAAAAAATGGGCGACGAGGTAATGATGATTCGAGGTACCGTAGAGGGAAACGAGACGGTCCAAGCACTTGCTGGCGGACTGCTCGTCGAAGCCGAACTCGAGAGCCAAGCTCAGCAACCGAGCTTTCTCCACCTCCTCCAAGCCCCGATCCTCCATGGAATCTCAACCTGTTTGGAGCGATTCGAGCGATCGATCGATGATGCACCAGTCGGAATGGAATTTCAATCTTCTCGAGAGCGCGCGCGCGCCCGAATTGCTCTTGTTCGAAAAACCTTGCCAGCTATGGCGGGACTGCTGGAGAATGGGAGAGATTGGAGCCGATTCCGTTTTCGCGCCTGAAGTTTGTTGAAATTCTATTTTTGCCCCCCTCAAAAGAGCTATGGCTCTTTTTACGTTAATCTTTTATTGGGCTTGAATCATTCTTGAACTTGGCAGATAGGAATATGGGAAAAGGCTTCTTTGCATACATAAGACCATGAGAAGTTATCTCAAATTTTCTTTTTATCTGTTGCTGTGTATCAGCAAAAGGAAAAATTGATAAAGTAATACTTATCTTAATTTACATTTTTACCTTTTACCTTTATATATATTTTGAAAGAACGAACTTCAAATAATTTGGAAAAATAAAAGTTTCCAACACTGCTTTACTATTTGGCAAAAAAGAAAATACTATTTTGCTATGGCTGAAGCGTCATGATCACAATGAAAATACTGTAAGTCGAAGCTCTCCTTTTATGAGATTGGTCCCGCATTCAACGTGGACCGCTAGATAAGAAGGGGAAAAAACTGGTCCGTCAAATCTGTTTTGCAAAATTGACTTTTGGTCATAATTTGAATTTGCAAACGTTAAAGAAAAGTTACAAATGCAAACGTGATCAAACTTTCATTTGATTAAAAAAAATTAAGATGAGTAAGGAAAATTACCAATATATAAGTCTCAAAACATTACAAAATGCAAAGAAAGTTACTAAATTCAGATATTTCATTAAACATGCAAAAAGAAATTTACCATTAACTGAATAAATTACTGCTTTTATGAAATATTACAAGGCACAGACGCCAAAAATTTATGCCCTCCAAACAAAAATTACATCCTCCATAAGAAAAATTACAAAAGGATATTTTACAAATAAATTACTATTAGTGAGGATGATTATGTACACTGAACGAAATTTAAGATCCATTAGATAATTTACTAACAATAAGAAAAGAAATTTACTATAAGGTAGATTACAATTTTTAATGGAATATTACAAACTATAGGACCTACAGAGCTTACAACCACAGAAAGAAAATTACGTTGTGTTAAAAAGTTATAAGATGATATGTTACTAGGAGATTACTTTTAGTAAGAAAAATGACCGATACCAAAAAAAATCACAATCAATTAGACAAGATCAGGTCCATTTTCCTTTCAGATCTGGTCGTCGTTGATCATTAGACTGATCCTTGCCAATCCTTAGGTGGCTTTGAGTTGCGAAGAGTATGGAGGAATTTGTTCAAATCAAAATGGTGTGTCGTAGCTTTGTATAGATTTGCAGATTCATTTGGTTAGTTTTGGGATTTTCATCTTCCATTCGGCTGCCTATGTTCTTGTGCTAGTGTATAGGTATAATGCTTACTTCCTCCAGAAGCTTTCTTATTCTGCCCAGATTTAGTGATTTTCTTAGGGGGTTTAGTCGCCGTTTAGAAATCTTTGACTAGTTTTTTATGCATCAGATTTGACTAATAGCAGAAATCATGCTTGAAACAATCACATTCCGATTTTTTGATATGATAATTCAAGCTCTTGTTTTACATCATGGTGGATTAGTTCCATTGATACTCCTCTTGGACCTTGGAATGTGAGAATGAACTTTTGAGAATCTATTGAAGACTGAAATCCGAAGATTGGATTAGTGGTCAAGCAATCGAGTCTTACCAATTCTATGCCTAATGTGAATTGAATTGGCAAACAATAAGGGTGATCCCTTTTTCAACAAGATGGTAGTGGCCATAAAGGTGAAATTCCTTAAATATTACAAAAACATCCCACTTTTTTTTGGTAGCCACTATCTTGGATCCAAGGTTCAAGTTGGAGGAGCTTGAAACTCTTCTTGTTTCATATTACAAACATTTGGGACTTAGTTAGGAGTTCCAAGTGGAACGCAAATTGGCAATAACAATGAGATGTCTCTCAAATATGTACATGGCATATGCCGGTTGATATCATACGACAAGTTCCATCTCACGGACAAAGAACGCAGCCTCTTTGAGTAGTACCCACAAACCTATATTGTCTTTGTTACATAAGTAGGAAAACACCCCACCGCCTGCTAAGTCTTCATCTTCATTGTTTACCAATGAGTTGGAGTAGTACTAGACTACTCCAAGCATATTGATAGAATTGGCGAAAATAACCTCGAGGACCTGAAATAGTGGAAGAGGTGAGCTACCACTTTTCTGATTGTTTCTATTATGGCTTGTGACTCACTCATTCCACCGGCGTACACGGCACCTTCAAAATCTATGTTCCTTACAAGCCCACTTTTGGAAGTCAAATAGATCCAACTTGTTTGCGTAAAATTTAGAAATGGTTACTGTAGGGGGTAATTAGTTTTTACAAGAATTAACTCCGGAGGAATATACCCAACATGGACGCAGAACAACAATGACACTATATTATTTGAATCATGGTGAGGGACATTTGAGTGGAGCCATTAATTAGAGCACCACTAAGTGTAATTTTTTTTTTACAAATTATTTGAAGATGTGTCATAATTGGGTTTAACAGAATGTGTGTTTTTATTAATTTTCCTCAATTAATCTCTCATTATTTTTAATATTTGAACAAAAAAATATTTTTTATTGATTTTTTTTTTTTTAAAACTAGGTGCAGACCAACAATGCCCAAGTGGTGTCGTCCCTTGCATGCCCTAATGCCCAATCTCAACCATGCTTCGTCATGTGACAAGGCCCAAATACTATATCAGCTGTGGTTAAAGCCTCATAAATCACATCGGCTGTGATTAAACCCCAAATCAGAATCATCGGTAAACATATATCATATATCAATATGCAGTTCGACAATGAGCACTAATCCAATATCTATATATCATAATCCAACATGCCAATATGCGATATATTAGAAATAATTCAAATAATTCACCCATCCAAACAATTTCGATGAATGTTCAAAATAACAATCAACTTGGAAATCCATTCAACGCTTGATCCAATTTTATAGAATAAGATGCCATAAGGTAATTTAATTTTTCCCTTAATTCTGAAAGTGCAGGGGCTAAGGAAAAATATTATTGGCCAGTTTGGATTATTTAGCGTTTAAACAAGGTAAGTCTATGACCAAAAGAAAAAAGGTAAGTCACTCCTACCATTTCTGTGTTTTCATGAAAAAACTGCATTGCGTGGTTTATCGAAAGGAAACCCTATGTTATGCAATTTTACCATTTCTGCGTTTTCAGTAAAAACTGCAATACTTGGTTTATTGGAAGGAAACCCTATGTCATGCACTTTTCAACTGGTCTGAAGAATACTCGTCCTGCATTTGATGAAGCTTTTCAATAGAACTTAGAAAGACGGACAAGAATCATTTGACTATTTCGGGATTAGAAAATCAAGTTCATCCCCTTGTTGCTCCGCCTCCAAAGAAAAGTCCCTCCCCCCATTTTCTTTCCCTTCCCTCAATCCGAACACATATTGGACGTGAATCAATTTTATTATTTCACTAAAGACTGTTGACCTTGAAGATACCTATTTTTTTTTTCATTAAGTTTAGACTTTGATTTTGATCAAAAGTTAACCCCTGCTAATATTATGATTGATCGCTATAATTGAGTTGTGCATTGCAAGAGCTTTCCAACATCGCCTAGTTTGCCCAAATTGGATGACCAGATTGCTGGATATATCACCGCAAGGGAATGCTTGATCCTTTGGATGCTCACATGTTCAATTTCCCCAATAGTGTTCCTAAAAGAAGTGATCTGCAACTACCATTCAAAGTTAGCTTGAAGATACAAAACTTGGTGATCTGATTTTGGAGGCAACGGAGCCTTAAATGGTTTTGCTGGACACATTTGATGCCCGACTAAAGAGTATATCATTGTACGCTGCTTTCTCTTGTTTCATTATTATTCTCAGTGCCCTTCATGTGAACAATGAGAAGGCCGAAATGTTAGTACTGCCTAATAAGACAATTATCTAATTCTAATGGTATTTGGCTGTCTTTAACATATGATTAGTGGATGAAGGTAATGTGATCCCTTAAATGTCCTCGTCAGCTTGCAACTTTCTAATTTGAGGAGCTTCTGATCTTCTTCTCCCTTATCTTTCTCGGAAAAATTGTCCAAAAAGCCCTAAACCTTTTGACAATTTGCCAATTTAGTATTAAATTTTTCAATTTTACCAATTGAATCCTTAACATTTTGATAATTTGTCAATTGAGTTCATCTTGCCAAAATTGCTAATTTCATGTCGAGATCAAGTCAATTTTTCAGAAGATTGCTAATTTCATGTCGAGATCAAGTCAATTTTTCAGTGTCACGACACAGAGCAACACGTAACATCTTGCCATGTGCATGAAAAGTACATTTGAGAGTGACGTGCTTTTCGGATACCATGCACTTCATGACATGGGTTGGCAAATTTTGCCGAATGAAATTGTTGTTTTTACATGTTAAAAATGACATATGACTGCAGTTATTTTGTATTGAAGACAATCTTTCAGCCCTTCCTGTAATGGGACGCATATTGTTTCCAGGATAAGATATGCTTATAAATTATAAATGGTCTCGTATGGTTTTCTTCTGGATTTCTTTCTTGCATTTTGCTGTTGACCCTTCAATCTTTTGGCTGGTGAAGGTAAACAATCTTTATTCTCTTCATGCGTTGATCCTTTGCTTTTGTTCATTGTGCAGTAGAACCCAAGATTTTTAACCTCTTTTCGAAGTCTTAAATTTAGTATTACTAAGATGATGGGTGTCAATGAATTTATTCCTTTTTGTTCTTTACCATTTTGGGTCGTTGATGTCTCATCTCAGTCAACGGATGAAAAAGGGAAGAGTCAAAGATCCAATGTTACTCCATTTATCTTAATATTGCTCTGGAATACACTTAGAGAGCACAGAGTTACCTCTAATTCATATGGTTTCTATTCAATAAAAGCCGGCTAAATCAGATTTTCCAGATCAGTCTAAAGGTCCATAATTTGTTAAGCCAGAAAATGACAGGTTTCACCCTCAACAGAAGGCAAAAATCTTACTAGTTTTACATGTTACTCCTTTAATAGCACTCTCATAATATGGAGGAATTATTCCGTAAATTTAATATATGTGCTAAATTGAATCTAGAGCCACAAAAGTGATGGATTTAATTCAAATCTAAAAAAGAAAAAAAATCACGAACAACATAAGCAGAGCAAGCAGGGGAGAAGAAAATGGATTTTATGAATTCGAGTAAAGATGAAAATTTGACAAAACTTTTTTTCTTGAAAAAAAATAAAAAATTGACAAAATTTCTTCATGAGTAGCTAATCTTCGCTATGCTAAGTAACAGATAGCTTTCACATATCAATTTCAACTCACCTCAAATACTTGATGACGGACTAGCTTTAGGATTACATGTATTGCATATTCGTGTGTTCACATTTATGGACCTGTTTGTTTGGCTCACTCTTGTCAATTTAAAGGAAAATGAGTATAATTATAGAACAATAACATTACCATGTATGCTATCAGAGCAATATGAGTTATTTAGAGTCAATACGCATATTGAAGAGTTTGATGTGTAACATATTTACGTAGCATTGTCAGACATCTAGATTTTATTAAAACACTTAAAAGAAAAACTATGCAAACCCCATACAAAGCCTCATCGTAAAATACAAATTTCAATACAATTATTATATTGTGATTGATTTTCTCCGTCGCATCATTTATAAATTAAATTTATACAATATTTTCAAGATAAATAATGGTCTCTAGTCTACTAGTGCAACTAACCAAGAAAGATGGTGTAAGACTTTAACTTGCTTTCAATCGCTCAAATCTTTTTTCCCCCTTTTCTTTTAAGTGGATCTTGTCGGCTTTTACCTTGTCCCTTTCTTGGCAACTGGCAAGCAAGATAGTGGAAGACTTGGACTTGCTTTCCCTTGTCAATCCCTTTTTTCCCCTTTCTTTTGAGTAGGTCTTGTTGGCTTTTGCCCTAATGCTTTCTTTGCAACTAACCAAGCAAGATGGTGGAAGACTTTGACTTGCTTTCCCTCACCAAAGAATTTTCTTGAAGGTAATTAATTCGGTTTCTTACAAAAATTGATAGAATTTTTAAAAAAGTATTTTCTTCATAATAAATATTTCTTTTGCAAAATGCAACTAATGACATTAATATGCTATGTAAGGAGAAATATCCCATCGACCTAATATGGCATCGCGCTAGATTGTTGCAACAAAATATTTATTCTTGAGTTTTGAGTCCTCATATGATGGCGGATCGCTTGGGCTTGACATTATATCTAATTGAACTCCAACACTGCGTCTAGCTCGATGCATGCTAGAGTTACTCAAACGCGATGCTAGATCTAGTCAAGCGTCATTGCAACTTTGAGCAAGCCATGACAAAGAAGAGAGAGAGAGGGATGCAGACAAAGATGGGGGCTAAGTTGTGGAGGGCGTCGTTGGCGCTGGTGGGGGGAGTGACCGTGAAATGGTGACATTAATTAGCCATGGTGGGGAAGGGGGAGTGGTGGAAAGAAAGAGAGTAATGATGTGATAGAATAAAGGTTTTTCATGTGAGGGTGTATCACGTGATGCAATAAGTTAATAGAAAGTGAGTATTTTTGACATTTAAGCATTCATTAGGATGCAATTCGGCTAATAACCAAGAAAAACCACCATCCAAAGCAACCTAAACACAATCAAACTGGAACAGTACCAAACATTTTGCTCGTCCGCAAGACTACTTCGCTGTACCAGTTCCGATTTATTAAAAAATAAACCAAGACCAATTTGACCCATCATAGTGGACAAGAAATACCTACATAATATCTGCAAAGCTGACTAGCACAAAAAATGTGTGACAAAATAATGATTCAAGTACCATGGAGCGAAATGAGACAGTCCAAGCACCTGTTGGTGGACTGCTCGTCGAAGTTGAACTCAAGGACCAAGCTCAGTAATCGAGCTTTCTCTACCTTCAAGCCCCGATCCTCCATGGAAGTCAACCTATTCGAGCGATTCAATCGATCGATGGTGCACAAGTCGGAATCGAATTGATCGCTAGTCTTTGCCAAAAGCATGTGCTCGAAGTGTTCTTTTTGAAAAACCTTCCTAGTGATGGCAAGATTAATGTTTTTCCTTTTTACTTTTATATATGCTGGAGGATGGGAGAGATTGGAGCCATATCTTTTTCAATTTTTTTGGAAATTCCATTTTCGTAACTGAAGTTTGTCTAAGCTCTATCTTGCCTTCCTGTAAGTTCTTCTGGCTTCATTTTACACCCTTGGTTCTTTTTATTTTTATTTTTCTAGGTTTGAGTCATTGTTGACCTCGATAGATAGGAATATGTGTGAAGACTCCTTTGCAAAAAGAAGACTTGCGTGTCGTGCTAAAGTTATAGAACTATGGGAAGTGCCTCAAATTTCTTCCATCTGTTGCTGTGCATCAGCAAAAGAAAATATTGACAAAGTAATATAGTTTCTTAGTTACATTTTTACCCTTATCTATATTTCAATGGAATGATTTACCAATTTTGGAAAAATAGCATTTCCAATCCCCGCCCCGAGGGGGGGAGGGAATTTCCTACAAAGATTTGCAAAGATCGGTCAAACAATCGATAACAACTAGATGAGAAGGGAAAATTAGATTGGATCCCATCTAAGTAATGGCTATTCTTTTTTGACATTCATAAATTACCTATTAATTTCCACAAAGCGCATATGTATCAATTTCAGGACTTTTCTTCACAAGTAGTCAAGTTGAGCCTGAGCATTTCAAATAAAGGAAAGACTCAAAGTGAATCAAAGAGAATAATGCATCAGTTCATTTTAGGGCGTTCTTCTATGGTGCTTGTTGCACCAATTCTTTGATCTGGGTTAGGTTGTACTCTTCTCAAGAAGAGGATAAAGAGTGGAAGCAATACAAATGCAGAAAATAAGAGCACTGATGGAACATCTACATATTCGTTCATCTATCGAACACCAACACGGGAAAGTAATTTTTATGATGTATTCTTGAGCTTTAGAGGTTCAGGTACTCACAAGATCCCTTTTCATGTCTTCTAACCATTTCCAAATTTGTTTTAACTCAATATGATTTATGAAATTATAATCTTCAATATCCAAATAACAATCAAACTTACGCTTGATTCTTTTATAAACCAATTTAGAAATTAACGTACACGTTAATCAAGAATGCACCAAGCCAACAAGTTTGACTTGACTAGAGGGTGAGGTCTCAAAGTAGATAAAGGCAAGGACTAAAAGCATCGGCAATTGCTCCTTGTCCCTCAATTACTAATTTATTAAATCCCATCGCAATAAAGGGTAATGTCGTGTGGTTTGTATGATTGCATGAGATCCTTTTGAAAAAGAAGTATATCTGACAATTGCAGTTCAAATCTGTCATTGATTGTGAATAACAGCAATGTCCCTCCAGTCTTCCACTCACTTAGTTTGGTTAAAATTTATTCTTCCACAAATCAATTTTAAAGATTAAATAAAAATTCTCGACTCGCAGCCCCCGCCTAATGATTGGCAGGTGAAGCCACATGTGAGGATAGCAAGCCTTTGTTAACCAATGGTCGAGGGCTCACAACCCTTGTAGCACTCGTTGTCCACTAAGCAAGCGTGGCGACCCTCATTGAAGGGCTTGCGGGCCCTCGCCTTATGGCAAGCTGGCGCTCCCCACTAGCTCTCAACAAAGAAAAAAAGAAAAGAAAAGAAAAGAATTAATAAATAATTTACAAAATAAAATTTTCAAAAATTTTCTATGTTAATGTCACAGTGTGATGTAAGATGCCTAGCATTTGCATCAAAAATTTCTGACCAAACTTGGCCGAATGGACTACATTAGCAAATTGTCAAAAAGTTTAGGATTAAATTAGTCAAATTAAAATGTTTAATCGAATCTACACACGTATAATTAGTTTAGGACTTTTTTTGATAATTGTTAGTAAAATTCTAAACGCAGTGAATGTGTCGAACAAGTAATATAATGATAAGAAAGAATATCGTCCCATAGAGATCGATGATTAATAAACTAATTAAATACTAAAATAGATTAACTCTAAAATTTATCTAGCAGATCAAAATATAATTGAGAATAAATTAAAAACAAAATTTGGAGACTAAATGTAGTATATCAATAAGATAAATATGTTAGAGCATCCAATTTTACCATAACCACTAGATATGAATTTCAGATTATTGTGAATATAAGAACGATATCAAACATGTGATAGCGAAATTTCCTAACTTATTTACTATCCTATCTTTAGGTATAGCAAACCTACTCAGTTTATTAATCCACTATACTCTATGTGAATTAAAATAAACATGAGTGCATTAAAAACTATGAATATTCTCAGCTTACAATAAGTTTTTTGGATTACCTTATCACCGAAAGCTACACAAATAACGCGGTATATCTCTATCCACGTTTAATTCATAATTATATATTATAATGGGCAATTGCATATTATCACTTCTTAGTCTCAATCATGCACATCGGATCATTCAAGTAGTGGCCAGTTACTCAAAAGCATTATGCACAATAATATATAACTCACATGGATGAAATCAATTGTAAAACATAAAAATCATGAAATTCACATCATCATGGTTAGGCTACATCGTAGCTTTAACAAAAGAAAATTAGAACATAATAGAAGAAAAAATAAAAATAAAAATCAAACTCAGCATCTTGAATCAAATAACAAGAATTCTGTCACCACTATTGTTTTATCTTCAAAAATACTTGAAAAAACTCAGAACAATGAAAAACGATCTAACAAAAACCTAACTGCTCTCCTTCAGCTCTCAATGTTTTCCTCTTCATAGGATATATCCAAGTTATCTAATCTCCTCACGCTTGTAGATAACATTAGGGAACGAAATCAAGGATTCCCTAATTTGATATCCATCTTCCTTATCCAAGTTTCCTGATTTTTGTCATTCTTTTTCTTATCTTTTCCATATCTCATTATTCTGCACAAACAACGAAAATTCAAATAATCAAAAGGAAATCCAAATATTTTCTCATAGATATTGCATTAATTGTTGCCTAAAATAGGTAAAATAACTCTATTTTTATAGAGTTATCAATAATTTTCCCATGCTTTCTTCATTCCCTTACACTTCACCATAATTTTTTCTTTTTGATAACCCGGGAACAGTCGTACAACTGGCAGCCGGTGACGTAAACTCGGGGCGACGCTAGCACATGGACCCACCTCCCACGGCGCTATACTTAAGTCGCGCAATTGCGCACGCGGTGACTCGAACGTCCCCCCAACTGGGATGGGGGAAACGGTCGAATTAACGCACCCACAGCGGGGTGGGCTACTTCACCATAACTTTGATCCCTAAATACACAAGATAAAAATTTGTATGTGCATATTAAGCACACGATATCGGTTTAATTCCTTACGCTCTTAAGTTTATGGAGGAGGTTTGGTTGAATTGCTCCTCATTGAAGTCGTCATTTGGACATGGAGCTAAATCATATCGCGAGAAAAATCATGTTCGGAAAGATAAAATGACAGGTTCCATGTATGTTCCAGATGAGTCCCACTAGATCTAGCAATCTATAAAGTGTAGGGATCGAATGACTTGTCACTTGATCATTGGTCAAAGCAATAGGCAAAGTAAAGAAAAAGCTGCTGCAATTGTCATTCCACATACAATGGGTTCTACGTGAAGGGGTTCAACAATCCAGCATGAGACCAACTAAGAAGGAGCCTGTGAAAGCAAATGGAAAAATCATTACTATTTTCTTTTTTTTCGTTTAACATGAATCGCATATGATATGGCTTAGACTCATAAAAATATATATTAAATTAAATACTTTGAATTCATAAAAGCGTATTTTTTAAATTTTAGCTAATCCATATATGATCCGAGTCACTAAATATGAGTTAAAATGTAAATTTTTTTACCATTTCAATGCCTCTAGCGGTCACACTTTTGTTTCAATGGGAAGGGAAAGCAAAATGTTGTCCATCTTCACTTTGATTTGCACGGCGATGTGATCTCATTACAAAGATAGCTAACAAAAGGTGAGGGTTAGTCGGTTAAAGAAGTAAATTTCCTCATCAAGACGCGCAATCCACAGCAGGATTGTGTATATGTTAAGCACATCTAACTCATCTTTTACTCATCTTTTGAGGCAAGAGAGGAAGTAATTTACAATATGAACACCTTGCAAAAGTTGCCAGTTAAAAGAGGTGATTGCGGGGCTCTTTTGAAAAAGCATCATGGGAAAACTAATTTTCAATGTGAACACTTTGACTACGACGTGAAAGTATAGATTATTTTTGTTAATGGGGTGGGTAAAGCAAAAGGCAAGGATAAAGCAAATAGTATTGCCCATCTTCAATTTGACTTGAGTGGCCACGCGGTCTAATTACAATTCAATTGCTATGTCAATCAGTCATAGGGTGCCACCAGTCAATCAATAATTTGAGTGGCAACGCGGAGCATTGTCAAAAGGTGAGCATAAAGCAAAAAGTATCGTCCATCTTAAAAAATTTCTACTACTTATTGCACTTCTCCCTCTCACGTTCGACCTCTCTCTTACAGAACAATACGAAACTATCGTCCTCACTCGCTTTCTTTGATCTTTTTCCTCTTGAAAGTTCTCGCCTAGGCTTGTTTAGGGTCTCCTCTCTCCAATCTCGCGCCTCTCTTCGCATCTTAGTTCGTGGAAGGTAATTGTTTTTTCATGTCTTATTAGCGTGTCGTTTCTATTGATTCATCGCATTGTTATTGGATTATTCAGCTGAACAAAGTATGTTCTGGGCCCTTTTGTCTATTGGGGATGGGGGGTGGCTGCTGAATAGCTAAGGAGGGTCTTTTATTCTCTTTTTGGAGTTGCTGTTACTTATTGACGAGGTATGTCGCCAGCTCAAATTTGACTTCGATGAAAAAAGAAACAGCCTTTGTTTTCGACTTTAGATATGGCTAATCCTATGATTTCCTTACTGTCTGATTGTTAATTGCATTGTAGTTCAGTATTGATTTTTATTGAACTAGAGGTCTGCAAGCGCTAGACTCTATCACGCGAAAATTGCCACGTTTTGCTTGGATTCTCTATGTTTGAAGGTCCTGGATCAATTTATATAAAAATAAATAAAAAATGAAAGTCGGTTGGCTCCAAAGTCAACAAATTTGTTTCTCGGTTACAAAATGTCAAAAACGGAGAATCAAGTATTACAGAATAAGTTCATGATTCCTAGTTTAGAACCTACTCATCTTGAGAGTAAGTCTTCTCTTAAGAAGATTTCATTCAACAATTTTACCTCCCTATAGAACATTCCAAATGAGTACATAGAAAGTATATTCCCTTTCTATAGCAAGAAAACAATAAAATAAATCGAGCCATAAGTGCATATTAGGGGAGAATTACCAAAAAATAACTAAACCTATTGCAATTGTGTCAATTCAGTCCTAAACTTTTTTTTTTTGGCCAATTTAGTCCTAAACATTTTATAATTATGCCAATTCAGTCAATTCGGCAAAAATTGGCCGGCCGGTGTTGACGTGGACGCCAGTGGGGACAACCCTAGGGAGAGGCAATTTTTTAATATATTTTTTCTAATTTTTAATATTTTTTTAAACTTTTAATTCTTTTTTTTCTTTTTTTCTTTTTTCACCTTCTTCTTCCTCCGCGGTCGGCGTCGGCCGAGGCGAGGGCCGATGAGGTCGCCTCGTCGGCCATTGGCGAGGCTCGCCCCCGCCGGCCGGAGGTGAGGGCTGGCGAGAGCGAGGCCCTGCTAGATCTGGCGAGGGCGAGACCCCGCTAGATTAGGCGAGTCGGCCCTCGCCAAGGCTGGGCGAGGCCGAGCCTCGCTAGATTCGACGAGCTTGGCCCTCACCAAGGCTGGGCGAGGTTGCTGTCGCCAAGGGCTGCGGCAGAGGCGGGAGGGAGAGGATGAAGAGGAGGAGGAGGCGGCGGAGTGGCTGTGGAGAGGCGAAGAGGGGCACTGCAGTTGCGGCGGCGGCGGCGGGGAGAGCGAGGTGGGGGCGGAGATCTGTGTACGAGTGCGGGGACGACGGCGACAGTGACGATAACGACGGGGGTGTCGGGTTTCTCTGGCGCTAGAGCAACACCTTCATCTCCGCAACCGCTCTGCCGCCTCCTCCTCCTCCTCCTCCTCCTCTCCCTCCACGCCTCCGCCGCAGCCCTTTGCAACGACAGCCTCACCCAACCTTGGCAAGGGCTGACTCGCCGGATCTGGCGAGGCCTTGCCCTCGCTAGTGGTTGGCGAGGCTGACCTCGCTAGATCTAGCGGGGCCTCGCCCTCGCCGGCCCTACCTCCGGTCGGCAGGGGGGAGCCTCGCCGCGGCCGGCCGCGAGGAGGAAGAAGGTGAAAAAAGAAGAAAAAAAGAATTAAAAAGTTTAAAAAATATTAAAAAATTTGAAAAAAATATTAAAAAATTGCCTCACCAAATTTGTCCCCGCGGCATCCACGTCGTGCCAGCCAGCCAATTTTGGCCAGATGGACTGAATTGACACAATTATAAAAGGTTTATGACTAAATTGGCTAAAAAAAAAGTTTAGGACTGAATTGGCACAATTACAATAGGTCTAGGACTTTTTTGGTAATTCTCCCCATATTAGGAGACACCTAGCTTTATATCACTCATTTCTTACACCTCTTTTTGTTACAAACAATTAATTCGTTCTTCAAAATGTGATTAATCAATTTAACCTGACTTATCATGAATTTAGCTGATGATCCTATTCTACTTCCATTTAATTGGATAAAAAAAAAAATCTTTGCGGTGATATTCTCATGGTGCGCCCTCCAACAAAAATGGGGACAAGCACTCAACGCCATTATTGCAAACCTTGGTCGTCTCTGGATTTTCCTCAGCAGCTTCCTTTTACTTCTTTCTTCTCTTCTCCTTCTTCCATCGAAACATGGAGGAAAAAAAGATTGCATAAAAAGAGAGCACTAGGGAGCATCGGTTCCTTCGTTTGGTGCCATCTAACAAATATATCTCTATTTTACAGAAGATATTAATCAACTGTTTAAATTTGAAAATTTGAAATGAAAGGCTTGGTGATAACACACCAATTCAAAATAAATTCATTCTACATGGAATTGTAGCATGTGGTGCTGGCTTAGAATAGATGAGAGATAAACAACCACAAGTGTTTGTTTATCTCTACCTCATATTTCCAACTTCATTAAGAATATGACAATTTTAAACAAAATTAAAATATAAAATCACATTGCTAATCACTAACTCAGTCCTTTCTTGACGTCTTTCACACATTTCTAATTCCATTTCAACTCAATTATTATCTTTTAAGATGATTTATTAAATTCCGATTTTCAATAACCCAATAAAAAAGTAAACGTATGCTTATATTTTTAATTAAATGCAATACAATTGTGTGGGATTCTGGAACTTTATAGCCCAATTAAAAAAATTAACGTCCACGTTAGTCGTGAGGGATCAATCCAACAAGTTTGACTTGAATAGATGAGGTCAAAAAGAAGATAAGCGGTGGGCTAAAAGCAGCTGCAATTGCTCCTAAAGATTTCATGTTCTATTTTTCTTGCGTGGTAACATATTCATGTTCATACTTGTTTGTGGACCTTAGTTCATCGATCATTTTATACAAGAAAAACATCTTTCATTCCAACTTTCGCTCTCAGATTGCCATGCATCTTTCATTCCCATTCCTACTTTTAATTCATGTTTGTGAAGGTTTCTATGAGTCATCAATTCAAAATTGAAAAGCCTTTTGGACATTAACTCTAAATATCGCTGTTTCCTTCTAAAAGTAGGCCCAAACACTGCATTCCCTGCTTTTCTATGCTTTCTCCTAAATTATCTTTTATCTTTTTGGATATTTTGAGTACTTCTTTTTTCAGTGGTTTAATTCAAGAGCTGAATGATATGCCGACAAAATAGTTAAAAAAAAAAAGGGACCCAGAAAAGAACTCAAGGACAATGTACAAGTATTATATATCATTAGTAAATTAATACTAACGGTTATGTTCATTTGGTGTCATTTAACAAATTACAGCTCTATTTTGCAGACAATATATCAATCAATAATTTAAATTTAAAAGTTAGAAGCGAATAGCTTCATAACATCATATCATAAATTTGCCTTATATAGAATTATTGTCATGCGGGGTCAGCATGAAATAAATAAGAGAGAAATGACAACAACCATTTGTTCATCTCTACTTTGCATTTTCAACTTCATCAAGAATATGCCAATTTTAAATAAATTTAAAATATGAAATCATCAAATTTGAACCAGAACATAAAAGAAGTGAAGCAACGGACCCAAAACATTCACACAAGAAGAGAATGGATAATAGCAAAGGGAGGGAGAGGGGGGGAGGACCAAGCCAACAAGCATTTGCAAAAGCATCTTCCGTTGTTCATCAATCCTTTTAAGCAGCAGAAAAAGCATCTTTTGTTTCGACTTTCCCTCTCAGATCGCCATGGACAAAGAGCAGAGTCAGGGTAAGAGAGTAGAGGAAGAGAGCACTCAAAGAGCATCCTCTTCTTCATCCATCTCTCTGGAAGCCATAGGTGGACGTAGCGGTCATTACGACGTGTTCTTGAGCTTTAGAGGTTTGGATACGCGCAAGACATTCACCGATCACCTCTATCACAGTTTGGTCAAGGCAGGGACTGTACCATTTTGCGTGTTTAGGGACGAGAATAGCATCCCAATTGGAGAGGAATTTGGTTCAGAGATTCTCGATGCCATTGCACGGTCTAAGATTATAATCCCTATCATCTCTGAAAATTATGCTTCAAGCAAATGGTGCCTCCGTGAGCTCGTTTATATCATGGACCGTAAGAAGAGCACGTCACACATTGTGCTGCCTATATTTTACAAAGTTGCTCCATCGGATGTGCGGCATCTAAAAAGAAATTTTGGAAATGCCTTCCAATCAAGTCAGGAGTGTTTTGATGAGAAGGATATCCAGGAAGGGCAACGAGCACTTAATGAAGTCAGTTACTTAAATGGATGGGAATCTCAAAAAATTGCGGATGGGTACTTTACTGAACTTTTCTTTTTTGATAAGTAAGTTTTCTTTTTCTCGCAGAACCAAGGACATGCAGATGAATTACTTTCACTGCAAGCTCAATAAAGATCCCCAAAATAAACAGCCATAATGTCTCGAAGACAACAAACACCAGTAAGCCCCAAGATGTCCCTGAAAACTAAACCAATGACAACTTAAACTAAAGCATCCCATAGTGCCCAAGAATTTACATTTTCCTCCGGTATAGAGTGAAAAAAACAAAGAAACGACAATACGTCCAGCCGATAGTATCAATCACTAAACAATAGGCCTCCAAATGACTCCAATTCTCGGTCTTCAAAGCTTGATCACCACCAGATAAAATCGACCTCCTATAGCCAACAAGGGTTAGCTCAGTTGATAAGGATAGAATACTTTGCGTGGACTATGTCTAGGTTCATAGCTTCTCATTGTTTTTGTTGTTTGACAGGCATGAGGGAAAACTAATAGAACATGTGGTTGAAACTGTTATAAGCAAGTTACAGGAAGATTTTCAGCTGGATTTGCCTGAGCAACTATTTGGAATTGATGATCATATGAAGGAAATTATGAATTGGATTGACAATCCTTCCACCAATGCTCGAATGATTGGAATTTATGGCATGGGCGGGATAGGCAAGACAACTTTTGCAAAGCACATCTATAATCAACTCTCAAATAAATTTGTGCATGTTAGCTTCCTTCCAGATGTTCGAGAAACTACAAGATGCCATGGTATTACATATCTACAAAGTCAACTAATATCAGATATACTGCATAGAAAAAGTCAAGTGTCTAGAATTGATGATGGAATTAGTATAATCAAATCTAGATTCAAAGGAAAAAAGGTTCTCATTCTTCTAGATGATATAGATGACTTGAATCAACTAGATGCATTGGCTAGGGAACGTCATTGGTTTATGGCAGGAAGTATGATCATTGTTACAACTAGAAATGAAGCTGTTCTTATTCAATCTAAATTCGAGGTAGATTACAAGTATCAATTGAATGAATTGGACATGGTGCAAGCTTTGCGTTTGTTTAACAGACATGCATTTCGTATGAACCATTCTCCGAGGGAGTTTGAGGGTATATCTCGTGATATCATATCCAACATGGGTGGGCTTCCCTTGGCACTTAAGGTTGTAGGTTCATACTTGTATAAAAAAATGAATCGAAAAGTATGGGAAGATGTGCGGGAGCAATTAAAAAATGAACCACATAGAGATGTCCAAAAGATATTGCGAATAAGTTATGATGCATTAGAAGATGGACATAAGCATATTTTTCTCGATATTGCTTGTTTCCTTATTGGCAAAAATAGCAAATTTGCCATGTACATGTGGGAGGACTATGGGCTTTATCCTAGTCAAGGTATTGAAGAGTTGAAGTTGAGGTGCTTGATTAAAATTGGAAATTATGATGAGTTTGAGATGCATGATCAACTGAGAGATCTTGGAAGGAGCATCTTTTGCCAAGGAGAACCGCTAGAGACATGTAGCAGACCATGGAACAACAACTACAAGGGAGTCCCAAAAGTACTAAGAACCAGTGCAATGGTAAAATATGGCATTCATTTCTTTTTCTCTCCCTCTTATTTTAATTTATTTAATCTAATCTATTCTAATATTTCATCGAGGATGAACATATGCTCTTACTTTCTAGGAGTAAACATCCATTTATGTCCATCTTAAATTAATTGTGATAGCTATTATAAGTATGTAAAGGGTGAAAGAGTTATATATTTTATTTGATTTCGTTGATATAAATTACACCTATAGAGATTTGATTGACGATCAATTCAAGATCCTTTAACTACAATTTATATAATAAATCTAATTTAATAAAAGCATGTAATTGTCATATATAGTTAAAAATAATAATATGAAGGACTACATTTATGAATGAAGATGAAGTGTAAACATCATAGATCAAATAATTGAAAATTTGTTAGTTTAAAAAAAAAAAAAAGATAGTATGAGCCAATTATAATAACTAATAATTAATTCAAACCAATAAAAAATGGAAAACATTTCATAGTTATGACATGTGCTTGCTTTTTAGTATGGCCGAATGTATTGTGGTGCTCTTGTGATTTAGGAATCCAATGTTTGATATTTTTTTCTCCATTTTGATTTTGAAGATAGCCGTCTCTCTACTAGCTCTTTCTATCTTTTTCCAATTTCATTTCCTCTTAACAGATAAGATAGCCAAAATCTCCTCAAAAATATTTTTTTTTGGAAAATCTTACTATTTTTCTAGGTTCTATAATGCCGTGCTTATTGTTATATCCGTGCCCTTGGATACATTATATATGTCTATCTTTTAGTTAAATTATCAATGTTCATGTCATTTTATTATTATATGTTGTCCATCTAGGCTGCCTCATGATATGATTTATACATGATCGTCCAATGTCACCAGGTCACTTTTTAAACATACTTAACCATACATGATCGTCCAATGTCATCACGTCACTTTTTAAACATACTTAACCACAAAACAAATGTTTCAATTTTCAAAGAAATGATTAAACACTTCATGAAATTAATTGACCATGTTAAAGTTATTTAGATATCTTCTAGAGATATTTATGATATTTCCTCTGATTTTCTAAATCTATTTTGATTTTACATATCTTATTTGATTCCCTTGGATTTCTTTAGATAGTTCTATAATAAATTCTATAAATAGGCTTTTCATTTTTTTTCCATATATCAAAATATATTTAAAATTCCTCATTTTTTTTCTCTTCCGCATTATTACATTTAACTAATGAAATGAATACCGGGTGCCTACTTAGCTACTTATAGGTGGCCCACCGACACCGTTTAACAAATTCTTTTGAAAAATTATACATAAGTAATATGAAAATTTACAAGTAAACATTTGCATGTTGTAAAATGGTTTCATATATTTTGTATCAAATAAAAGTCAAAGTGCATGCACTACAAAATTTGAAAGAAGAAAGGGAAAGATAAAACATTGAGTTGCATTTGCCTTAGATGTTTCAGAGCAATAACCATTTTTTATTTATTTTCACGTCATTTGTTTAATTTTCGCAAGGTCATTAAAAAAAAAAGTGAGTTCTCGTGTCCGTATTTGTACATGGAAGGATACAAAGGTTACAGATCGTGCAAAGTGCAAAATTTAAGAAAAGAAAAAACTAACAAGTCAAAAAACTCGCAGATACCCCCCTCCAGGTCTCCCTCCTGGTTCCGCAAAATTTTGCGGAGATGCCCCTCCTGTTTCCGCGACATTTTGCTGGCAACTTCAAGCAAAACCTTCAACAAACTCCTTGCTGAAGTGAGATGGCTTGGGTGGGACCATAAGTGGGAGGGCGATTCTTCTCTTTGGACAACCAATTTACATCTACCAAAATTATTGGTACTGGATATGACATGTGTCAACGTCACAGAGGATTGGCAAGGATGGAAGTCATTCAGGGTAAGATTGAAAAAAGAAGATATTTTCTCTTTGATAGGGTTTTATTCTTATTTAGTCGATCAACTCATTATTTAATAGCTCAATTCTCCTTTTGTACCCGGTGTCAAAGCGGCTAAAGGTTCTCAACCTTTCAAGTTGCAATCGATTAAGATGTACTCCAAATCTCTCCACTTTCACACAGTTGAAGGTTCTCATCTTGAGGTGTTGTGACGAATTGGAGCATCTCCACCCTTCTATTGGCAAACTCACGAGCCTCATTTTCTTGGACTTGAGAGAATGTGGACGTCTCAAGGAGCTACCAGAGGAGGTGGGTGAATTAAAAGATTTAGAGGAACTTTTATTACTTTGTTCTCCCATTGCGGAGATTCCTACATCTATTGGTTCTCTAAGGAAGCTAGAGAAATTGAACCTCGTGGGTTATCGTTTACTGAGAGAAATCCCTAGCTCAGTTGGGGATTTACAGAATTTGCAACATCTTGATTTGGGATCTTCTATGATCGAAAAGCTTCCTAGTGCTATTGGAAGGATGAAAAATCTACGGACTCTAAATCTCTCATATTGCTCTAGTTTGAAAGGGGCAATTCCAAGTGAAATCGGTGACTTGCCTTCCCTTGAGACTCTCAATCTCTATGGCACATCAATATCTGACCTATCGAAAAGCGTCCGGAATCTTTCTTCTCTCCAACGCCTTAACCTAATGAGCTGTTACGAGCTTCAATATCTGCCAGAGCTTCCTTCGAGCTTAACACATTTGTGGGTCACTTGTCAGAGTCTTGGACTACCACAGCTTTCTAGCCTCATCCACCTAGAAGAAGTCTATCTTGAGGTATCCTATTTAATTGAAGACATCTACGAGCTTTCCTCAATGCATAGTATTGAGAACCATAATAAGCTGAAATCACTTTCACTCTGTAGACTCATGTACTTGGAAGAGCTTTCAATAAAAAAGTGCAGTTCCATTAAAACATTGAGCCTTTCACAATTGATTCGTCTGAAACGATTACGCATTGAGCATTGCGATAGCCTAGTTGAAATTCAGGGCAATGGTGATTTGGAGTCCTTGGAGGCCATATTTTTATATGAATGCAAGTGTTTGAAGAAATTAAAGGCTTTTGGGTGCGACAATCTAGTTGAAATTCAAGGTCTTGATGGTGCGAAGTTCTTAGAAGAGTTGAATTTTTCAAGATGCAAATCAGTAGAGACTTTGCCAGATTTGACAGGATTTGAGAAGTTACGATCTCTAATAGTTCGAGACTGCAAGAAACTTACTCAACTTCAGGGACTTGAAAAGTTGAATTTAATTGATTTGGATATTTCTGGTTGTGACTCATTGGAACCAATACCGAACTTACTTGGAACACGTGTCTGTAGAAATTATGAACGAGTGCGGTCTTTTGATTCATGGAGTGGTGTTTCCTGAATGGAGGTAAATAAGCAGTGAACAATCAGTTTTTGTTTGAGATTCATGAACTACTTTTGATCACTGTTTTTTTGACAAGAAGGTTTTCTATGACAGGGTTCTGTACTTTCCTAAATTGCTAGTCTTACATAATTGAAGGAGTGGGGCAGTTGGTCATAGAAGCTGACATGATGCTTTAGCCAAGATCAAAATGCAGACCCAAATCTAAATAGAAGGCATTGAGGCTGATGAACTTCTGCTACTCATTATTGTATACTACGCCTAGAATTTCCCATTGTCCAATGTTCATATTTTCTTTGAAAATCTCTGGTCATTTTGAGTTACTTTGTAAGTTCTTTTGTATGTCAAATATGACTAACGGTAGATATCATGTTTGGGACAAACGCCTTTCGATTTTCCATAATACATGAAACCCCTATCAAGTTTCTTATTGTTCCCTTGATGTCCCTCATTAACGTTCTAAGAAGAGCATCACTTCTCGGAATATGATGAACTGAGCTAAAATAAAATTCAAGGTTCAAGTGTTTTTGTTTGGTGACAAAAAAAAAATGTTAAAGGAGTTTTGGCTAATCTGTCATATATGAATGTAGACCACCTTAACATTATTAGTAGTCAAACTGTTGTTTTGAAGGATTATCAAGCAAGGTAAACTGGTGCTGCTTCTATGACATGTTTGGTTAGTCTATGTAACGATCTAGGCTTACTTTGGGATTTCAATTCAATTAATTGCATCGATGACCTTTTGCATTATTGGACAATTTTTTGCCCGTTTGTGAAACAAGCTGGGATGAGGAGCTCAAGAATTTGCTAATTAGTTTGCATCCTGTTTGATCCTATTATTGTCATGGAATTGCTTTATCGCATGACTGATTTGGGCATTGCTAATTGGGCTGAGGAACTTCAAATTCTGTACCTAAGGCTGATCAAAATAAAGAAAAGGGATTTTGCAGAAGAAGCTACTGCAATAGTTGAGGACCATCTTGCATGCCAACCTTGAAGATGCTCTGGGGTCGACTGGAGTATCCCAAGGAAGTTTTGATACTTCTGAATAGTCAAACACTTGATCTGATCTTGACGTCACATCCCTGAATGATTGTAAATGTATTTTTTTTCAATTAAATATGCTTTCCGTATGCTCATCAGGTTCTACCTCTCCTTTAATCAAATACTTAGCTGCTGATTTTTTGCATGTCACCCTAATGTAGAGTTGTCCGATGCGATTGCATTCTCATGTTATCACTCCCGAATTGATGAGGCTTTGTAGAGGGAGGTATGCACTACTAGGCTCCTCCATTTCTATTTGTTTATTTGTGTGATGATATCCTTTGAATGTTGTCATATAGGTTTCTGATTTGATAAGATCAGCTTTCATGTATGCAGCATTGGATTTGTAAAGTTGAAATTAACCTCGTCACAAACTAATCTCGTATTGCTGATTTTGCTAATTGGATCTTGCAATATAACCCAATAGCAAATAAATCTTTCTGTTCTGTAGTTTAGGTGTTTATAAAATTCTAAACGCAAGTGAACGTGTCGAACAAGTAATATAATGATGAGAAAGAATATTGTCCCACGGAGATCGATAATTAATAAACTAATTAAATACTAAAATAGATTAACTCTAAAATTTATCTAACAGATCAAAATATAATTGAGAATAAATTAAAAATAAAATTTGGAGACTAAATGCAGTAAATCAATCAGATAAATATGTTAGAGCATTCGATTTCACCATAACCACTAGATATGAATTTCAGATTGTTGTGAATACAAGAACGATATCAAACATGCTATCCTATCTCTAGGTATAGTAAACCTACTCAGTTTATTAATCCACTATATCTCTATGTGAATTAAATAAACATAAGTACATTAAAAACTATGAATATTCCTGGCTTACAATGAGTATTTTTGATCACCTTATCACCGAAAGCTACACAAATAACGCGGTATATCTCTATTCACGTTTAATTCATGGTTATATATTATAATGAGCAATTGCATATTATCACTTCTCAGTTTCAAACATGCATATTAAATCATTCAAGTGGTGGCCAATCACTTAAAAGCATTAAGCATAATAATATATGATTCACATGAACGAAATCAATTGCAAAACACAAAAATCATGAAATTCACATCATCATGGTTAGGCTACATCGTAGCCCTAACAAAAGAAAATTAGAACATAGTAGATAAATAAATAAAAATAAAAATTAAACTCATTATCTTGAATCAAAGAATAAGAATTCTGTCACCACTTTTGTCTTCTCTTCAAATACTTGAAAAACTCTTAGAACAATGAAAAACAATCTAATAGAAAAACTAGCTAAAAACTAGCTGCTCTGTCTCTTTGTTCTCCTCTTCATTGGATATATCCAAGATCCTTATCTCCAAGCAATTGCGCACAAAATCAAGGAGTAAATCAGAGGAGTTTTGATTTGATATCTATCTTCCACTGCTGCTTGATTTAAATTCCTGAGTTTTGTCATCTTTTTCCTTATCTTCTCAATATATCATTATTCTGCATAAATAAGGAAAATTCAAATAATCAGAAGGAAATCAAAATATTTTCTCATAGATATTTTATTAATTGTTGCATAAAATAGGTAAAATAACTCTATTTTTGTAGAGTTATCAAACCCCCAAACTTAACCTTTTGTTAGTCCTCGAGCAAAATCAAGACATAACACATACTCAAGCTAACAACTTCCTCCGTGACATCTTTCCATAATTGCTCAAATTCACAATTAAAAAAAAAAACACAAATTTCATCTAAACATTGAAATTGATTTATAAGTTAAGATAAATTTTAACTATGTGATCCAAGTGTGTGTGTGTGTGAGTCCTCATCTTTTTCGAATTATATGCAATCCAGATAAATTCACATTAACATGCAACCTCTAAATTTTTTTCAATAATTATGACCAAATCTCATATATTTGTTTTTCATTCCTTTCTCCACTAATGTAAGCTAATTATCCAACCAAAAATTAATAGGACTTTTCTTAGCTTGTAATGTAAGGGTAGGCTAAAGGTGAGATAACGATAATTTTAAACTCAAATCACCCATCAACACGTTGATTTCTAAGATCTAATCAGAGCTAATGTTACTGTTCAATTTCACTTCTTCAAAGTAATTGTCCCTCTTAATATAATATGAAAATTTCCAACCCATTAAGTATCCAAAAGGCTCACTCAATTGAAAGTTGGATAGGGAACCATAAAAGTAATATTTTTTTTTCATAATACACCCCAAACAACCATAACAATCACTTTTTTTTTCTTTTTGCTTTTTTTTTCATACTCCATCCTTTATCCCAAATTTCTATCAAGCTTAAATAATTTTTTACTCCAAAAAATCAATGTGTTCATAGGGTATGGGACAATGATATAATTTGATAATGGTTAGGCTAAATATATATGGGTGCCAATGAAAAATTGGATAGTAATTAAGGCTCAAAGGAGTGACTAGGGATGAATAAATAGGGTTAGCTTGAAAGGCTCAATCGATCCAAAAATTGCCTAAATCATTTTCTCAGTTAGATTTAGCTTAGGATTTCGCCTCAAGAGAAAATCAAACAAATTCTAAGATTTGGGTGAACTTTAAGAAAATCACATACTTTACATGAATGTTCTCTAAATTTACACACAATTAAAAAATTAAGGACTTTTAGTGCTCAATAGTAAGTAGATCAACATAATCAGAATTAAAATTAACTCACACATCAATTGGAAGTTTAAATAAAATTTAAATTTTCCGAAGAATCGCAAAAATTCACAACAAGGAATGTAAAAAATTAGCCAAAAATTTTGTCTCCCCCCCAAACTTGAATGAAGTAGTGTCCTCAATGCGAAAAATAAAAATAGGAAGAAGAAAACTCCCCTAGTTATAGGATAAGTTCATCGATGCCTTGATGATTAAACTCCTGAAAGATGCTCGTTAAAAAATTAACCTAAATAAAACAGAGAAAAGTTAATCATTTTTTTTTCTTCTTGCAAAACATAAACTTAACAATAATAAAAAAAACATAATTAAAATGCTTGGGTTGCCTCCTAAGAAGTGCTTGTTTTATAGTTTTCAGCCAAACTATTTCAGATGTCTCTATTTTGGATGATGAAGTTCAATGATGGTCTTTTGCTTGTTGTAACCACCTTCAAAGTATGGCTTCAAATGTTGACCATTCACCTTGAATGTGCCCTTAGTGTCATGCGCAACTTCAATTGTTCCATATGGGAATACCTGTGTAACTGTGAAAGGACCAGATCATCAAGACCACAGCTTTCCTGGAAAAAGTTTAAGACGAGACTTATAAAGTAAGACTTTTTGACCAATTTTAAACTCTCTTCCGAATATATGCTTGTCATGCCATCTTTTTGTACACTCCTTGTACAACTTAGAATTTTCATAGGCCTCATTGCGAAATTCCTCCAATTCATTCAGTTGCAATAACCTTTCTTCACCTGCAGACTGCATGTCAAAATAAAAAAATTTCAATGCCCAATACGCTTTATGCTCTAATTCCATTGGTAAGTGACAAGCCTTTCCAAACACTAGCCTAAAAGAAGACATCTCAAATGGAGTTTTGAATGCTGTCCTATAGGCCCAAAATGCATCATCAAGTTTTCTTGACCAATCTTTCCTAGAGGCATTCACTGTTTTTTCTAAAATTATCTTGATTTCCCTATTTGAAACCTCTACTTGACCACTAGTCTGAGGATGATAAGGGGTTGCAACCTTATGCGTGATTCCGTACTTACTCAAAAGTGCTTCAAATTGTTTGTTGTGAAAATGTGTCCCCCTATCACTTATGATTGTCTTAGGAGTGCCGAATCGGGTAAAAATATTTTTCTTTAAGAATTTGACCACAACCTTAGCATCATTTTTTGGCAATGCTACAGTTTCTACTCACGTAGGCACACACTCCACATCTACTAAAATGTATAAATTTCCATAAGAATGTGTAAAGGGTCCCATGAAATCAATACCCCAAACATCAAATAATTCACACATAATAATATTGTTTAAATGCAGTTCATTTTTTCTTGAAATATTTCCAATTCTCTGACACCTATCATATGAAACTACATAGGAGTATGTATCTTTAAAAGTGTAGGCCAGTAAAATTCAGATTGTAAAATCTTAACTGTAGTTTTGGTGGCACCAAAATGGCCACCTGCCTCTCCATCATGACAATGATGTAGAATGTTTGCCTTCTCTTCGTCTGGAACACATCTCCTTATGACTTGGTCTGCACATACTTTAAACAAGAAAGGTTCTTCCCAAAAATAATTTTTAACATCAGAAAAGAATTTTTTCTTCTGTTGATATGATAATTCAGGAGGAAGAACATTACTTACCAAATAATTTACAAAGTCAGCGTACCAAGGAATTTTTGTGGACTTAATGGAAAAAATCTTCTCATCAGATAACTCTTTCAAAATTGGTTTTACCTCTTCCTTTGAATTTGGAATTCTTGATAAGTGGTTTGCAATTAGATTTTCAATCCGCTTCTTATCTTTGATTTCCAAATCAAATTCTTGCAACAATAGAATCCACCTGATCAACCTAGGTTTTGATTCTTTCTTTTTAAGCAGATACTTAAGAGCAGAGTGGTCAGAAGAAATTATAACTTTTGAGCCAATTAAAGAAGAACAAAATTTATCAAAAGCAAAAACTACCGCCAAAAGTTTCTTTTCTGTTGTTGAATAATTTAATTGTGCACCTGATAAGGTTCGACTAGTATAGTATATGGTTTGAAAATTTTTATTCTTCATTCGTCTCAAAATAGCTCTTGCTGCAAAATCGCTAGCATCACACATTAGTTTAAAAGGTAAATCCCAATTTGGTGCTACCATAATTGGTGCTGAAATTAACTTCTCCTTCAAAGTGTTAAAAGCCTACATGCATTCAACAGTAAAATTAGAAAGAGCATCTTTTTCCAAAAGATTAGAAAGAAGTTTATCAATTTTTGAAAAATCTTTTATAAATCGCCTGTAAAATCCTGCATGTCCCAAAAATCCTCTGACAAGTTTCACAGATTTTGGCGGAGGCAATTTTGCAATGACCTCCACTTTGGCTCAATCAACTTCCATTCTGTTTTGAGAAATTTTATGTCCAAGCACTATTCCTTCTTGTACCATAAAGTGACTTTTCACAATTCAAAACAAGGTTAATCTCCTCACATCTTTGTAAGACCAAAGCCAAATTATTTAAACAAGAATCAAATGATAAGCCAAAAACAGAAAAATCATCCATGAAAATTGTCACGCCCCAATCCTCGGGCACGCACCATCCCTTACTTTTGGTCGAGTTTATAATGCGATATTCCAGGACTACGTATAGCCGACCTTTCATTTTAATATGCACATGCGGAAGCAGTTATAATTCTCCAGACAATAAAACAATGGTATAGAAAAGTAAGGCCATATTTTTCATATTGAAATCCACAACCAAACCTTAATACATGGCATAACTCAAAGTCTATTCACAAGACTATTTATAACATTCTAGTGACACCATTCACATTTAGACATGAGTCACAGAAGATGATGGGATCTCAGTCCTTATCCGGGTCGTACTTAGAATAATCCTGATCCTCTTCTGACTCTTCTTCACTAAGCTCACATCTTTCAAGCTCTTCATCTTTTACCAACTCATCATCCTCTTCCGGTTCCTTCTTCACAGGCTCATCTACAGGCTTGAAATGTTATCCCATAACCGGGATGAGACTATGTCTCAGCAAGTTCTACCCACTAAGACTCAATTAGGAAACCAATACGCTACCTGGGCTGCCTATACACGCATGGGTCAGAGGACTTACCTTGGCTTCAGATTCCACCTGTATATTAGTACAATTTAATAGATACCCTAGCAATCATATCACAGATCGATATCTCGATCAATTGACCTAGTCGATTACATGTCAATTCGACCATTCCCCAGTCGTTTCCCTTATTCAGCCTCAAATCGTACTCACGACTTCATAAGCATAGTCTACCACTTTTCTTGGCAACAACTTACGGTCCAAATGACACGACGTATCTTTAGGTAGCATATTACGGCCTAATGGGTGCGACCTTTAATAGGTGGCAGATTATGGTCTTATCAGGCGCGACCCTTATTGAGTGGCAAATTACGACCCTTATCAGGCGCGACCTTTAATAGGTGGCAATTTACGGCCCAACGGGCGTAACCTTTAATAGATGGCAGATTACGGCCCAATGGGCGCGACCGACTCCAAATTCGGTGGCAAATCTCGGCCCAACTAGCATAGCCATACTTCGGCGGCTTCCGAGGTTCAACTCACAACCTCTCACAGTCAAATTCTAATTGAATACCGATATTGATCAATCTTGGGATAAATCCCCACATACTCATCAACTCACTCAATTTTCACACGATATTAACATACTTGATGGATCTTAGCCAAGAGCATATTCAAATCACTCTCACAAACTTCTCCATTTAACAGCCCATCAAAACATTATTGATGCTAAACAATCATACTTGGCCATCCACAACTCAATTACTCAATCTCAATCAATTTAGGAAATTTTTTTCAAATTGCACAATCATTTCAATTCAACACAATGTAGAGCTCAAATAAATAAACGGACTGCACCACGACAATCAGCACGAAATTTCGGTCGTCGGCTATCCTTGCCTAATTTCCGAAAAATAAATAATTAAATAATTAATTTCGAAAATTAATAAATAAATACTAAAATATCCAATTTAGGCTCGTAATTCCTAATTGAAGCCCAATAAGGGTTGGAAAAAATCCCGAGATGTATTTAATAAATAGTATAGGCAGTTTTCTAGCTAAGTACACTAATCATCTAACTAATATGCGATGCAATTAACTAATAATTACTAATCCATGCTAATCTAACCACATAATTGCACTTAATTAAATCTAATCAACCCTTAAGTATCATTATTCTACTAAGCAAGGATTAGTGAGATTGCTCACTTGATTAAAAGCGGGGACCGGGAGACCGCGACGGCGACGTGACGGTGGCCGAAATCAGACTTTTGACAACACCGGCGGGCTTGGACCGGGCCTTAAACTTGGGCCCAACAAATCTCAGCCCAACTGAGATTTGTTCTTGCATTGGACTGAGCTCACTCTTGGGCTTGGGCTTGGTTGCGATTGGGCCTTCTTTGCGGGTTGGACTTAGGCCGAACTTGTTGAATTGGGCTCAATGGAGTTGCTGGATTTTTGGGCCAAAGACTTGGGCTGTTGGACTTATTTAATGGGCTGATATGCTGCAGAGAAGATGGGCCCATGAAATCTTGGTTGGACTGAGCTAAATTCGCTTGGGCCGTTGATGCGGGCAAAAGAAGAACGAAGCTGCTGGAGCTGCTGGGCTGCCGGGCTTCAAGCTTCGGTGGGGTGTAGCTCGCGGATGAAGGGGCAGCTGGCAACGGTAGCTGGCTTCGGACATTGATGTTGGACGAAGGAGGAGGTGGCCTTCGGTGGAGATGCCACAGATGTGCGGCTTCGCTGGCTGGAACTCGACTTCGCTAGGGCGAGCTTCGCTAGAGACGTGTGAGATAGCTAGTATAAGCACCTAGAGGGGGGTGAATAGGTGTAAAAACAATTTCTCGAGATACGGAAGCGATATTAGGTAGACGATAGAAAGGGAGTTCTCTTTTGATTAACAAAATGAAATACGATCAAAGTAAAGTAAAGAGTAGGGAAGATAAAATTGAACACAAGGTTTATAGTGGTTCGGTTTATTCCAAGCCTACGTCCACTCTTCCACACTGACAGCCCACCGGCTAGATTTCACTATGAACAAAAGAGAAGTTACAGCACAGCTTTTCCTTGATTCCACAGTGTAGATATTCTACCACACTTCCTCAAGAATTCTCACGAATATAGACTCTCTTTTGTATACAAGAATTCGCTCAACAAATGAATTGACTAAGAACAATGAGCTTCAGACTTTGGAATTCTTCTATCGTGCACCTTCTCGAACAACTGGAACATCTTCCTTATATACTCCTTTAGGCCATCATACCCGTTAGCACTTACCAGGAATTCCTCCAATCTACCCGTTGGACGGAATCAATTATGAAGATCATTCGAGCTATTAAAGGAACATGTCGATAGCCCATCAATTCTGTTCGCCCATACAATCAGAATCTCGGTTTCCATAAGTAGAACCTTCCAAGTATACTTTGTCAATCATCGGATCCTTAATCTTCGAGTCAATCATGATCAAATAAAGGATTCCGTTATGTCATATCCAGCCAAGAGGTCTTCTCCAGTCGATAAGGTCACATCCTTAATGAAACATCCAGTTCTGGATAGCCTTTCTTCAACGGATTAGAAACCGTCAATGAGGATAGACTTTGAGTCTTGAGTCTAGCTGTCCGAGGTCTTCGACTTTAAATAGCGAGTCTACAAATCTTCAAACTAGACGATGGAAACGTTTTGTCAGCTTCAAAACACTTCACGAAGATTTCTCCAACAATCTCCCCCTTTTTGATGGTGACAAAACTTTCCTGCAGATTTGGATAACTTTGACCTGCAAAATATTACTCAAACAAATATGGATATCTTATAAAGATAAATGGCTTAATGAATGATAATGCTAGAATCTGCAACCACAGAAATTAGGTTAGTCTTGCATGTGATAAAGCCATCCATAAGTTATCAATAATAGTTAATATAAGCAGTCAAGTCCAAATCCAAATTCAGTCCACATCCAGACACAAAAGTAAAGTCAAACATCAAAACAATCTTCAAACATCAAACCAATCCAAAAGTTCAAAAGTTGTAAAGATTCAAAGTTTTCAAATCTCGCATCTCTCCCCTTTTTTGTCAGCATAAAAAAGGTTGAGATGAAAATGGAGTAGAGTCAAGAATGCTTGGGAACACGAACAAGCTGGAAATCTCCCATTGACTGAACGATGCCTTCCAGCCTTTTCAAGTCTTCCTTTAGTTCTACAACATCCTCACCCTTAGCATTAGCCTGAATTTGAAGAGAAATGGCTTGGATCTGATCATTCAAGGAACCCGAAGAAGCTTGACCTGCATTATGCAAATTCTGAACTTCGCATCCCAGAGCATATATCTTACCTCACATTTCCAAAAGAACATCCAGAATTCTACGAAAATCTGCTGAATTATCGGTCTGCATACTGGCTTCGGCACGATTTGATGGAGTAAAGGCAGACGATGGTAGATCAGCATAATCACGCAGATTTGGCGATGACACATCATGTCCTTCCTCAGGAAATTGAGAGGCATAAATGTCCTCTGGTTTTGCTGGAGAGAGACTGACTCCCTCACTGGTAGCAGGATATGAGGACATTCCTCTTTTCTCTTGGTCTCCCCCTGTTTTCATGCCTTCATGTGGAGAAGAGTGTTCCTCATGTTCTCCTTCCTCTTAATCTCTTTTCTCTTCTTCTTCTTTTTCAACTCTTTCCTTCTCAGCATCTCTTTCTTCTTCTTCTCTCTCCTCTGTTTCTTTTTCCTCTGCTTCTTTCTCTTCTCTTTCTCTAGTCCTTTGTTTTGAGTCTTTCTTTGGAATAGAACGACTCAGATTCTTCAATGCCATTGCAGAAATGGTGATATTTTCCTCATCATCTTCATCTTCAATGATGAGAGCTCTTATTTTCTTGGTTGGAGCAACCATGGGCTCCTTCCCTTTTCTTTTTGATGCAGAAGAGATTTGATGAGTTTTGACTGGAGTCTTCTCCTTGAATTTCTCCAACGCCTTGCTTAGTTCCTTCAGACGACATTTTAGTCACCATTTTCAGTCCTACCACCATATGATCACATGATCGAGTACAAAGAATTTGTGGAGGCTGAATATTCAGATGTATGAATAATTTTGTCACAAGATCTGGATAAGGAAGTTGACCCCTGTCCTTCACCACTACTCTATACATGTGGAACATAACAGTGTGAGGAAGAGAAAATTTTTCCCCAGTGATGATGGCATACATCAGCTTTGCCTCTGAACTTGAAACATCAGTCTTGGAAGTTGATTTCGGTCTGAGGCAATTGATCACAATCTTGTGAAGCAGAATGTTAAACGCACTCATCCTCAAGTAGGAAATCTTTTTCTCTGTTCTTCTATCCCTAACAAGTTCCAATGTAGCACGAGCAATAGAAACATTGATAGGTTGATATCTTCCTCTCTCAACCCCAATGACATCCGCCAACATATCCATATCCACCACAAAGTCCCGATCTCGGACACTAAAGAGAATCTATTCGCATCCAAGAAACTAAGATTCGAATAGAAATAAGCGATCAATTCAAAGATGGGCTTCGTGGTGTCGAACGTAACTGCTCAAGTTGAAGAAAACTAAACTTTTCTCTCAAATTGACATTTACAGCATCAAGGAAATCAAAATCCACACTCCTATGGTTTATCACCCCGTGCTTTAATAGTTTTGAGTATAGAATCTTCCGTTCCTTCAATCTAAACAACTCTGTCCTTTTTCCTCGAATTTTCGCTGCAACACCCATTCTCATTTATAGGATTAAATCCCCCAACAGCGGATCACTTGGGATATTTGCAAGGGTTTCTTCAGCCAACCCTTTAGGAGCAATTCCCTAACTCTCTATTTTTCACAAAAAGATATATTCATTCCCATATCCTTTGTCCTTAAGAAATTCATCGATGTAGTTCAATGGAGTACCAGTCCTCTTTAAAGCACGATAAAGCTTATAAATAAAAGAGGGCATTCGAACTCTTACAGGATCTGCGTCTTCAATGATTTCTTCCTCTTGTTGATGATCAACACCTTGACGACTAGATGGTGGAGAATGACGTTGTTGGGAATGTTGTGGGCTCTGCTGCTGATTTGGAGACTCTTCTTCCTCTGTGAGATCGAAGTGCATAGGCCCCCACTCATTCGCCGTGGTCCCCTGCTTGCGATCCTCGAAGACTTTCTTGAAGACGACATCTTTTTCAGTTTTTGAAAGATTCATTGCTTGACTTTCCCAAGAAAGATGGCAACTTTTTCGAAGATTAAACAAGAGAAGAAAATAGGAATGGTAGATCGGTGCTTTTTAGGGTTTTGAAGTTAAGCGAAGAGAAATCGACTGTATATAACTCAGTCGAAAGAAGGGAATACTAAACGTCGTAAAGGAAAGTGAAAAGATGCCTTTAAAAAAAAAAATAACTGCCTTTTTCGGGAAAATGGTCATTTCAAAATTACTCATTTTTCCGAAAAGGAAACGATGCAATAGTCATGTCAATTAAAGATACCAATAATCAAACACGGTTGACGATCGTACCTTTTCAAGACGAGATTCAAGAGAGAGAATAACTTACAGTCAAAGTCTTGTATACTTACAGTCCTGAGTCTGAGAGTCTCTAGACTTTAACTTCTTCAACCTCAAAATGTTGAGTTTGGAATGGATGATTTCAAATTGATTTTTCTCCAAAGGCTTTGTAAATATATCCGCCAGTTGGTTTCTTTGAGCCAACAAACTGAATCGAAATTTCTCCATTTTGAACATGATCTCTAATGAAGTGATGTCGAATCTCTATATGCTTTGCTCTTGAGTGAAGAATTGGATTTTTGGTAAGATTGATTGCACTGGTGTTGTCGCAGTTAATCTCCGTGCATGAATCTTCAATTCCAAAGTCTCTTAGCTATTGTTTTATCCATAGAATTTGTGAACAACAACTTCCAAGAGCTACATACTTTGCTTCTGCTGTAGAAAGAGCTACTGTACTTTGCTTCCTTGAAAACCAAGACACTGTCCTACCTCCAAGTAGTTGATAGGTACCCGAGGTGCTCTTTCTATCAATTCTGCATCCGGCTAGGTTGGAGTGCGCGTCGAGTATCCAAGAAGAGTAAAGTCTCCCTTTTAGGATACTAGAGACCAAAGCTTGAAGTTGATGAAATATATTTGATAATACACTTTGCAGCATTTAAATGAGATTCTTTAGGATCTACTTGGAATCTGGCACAAATGCAAACACTAAACAAAATGTCAAGTCTAGAAGCTGTAGATAAAGAAGTGAGCCAATGACACTCCTGTATAACTTCTGACCGACTTTCTTTCCTCCTTCATCTTTGTCTATCTTTAAGGAACTTGACATTGGTATATCAGCCTTTTTGCAATTGTCCAGTCCAAACTTTTTGACAAGATCTTTAGCATACTTTTCTTGATGAATAAAAGTTCCTTCCTTCAGTTGTTTTACTTGAAGCCCGAGAAAGAAGGTTAACTCACCCATCATGCTCATTTCAAATTCACCCTGCATAGTCTTAGAGAATTTCTTGCATAGACTTTCATTAGGAGATCGACATATATTTGAACAAGTAGAAAACTTTTGCTTTCTCTTTTAATAAACAAAGTAGCGTCTACTTTACATTTTATAAATTTTGAATTAAAAACTTACTTAGCCTGTCGTACCAAGCTCGAGGTGCTTGCTTTAAACCATACAAGGCCTTTTTCAATCTGAATACTGAGTCTGGCTTTCTTGGGTCTTCAAACCCAAGTGGTTGCTCCACATAGACTTCCTCATGGATAAATCCATTCAGGAAAGCACTTTTGACGTCCATTTGGAATAACCTGAAATTCTTATAATAAGCAAATGCAAGTAATAATCGAATTGCTTCTAACCTTGCTACTGGTGCGTAAGTCTCGTCATAGTCTATCCCTTCTTCTTGCGTATATCCCTTGGCCACGAGTCTTGCTTTGTTTCTTATGACTTTTCCTTTCTCGTCCATCTTGTTCCTGAAAACCCATTTGGCTCCAATAATAGATTTACCTTTTGGTTTTGGAGTCAACTCCCAGACATCATTAATTCTGAATTGTCTGAGTTCTTCTTGCATAGCTTCAATCCAGCTTTCATCAGATAAAGCTTCATCTATGCTTCTGGGTTCTATTTTAGAAATAAGAGCCACAGCACTGGACTCTTCGCGCCTTTTGGATCTTGTGCGAATTCCTTCATTAATGTTGCCAATAATAAGATCTTTGGGATGACTTGACTTATGCTTCTAGTTGCTGGTTGATTTGTCAGGTTGATGATCACTTCCTTCATTTGAATCTTCAATAACCGTTTTTGCTTGGTCTTTCGTGAGTCTCGAGCTGCTTCTTGAGATTTAGACTTTGTAGAGTCTCGGAGCAGTTCAGATTCTTCAAGATGAGTCTGAATGGATTCATTTTGCATAGAATCTTGGAATTTAACATTCATTGATTCTTCCACAGATTAAGTCTTCTTATTGTAGACTCTGTACGCTTTGCTTGAGGTTGAATATCCAAGGAAGATTCCTTCATCTGACTTTTCTTCAAACTTACCAACTCGATCATTTGCATTTTTCAATATAAAACATTTGCATCCAAACACATGAAAATATGAAACAATAGGCTTCTTTCCTTTGAATAACTCATAGGGGGGTTTTTTTTTCTAGAATAGGCCTTAGAAAAACTCTATTAATAATATAACATGCTGTTGAAACTGCTTCAGCCCAAAATCGTGAAGAGATATTGCTTTCAATTAAAAGAATTCTAGCCATTTCTTGAAGAGACCTATTCTTTCTTTCCACAACTCCGTTTTGCTCTGGAGTATATGGAGAGGAGAACAAGTGCTGAAAGCCAGATTCATGACAAAATTTTGTAAAATCTTGATTTTCAAATTCACCTCCATGGTCTGTTCTTATACTTGAAATAACATACCCCTTTTCATTTTGAACCTTCTTAGCAAATTTTTCAAAGTAAGAGAAAGTTTCAGACTTACTTGTCAAGAAATACACCCAAGTAAATCGTGAGTAGTCATCCACAATTATTAGGCAGTATTTCTTACCTCCAATGCTCTGTGTTCTGGTTGGTCCAAAAAGATCCATGTGCAAAAGCTGCAGTACACGGTTAGTGGAAACTTGATTTATTGGTTTAAATGAATTTCTTACTTGTTTTCCCAATATGCATGGTGTACATAGATCGGACTTTTGGTATGATAAATTGGGTAGACCACGAACAAGCTTCTTTGCTGAAATTTTAGCTATCTGCTTCATATTAATGTGCCCAAGCTTTCTGTGCCATAAGCTTGCTTCATCTTGGATTGAGATTAAATATTGCGATTCATCTAGTTTCACATCCAAGAGGTAGATATTTCCATGTCTTCGACCCATGAATGATTGAGTAGAATCTTTACTAATTCCTGAACATATTCCCTCTTGAAAGTTGATTTTGAACCTAGTATCACACATCTGACTAACACTAAGTAGATTGTAATTGAGTCCTTCTACCAAAGAAACATTGCTTATTGTGAGATTTCCAATTTTTACAGTTCCAAATCTCACAATTTTTCCTTTGCTGTTTCCTCCAAATGAGACTTTTCCACCATTTACTCGAACAAGCTTTATGAAGCAATTTGAATCTCCTGTCATGTGTCTTGAGCATCCACTATCCAGATATCATTTTACCTTTTTCTTGATAGTGACCTGCATTTTAAAGAGAAACTCAAACTTTCTTTGGTACTCATATTTTCTTAGGTCCATTGGTGTTAGTATGATATGCGAGTTTTTGCCCATACCTTTTTAACAGGTTTCCAAACCATAGGACATTCTTTTTCAAAATGATCTGCACTATTGCACTTTGAACATCTGAGAGCATTGCGACCTCTTTGGTTTTTACAAAGGTCATTTTAAAATGATTTTTGTAAGCATCTCTTGTGGGTCTTTGTTTGATTCTTTCTTTCACTTTAGGAAAATCAATTAAATGAATGGTTTCAGCAGTCATTCCCAAACCAGATTTATTGAAATAAGGTCTTTGAACAGAAAGTATTTTTTCCAGTTTCTCAGATCCTATAGAAAATCTTTTGGAAATATTTGAGATATCATTTTTCAAGAATGCATTTTCTTTTAAAAGATTATCTTTACTTTCTTTAAGAGAAGAAACATTCTTGTCTAAACATTTCACTTTTTCTTTCAAAACATTTTCCTGTTGTTTTAGAGCAGAATTTTCCTTTTTAAGTTTGGAAATTCTTTTAAGTGAAGTCTTAAGACTAAAACACAATTCATCAATGTATTTTGAAACTTTAATAGGGATTTTGAAGTTACTCACCTCAAATTCGCTTTCTGAATCTGAATCTGTCTCGGAATTTGAATCTGAATCCGATTGTGCCATTAGACATGCATTGGCATAATCATCATCACTTTCTTTACACTTTGTATCACTCCAGGTTTCTGCTTTAAGAGCCTTTCGATACTTTTCAGCTTTTATTTTCTTCTTCCTCATAAGAGGACAGTTGGATTTGATGTGTCCCTTTTTCTTACATTCAAAGCATACTACATCTTTGTTTGATTCATCATCTTCAACAGACTTGGTATGTTGCTTTTGAAAACTTTGTTTCTTTGGATTGAATATTCTTCCTTTTCTGTTAAGCTTTCTGAATCTTCTAATCATGAGAGCAAGCTCCTCATCATCCATATCGTCTTCAGAATCTGTAACATCAGAATCATCATTAGATTTTAATGCAATGAATTTCTTACCTTTAGGGTCTTCGTCTTCATTGATTCGTTTCACTTCATAAGACTGAAGAGTCCCAACCAACTCATCAACAGATAGTGGCATGATTCTTTGTGTCTCTCTTATTGAGGTCTTTATGTGATTCCAATCATTGGAGAGTCCACGGAGTAGCTTGTTTACCTTCATGGGATCATAAATTGGTTGACCTTGATTTTCAAGATCATTCACGATTTCTGTAAAACGACTAAACATATCAGTTATAGATTCTCCTGATTTCATTTTGAAGGCTTCCTATTGACCGAGGAAAATGTTGATTCTAGTCTCTTTCACTCGATCGGTTCCTTCATAAGTAATATGTAATCTATCCCAGACTTCTTTAGCTGTAACACAAGAAGATATTCTATTATATTTAGTAGGTGATAAAGCACAATATAAAGAATAAATTGCTTTTGCATCAAGAGCTTGTCTCTTGATTATCTCTTCCCGAGTCATTTCACTAGACTCAACAGTAGCTTTTCCTCTCTCTGAGACAGGTGCAGCTTTAGAAATGATTCCTTTTTCTACAACGTCCCATTCCAGAGGATCCTTTGATCTTAGGAACGCCTTCATCTTGTTTTTCCATATGTTGTAATCCTTTCCATCAAAGTAAGGCGGTTTGGTATTGTTTTGCCCTTCTACTAGCCCTGGAGCCAACATACTAGCCATGGATCTTTAACTCTGAAGTAAAACACTTCAAACAAAGTGAGTACACATGCTCTGATACCAATTGAGATAGCTAGTATAAGCACCTAGAGGGGGGTGAATAGGTGTAAAAATAATTTCTCGAGATACGGAAGCGATACTAGGTAGACGATAGAAAGGGAGTTCTCTTTTGATTAACAAAATGAAATACGATCAAAGTAAAGTAAAGAGTAGGGAAGAGAAAATTGAACACAAGGTTTATAGTGGTTCGGCTCATTCCAAGCCTACGTCCACTCTTCCGCACTGACAGCCCACCGGTTGGATTTCACTATGAACAAAAGAGAAGTTACAGCACAGCTTTTCCTTGATTCCACAGTGTAGATATTCTACCACACTTCCTCGAGGATTCTCACGAATATAAACTCTCTTTTGTGTACAAGATTTCGCTCAACAAATGAATTGACTAAGAACAAGGAGTTTTAGACTTTGGAATTCTTCTATCGTGCACCTTCTCGAACAACTAGAACATCTTCCTTATATACTCCTTTATGCCATCATACCCGTTGGCACTTACCAGGGAATTCCTCCAATCTACCCGTTGTATGGAATCAATTAGGAAGATCATTCGAGCTATTAAAGGAACATGTCGATAGCCCATCAATCCTGTTCGCCCATACAATCAGGATCTCGGTTTTCACAAGTAGAACCTTCCAAGTATACTTTGTCAATCATCGGATCCTTAATCTTCGAGTCAATCGTGATCAAATGAAGGATTCCGTTATGTCATATCCAGCCAAGAGATCTTCTCCAGTCAATAAGGTCACATCCTTAATGAAACATTCAGTTCTGGATAGCCTTTCTTCAACGGATTAGAAACTGTTAATGAGGATAGACTTTTTGTCTTGAGTCTGGCTGTTCGGAGGTCTTTAGACGTTAAATAGCAGAGTCTACAAATCTTCAGACTAGACTAATGGAAACGTTTTGTCAGCTTCAAAACACTTCACGAAGATTTCTCCAACAACGTGAAGCAGCTTCGGCTGCTGCTTGGATGCGTGGAGGAAGCAACTCAAGTGCTGCTGGGCTTGGCAGCTACTTCGGTGGCCACGACTTCAAGAGGTCAACGAAGGAGCTCCTGTGAGCTTGCTGTTGACTAGGGAGACACGCAGCTTGGAGGAATTCTCGATGGGGTTGGGGTTTTGTGGTCAACAAGGAAGGATTCGAATGGTGAGTGTTGACTTGCAGGGGACAAAAGTTAGTGGAGGTGTGGGCTTCAGTTGTGGGGAATTCGGTGAAGAGGATTTCGTGGCAGTTGAAGGTGTTGGAGAAATCTTTGTGAAGTGTTTTGAAGCTGCCAAAACGTTTCCATCAGTCTAGTCTGAAGATTTGCAGACTCTGCTATTTAAAGTTTGAAGACCTCCGGACAACCAGAATCAAGACTCAAAGTCTATCATCATTGACAGTTTCTAATCCGTTGAAGAAAGGCTATCTAGAACTGGATGTTTCATTAAGAAAATAACCTTATCTACTGGAGAAGATCTCTTGGCTGGATATGACATAACAGAATCCTTTATTTGATCATGATTGATTCGGAGATTAAGGATATGATGATTGGCAAAATATTCTTGGAAGGTTCTACTTATGGAAACCGAGATCCTGATTGTATGGGCGAATAGGATTGATGGGCTATCGACATGTTCCTTTAATAGCTCGAATGATCTTTCTAATTGATTCCGTCTAACAGGTAGATTGGATGAATTCCTTTGGTAAGTGCCAACGGGTATGATGACATAAAGGAGTATATAAGGAAGATGTTTCAGTTGTTCGAGAGTGTGCATGATAGAAGAATTCCAAAGTCTGAAGCTCATTGTTCTTAGTTAATTCATTTGAGCGAAATCTTATACGCAAAAGAGAGTCTATATTCGTGAGAAATCTTAAGGATGTGTAGTAGAATATCTACACTGTGGAATCAAGGGAAAGCTGTGCTGTAACAACTCTTTTGTTCATAGTAAAATCCAGTCAGTGGGCTGTCAGTGCGGAAGAGTGGACATAGGCTTGGAATAAGTCGAACCACTATAAACCTTTTGTTCAATTTTCTCTTCCCTACTCTCTGCTTTACTTTGATCATAATCTGTTTTGGAGATCTTCCTTTCTATCGTCTACCTAGTATCGCTTTCGTATCTCGAGAAATTGTTTTTACACTTATTCACCCCCTTTAGGTGCTTATACTAGCTATCTCAATTGGTATCAGAGCCTGTGTACTCACTTTGTTTGAAGTGTTTTACTTCAGAGTTAAAGATCCATGGCTAGTATGTTGGCTCCAGGGCTGGTAGAAGGGCAAAGCAATACTAGACCGCCTTACTTTGATGGAAATTATTACAACATATGGAAAAACAAGATGAAGGCGTTTCTAAGATCAAAGGATCCTCTGGAATGGGACGTTGTAGAAAAAGGAATCATTCCTAAAACTACACCTATCTCAGAGAGAGGAAAAGCTACTGTTGAGTCTAGTGAAATGACTCAGAAAGAGATAATCAAGAGACAAGCTCTTGATGCAAAAGCAATTTATTCTTTATATTATGCTTGATCACCTACTGAATATAACATAATATCTTCTTGTGTTACAGCTAAAGAAGTCTGGGATAGATTACATATTACCTATGAAGGAACCGATCGAGTGAAAGAAACTAGAATCAACATTCTCCTCGGTCAATACGAAGCCTTCAAAATGAAATCAGGAGAATCTATAACTGACATGTTTAGTCGTTTTACAGAAATCGTTAATGGTCTTGAAAGTCAAGGTCAACCAATTTCTGATCCCATGAAGGTAAACAAGCTTATGCATGGACTCTCCAAGGATTGGAATCACATAAAGGCCTCAATAAGAGAGACACAAAGAATCATGCCACTATCTGTTAATGAGTTGGTTGGGACTCTTCAATCTTATGAAGTGGAACGAATCAATGAAGACGAAGATCCTAAAGGTAAGAAATCCATTGCATTAAAATCCAATGATGATTCGATGTTACGCATTCGAAGACGATATGGATGATGAGGAGCTTGCTCTCATGATAAGAAGATTCAGAAAGCTGAAACAAGAAGGAAGAAGATTTAATCAAAAGAAACAAAGTTTTCAAAAGCAACAGACTAAGTCTGTTGAGGATGATGAATCAAACAAAGATGTAGTCTACTTTGAATGTAAGAAAAATGGACACATCAGACCCAATTGTCCTCTTCTGAAGAAGAAGAAAGGAAAAGCTAAAAAGTATCGAAAGGCTCTTAAAGTAGAAACCTGGAGTGATACGAGTGTGAAGAAAGTGATGATGATTATGCCAATATATGTCTGATGGCACAATCGGATTCAGATTCTAACTCCGAGGCAGACTCAGATTCAGACAGTGAATTTGAGATAAGTAACTTCAAAATCCCTATTAAAGTTTCTAAATACATTGATGAGTTGTGTTTTAATCTTAAGACTTCTCTTAAAAAGATTTCCGAACTCAAAAGAGAAAATTCTGCTATAAAACAACAGGAAAATGTTTTGAAAGAAAAGGTGAAATGTTTAGACATGAATGTTTCTTCTCTTAGAGAAAGTGAAGATAATCTTTCAAAAGAAAATGCATTATTAAAAAATGATATCTCAAATGTTTCTAAAATTTTTTCTATAGGATCTGAGAAACTGGAAAAAATTCTTTCTGTTCAAAGATTTTATTTCAATAAATCTGGTTTGGGAATGACTGCTGAAACCATTCCTTTAATTGATTTTCCAAAAGTGAAAGAAAGAATTAAGCAAAGACCCACAAGAGATGCTTACAAAAATCATTTTAAAAGGATATTTTTTAAAACCAGTAGGTCGCAATACTCTCAGATGTTCAAAGTGCAATAGTGCAGATCATTTTGAAAAAGAATGTCCTATGGTTTGGAAACTTGTCAAGAAAGTATGGGCAAAAACCGCATATCATACTAACACCAATGGACCCAAGAAAATATGGGTACTAAAGAAAGTTCGAGTTTCTTTTTTAAATGCAAGTCACTATTAAGAAAAATGTAAAATGGTATTTGGATAGTGGATGCTCAAGACACGTGACAGGAGACTCAAATTGTTTCATAAAACTTGTTTAAGTAAATGGTGGAAAAGTCTCATTTGGAGGAAATAGCAAAGGAAAAATTGTGGGATTTGGAACTGTAAAGATTGGAAACCTCTCAATCAGCAACGTTTCCTTAGTTGAAGGACTAAATTACAATATGCTCAGTATCAGTCAGCTGTGTGATATCGGTTTCAAAATCAACTTTCAAGAAGGAATATGTTCAGGAACCAGTAAAGATTCGACTCAGTCATTCATAGGTCGAAGACATGGAAATATCTACCTCTTGGATGTGAAACCAGATGAATCGCAATGTCTAATATCAATTCAAGACGAAGCAAATTTATGGCACAGAAAGCTTGGGCACGTAAATATGAAACATATAGCGAAAATTTCAGCAAAGAAGCTTGTTCGTGGTTTACCCAATCTTTCATACCAAAAGTCTGATCTATGTACACCATGCATATTGGGAAAGTAGGTAAGAAATTCCTTTAAACCAATGAATCAAGTTTCCACTAATCGTGTACTGCAGCTTCTACATATGGATCTCTTCAGACCAACAAGAACTCAGAGCATTGGAGGTAAGAAATATTGCCTAATAATTGTGGATGACTACTCACGATTTACTTGGGTATATTTCCTGGCAAGTAAGTCTGAAACTTTCTCTTACTTTGAAAAATTTGCTAAAAAGATTCAAAACGAAAAAGGGGTATGTTATTTCAAATATAAGAACAGACCATGGAGGTGAATTTGAAAATCAAGATTTTACAAAATTTTGTGATGAATGGTTTTCAGCATGTGTTCTCCTCTCCATATACTCCAAAGCAAAATGGAGTTGTGGAAAGAAAGAATAGATCGCTTCAAGAAATGGCTAGAACTCTTTTAATTGAAAGCAACATCTCTTCACGATTTTTGGCTGAAGCAGTTTCAATTGCATGTTATATTATAAATAGAGCTTTTCTAAGGCCTATTCTGGAGAAAAGCCCCTATGAGTTATTCAAAGGAAAGAAGCCTATTGTTTCATATTTTCATGTGTTTGGATGCAAATGTTTTATATTGAAAAATGCAAATGATCAAGTTGGCAAGTTTGAAGAAAAGTCAGACGAATGCATCTTCCTTGGATATTCAACCACAAGCAAAGCGTACAGAGTCTACAACAAGAAGAGTCAATCTGTGGAGGAATCAATGAATGTCAAATTCCAAGATTTTATGAAAAATGAATCTATTCAGACTCATCTTGAAGAATCTGAACCTACTCCAGACTCTACAAAGTCTAAATCTCAGGAAGCAGCTTAGACTCTGAAAGACCAGCAACAAATGGTTATAGAAGATTCAAATGAAGGAAGTGATCATCAACCTGACAAATCAACCAGTAACTGGAAGCATAAGTCAAGTTATCCCAAAGACCTCATTATTGGCGACATTAATGAAGGAATTTGCATAAGATCCAAAAGGCACGAAGAGTCTAGTGCTGTGGCTCTTATTTCTGAAATAGAACCCAAAAGCATAGAAGAAGCTTTATCTGATGAAAGCTGAACTGAAGCTATGCAAGAAGAATTCAGACAATTCAGTATTAATGATGTCTGGGAGTTGCCTCCTAAACCAAAAGGTAAATCTATTATTAGAGCTAACTGGGTTTTCAGGAACAAGATGAACGAAAAAGGAAAAGTCGTAAGAAACAAAGCAAGACTCATGGCCAAGGGATATACACAAGAAGAAGGGATAGACTATGACGAGACTTACGCACCAGTAGCAAGGTTAGAAGCAATTTGATTATTACTTGCTTTTGCTTGTTATAAGAATTTCAGGTTATTCTAAATGGACGTCAAAAGTGCTTTCCTGAATGGATTTATCCATGAGGAAGTCTATGTGGAACAACCACCTGGGTCTGAAGACCCAAGGAAGCCAGACTCAGTATTCAGACTGAAAAAGGCATTGTATGGTTTAAAGCAAGCATATCGAGCTTGGTACGACAGGCTGAGTAAGTTTTTAATTCAAAATGGTTTTGTCAAAGGTAAAGTAGACACTACTCTGTTTATTAAAAGAGAAAGCAAAAGTTTTCTGCTTGTTCAAATATATATTGATGATATTATTTTTGAATCCTCTAATGAAAGTTTGTGCAAGAAATTTTCTAAGTCTATGCATGATGAATTTGAAATGAGCATGATGGGTGAACTAACCTTCTTTCTTGGACTCCAAGTGAAACAATTGAAGGAAGGGACTTTTATTCATCAAGAAAAATATGCTAATGATCTTGTCAAAAAGTTTGGACTGGAAAATTGCAAAAAAACTGATATACCAATGTCAAGTTCCTTGAAGATAAACAAAGATGAAGGAGGAAAGAAAGTTGACCAGAAGCTATACAGGAGTATCATCGGTTGACTTCTTTATCTTACTACTTCTAGACCTGACATTTTGTTTAGTGTTTGCATTTGTGCTAGATTTCAAGCGGATCCTAAAGAATCTCATCTAAGTGCTACAAAGCGTATTATCAAATATATTGCTTCAACTTCAAGTATCGGCCTTTGGTATCCTAAAAGGGAGACTTTACTCTTCTTAGATACTCACGCATGATTTGGCCAAGCGAGTTGATAGAAAGAGCACCTCGGAGACCACAATGCGATTTTGGAAGCGGGACAGTGTCTTGGTTTTCAAGGAAGCAAAATATAGTAGCTCTTTCTACAGTAGAAGCAGAGTATGTAGCTCTCGGAAGTTGTTGTTCACAAATTCTATGGATACAACAATAGCTAAGAGACTTTGGAATTGAAGATTCATGCACGGAGATTAACCGTGACAACACCAAGGCAATCAATCTTACCAAAATCCAATTCTTCACTCAAGAGCAAAGCATATAGAGATTCGACATCACTTCATTAGAGATCATGTTCAAAATGGAGAAGTTTCGATTCAGTTTGTTGACTCAAAGAACCAATTGGCGGATATATTTACAAAGCCTTTGGAGAAAAATCAATTTGAAATCATCCGTTCCGCACTCAACATCTTGAAGCTTGAAGAAGTTAAAGTCTAGACTCAGTTCGCACAAACATGGTTCTTGACTGTAAGTTATTTTATTTTCTCTTATATTAAATCTCGGAAAGGTACAATCATCTTTCTATCTTCAATTTCCGTGATAAGTGCAATTTGTCCTTTTCAAAAGGAGTTAATTTTTCTTTAAAAATGGCAGTTATCTATTTTTGAAAAAGGCGCTTATTTTTAAAAGAGGCATATTTTCACTTTCCTTTACGACATTTAGTATTCCCCTCTTTTCGATCGAGCTATATACAATCAGTTTCTCTTCGCTTAACTCCAAAATCCTAAAAAGCATCGATCTTCCATTCCTGTCTTCCTCCCTTGTTTAATCTTCGAAAAAAGTTGTCATCTTTCTTGGGAAAGTCAAGCAAGGAATCTTTCAAAGACTGAGAAAGATGTCATCTTCAAGAAAGTCTTCGAGGATCGCAAGCAGGGGACCACGGAGAATGAGTGAGGGTCCTACTCACTTTGATCTCACCGAGGAAGAGGAGTCACCAAGTCAGCAGCAGAGCCCACAACATTCTTAGTAGCGTCATTCTCCACCAACTAGTCCACAAGGTGTTCGTCATCAACAAGAGGAAGAAATCGTTGAAGACGCAGATCCTGTAAGAATTCAAAGGCCCTCTTTTATTTATAAGCTTTACCGTGCTTTAAAGAGGACTGGTACTCCATTGAACTACATCGATGAGTTTCTCAAAACCAAGGGATATGGGAATGAGTACATCTTTTTGCGAAAAATGGAGAGTTTGGGAATTGCTCCTAAGGGATTGGCAGAAGAAACCCTTGCAAATATCCCAAGTGATCCGCATGTTGGGGGATTTAATCCGATAGATGGGAATGATGATGACAAATTGTACAGCCAATTTCAACCGAGAATGGGTGTTGCGGCGAAAATTCGAGGAAAAAGAACAGAGTTGTTTAGATCGAAGGAACAGAAGAATCTATACTCCAAATTGTTGAAGCGTGGGGTGATAAACCCTAGGAGTGTGGATTTTGATTTCCTTCATGCTGTGAATGTCAATTTGAGAGAAAAGTTCAGTTTTTTTCAACTTGAGCAGTTCTGTTTTGACACCACAGAAGCCCATGCTAAATTAACTGCATACTTCTATTCGAATCTTAGCTTCTTGGATGCGAATAGAATCTCTTTCAGTGTCCGAGATCAGGACTTTGTGGTGGATATGGATATGCTGGCGAATGTGATTGGGGTTGAGAGAGGGAGATATCAACCCATCAATGTTTCTATTGCTCGTGCTACATTGGAACTTGTTGAGTGGTTTGAGCCGAGACATAGCAAGGGTGATGGAGCTGCAACACTATGTTGAATTGGAGGAATTGGTGGACAAAGCATCAAAGTTGAGTGGCAATTGAAGTTGGACCGAAATCACAAGAGTGGAGGAGGTTCAAATCAAAATTGGAGATCCAATTGGAAGAGAGATGAGAAGCCAAATTGGAGAGGAAACAACACCAAAACCGAAACTTCAAAGGAGAAGGAGGGGGACGGTAAAGGTGGAACGAATCCAATTTCAGGTAAAACCGAAAATCCTAATATTAGAACTCGTGAAATTAAATGTTTTAAGTGTTTGGGCAGGGGTCATATGGCGAATCAATGCCCTAATAGGAGGGTGATGATCATGATTGGACATGGTGTTATTGAGTCCGAAAGTGAAAGGGAAGAAGAGGATGATGAGATGCCACCATTGGAGGATTGTAGTGATGGAGAAGTGGCTATAAAAGAAGACTTATTGGTAGTTAGGCGTTCTCTGAGTGTGCAAGTGAAGGAGGAGGAGCATCACCGACAAAGAGATAATTTATTTCATACAAGATGTGTGGTGAATGGTAAGATCTATAGTATGATAATGATGGAGGTAGTTGTGCGAATGTGGCAAGTTGTATTATGGTGGATAAGTTGGGTTTGAAGACGACAAAGCACCCTAGGTTTTATAGACTTCAATGGTTAAATGATGGTGGTGAGGTGAAAGTATCGAAGCAAGTTCAAATTCCATTTGAGATAGGGAGATACAAGGACGAGGTAGAGTGTGATGTTGTACCTATGCAAGCGGGTCATATCTTACTTGGAAGACCATGGCAATATGATCGAAAGGTACATCATAATGGGTATACTAGTCGTTATTCATTGATGATGAATCAAAAGACTTATACATTGGTACCAATGACACCTAGTGAGGTGTATCAAGATCAATTAAAGTTACAACAAGAAGCCGAGAGAGAGAGAAAAGGTGAGAAATCCGAGGGCTTGCGTGGTGTGTCTGAGACGCAAGGAAAAGGAGAGGCCGAGAGAAAGATTGTGGTAAAAACCGAGGGAAAAGAAGAGAGGAAAAAAATAGGCATAATAATTTTTATGCAAAATCAAGTGAAGTGAGGAGAGCTTTAGTTCTAGATCGACCAATGCTTATACTTGTGTACAAGGAGGTTTTGTTTTCTACTAATGATCTTGACCCAAGTTTGCCTAGCCCTATTGTGTCTTTATTGCAGGAATTTGAATATGTCTTTCATGATGAACTTCCTGGAGGGATACTACCGATTCGAGGCATAAAACATCAAATTGACTTGATTCCTAGTGCGCCATTACCTAACCCACCCGCATATCGAAGCAATCTCGAGGAGACAAAGGAACTTTAGCGGCATGTTAGCGAACTATTGGAACGGGGGTATGTGAGAGAGAGTCTTAGCCTGTGCGCCGTCCCTATTTTGTTGGTGCCAAAGAAGGATGGAACTTGGCAAATATGTGTCAATTGCTGAGCAATCAATAATATTACGGTAAAGTATCGACATCCTATTCCTAGGTTAGATGACATGTTGGATGAGTTGCATGGTTCTTGCATTTTCACTAAGATCGATTTGAAAAGTGACTATCATCAAATTAGGATGAAAGAAGGTGATGAATGGAAAACTGCATTTGAGACCAAGTATGGATTATATGAGTGGTTAGTCATGCCATTTGGATTAACTAATGCACTGAGCACGTTTATGCGACTTATGAATCATGTTTTGCGTGCTTTTATTGGTTGATTTGTGGTTGTCTATTTCGATGACATCTTGATATATAACCGAAGTCTTGATGACCATATTGAGCATGTGCGAGCTGTCTTGTAGGTTTTAAGGGCCGATCAATTATACGCTAATCTAAAGGAGTGCTCTTTTGTTACTAACAAATTAGTATTTCTAGGATTTGTTGTTAGTGCTGATGGTATACAGGTTGATAAAGAAAAGGTCAAAGCAATTCGTGAATGGCCAACGCCTAAGACCATAGGAGAGGTCCGTAGCTTTCATGGATTGGCGAGTTTTTATCAACGATTTGTGAGAAATTTCAGCACCATTGCCGCACCTTTAACTGAGGTTATCAAGAAGCACATGGGTTTCACGTGGGGAGAAGAGCAAGAGAAAGCATTTAATCTGCTAAAAGATAAGTTAACTAATTCTCCTTTGTTATCTTTGCCGAATTTCAATGCTACTTTTGAGATAGAGTGCGATGCTTCTGGTACAGGAATTGGAGCCGTGTTGATGCAAGGAGGGCGTCCCACAGCTTATTTCAGTGAAAAATTGAGTGGAGCAACATTGAATTATCCTACCTATGATAAGGAGATGTATGCTTTAGTGCGAGCTTTGGAGACTTAGCAACATTATTTATGGCCAAAGGAGTTTGTGATCCACATTGACCATGAGACCTTGAAGTACTTGAAAGGGCAGCAAAAGTTGAATGAAAGACATGCCAAATGGATGGAGTTCATCGAGACTTTTCCATATGTGATCAAGAACAAGAAAGGTAAGGAGAATGTGGTAGCCGATGCACTTTCTCGAAGGTATGCAATTCTAACTATTTTAGAAGCAAAGTGTCTAGGTTTTGAGCATATCAAGGGCTTATATATTGATGATGATGACTTTGGGAGAGTGTATGAAGCATGTGAACACGCTGCATTAGATAAATTTTATAGGCATGAAGGTTATCTTTTTCGTGAAAACAAACTATGTTTGCCTAAGTGTTCTTTGCATGAATTGTTGGTGCGAGAAGCGCATAGTGGTGGTTTAATGGAGCATTTTGGCATTAATAAGACTTATAAAGTGCTGCATGAACATTTTTATTGGCCACATATGAAGAGAGATGTCACATGTGTTTGTGAGAAATGCATTGCTTGTAAGCAATCGAAATCTACAACTAAACCGCATGACTTGTATACACCATTACCTATTCCAATGCATCCTTGGACTGATATTTCTATGGATTTTGTGTTAGGATTGCCTAGGTCTAAGAATGATAGAGATTCTATTTATGTGGTTGTTGATTGGTTTTCAAAGATGACTCATTTTATACCTTGTCATAAAACTGATGATGCATCTCATGTTGCTGATTTGTTCTTTAGGGAGGTTGTACGTTTGCATGGCATGCCTAGATCGATTGTTTCAGATCGAGATTCTAAATTTCTTAGCTACTTTTGGAAAACATTGTGGAAAAAACTAGGATCACGGTTGTTATTTTCTACTACTTGCTATCCACAGACCGATGGTCCAACTGAGGTAGTTAATAGAACTTTAGGGGTATTGTTGTGTGCTATTATTAAAAAGAACATAAAATCTTGGAAAGATTGTCCACCACATGTTGAATTTGCATATAATAGGAGCATGCATTCTGCTACTAAATTTACACCATTTGAGGTTGTCTATGGTTTTAATCCATTAACTTCGTTAGATTTAACCCCTTTACCTGTTGATGAGCGTGTGGATTTAGATGGAGCAAAGAAAGCTGAATTTGTCAAGGCGTTGCATGAGAAGACGCGCACAAATGTTGGCCGCAAGACTGAGCAATATGCAAGGCAAGCCAACAAAGGGCGCAAGGAAATGGTGTTTGAACCCGGTGATTGGGTTTGGGTTCATATGCGCAAAGAGAGATTTCCTGAGCAGCGGCATTCTAAGTTATTACCGCGAGGGAATGGACCATTCATGGTTTTGGAAAGAGTTAACAATAATGCCTACAAGCTTGATCTTCCAGGTAAGTATGACGTTAGTGCCACATTTAATGTTTCTGACTTGACTTTTTTTTATGCCAGTGATGATTTGAGGGCAAATCCTTTGCACGGGGAGGGAATGATGTGGACATCGAGCCATATCGAGGAGGAGGTGCTAGGGACCCATTGTCTATTCCTACTGGTTCAATTACTCGAGCGCGGGCCAAGCAATTCAGGCAAGCTGTTGGCGTCATGGTTCGTGATCTTTGGCGTGGAAATGACCTTGGATCAAATCTTGAAGAATCTTGGAGATCTTGGGGCAATTTGATTAGTTGGTCATCAAATATTTGATTGACCATCAAATATTTGATTGACCAAGTCAAATAGGAATATTCTTATTATTTAAGAATATTCTAGAATAGGAATATTCTAGAATATGATGCATTAGATTTTTAGGGTTTGTGTGGCTGTTAGATAGCCTATATAAAAGAATTGCCAAATTTCTTTTGGGGATAGATATTTTATTTTTGAGGAAAAAGTTGAGAGATTCTCTTCTATTGTTCTTTTGAGGACTTGACCTAATCAAGATTCTCTTGTGGCGGTTGATTCGACTTATCGAGCGAGATAGCGAATTCTTTCGCTCGTGGCGTCTATAACTTTGGTTGGTTGACACGCGTTCGTCAACAGGTCACGTTCATACCGAGGTTGCCAATCACAGGTTTGATTGAAGGTCAAGGTTTGCAATTCGCACCATCTGGGCCTTCGTAGAATGATCCTTCTGCAATGATTCACATCAATATGTCAAATTAGAAGAGCTTGTGTTAGATTTTGCTAGTATTATTGTGATTCCTACGTATATCGATTCTCTGAGGAAGCGGGAGAAACTGAGTGCCTACTGTTGTGAGTAACTTAGAGAAATCCCTAGCTCAATTTGGGATTTACAGAATTTGCAACATTTGGACATTAGTGGTTCTAGGATTGAAAAGCTTCCTTGTGCTATCGGAAGGTTAAAAAATGTGTGCACCATAAGTCTCTGATCATGCCTTGTCTAAAAAAGCAATTCCAAGTGGAATCCATGACTTATCTTTGCCCGAGATTCTCTATATCACTTGCACGCTGATATCTAACCCGTTAAAAAGCATTCGGAATGTTTCTTCTCTCCAATGCCTTAGTCTATTGGGCTATAACTCAAGGCCTGGACCTAAGGGATTGTGACAAGCTTCGGTCACTACCAGAGCTTCCTTTAAGCTTGACATATATGTTGATCTCTTGTCAGAGTCCCAGGTTGCCCCAGCTTTCTAGCCTAATCCACCTAGAAAATCTCCATTTTAAGGCATGCCATCTGCTTGAAGAAATCCCTGAGATTTCCTCGAGTCCCTTGAAACTTTGTATTGAGGAGTGTGATAAGCTGATATTGCTTAAGCTCGATAGATTCAAGTACTTGGAAGAGTTTTCAATAAAAAAGTGTAGTTCGATTGAAAGATTGGACCTTTCACAATTAATTTGTCTTAAAGGATTATGCGCCCAGCATTGCAATAACCTAGTTGAAATTCAAGGCCATGATAATTTGGAGTTCTTGGAGGGCATATTAATATGTGACTGCAATTCCATTAAAAAGCTTCTCTATCCAAAAGCATGGTGTTTGAAGGAATTACGGGCCATCAGGTGCAACAATCTAGTCGAAAATTGAGGTCTTGACGACGTGTAGTTCTTAAAAAATTGGATATTACATGACAATGGAGACTTTGCCAAGTTTGACGGGATGTGAGAAGTTACGATCTCTACTAATTAAAGACTGCAAGAAACTTAGTCAGCTTCAGGGAATTGTAAAGATGGATTTAGATCTTTTGGATATTCAAGGTTGTGACCCATTGGAAACGCTGATGAAATTATCTAGAACATGCGTCATTGGAAATTACAACAGAGATCTATCTCGATCTCTCTGTTGAAATATTATATTACAGTGATAATGATGTGATGAACCTTATACCCATATTACAATAGTGAGACGAGTCATGTTTCCTTGACAGAGGTAAATAAGCAGTAAACTATCATTTTTCTTCTAATATTCATGGCGTACTTTTCATCACTATCTTCTTTTGACAAGAAGGTTTTCCATGACTGGGTTTTGCACTTCCCTAAATTGCTAGTATTACATAATTGAAGGAGCAAGGGTGGTTGGTCATAGAAGCTAACATGATGTTTCAGCCAAGATCAAAATATAGACCCTAATGTCAATAGAAGGCATTGGTTATCTAGTAAGATTTTCCATTGTTGAACAGCCAGCGTGAGCGAATGGAGTAACACTTTTCTTGAAGCTATATTTTTTAAGAATGATTTGCTCCACACCTGGTATCTATTTGATTTATTTTGGAGACTCTGGATTTGCCAACATATATTTTTATTGTTGATTACATTATCGCAATGTTTTTCATTTTATCCTTGCATTGGCAGCTTTTGTAGACTGCAAACAGATTAACGACTTGTGAAGCAAGAATGAAAATATCAACATAGCTCTTTGTAAACTTGGGAATTGAATTTTTCATCTAGAGGCTAATGATTTTTTGCTACTCAATATTGTAAACTATGGCAAGTATCCATTTTCCCTATGTTCAAAATTAATATTTTCTTTGAAAAAAATCCTTGGCCATTTTGAGTTCCTTTGTGAGTTCTGTTATGTGTCAAATTTGAGTAATGGCAGATACCCGTTGGGGATAAACACATTTCAATTTTCCGTGATGAACCCTGGCAAGTTTCTTATTGTTCCCTAGATGTTCCTCTTGAACCTTCTAGATAAGCATTATTCTAGTAAGTACAAGGAACTGAGCTAAAATAAAAATCAAAATTCAAGTATTTTTGGTTGGTGATTAAAAAAAATGAAGATTATTTTTGGCTAGTCTCTCATATATGATTCTAGACTGCCTATTCTTAACCTACAGTCAAATTATTATTTTGAAAGATTATCAAGCAAGGTAAATTGGTACTGCTTCTACGACAAGTCTGGTTGGTCTATGTGATGATCAAGGCTTACTTTGGGACTTCAATTTGATGAGCTGTATCGATGATCTTTTGCATAATTGGGACAAATTTTTTGCCCTTTCTATGAAACACGTGGGGACGAGGAGCTCAAGAACTGGTTAATAAGTCTGCATCCCATCTGATCCTATTGTTGTCATGGAATCGTTTTATCACATGATTAATCTGAGTCTGGCTAACTTGGCTAAGGAACTTCAAATTCCATGCTAGAGATCGATCAAAATGAAGAAGATATTTTGCAAAGGAGGCATCAGCAACAGCTGAGGACCATCTTTTGTGCCAACCTTGAAGAGGCTCATGGGCCAACTAGAGTGTGTTTAGGAAGTTTTGATGCTTGTGAGGATCCAAAACACTATATTTGATCTCAACAGCACATGCCTGTATGATTTAAACGTTGTATTTTCAGTTGAGTTTGCTTTTGGTATGCTCACGAGGTTCAACCTCTCTGTCAATCAAATGTGTAGCTGCTGATTCTTTTTTATGTCACCCTGATGCAAAGGTGTTTGATGCCGTTGCATTCTAACATTATCACACCTAAATTCAATGAGGCTCTGCAGAGGGAGGTATGCACTACTAGTCGTACCATAACAATGAAAAGGTAACTTGTGTGCTTATACCATATGACCTGTGGAATTTCACCTGAAAATTAGTAAGCAAGTTTTCTGAGAAGAGATGGGAAATAGGCTCAATATCATTTTATTGAATAGTTGACCCAGCTCCTTGTTGTTTGCATGATGACAGTCTCCTCCATTTCTTTCGATTTATCAATGTGATACTATCCTTTGAATGTTGTCATATAGGATTTGATTTATTTTTTTATATATATAATTCGATAAGCTCAATTCTCATGAGATGTCGACTTTGTAAAGTTGAAATTCACCTCCTAGCAAATTATCATGTACCGCTGATTTTGTTAATGGGATATTGCAAAATAACCAAGTAACAAATTCATCTTTCTATTCTGCAGTTTAGGCACTTCCATCTTTTCAGCATAATTTTATTAACATCAATTATGTTCCTAACCACAAACAAGGAAAGTGTTGCTAATTGCTTTCGTCTCCAAAGCCTATTGTTTTCTTTTACATTGGCCAGCTGATGAGTTTTCTGTACATTGTTGTCCAACTGCAATTGGGGCAAATGATGCTTTGTGCATTTGTACCTTGTCTTTCACGGTGTATATTGTGATGCTTCGATCTTAGTTATCTTCATTCATTAATAATTAGTAAATCCTATCCTTCTTGTGTAGATTCAACCTACATTTCATAAAATTTAGATAACATCCCCAAACATCACAGGAAGGAGATGTGGGCAGGAACAAGATGTGTCTTGAGACGTTATGGAAAGGAGTTCCAAAGTTCTTCGCCATTGGTGCTTATAATGTGCTCCATGTTGTTGATATTCTTCAAGGATTCATGATATAAAGTGACCTCTTATAATGTCTAGTAGTCCTTTGCAAGCTTTGAAATCGTGCTAATAACGCCGAATTTCAAAATGCTTTCAAGAGGACCGCATATGTGCAGGTGGCTCTGTATGTGAAGTTAAGCATATGGCAAGGTTTATCAAAAAGATTACTGTTTAGATGTCCCCTTCAAGCTGCGATTTTTGTCAATGTGGGAGACTTCTTCATGGAAAAAGCGAATGTCATGGAATCAGCAAATAATCTATCAATTGCAGGCAAGATTTTCAGCAAAAAGATTCCCAAAAGAAAGTACTTTCTCAGTTGGAAGAATTTTGAGCAGGAAATAAAAGTGTTTCGTCAATATACAATCATCTCTCAGCCTCGAGAAGTTCATGTATCGGCGTTTTGCAATCATTGTAAGTGTGTAATCTCAAACTTGATTCCTTTAAGCAGGAATCTATAAAGCAGAGTATACACAGCCGTACATTTTCCATACCTGGAACCAAATTTTCTTTGGCTTTGGCTACAATTGAAGTGGATAAAAATGTCAAGAATAATCTCTGGAAAGGTGAAAGTAGCTCCTCTCAATGTTTATACTCATTTGGTTTAGACAGAAACACTGGAGGGGTCATCCAATTAATTAGTACTCGGACCATAGTACACCAAATTGTGGTCATTAGTCATCATTCAAGTTTAAATCGAAGCAATTTCTTTGGAGCTACTCTCAGATGTCCCTCTTTATCGTACAACATTACAATGGTGGAACTTTAGTAGTTGAAAGCTACTCGCATCATAGAGTCTGATTCGCTCGTTGTCTAGCTGAACTTTCAGTCAATACTTTCTGGAGCTAAGATGAGGCCAAGTAACTTTAAGTCAATACTTTCTAGAACCCTTGTTTGATACAAGCCTTGAACTTGCCCTCGACCGAATAAAAGCTTGTATCTGGCCAGCCTCCTCTTCCTCTGCTTCTCGGGGTCATTCCACCACGACACTTTTATCGACTTCTAAAATGTAAGAAATAGGCAAAGCCAAAGTCTATTTTGACTTCTGACATCAGGTTTGTCTATTTCCATCCCAAAGACAATGGTAGCACATACAATCTGAACCTCTCTAGTATGCCATTTCTTTTGAACAGCTACTCTTTGACGGGCTACTAATCTAGCATGATTGTACACCGTCTTTATATGGCACTTCTCTTGTGACATCAACACATTCACTCTTCAAAAGGCCATATACTATGCCACAAAAATTAGCAAAATGATTCTTTAGCAGCTCCCCAAGCTACTTCAGTGGTTCCTTGGTCTTAGCTATGACCTCATACTTTAGATTTAGCTATGACCTCATACTTTAGATTTAGTCTGTCAAAGTTCGTGTCAAGAACAAGAGCATAGGGAACCCCAAGAGCCTTTAGGATATCCTGTAATGGACATATAATTCAATCAGAATAGATAGATTATTTCAACATAATCAGGCGATTAATATGTAATTCAAGTACCTCGCGAACTGACTGAGTGGTAGTTGCAGTTAAAGCCATCACTGGGACATTCGAAAAGTCCTACTCAAAACATCCCAGTCCCCCGTAATCTGGACAAAGTGTCCCTATAGACTACAATAATGACAACCACGAAAGTGACAACCAATGAGCTTTCTACGTTAATCAATCAAATGCACAAGAAAAGCTCAAACCAGCAACACGTTCCTTTCATGAGATCAAACTGGCAGAGGAAATCCATTTAAAACCTTGTAAGAAACACAATCAATGATCACATGATTGAACCTTTGCCTTTCTCAAGTCGTTAACGTTAAGTATAAGCGTTAATAGAACAAACAGGGACACAAGAACCAGCTTAAGAGACTGAGTATCGTGCCAAACATAGAGAGGAGAATGGATCATTATCCAAGCTTATGCCAATTCCAATTAGTCTAGGAAGTGATTTCTATTGGAGCTTATTTAAGTTGTGTGCTCTTTACTCAATATAATGAACAATGTGCTGCTAAGTGTACCCAAACAATGGAACCTAAATCTTTTCATCAAACATGGAACCCTGAATTCTGTTATATTAGAACTTCACAGGGTTCTGGGCTTCAGTAGGTCTAGTGTAACACCGAGAAACACAGAAAAATGCAGAAAAGTTTGGAAAAAGAGTTTAAGTTAGCATATATAAAAGTTAACTTGCTTATATTTATCCGGAACAAGGACAACAATTTTGCAGTGACATCACAAATAATTAGTCCTTCTGAAGTGATTCTACCATGATCTTTCTTCATGTACTAAGGCATGCCAAAGATTACGCATACCTCACGCAATGTGCCTCATCAATAACAAAACCAGCTAGTGGTGCATGCAATGCATGATGGTCAGATACAAAATATATACAAAGAACCTTTTAAGAAAAATTATTATGCATCAGAAACAATACCTTTCTATGTCAATATCTCAAGAAATGATGGGTTTCCCACAATCCTTTCGGAAGTTACATACAATAGCTTGCACAATGGTTTATCTTTTCTGAAAAGGTCGCGTAGCAGAAGTGGATATTAATAATTTGACAGTCACAACACAACATAAATCACAAGCTTTCGTTTACACAAAACATTCCTTTCAATGATGCTTGATTCCGCAGCTTGCAAATCATCCCAATCCTCAGAGTCTTGCATGGTTTCAACAAGTTCTGCTAGGAAGACATTGACACAGTGATAAACTCTTGACCCTCGTCACCTTAACAGAACTAAAAGAAGAAAGAGATGATTTTGCAAGAGCCATGGAAAACAAGAGATCAAATAAATACTATCCACAATAAGTATTCTACACTTAGTTCAGTGTGACACGGTATTGGTATTTTCGCAAGACACCCATAAGCAATTTGCAGTAAATTTAGAAAAAAGCCAGATGGTTCGCTTGTCAATAGGACTACTCCGCCAAACCCACAAAGAAACAGGGGAAGAGATTAATGGTCAACGCTTAACAAACCAAAATCCGGTCCATTCAGATCCAAAGTAGACTATTATTCCATAGCCATCGCCAGAATGACTAAACGCAATGAATCTCCTTAATTAAGAATATGCACATTCAATCAAATGCACAAATTATCCGCGCAACACAAGCAATTAAAGTCATTCCCCGATGACCAGATATCACGCAATTTGGCCCAATAATGAAGAAAAAACCACCATCATCCGAAGTAACCTAAGCACATCAAGCTCGACCAGTGCCGGACATTTCGCTCGTCAGTAGGACTGCTACTTCACTAAACTCGCTCCGATCCATTCAAACCTAAAGCAAGACGATTCCACAGCCATCATCATCATCGTGGGGATGATAGCTACCTCCATGATCTCCGCAACCGCTAATTAGCATAAGAATGCACAACGAAATAACGATTCGAGTCACCGTAGAGCGCGAAACGAGATGGTCCGAGCACTTGTTGGCGGACTGCTCGTCGAATCCAAACTCGAGAGCCAAGCTCAGCAACTGAGCTTTCTCTACTTCCGAGCCCCTCTCCCTCCACGGAATGTTCAATCGAGCGATTCGATCGATTGATGGTGGCCGAGTTGGAATTCAATCGAATCGATCCGTAGTCTCGAATCGAATTCGAGCGAGCTCGAAGTGCTCTTGTTCCAGAACCTTCCCAGCGATGGCGGGATTGATGTTTTTCATTTTCCATTTTTGTGCACCGGAGAATGGGGGAGATCGGAGCCATATCTTTCAGTTATTTTTTTTGAAAATTCCGTTTTCGCCCCCCAAGTTTGTTTAAGTTCTATTTTTGCTCCACCTCTTCTAAGTTTTTCTGGTTTCATTTGATCCCCTCGGGTTCGTTTGGTGTGAAGGCTCCCTTTGCAAGCGTGAGACTTGCATGGGGTTACTAGAAGTTTTTGGGCGCGTTTGTAACGTTTCGTTCAAAATTGTTTGAAGAAACATAAATAAAAACTATTTCTCGTCTTAATAATTTTTTCTACGTGAAAGACGCGTTTTATAAACTCGTCATTAAAATAAAAAATGAATAAAAACACGTTTGGTAAATTTATATTTTTTTTTTATTTTTTTTTTTTTTCCTTTCTTTTTTCTTTTTTTCTTCTTTTGGCCGGTCGCCGGTCTCCGGTGATTGGCCGACGGGGGCCGGCGGCCTCGCCTAGATCCGATGAGGCTGGCGACGCTCCGGCGAGGTCGCGACTTTCGACAGCGTCGCCGGCCCTCAACGGCCGGCCGTCGACCATGGCCGAGGCCGGTGACCGGCCAAAGGAAAAAGAAGAAGAAAAGAAGAAGAAGAAAAAGAGAAGAAAAGAAAGAGAGAGAATTGTTCTTCAAGAAGTGTTTCTGAACAGAAAAGTAACTTTTTTTTGTTCTAATTTTGTTCCGGGAACAAAAAACAGTTTTTTGAATGAAAACGCAAACAAACGCGTTTTTGTTGCCTTCCCAGGAACAAAAAAACGAAATTTTGTTCCCAGGAACAAAAAACGAAATTTTGTTCATAAACAAAAGAAAAGAACATTACATGCAGCCCCTTAGATTTCCAAGACGTATCTCAAATTTCTTTTCTGTTGCTGTTTATCTACTAAACAAACAATCGGCAAGAACATTACATGCAGCCCCTTAGATTTCCAAGACGTATCTCAAATTTCTTTTCTGTTGCTGTTTATCTACTAAACAAACAATCGGCAAAGTAATAGCTTTTTTCTGACCAAAAAAAGAAGAAGAAAAGTAATAGCTTTTTCTTTAATTTACATTTTTACCTTTATATATATTAATATACATGTTTCAATGGAATGATATACAAAATTTTTGGAAAAATAGATTTTCCAACACTACTTTATTGTTTGGCAAAAAAAAAAAAAAAAAAACTACTCTATCGTGCCTAAAACATCATGATTATAATAGAAATCTCAGAATTTAAAACTCTCTTTTGTGGGATCAATCCTGCATTCAACGTGGATAGTTGGATAAAGAGGGTAAAAATGCAATCCGCCAAACCTGTTCTGCAAATTCAATTTTCTATTGTAACTTTTAGACATTAAAAAAAAGTTATGGATGCAAATGTGATCAAATATCTGATCGAGAAAGGTTATGACAAAATAAAGAAATTACTAACGCATAGGTTGAAAACTTTGCAAAGTGTAAATAAAGTTACAATCAATTTAATATTTTACTGAAGTACACACAAGAAGTTCACTATTAATAAGTAGACTACTATATTTATGGAATATTGTGAACCATAGGCTCAGAGGATTTACGACCTCCAAAAAAAAAAATTTACACTCTCCAAAGAAAAGTTATCCAAGGATATTTCACAGATAAATTACTACGGTAAGAACAACAACGTACGCCATAGGAAAATTACAACCTATTGAGTAATTTACTAACAATCTGAGAAAAAAAATATCACAAACTTAGACAAGTTTTTTTTTTCTGGTTATATATTCCAAATCATGAGATACACGAAATTTAAGTAACAAAAGGAAAAATACATCAACTAGTAAATTATTATTAATTAGTATTATTACGGATATCAAAGAAAGATCATAATAAATTAGATGGATCCGGTCCGTTTTGCCCTCTCATGTGGTCATTGTTGACTGTTCAATGATTCCGCCAATCTTTAGGTGGCCTTGGGTTGCGAAGAGTATGGTTGTTCTAATTTTAATAATGGTATGCCATAACTTTCTTTCTTTCTTTGCCTTTTTCTCCATGCATAGTGGTGGTGTATACTTAGAGAGCGCGTTTGCGATTCTTTGCATGAAATAACAGCTTGATGATAAGCTAGTGTGAATTTACTCCGAAATTTGCTCACTCACATGTTGGATCAGATCGAATCGAAAATAGTCTAACCCAAATAGATCCAAACAACCTAACCCATTTTCATGCAATGCAAGTCTAATGATCCATGCTCAACCCAGTACTACTCAACTCATACTCGACCCAACTTATATTACTAAGACACTTTCGTTTTTAATTAAATCTAAGAAAACTCATGCTCAAATTGAAGTCGGAGTTCAAGATCGAGCTTATCGCGATAGTTACGAGCACAAACAAGATGAATTTTCCAACAAGTGATTAGAAAGTCCTAGAAGCATGGTACAATTTTTAAATTCTAGAAATAACACAATAGATAGAGATTTGCGAAGACAAAACAAGAATGTCCAGTATTGTCTTCTTTTCTAATTTTCTCCAATACCATACATTAGAACCCATGGTTATGTACCAGAATCACTTCCCATTGCTTAATATTCATATGAAAACATTTTCATCCTTAAGTTCACAACCTTCTCACAGTGCTAAAAAAAGCATATTAGAAGATCATGTTAAAGCTTAAAATTTGACATATGGGTCCACCTTTTACTTTTAGTTGGTGGAACCATTGACGAAAGTGCATGGGGTTGTTCTCTAAACATTGTCTCCACTTTCTTCTACATACAATCTTTACACAGCAGAGAATGTTAACATTCACTAACCTAGTAACATAAACGTTTACCCCCTCCAGTGGGCATAAGAATAAAGCAATCTGACATGGCTACAGGAGCTTTGCAAGCCTAATGCCGCATTGGTCGAAATGCCTTGTTTCCAAATATGACAACATTTGCCAATTCTATGTCATCCAAGGTTTGCAATTCCTCATAACTCAAGAGTCCCTTGGTTGGAAGTCGAAATCCAAGAGCAATGTCTTTTATTTGAAACTGACAAAACTAACGATATTGAACCTTGAGTGACAGTGCTTTTACAGTCCTTCAAAATAAGCCTCTTCAGCACAGTAATAGTTTCTGACATGGATTGTTGTGAAAAATGAAATTGTGCGCAAAGAAATCACAAGCCTTCATTTATGCAAAACATTCTCATCAATGATGATAGATTGCTAAGTTCCACACTTTAATGATCGCTATGCTCTCAAGGTATTTGAGAAATATAGGTATCTGTACATCATCCAAAACTGAAATCAACTTCTTTATTGACTAAAGAGTTCTAATATCTCATTTTGGATCTTGAAGATTGTGCAAGTAATTGGCAAAAGTTATGAGTGTCTATTGGACATTTGATTGGATGAGAGGCTCCATAAGCAATTTACTAAATGCTTTTGTGCATGTAAATTGCGGAGGTCCTTTGCTACGTGCAGAATCATGAGCAAATTGGAAACGATCAAGGAGAGAACGAATTATAAGAGAAAAGAACAGTGACACACTGACTTAAGCGGTTTGGCAGTATTATCTATGTCCATGGGAGAAGCATACCATGGATTCTAAACATCGACTGGCCAAAATTTATTGGATGAATTGCTCGTAGTATTGCTTTGGTCAGGAATATAGCATGTAGATTTTCCTACCCATTAAACTGCCAAGTATATTGTCTTCGTCTTCAGTAGCAGTGGAGGAATCCACCTCAAGAAAAATTTGGATTTCCTCAGGTTGTGGAGAATCTTCTATAAATGTCGACATCATGCATAACATTGCATTCACCGCCATCCCGGATGTCTTGGCCAAACACAAAAGTCAAAACTCCACAAGCTTCTGATTTTGGAGCTTGCAAATCATCCCAATCCTCAGAACTTGCTGAAACCGGCAAGTTCTGCTAGGAAGTCATAGCCATAGTGCTCCACAATGATAAACTCTCGACCTTGGTCACCTTAAGAAAACCAAAAGAAAAAAGAGATGACTTTACAAGTTCCATGGCAAAAAAGAGATAATATAAATACAATCTACAATACGTAATTTGCACTTAGTTCAGTGAGACACAATATTAGTATTATTGCAAGACACCATATGTAATTCGAAGTGAGTTCAGAAATAAGCCAGACAGCTCACCAGTCAATAGGACTACCCCGCCAAACAAGGACGAGATAAGGCTCAGTCAACTAGATTTAACGAGCTCCAGTCCATTTAAATCCAAAGTAGACTATTCTATAGCCATCATTAGAAAAGCAACTAACCGCAACAAATCTCCTTATTAGCAATGCGCAATCAATCAATTTACAAATTATCCACACAACACGAGCAATCATGTCATTCCCTAACGACCACATACTATGCATTTTGGCCAATAAGCACGAAAAAATTTGCCGCATGCCCAGTTATCATCATAGATAAGGGTGTCTTTGTTCAACCAACATAATTGTCTGACTATGTGTGACCTTCAGATGGTCAAGGAAGAATATTGGAAAGATTATGCTGTGAGATTGCAGCCTGTTATCCGTGTTTTGAATATGAATATGATTATTGTCTATCACATTCCTCAAGTACCCATTGCAAAATAATGATTACAACAATACATCAACATCTACATAAAATGGTAAGCTAGTAAAAACACATTTTGTGGAGGCCAGCATTGCGATGGCATTTGTTTGCAATTGCTCGATTTAGGAAATACTTCTAAACCTCAGGAACATCCTAAGTCAAATTGTTTTCATATCTGAGCAGTGACCAGTAGCAAATGAGAAATTAAACATACGGGTTCCACCTGATGTAAGAATGACTAAAGCTCTCGGTGACACATAAAAGAGCCAATCACATCACTTCAAAAGCCTGTTGTCACAATAAAAGGTTTACTTTTCATAGAAATTAATAAATCAAGAGAAGAATTCTTACTTGAATTACTTCATCAATAAGGTCAGCTTCCGAGACACCTGGAATGAAACCAGCACCCATCCCTTGGTCTCGTGAGGAGCTACCAGAACCAGTCAGCAGCAATCTATGAGACAATGCAAATCATTAAAACCAGAAAAGATTAAATATGCAACTGTAATATCCAAGAGAGATTAGTGTTTGTTTTTCAAACAACTATCGGAGAGAGAGAGGTGCAAATATTTACTCATTCCAAAACCGTTTAATAAGGCCATAGATGCGGCAGAGATGGATGTAGATGACACCTTTAGAAATTTCGAAGTTAATAGAACCCGCTGTAAAGTTCACATGCCCCAGAAGTTATAAGGCCTTAAATCAAGAAGCATCATTGACATATCACAATAGTGCCGCGATTGACATATGGAAATGAGTACACCACTTCAAATCCAGAACTTCTTGGGAGTCATACCCTTTATATTATAACCCCATCTTTATTTGAAAGAATTGCAGTTCTTTTCTTTTTTGATCAGCCTATTCATATCGACAATTTATCATCTCATGTTTCGGCTTTCTGTGGAGACTGCTTCTCTCTCTTCCTATGCAATGATACGAAACCATGAGCCTTGAACTATTAGGACTAAAAATGAGACCCCGTCATATCAATCTCTCACAGGTCATCGACCAATCTTAATGAAACAAAATTGGATGACAAACTAGATCGTGCATGGAGATTTAATAATTGCGAAAGGTATAACATGTTCAAGGGAACTAACCAGGCATGCCTCCAGAAAATACAGGGCTTTCAACAGGTTCAACACCATAGAGCTGACAAATAAAAGAGAACCAGTAAAGGACTTAGACTAGAAGGGGAGAAAAAGAATAACAAGCAGCTGATGCAGCGCTCTCAACACAAAAAGAATGTTCAGGCACAAGGTTTTTTATTCAAGGCATCCATAATTGATAATCACCCAAAATTGATATTATTTTGTCTGAGTTCAACACGTGACAAACAATATCATAAAAAAAATCTACCTTTATGTCAGGGTTTTGCTCTTTCAGAAACTTTCCAGCACCAGTTATAGTACCAACAGTTCCTATGCCAGAAACAAAGGCATCTATTTTGCTGCAAGAGCCTTTCCATATCTATGGTCCGGTTGCTTCGTAATGTATCTAAACAGAACAATGACAACAAAGCTGAAGTTCGAGTCATCACCTGCATATACAACCAACAAGACACGACAGTTGACCACACATGTACCTTTGGGTTAGCAGGATTCTCAAACTGCTGAAGAATGTAAGAGTTAGGTTTCTTTGCCATTATCTCCTCTGCCTTCTGAATAGCCCCCTTCACGCCCTCGGCAGGATTGGTCAGGACCAACTCGGCTCCAAAAGCACGGAGGATGATCCTTCTTTCCAAACTCATAGATGCTGGCATTATAATGATTAGCCTGTAGCCCTTTGTTGCTGCCAGGAATGCCAAAGGCAATGCCAGTATTGCCATTGGTAGGCTCAATCAGTACACTCTTCAGCAATTTGGAACTAAAAGTCAAAATGAAAAATCCATTAGTAGAAGAGCTTCATTTCTATATAAATTCATTTGCAACTGTGCATAATACCAATACATTGATTATTTGCTGTCATTCCCTAATGACCAGATACTGCGCATTTTGGCCAGTAAGCAAGAAAAACTTTGCCGCGTGCCCAGTTATCATCAGAGATTAGACTACTTCACCAAACCCGCTCCGATCTATTCAAACTTAGAGCAAAATATTCCACAGCTATCATCGTCGTCACGGTGGACAATGAAATGCCTACACGACCTAACCTCTGCAAATGCTAATCAGCATTAAAAAAAAGAAAAAGATGGGCGACAAATTAACGATTCAAGTTACCGTAGAACGAAACAAGATGGTCCCAAGCACTTGCTGCAGGACTGCTCGTCGACGCCGAACTCGAGAGCCAAGCTCAGCAACCAGAGATTTCTCTGCCTCCTCCAACCCCCGATGCTCCATGGAATCTCAACCTGTTCGACGCGATTCGAATCGATCGATCGATGATGCACGGGTAGTAATCGAATCGATCCGTAGTGTCTCTCTCTCTAGCGCGCTTCGAAGAAAAACGATGCCAGCGATGGCGGGACTGATGTTTTTTGCTCTGCTTTTTACCTGCTGGAGAATGGGAGACACTGGAGCCATTTTTTTTTTTTTCAATTCTTTCAAAAATTCCTTTTTTGCACCTGAGTTTTGTTGGAAGCTCTATTTTTTGCCCCCCTCATTAGGTTTTCCTGGTTTCATTTGACACTCTTGGGTTGGATCTGAGTAAGTATCAAAGAAGAGCAAGTATTTTATGCGAGTTACAAGTATATGTTGAATCAAGCCAAGCCTTATTTAACAAAGTCGTTGCGATTTACAACTAGTAGGGAGATTGTCCAATTAGTCTTAAAATTATATATATGGATGTCAGTTCGGTTATAAACTTATCAATTTTACAAAATTAATCTGAAATCTTTGCTAAAAAATCTGATATAATTCTTCTAGTCAATTTTCGTTGAAAGTTGCTGACATTACAGTGTGCCACGTAAGATGGCCAAGGGTGACTGACCACCACATTAATGATTTACGATGAAAATTACCGGAATGATTACATTATAATTTATAACAAAGATTTAAGACTGAATCGATAGAATTGAAAAAGTTTAGAATTAAATTGATATATATATATATATATATTATGACTGATTGGGTAATTTTTCTTATAACTAGGAAAGTAGCGTTGCTTCTTTTCTTCTTCTTCTTTTTTTTTTTTAAATTTCAAGTAATATAAACTCCAATTTGTGACATCTATAATATGGAATCCAAGAAGATCTCTCCTTTCTTTGTTGCATATTTTTTCCTGTTCTTTCAGGGCTGTCCTTTCTTTTTCTTTTTCTTTTTATTTTGTGCCAATGACTTCGTTATTTCCTTCATATGTTGAATTTCTAAGTCCATGGACCTAGCGCCTGATCTCAAATTATATAAAACACCACCCTCATGTAGACGGTATACTTAACTCTCGTGTAAAATACTTACATCTTTTTTCTTTTTTTCTCTACAAAGAGAAGACTTTACGTGTCTAACTTATAAAGTTTGGATTGTCATGTTCTTGACAGGTCTATGCTACACGTTCCAATTTTGTTTTTATGGGAAATGCGGGTTTTCTTAAGACTCAGTATCATGAGCCGAGTCATCATAGTAAATGAAACTCAGGATACACGGAAACAAGCATGGGCCCAAAAAGTCTAATTACCCAATGGGGTCGGCCCGGTTGCATCGCTGATATTGGCTAAAACACGTGTTGAGTTATCATACTGGCGGTGGTTGGGGAATCGCTCGCTTAATCGCAGCTCCAGTGGAGACAAATTTGTTGTTAGTGATGGCAGGGGATGGGCGGGGGTGGCGTGGTGATAGGGATCTAACCTCTCCTTTCCAAAGTTGATCTTGGGATAGGGACGGGCAGCAGCAACTGCGCCCGCTAATGGAGCGGCGGCAGCTTGGTAGCGGGCACAAACCTCCAGCGAGTCTATTGCTTTCTGTGGGCTGAGGTTGGACGATCATGATGATTTACACGACAGATTTAGAAGAACGACCCGTTTCTTTCTTCTCCTGTCGCTGCGGAGTTCCTTCGTTTTGCACGTGACCCATATGGTAAAAACCCCAAAGATAAGGTAAGAAAATAAACAATCGCGATGGCGACATATGATACTGTAAGAGTTTTCCCAATGTGGACTACATTAATTGTTATTGTAATTTACTGTTTTCATGGCTGGTCTAATGTGAGATAGAAAGTTTATTAATTAGTCTAATATGGGGCTGGCTAGTATTGGCTGAGTTGAGCCTAGCCCGTAATGAGGGGGGCTTGGCTGGAAACTCTATAAATAGTGCTCAAGTTTCTCTTCTAACCCTAATATTCTCACCTGTATCCTCACTTAATGAGCGTTTACCTAACGCTAAACGTGAGGAGCATGAGCCAGTGATACGGAGGGCAATAGAAACGCTAAACGTGAGGAGCATGAGCCAGTGATACGGAGGGCAATAGAAGAGAAGGACTTGATGCGTGGATCCCCTTGATATGTGAGTAATCCATTTTCTGCTTCCGCTTTATGTTTGATGGATCCCAAAAAAGATGCGTTAATATTTCTACTCAATTATGCATGTTCTTATTCTGATTATGGAGATCTTAGGGTTGCGCAATTTGCGTCTAACATGTGGTATCATAGCCTTCATAACCCTAGAACACGAACGCAAATGATTTTGCCATAATTTGAGATTTTCAAGATTCTTCATTCAATAAAAATTAAATTAAATTATATATTTGGATTGGGCTCGACGAGATGAAGAGAACCGTAGGCGCGATGTCGCCGAAGGAGGCCGCACGCGCCTCCTGGGCGTCGAACACGCGCCACGCACTCAGGCGGCGCGTGTGGGCGCGTGGAGCGTCTGTTCGGCGCGTGGTTTGTGGCGTTAGATTCATATTTCCATGTTCTATCTTGTGGTCTATTTCTTTTACATGCTTGATGATTTTATAGATGTGAAAATACATACAAAGCCCTAAATATATGTATTTTTTAGTGTATTTTTGCGTATTTTTCTTGTATTTTTTGTGTTTTTGGAAATACATGTGTTGAGTTACTGGTATGTTATCACATAAGCATTATAATGGTGTGATTCATTAATAAAAATTAAATTTTATTGTAAACTAAAGCTGACTTAATGAGATACAACAATTATGGGATAGTCATTAAGCTATGTATTGATTATAAAATTTTTGTGGAAGAATTACCAAAAAAGTCCTAAACCTATTGCAATTGTGCCAATTCAGTCATAAACTTTTTTTTTGGCCAATTTAGTCCTAAGCCTTTTACAATTGTGCCAAATCAGTCCATCCGGCCAAAATTGGCCAGCCAGCGCTGACGTGGATGTCGGTCGTCCGGCGAACGCTGACGTGGAATTTTTTTTAATTTTTTTCGAATTTTTAATTTTTTTTTCCATCATCTTCTTCGCCTCTTGGCCGGTTGGCGCCGACCGGAGGTGAGGGCCAACAAGGTTAGCCTTGCCGGCCACTAGCGAGGGCGAGGCCCCGCCAGATCCGGCGAGCTCGGCCCTCGCCAAATCCGGTAGGGCCTCGCTCGCCGTCCACAATGCGATGCCGATTGGAAGCCGCAAGCTCGCTTGCACTTCGGAGGCGCAATCGCAAGGCACGGATTGAGGCGGAGAGAGAGAACGGTTCCGAGCGAGCGGCAAGGCGACCTCCTCAACCAGCGAATCTTCGGGTGACTATTCCTCTCTCTCTCTCTCTCTCATTTGAAGTGACTGAGCGACGGCGATGGGTCACGTGGCGCGGTTGCAGTAAGCACGGAGTACACTCGGCCAATCGTGACCGAGACGTGGCGGCTAATAGGGTTTCGGGGGAAGACAACGGCGACGACGTGTCGGGCAGTAGCTTATCACCTGTTCGTAGCGAGGGTACGGCACGACGGTGTTGCTGGTCGACGAGATGGCGTCAGCTGCTGCGACGGCGACAGACAGCAGGGATTTGTCTCCGAGACAGCGTCGAGGCTACGCTGAAGCAGATGCTAGCGGGCGACAGTGACGCGGCAGAGATCCGGTGCAGCGACGGTGTCGGGGGGTTCGGGCAGCGTTGACGGCGCCTCCTTCCTGCTCGAATCTGCCCCCCTTCTATGGTTTTTGTTCCTCTATCCGGCCCCTCTTCGCAGATCTGGACCTCCCTTGCCTAGAACTCCTCCCCTCCGACTAGATCTGAGATCTCCGGCGGGGCCTCGCCCTCGCCAGTCTCGCCGACCCTCGCCGGCCCTCGCCTCCGGCTGGCCAGGAGGCGAAGAAGATGATGGAAAAAAAGTAAAAAGAAAAAAAAGAATTCAAAAATTAAAAAAATATATATTAAAAATTTGAAAAAAAAAATTAAAAAATTCCACGTCAGCGTTCGCCGGACGACCAACGTCCATGTCGGTGCCGGCGGGCCAATTTTGGCTGGGTGGACTGAATTGACACAATTGTAAAAGGTTTAGGATTAAATTGGCCAAAAGAAAAGTTTAGGACTGAATTGGCATAATTGCAATAGATTTAGGACTTTTTTGGTAATTCTCCCAAATTTTTGTTGTTTAAGCATACTCCTTTACACACTAGTAATCTTTGAATGATGGACGTCTTAAGATCTCGTGACCAAACTGATTGTACTGATTAACACATCTGCTGAATGTGGGTAATGCATGTCAATTAAGTTACTGCATATTGTACATGAACCTATATGGTCACTTGTTAATGTCTATCAAGTTGAATATTTTTTATGGTTAAGAAGTATGACATCATTTGCGTAGAGTAATAGTATCTACTATTAAATTTTAGATATTTGGTTCTCTGGTTTGACTCAATTAATATGCCACTGGTTGATTACAATGATAATTTGTTATTTAAAAATTAGAATATAAATCAGTTGTTGGCCTTGGAGTTATTTTTTGCCTTATGAACTCATGAGTGATAATGGATTAGCTGTCAAGCTTGTCAATTTGGTGTACTCTGTATTACTATTGATGTTAATTTGTGAGAAATATTTCTTTTAATGTTATTCTAGTAATCAGTAATCGGGGTGCACAAGAGATGATTGCTTCTATGTTATGAGAAGTTTCTTGTGTTGCTGTGATTGCTGATCTCATTGGAATCTGTCTTTCAGGTTCGCTATATATATATAATAAATATTTTATTAATGAACAAAGTAATGTAATTAGCATCATATGTGATTTTGGTGATATGCTGCCCCTATCACTAAAATTAAAATCACATGTATATGGAGTATGTGAGGAGTAAAGTTTATATCTACGGTATAAGAGAGTTTCAAGGATTTAATTGAGTAGTGACCGTCAAAGTGGCACGCTTGACTGGGTTTGATAAATTTCGGTCTCGTATGATGATTGGGATGTCTCATTGTCTAATGCGTAGTCATACTCCCAAAGGAAGTGATTGTGTATTAGTTCATGGAGGGATACATGATAATGTGGTGGAGGAATGACCGATTCTAGTGATTCATATGCCCAAAGGTGATGAATTCACGAAGATTTGGAATATATTTTTATAACTGCTTTCAGGTGGGGAGTGTACAACTGCATGTCATGTATTCTACCCAAATGCGATTATATGATTATGCGTGTAACTCTCTGGATGTGTACTTATACGTCAAGTTACACGGTGCTCACATGATGCTAATTATATATATTACTTGTTTTTTCAATCACATTTTCTGTAATTAATAACTCCACTATTATTGAGGTTTTTACTATTTCAAATTTTAAGTTGTGGACATATGATTTGTTGCTTGAGAAAAGAGCAATTGAATTTGCTTACTATTCATGAAGTGTTTCATTCATTTTTTTTTTTTTTGGTAAAGGTAAAAGGTATTATAGCTTTGGACAAGAATACAGGACCGGCTCCAAAGCATACACTCTCAGGGCGCTACGCACAGAGAGTGTTAGGGAGCCGAAACAAAAAAGATTACAAAGAAGAAAAAGAGACAAGCACAAGCAAGAAGCAAAGACCAACAGGTCACAAGCGAGAAGAAAACGCTAAACAAAACCTCAGCCGCCTAAGGAGAAGGCCGAGGGCCAGACACCCAAGGAGGGAAGGAGAAAAGATCGCATAGCTTGGTCTTCATCCGGATCTACTCATTCTCCTCACGATCAACGAAGATGGAAGGGTCAAAGCCCTAGTTTCTCTCAAGCCTTCTATTTCTAAGGGTATTCGGGACATCAGAGAAGGTGAGAGCTTTGTCCTTGACCATCTTGATAATGTAATTTTTTATTGCAGCAAGAACCACCGCTTCGTCGCGGAATATGATAGCATTCATCTTCTTCCAAATTAAGTAGCACATGGCAGCAAAAGAGTAATGAGCTAAGTTGTGAAAGAAATCATTGCCCTTTAGGAAGGAGGTAGCCCATTGGAGATTCTCCTTCCACGGCCTTGGGCGCCAAAAAGGTTGCATCGAGAAGCCCAAAAATAAGCAATGGAAGCCGATATGTGGCAATCAAAAAACAAGTGATCTATAGAGTCGTGAACATCATTGCGGAAGGCACAGGTGGCATAATCAATTCTACCATAGGAAATGAGAAGTTCCCGGGTAGGCAAACGGTTTCTAGCAATCAACCGTAGAGATTGAATTGGAACCTGGGAGTGATGACGTTGTTCCAAATAAGCGAAGCCCAGGGCACTACTCTTCTTTTGGTCCTGAAGTGGTTCCAGGCAGATCCTACCGAAAAAGATCTGGACGGATGCCAACGCCAAGAAAACCGGTCCGAAGCTTGGGAGAGCGTTGGGATAGAGAGACCCCAGCTCTCCATAATACTACGAAATGAAAGGCCCATAGGCGAAAGGAGATCAGCCACCACTGCATGCTTAGGTAGACCAGACCACTGAATAACAGGATCTGGCATAATAATATCAAAAAGGCCTTTTGGGTGCCAATGATCAAACCATAAGGAAGTGGAGCATCCATTTCCAATCATCCAAAGGAAGGAAAGCCGAGAGTCACTTCTTAATTGCAAAATTTTCTTCCAAGCCCAAGAGCAAATTTTAGGAGATGAAGCTTTCCAGAAGTTGTTCCTCTTTAAAAAGTTGGAATGAATCCAACGGCACCAAAGGGATTCTTTATTTGTGAACAGAATCCAAATGTGCTTCATCATGGACGCCTTGTTGCAATCTCTCAATTTTTGAATACCAAGTCCCCCTTCGTTTTTTGGTAGGCATATATCATCCCACGACACCTTCGACCCCCCCTTACCGAGGGCGGATCCTTTCCAAAGAAATTGCCTTAAAATCTTTTCAATGCTATTGAGAACCAAAACTGGCAATGTGAAAACACTCGACCAGAAGGTTTGGATGGAGTGCAAGACGACCGATTAACTCGCAACCTTCCAAAGAAAAGAGAGGAAATGATGAGCCCAAGATTGGGCTCTAGCTGTAATCCGATCAATAAGGGTGATGCGTCGCTTTCCCAAGCCCGGAGGATATGATAGGCACTCCCGGATAGCGTGCACCGGTAGTTTACCTTCTTGAAACCCAAAGGCTAAGGATATGTAGTTGCGAAGAGACGGAGAACCACCCGAGAGAAAAGTTTCACTCTTGTTCTTGTTTGGAATCAAGCCACTCCATGAAGAGAACAAGTCCAAGCTTTTCTTCAGCAAGGTAATGGACGCCCAATCAGCCTGACTAAAAAGAAAGACATCATCGGCAAAGAAAAGGTGAGAAAGCTTGACCGCTTTGCACCGCCAAAAGTATTTGAATTTCTTGTGGGAGGTGCGAGCACTCAAAATTCCTGAGAATACCTCCATCACTAGGTTAAAAAGATAAGGGGACATCGGGTCGCCTTGTCACAGGCCCCGGCCACCAGGAAAGAACCCATGAAGTTCTCCATTGATTGATAAAGAGTATTTCGGCGGCCGAACGCATATCATGATCAACCGGATCAGGAAATCAGGAAAGTCAAAGGCTACTAGAGTTAGCTGAAGGAAATCCCAATCAACCGTGTCGTAGGCCTTTTGAAAATCAAATTTCACAGCACATTTAGGGAGGTACAGGTCAAGGTGAAATCCAGCAAAGACTTCCTGAGCTATCAATATATTATCCCTTATCCTCCTACCCTTAATAAAAGCATTTTGGGAAGGATCAACCACTTCGTTCAAGATAGTAGCAAGGCGATTAGCCAAGATCTTAGTAATGACTTTGTATATAGTATTACAACAAGCAATGGGTCTGAAGTCAGAGACCGCACAGGCATTAGGCACTTTAGGTATCAATGCGAGGATAGTATTGTTTACCTCTCTTAAGAGATGACCCGAAGTGAAGAATTCCTGGACCGCCTCTATGACGGAAGGGCCAACAATCTCCTAATTATTCTTAAAGAATTCCACCGTGAAGCCATCGAGGCCTGGAGCCTTGCCTCTAGGGAGAGAGAAAACAGTATCCCGAATTTCCGAATCAAGAACCGGGCTAGAGAGGGAACTAACCTGGTTCGTAGATAAGGGTCTTCGAACGAACTCTTTAACCTCTTGTAAGGAAGGCTTGGATAGGGACGAATGAGGAGCAAGAAAGTCCTTAAAGTAAGAGACAAAAACCTGCGGGACCGTATTCGTGTCCGTGATCAACTCGCTCGATATATTTTTAACCGAGAGGATTCTATTTATGAGTTGCCTTTTTTTGACGGAAAGGTGAAAGAATTTGGTATTCCGATCACCTTCCTTAAGCCACCGAACTCTGGATTTTTGTCTGAAGAAAGATTCCTCATCTCGGCGTAGGTCCACAAAAATTCTACGGCTTGTCTTCTCAAGATCGGCCAACCCTGAGTTGTTTGGATCAAGTTGAAGGTCATTTTGCACGAGCCGAAGGGCTTCTCTAGCTTCCTATATCCTTGAAGAAATATTGGAAAATGCTTCTCTATTTAGTTGCTTCAGACTACCTTTGAGCACTTTCAGTTTGGAGACAAGCCTGTACATGGAGAATCCAATAACTGGTGTCTCCCAAGCCTGTTGAACAATGGATGAGAAATTCAGATGGTCTGACCAATAATCAAAAAATTTGAAGGGTCTTCTCTTAAAAATCAGATTAAGAAGTCTGACAACCATTGGAGAATGGTCTGAAATGCCCGGGTTCAGGAATGATGCCTCCGAGAAAGAAAAATCCATGTTCCATTTGGAGTTAACCAATACCCGGTCGATTTTCCTCATCTTTCTTGTTAACCCAGAAGAAGTCGACCAAGTGAACCGAAGTCCAACATATCTAAGGTCCTCCAATTCATATTGAGCTAAACAATTAGCAAATTCATCAAAATAAGGAATCCAGGTGTTGGTGCCTCCGAATCGGTCAGAGGGATCCTTTATGGCATTGAAATCCCCGGCCACTAACCAAGCCGAATCCGGAGAATAGTGCTCATATGTAGGAGATCGTCCCAAAGAGGCCGACGACGGGAGAAGGTATGCTCCCCATAAACTACGAGACACAACAACACTCGCCGAGATAGGTTGATCTTTAGACGACCATGAACGGCTGGTCATTGATCGCCAAGGTATCAAAACTAACGACATCGGGGTTCCAACCAACCCATATCCTACCCCGACTAGAGAAATCGTAGTTTGCAATCCAATTCCAGCCATTTAGCAAAGAAGATGACATTGAATCAAAGTTAGCTGCTGAGACTTTCGTCTCAATAAGGCCAACGAAGCATAGATTATATTTGAAGACAAAACTCCTAACTTCGGCCCACCTCAAGGGGTCATGGAGGCCTCTAATATTCCATATTCCTATATACATATATACAAGGAGGAGAGGGGTTACCTCTTTTTGGCAACCTTTTTCTTGGCAGGAACCGGCAACGGAGCCAAGGAGGGAGGAGGGTCCGGGCAAAGCAATAACAGTTTATCTTGTATAGACTCGACCGGAGCACCCAAAGGAGAAGAAGTTGGGGATGGGCACCCAACTGATAAGAGATCCTCATCATCTGCGCCAGCATGAGCACTAGATATCTCATCGGAACCATCCGGCAGCAACACAGGCACGGTGGGAGATTTCGGCCGAGCCAACAAGGAAGAACTTGCGAGGGATTTCGATGAAGTAAGAGAGCTGTCAGCGAGCTTGCGGGGCACCTGGGGATGGCCATCTTCACTTGACGGGTCAAAGCCGAAGGAGGCGGCCACCTTGCTCCCTTGGCCTTTCTTCTTTTTGTGCTTGACACCGTTTCCAAGAGGGGTCCAAGGCGGGGAAGGAGGGATGATAGGAACCGATAGCGGGGCGGTCTCCCGGGTCTTCGATAGGATCAACCAACGAGTAGGCGAAGAGAAAAGAGCTGTGGGTGAATAGCAACCGAATCGGCAAGCTTGTCCGAAGCGATAGGGTCCACAGCAGCTGGGGCACGAATTGCAATAGGCCTATTGATATACAACGGATTGTCTCTTGTTCTTTCGTTGATCTGCACTTGCTGTGGATGAAGTGCCGGCTGAGAGTCAGAAACGGAAGAGGAGGATCCACCCCGAGGAGAAGGAGGGTTTGCTACACCAGCTTGGCGAGTGTTCTTGGCCGGCGTTGAGCGGGCGGAGGATAGCACTTATGGCCAAAAATGCCGCATTCAGCACATGCCAAAGGTCTCCACTCATATTCGACTTCAACGACACATGTTTCACCATGGAGAACCACCTCCACAAACTCACATGGTTGCTGATTCGCTGTGATCTCCACACACACTCTCGCAAAGGCGAGCATTTCCATTTGTTCTGTGTTTAGATCAACATAAAGGGGCTTCCCAATAAAGCTTGCCAGCTTGCTAATTGCCTGAGAGGACCAAAAAGCAATGGGAAAATTTTTGAGTTTAACCCACACCGGCACAGACATGAGGGTGTTGTTTTGAAGTTCCAGGGTTGGCCTCCATTGCTGGAGAACAATATGCTGTTTCGAGACTGTGAAAGCCCCCCCTTCAAGGATCTTACGACGAAATTTTCTATCTGGAATGTGGAAGAAGAAAAGTCCTCTTCCATTAGCCATTACTTTGGCTAGATTCACCCCCCAAGCTTTCTTGAAGGCTGCTTCAGTCACTTTGAACGGTATACTCTTGCCAATGTAAAAGCCAACTAGGCATTCCTTGAGTTTAGGGTCGGCCGCTTGAATGTCGTCTTCGGTCATCTCAGCAACCGCCCTATTTCCAACATAAGTTGGAGGGAAATATTCCAAGTCATAGCCTTTGGAGGCCACCTTTGCCACCGCAACACTAGCCCAGTTGCGCAAGTTGGAGTTCCTGGATATCGCCCACTGAGGGCGCTTGGATCCCGATCTTCCCCTGCTCCTACCTCTCGGTATAGCAGGGACTTGGTCTGAATGGGCATGGGCCGAGACATCAGTCGGGGCAGCAAGGAAATGATCGGTCCTTCCCATAATTTCCTTCCCGGCACCACCACGGGAGGTTCCAGCAGCAAACTAATTCGAAGAGGGAGGCCCAACCTCGCCAAGAGCGGTTGAGGCCATTCGTCGAACACGTAGCGTGCACTACTATAGAAACCGAGAAAGGGCCATAAAGAGGCCGAAAGCTTCACGAAATTCAGGACTAGGTGATAGCTCGATAGCCCACAGTGAGTCCCACACCAGAACCGGGCGCATTCTAGGAAAGGAATAAAACCAGTAAAACCCAGTAAAAACCAGCAGAGGACTACAGTTCGACCAGCCCCTTGGTCGAGGAAGATCTCGAGTTGTAGAGGAGCTCTAGCGAAATCCTTCAGTGGAAGTAGAGAGGAGGAAGAGAGGGATCTTCCTCCAAAATCATCCCATTCCGACATCTAGAACTCCGGGAATCGGCATCACTTCGAGCTGCCCAGTAAAAACCAGCAGAGGACTGCAGTTTGACCAGCCCCTTAGGTCGAGGAAGATCTCGAATTGAAGAGAAGTGTTCCATTCTTGAACACTTGAAAAGAGGTTTGCTTGCGGACTGCACTACTATAAGATGATAGAAGCTTTAGTTACTTGAAATTATGTCTTGTCTAATATTGAAATTAGACACATCTGCAAAGATTGTGTTTAAGTCTTAATGACATATATATTTCATATATGATTAAAATGTTATTTTCAAAAGTTTTCTATTTAAGGAAAATGACCGAGATAACGAATAAAACAATTACAATTAGTCTTAAAAGCTTGTCAAGCTTAACAGTGGTTGTGAGTATTTTGGTAAGTATGACAATGCGAAATAGCTTAAAGGGTCATTTGTCAAATACTTGGTAGATTTTGGAGTGGTAACTTAATTACTATACTTGAAAATCCTAACAAAAAAATTTGGCCGAAAGGCATAAATGCATCATATTGAACATGGTGATGAGTATGATTAGTAAGATTAATTTATCCGGTCTTTTGTGGGCTGATATTTTGAAAGTAACCTTTTCACATACAAAAATAGTTTCATAAACTTCTTTTGAGTCATAGACTAGACATAAATTACTTGAATCATATAAATTTAGAGGTGTCATGCAAAAGTGAGGTTATCTAATATAATATCAAGTGCGTTGGAATTCAGATCCACTCGGAATTATTTTGTATCTTGTCTAGATTGTTAAAGGGGTATTGATTTTATGACCCTAAAGAAGGGGGAAGAATTATGGAATCACATACTCTAAAGTTTTTAAAGATTGACGTAATTGTAGAGGATAGCTACTCTCAAATTATTAAAGATAATAGTATGATGGAGGTTACTGTGTTTTTATCTTTATCTATACAAATAATTATGGAATATCCTGTACCATAGACTAAACTTGTTGAGGTTCAAGGTACTATTCTTGATATAGTTTATAATGAAATTTCTTAAACCTCTCAAGTGCAGAATGAAGTGGTTGCAGCTTTATTAAGGAGATTTGTTAGGGAAAGACGATCAGTTATACCATCAGACTATATAGTCTATTTGTGAGAGCATGGTTACAATATCCACTATATGGTTGATGTAATGACATATTTATAAATATAGTTTCTTATTCTCAATCAAGTATGTGATTAGATGCCATAAAAGACGATATACAATCTATGAAACATTATAGTGTTTGGAAACTAATTTACTTGCCTAAAGATCATAAGTTCATTAATTGCAAATTGACGTACAAAACTAAAAGAATTTCAAAGGAAGATTATGGAATTTAAAGCCAAATTGGTAACTAAAGTTTTCACTCTGAAAGAGGGATGGATAGTTAATAGTGAAGAAATAAATATTTTTTTGTATTATTTTTAAAAATTATTTCAAAGTGAACATGTCATTAATAATTTATTTTGATATGGAGTTACGCCAAATAGATACAAAATCTATATTGTGCAATTGGAGGATTTTGCAACAGATGTTTCAAGTAAACTTGTGTGTAGACTGAAAAGTCTTATTCATAGTTTTAAGCAAGTTTCGAGACAATACTATTAAAGTTTCATAGTGTTATTATTTTGTTCGATTGGGAACAAAGTAATTCAATATACTGTAAGGTTAGTGGGAATAAATTTATATTTTCTCATACTTTATGTACATGATATTTTGCTTACAAGTTGTGACCTTGAGACATCTTATATCCTTTGTATTGAGGTCTGTAAGGATTGTTTTTGCCATATTATATTAGATTTTCTCGGAGGACATTTGCTGATTGTATATTGGAAATATTCAATATACATCATTGGCCAAGAATTGCTCCTGTTGTCAAGGGTGATGGATTGAATCGATCACATTGTCCTTATTTAGATATTGAGAAAATCTAATTAAATGGTGTACCTTGTGTCAGTGCACTTAAAAATATAATGTATGCTCGAATTTGCACTAGACTAAATATTGTCTTTGTGATGGGACTTCTAGGAAGATATCAGTCAAATCCAGGACGCGATCACTGGGTTGCTGCGAAGAAGATTTTAAGGTACTTAAATAAGACAAGAGATTATATGTTAATTTACAGATATGTTCAATTCTTGCAGCTAGTAGGGTATTCAGATGTAAACTTTAATGGCTATTATGATGACATAAAATCAATCACGGAATACATATTTATGCTAGCAGGAAGTGCAGTAAAAAAGTTCTATGTCATCTTCTATTATGTAAGCAGTGTTAGTAACATTCTTTAGGCTGTTACTTGGGCTATTAGGCTTTAGAACCTCATGACGGAGTTGATCATTTTAACTTTATGGATAGACCCATACAGTTGTATTGAGATAACAAATTTGTAGTATTATTTATTTACTACAGAGGTCTCAAGGGGTTTAAATATATAGTGATCAAAATTTTTTATCAAAAGTAAACGGTACAGAAATATGACGTTTTAATATAACATATTTTCACAGATAATGTAGTTGCAGATCCACTAACTAAAGGCCTACGCCCATGTGTATTTGAGCGGCATGTCGTTAGCATGGGCCTAGGTGCATCATGAGATGCTGTTGTTTAGTGGAAGTTATTTTGGCTTTACTCTAATAAATGTTTCATCTATGTTCGTTACACTTTGTAACGGTTTGATATGTATCAACTTTTGCATTCAATAAAATATTTTAAATGTGTTGTTATTAAGTTGAATATATATTGATAAAGTCTCAATGTACTGTATAAACCTTGAGTGAAGGCTAGGGGCATCCGGTTATTAGCCTTGTGCATATGTCTTGTGATACATAAGGAAATGTTAACCATAAGGACAAGACATATGTGGATTCATTAGAACCATAAAGCATTCTCTAGTGGCACAAGTTCTTATGACACCTAAGGTAAGAGAATGGTGACTGACAAATGGGATCTCTCTATGAGAGATGTTATTAATTTGTCACACTACCATATTGAATCTATATCTATAAAGTTGAGAGCACTCGTGACCATGGAAGGCTCTGTGTGTATACATGTAGTTACCGCCATGATTCAATGTTTAAGACTTTATGGGATATGATTGACTATTAAGAATTATCTCTGGACCAATGTGCGTACATACAGTATGATTTCAATTAATATAGTCCAAGTGAGAGAATGTAAGAGTTTTCCTAATGTGGACTACATTAATTGTTATTGTAATTTACTGTTTTTACGGCTACCGTAAAACAGGGCTAGTCTAATGTGAGATATAAGGTTTCTTAATTAGTCTAATATGGGGCTGGCTAGTGTGGGCCGAGTTGAGCCTGGCCCGTAATAAGGGGGACTGGCTGGAAACTCTATAAGTAGTGCTCAAGTCTCTCCTCTAACCCTAATATTCTTACATGTATCCTTACCTAAGGAGCGTTTACCTAACGCTAAACGTGAGGAGGTTGCCTCATTGAGCCAGTGATACGGAGAGCAATAGAGGAGAAGAACTTGATGCGTGGATCTCATTGATATGTGAGTAACCCCTTTTCTGCTTCCGTTTTATGTTTGATGGATTCCAAAAAAGGTGCGTTAATATTTTTACTTAATTATGCATATTCTTGTTTTGATTATGGAGATATTGGGGTTGCGCAATTTGTGTTTAACAGATACAATTATCTCTCCCCATTGACTTCACCATCAGAATCACGTCGGGAACCAAGACATGCCAAAGAATGCTGGGAGAGATAGAGAGATAGAAGAGCAATAAAAATGGTCGCGATTTGAGGATGAACAACGTGAAGATTCAAACCTTAGAATATGAAAAAGAGCAAGTTAAGATGGACCTATGTATTTTTCCAAATGTGGGGATTCCTATGAGGGCTTGCCAACGGACACATTTGGACAAATAAATAGGTCCATCTTAACTTGCTCTTTTTCATATTCTAAGGTTTGAATCTTCACGTTGTTCATCCTCAAATCGCGACCATTTTTACTGCTCTTTTATCTCTCTAAAAGAGACAACAGTAAATTTTGTTGAAAATAAAGAGTGAGTTTTTTGACGAACTAGAGAATCATACTTGCTAAAATTAAAGCGGGTTCCACGAAACGTTTCGATTAAAGTTATTCACGTCAGGTCACCGGTCATATCATATCAAATGATCGATACTAATTAGATCACCACATGAGCAATTTCGAGTGAAAATTGAGAAGTGAATCAAGATCGGAATTAAGCTAACAAAATTGTCAAGTTACCACAATTTTCTGACATGAATTTAGATAGCCTCTTTACGAAAATCATATGATAAGAGAGAGAAGAGGACACGTAATCCAAATGGACGTCATTTTCCTTATTTGCCCTTACATTCAATCACAAGAATATACGTCGAATGTTATTAGATTTCTCTTCAGTAACCAACCAACGGTGGGATTACACTTTAGTCTCTCTTTCTTTTTTCCCCTTACAAAAGTTTACTGTGAATTATTTTGTTATTCTAAAAATGCAATGTGTTTTGTATTAATAAAAAAATTGTCTTGTATATGCCGAAATGAGAGGTCGGTCATATATCTTGGGATTGTAATACATATCTATGGGGAGGCGTTTTCATATTCAAACTAAAAGCTTACGCCAAGGCTAGGGACTGGCGACTAGGGACCAATGGGGGCGGCAACTTGAAGCCAACGGCAGTGGCGGCGAAGTGATTGAATTGGGCCTGGGATAGTATAGTGTCTCATTCCTTGTGGAACCCAATTTCGCATTTCGATTTCACTCCAAACATGAAAATTACAGGATCCGAAAATCTTGTTCGTTCGAGTCTAGTTTATTGAATGAAGCTTTTTGGGTAGCTGGCGCTCCAGCCCTTTCCAGTGGAAAGAACACACTTCTCATTCGTGACCGACCCAACGAACAGTAGGACGACAGAGCCGATTAAGCCACGCCAAAGTCGATCCGCCATCACCATACCAAAGTCCAAAGACCCCTTGATTGAAGGCGAAGGTGAGCAAGGCCCCACGTTCGGATGCAAAGAGAACATTCAAATTCATTTATCTGTTGCTGTGCATCAGCAAAAGAAGACATTGACAAAGTAATATCAGTTGGTTAGTTACATTTTTACCTTTAACATATTTCAATGGAACGATTTACAAAATTTTGGAAGAAAAAACATTTCCAACACTACTTTTCCGTTTGGTAAAAACTAAAGAACTACTGTATTATGGCCAAAATGTCTTGATTGTGATGGAAATTTCATGAGCGAAAGTCCTCTTGTATGAGATCAGTCCTGCATTCAACATGGACTGTTGGATAAAAAGGGAAAAACATGACCTGTCAAATCTATTTTGCAAAATTGATTTTCTGTCATCACTTCCGAACATTAAAGGAAAGTTGCGGACGCAAACTTGATCAAATTATCATTTGATTGAGAAAAGTTACGATGAGTAAGGAAAATTACTAAAAAATAGGTCTTAAAGCTTTGCTGAGTGCAAAGGAGAGGAGAGTTACTATCAATCTACTTATTTCGATAAAAATACACAAGAGGAGAGTTATGATCAATCGACATATTTTAGTAAAAATACACAAAAGAAATTTACTATTAACTGAATAAATATTATTTTTGTGGAATTTCACCAAACATAGGTTTGAGAGAATTTATGACTTCCAAAGAAAAAGTACACCCTCCAAACTCAAAAGAAAACATATGAAAGGATGTCATATAGGTAAAATTACTATTAACGAGGACAATTACGTTGCCAAAGGAAAGTTATGATCCATCCGGTAATTCACTAACCATACAAAAAGAAATTTACCCAAAACTTTGGCAGATCACTATATTTTGAGGACTATTACAAATCATATGACCTACAGAACTTATGATGGTGACCTCAAAAGTAACAGATTTCTCAAGAAATGATGCCCTAAAACACAAGACAGCTCCAATTGCTCTAGGAAGTAATTTCCATTGGTGCTACTTTAAGTGTGTGCTCTTTACTCAATACAATGAAAGATGTGCCACTAAGTGTTCCCAAACGACGGAACCTAAATCTTTTCATCATACAAGGAAAATGCAGAAAAGTTTGGAAAGTTAACTTGCTTATATTTATCAAGAACAAGGACAACAATTTTGCAGTGGCAACATCACAAATAATTATTCCTTTGAAGTAATTCTAGAATGATCTTTCTTCATACAGAAGGCATGTCAAAGATTATGCACACCTCACACAGTATGCCTCATCAACAACAAAACCAGCTAGTTGTGCTGGCAATGCATGATGGTCAAATATGAAAAATATACACCGAACCGTCTGGAAAAAGTAATGGTGCATCAGAAACAATACCTCTCTATGCAAGCATTTCAATATCTCTAGAAATGATGGGTTTCCCACATTCATTTCAGGAGTAACATACAATAGCTTGCACAATGGTTTACCTTTTCTGAAAAGGCAGGCAAAGCAGAAGTGGAGATCAATAATTTGACAGTCACGACACTAATCATAAAAAATCTAGGAGTCTAATAAAGCTAAACCTTTCCTTAGTTCTTGGAGAACAGCTGCCGCTTAGGCAGTAGTTTTTTGAGAGTTCAAGAAAGTAGATGGGATTCCATACTTGAGGGTTAGAGTAATTGTTTGATCTGCAATGAGAGATAGCAAGGGAGATATAACAACTGTGACACCTGTTTTAAGAGTTGCTGCCAGCTGAAACGAAGGGTAAAAACATCAAAAGAGCGCATGAAGAAAGGAAGGGACAAGGGAACTATTATTTCTTTCACCTTCAGATGATCAGGATTGACCAGTTGCCACTACTTGTCTTATAATTACTTTCAACTAGGAAAATACATCATCTGCTTCAAGAATGAACAGAAAACACTTCTAAAAAATTCAGCTTAATAAATCCAGTATAATATCTTCCTCCTTAATTCAGTACACCAAATATTTTGCATGCGACCATGATACATTGTGTATTGAAGGATATTAATGTCAAACCAATTATGGGAAAAAATAAGTCATAGATCGTCACCCTCTATGAGATAATGGCATAGCCAACAACTGCGAGGAAATATAGAAATCTAGAACCCATATTTTGTGGAAGCACTTTGAAAACTTATTCCTCTTAGACATAGCAACCCATTTGTATTGGACCTGAATCATGACTGACAACAACACTTACATACATAAACAATTTGAATTTTCCAGTAAGTGATTAGAAGGTCCTAGAAGCATAGTACAAACTTTAAATTCTAGAAATTACAACAAATAGAGATGTGCGAAGGCAGAATAAGAATGTACCGTACTTCCTTCTTGTCTAATTTCGTCGTCCAATGCCATAAATTGGAAGCCATGGTTATGTACCGAAATTACTTCCTATCGCTTAACTTTCATTTGAAAAACATTTCCTTCATTAAGTTCACAACCTTCTCAACAGTGCTTTAAAAAAAAAAAAACTTGCAATTCAAAAGATCTCGTCAAAGCTTAAATTTTGACATACAAGTCTACCCTTTTACATTTAGTTGGTGGAACCATTGAGCAAAGTGCACAGGGCTTGTGATCTTAACATTGTCTCCACACTCTCCTACATACAATCATTACACAATCGAGACAATGTTAACATTCACTAACATGGTAACATAAACTTTTACCACCTCCAGTGGGCATGAGAATAAAGCAATCTTGCTTTGCTATAGAAGCTTTACAAGCCCGATCTGCATTGGTCGAAATGCCTCATTTCCGAATATGATAACATTTGCCAATTCTACATCATCAAAAACTTGCAATTCCTCATAACTCAGAGTCCCTTGTTTGGATGTCGAAATCCAAGAGCAATGTATTTTGTTTGAAACTGACAATATTGAACCTTGAGTGACGTTTCTCTTACATTTTGTCAACAAAAATAAGCCTCTTCAGCACCATAATAGTTTCTAACATGGATTGTCATGGAAAATGAAAAATGTGCGCAAAGAAATAACAAGTCTTCATTTATGCAAAACATTTTATCAATGACGTTGGACTGCTGAGTTCCACGCTTTGATGATTTGCTATACTCTCAAAGTACTTAAGAAATATAGGTATTTTGTACATCATCCAAAACTCAAATTAACTTTACTGACCAAAGTGTTCTAATATGTCATTTTGGATCTTGAAGATTGTGGAAGTAATTGGCAAAAGTTAGGAGTGTCTATTGGATATTTAATTGGACGAGAGGCCTTATAAGAAATTTACTAGATGCTTTTGTATATGTACATTGTGTAGGTCCTTTGCTGTGTGCAGAATCAAAGCAAATTGGAAACAATCAAGTAGAGAACAAGTAATAATAGAAAAGGACAATGACACACTGATTTAAGTGGTTTGGCAATATTGTCTATGTCCATGGGAGAAGCATACCATGGCTTCTAAAGCCTGTCTGGCTAAAATTTGAGTGGATGAATTGGTTAGATTACTACTTAAATCAGGAATATAGCATGTGGATTTCCTACCTATTTTACTGCCCAGCACATCATCTTCGTCTTTATTGTCAGTAGAGGAATCCACCCCAAAGAAAATTTGATTTTTCACAGTTTGTGGAGAATCTTCTATAATATTGACATTGTGCACAGCATTGCATTCACCATTGGATATCTTGGCCAAACGTATCAGTCAAAACTCCACAAGCTTCTGATTCCACAGCTTGCACATCATCCCAATCCTTAATGTCTTGCATAGTTTGTAAGTTCCATGGAAAACGAGAGATCAAATAAACACAATTTACAATACATAATTTGCAATTAGTTCAGTGAGACGCCATACTTATATGTAGGCAAGAGACCATAAATAATTCGTAGTGAGTTCAGAAATAAGTCAGACATTTCGCTAGTCAATAAGACTACTCTGCAAAACCCATAGAGAAATGGGGATGGGATTAACGCTCAATGAACTAGATTTAACCAGCTCCTCCAATCCAGTCAAATCCAAAGGGCGGACCATTCCATAGCCATCATCAGGAATGACGACTAACCGCAATAAATCTCCTTACTTAGGAATGCACAATCAATCGATTCACGGATTACCCACGCAACACAAGCCATTACGTCACTCCCTAGTCACCAAAGACCACGCGGCTCAGCTAATAACCAAGAAAAACCACCATCCGAAGCAACCTCAACACATCAAACTGGAACCGTGCCACACATTTCGCTCGTCAACAAGACTACTTCACCAAACCTACCCCAATCTATTCAAACCTAGAGCAGACTATTCCACGGCCATCCCCATTGTATTGGACAATGAAATACCTACATAGCCTCCGTGACGCTAATCAGCATAAAAAATGGGTGACGAAGTAATGATTCCAGTTACCGTATAAAGCGAAACGAGACGGTCCAAGCACTTGCTGGAGGACTGCTCGTCAAAGCAGAACTCGAGAGCCAAGCTCAGCAACCGAGCTTTCTCCACCTCCTCCAAGCCGCGATCCTCCATCGAGTCTCAACCTGTTCAATGCCATTCGATCGATCGATCGATCGATGATGCACCAGCCGGGATCGAATTGAATCGATCGCTAGTCTGTCTGGAGAGTGCGCGCTCGAAGTACTCTTTCGAAATACATTCCCAATGATGGCGGGGATTGATGTTGTTTTCCGTTTCCTATTTTCATGCGCTGGAGAAGGGGAGAGGATGGAACCATATTTTTTCAAATTATTTTTTTAAATTCCATTTTCGCACCTGAAGTTTGTTTAAACTCTATTTTTGCCCCGCCATAAGTTTTCCTGGTTTCATTTGACACCCTTGGGTTTGTAATTTTAATTTTTTTTTTCTGGATAAAAGAAGTCGTTCACTTTTCTCTGAGCATGTAGTGTCGATCTTTTAGAGTTGATGCATAAGTCCAGTTCATTTTGGGGCGTCCTTTCAATAGCGCTTGTCGCGCCAATTCTTCTTTGGATGTGTCCTTATAATCTTCTCAAGATGAGGAAAAAGAGCGAAAGCAATACCACATGCAAAAAAATAAGTATCAGCGGGCCGTCAACATCTACGTTTGTCTCTCCAACACTAACAAAAGGGGGAAGTGATCCCTTTAACGTATTCTTAAGCTTTTGAGACTACAACAGTATCATAGATGAAAAAACTATGCCAATATTTGAGCTTACGGATGATGATAGCCTCCCTATTAGTGAAGGGTTGGGTTCATGGCACCTTGATGCAATCACATGGACTAATGTTTTCCACGAAACAAACGGAGCCTAAAGTTCCATTCATGTTACCTAGCCAAAAGATGTTTAAGCTAAATAAGATATGTTGGAAGATATGATTTAGTGAATCATATCAATTGTAAATTGATAGAGAATTATGTCTATTTTAGGATTAGAAATATAGGAGAATATTTATTTTCCTTTTATTATTTCATTCTCTGTAATTAAATACATAGCTTTGTACAAGGAATTACAATTAATAGAGAGAGACACAAAATTCCCACACTTCGTCTTCTCTCGACACCTTTTATTTTTCACTTTGTTATATGGTATCAGAGCCTCCGATTCTGACTTTTTTGCTTCCGCTCTGATTGCCTCATAAGAAACTCCAATCTCCAAAAGAGTTGCCATAGGAATCAAAGTTTTGATTGCTTCAAGAGGAACTCCACCTACAAAGGAGTTGCTGAAAGAATCAAATTCTCTGTTTATCACGACCAAGCCAGAAGAACTTACCTCGACTCTAGTCGACCAATCTGCCGAAGAACCATTCGTTGTGATGTCCAAATCTGGGCAACAGCAGGGTCAGATTCAAACCCTAGCCCAACACGTGCAACGACAGCAATTCCAAGCTTAGTCTAATCTGGGGCTGCCATTCACGGGCCATCCTTACCAATGGATACCTTATCCATGGTACCATGGGCCGGGCCCAAATGCATCACTACCGGGCTACCAAAGCAACGCGCGAGCCGATGGAGGCCCACCAACCAATAACAAGGCAAGTCCAACCATCGGCCCTGAGCAAACGGGTGGATCGACTAGACCGGGTATGGGAATGAATCCCTACCCGGATTGTCACAATGCGGGGCCTGCAATCGGGTCAAGCAGTTCGGGTCAGGACTCTAATCCCTACCCGAGTTTTGCGCCTGGGTTTTTTCCGTATCAATTCCTCGCTACCAGCGAACGGCCGGAACCCGACGACCCTCTTTATACCAAAAACGGCGACGGACCGGAATTGAAAATCATCAACCAACAGTTAACCAGTGCCGACAATTACCCTAGCTAGTCGCATGAGTTCCGACAAGCACTGGTAATGAAGGACAAAGAAGTTTTCATTAACAGGACATTTCCGATTCCGTCTGACAAGAGAAGGGCACGACTCTGGAAGAGATGCAATCAATTAGTCAGGACATGGATTGGGAATTGCATCTCGCCTGAAGTCGCGATCGGACTTCCCCCAACGAAAGACTCCAAAAAGATGTGGGAAAACATAAAGGAGATGTACAGGAAACTCGACCAAGTCAAAAAAATTTATCTCACACAACAAATCTCAGATCTAAAACAGGGGAACATGATGGTCGCAGCAATTTATAATAAGCTTTCGGCTCTATGGAACGAATTAGAAGCAGCCAAAGAAAAGTTTGATTGGCCCGAACAAATTCAGCAACAGTACAAGAGCATGCGAGAAAGGGAGAAGGCGATGAGGTTCCTCCTGATCCTCAATGAAGCTTACCTGATGCTTTGCTCCCAAATCCTAACCATGGAGCCCATGTCGAGCCTCGGCCGCATCTACCAACTCACCATTCAAGAAGAAAATTAGCAGAGGACGGTGGACCATGGGAAGGGAGGAGACGGAATGGTCCTAGCGGCAATGAACCATTTTCACTCCGCACAGAGGAGCACGGGTTGAGGAAAAGAGGCGAATCTAGGGTTAGAATTTTTCGATGGTAACCTAGCAATATAAAGAGGAGCACCGACGGCCTAGATTCCATTCTCCAAACGGACGGCTCACGCTTATCTCTGGGAGCAACTGGATCCGAGGGGCTACAAAGCTTCAATCTTAGTGGATCAGATAGTTCGCGTGGAGTGAATTTCCATGGGCCGAATGGCCCACGCGGCGGTTTCTTCAATGGGTCGGGTAGCTCGTACAGCCCAACTTTGGCCCAAGTTTTCCAGTCCACGACTAGTTCCAACTCAGCCACTAAAAATAATGGCTCAAAAGGGAAATGTAAATTGTATTGTGATTACTGTAAGCACCCGCACCATACAATTGAGAATTGTTGAAAATTACATGGAAAACTAGGAGAAAAAGAAAAAGGGAAATTTTCAACAGTTTTTCAAGTATCGGGCCAACAAATGGGAAAATCAATTACCCATGAACAATATCAAGAGCTAATGGAAACATTGAGGAAATTGGATGCTTCTAACAAAACTGGAAGCTTCACAAGTACATCTTATTGTCTGATGAACTCAATTTCACAGAATGCATGAATTATTGATTTAGATGCTAGTGACCACATAGTTTATAATAAGGCTTATTTTTCCGAAATTAAGAAGTTGTCTTACCCCATATCAGTACAACTTCCAAATGGAAACACCACTGAAGTCATCATTTCGGGCACTGTGAATCTTAGTTCTCTTATTACACTTCAAGATGTACTTTATGTCCCTAATTTCCATTTCAACCTCATATCAGTTTCCCGAGTTCATGAAGAAAACTCTTGTCGCATCCTATTTCATTCTGATAAGTGCTTCTTTTAGGCCCTTTCGACTAGCAAACTGATGGGCTTGGGAAGAGTCAATCAAGGGCTATATTTTTGGATGGATTTTCCACAAATTTTTAAATTACCCTCTGTTGAACTCAATAAATCATTGTGTAATTCTACTACCAATGATATGAATTTTCTTAATCATCAAAGATTGGGTCACAGTGCATCCTTTCCTTGTCCCTAGTGCCTTATTTGTCCCATGGCAAAACAAACTCATGCTCCCTTCCAAAATAGTACTTCCTGAGCAAATGATATTTTTTCTCTAGTCCATGCTGATGTTTGGGGGTCTTATCATACCTTAAATCATGATGGGTCTCGATTTTTCCTCACAACTGTAGATGATTTCTCTCATGCGACATGGATCTTTTTCATGCAATCTAAAAGTCAGGTCTTTTCGTATCTAAAAACTTTCTTATCATTATCCAAAACTCAATTTGGAAAAACAATCCGTCGGATTCGAACCGATAATGGTAGAGAATTCTTCAATGGTGAATGTGCTTCTCTTTTTTCCTTAAATGGAATCTTGCATGAGAGTTCTTGTACTTATACACCCCAACAAAATGGAGTTGTTGAGAGAAAGTATCGTCACCTCTTAGAAGTCGCACGTGCTATTAAGTTTCAAGCTTCTATTCCTAAGAGGTTTTAGGGAGATTGTGTGGTCACAGTAGCATATCTGATCAATCGCATGCCATCACGCATTCTGAGAGGGAAGACACCTTTTGAGTTATTATGTGGAAGGAAACTAGATCTGAGTCATCTTAGGGTTTTTGGGTGTCTATGTTATGTGACCATAGTGGGGCATAAAGATAAAATGGCACCTCGTGCTCATCAATGCATATTTATGGGCTATCCAGCCTTAAAAAAGGGGTATCAGATTTACGTACCATCTACAGGAGAATTTCTTGTGAGCAGGAATGTTGTCTTCCATGAGGATATTTTTCCTTTTCAAAGTCTCACTTCTTCATCTGAAGATGAGAAGACAACTAAACAATTCTTATTGGAAGATGACTTACCTTCTGGAGGAACGTTTGTCATTCCAACTGATGTGTTGCCTTCAACGCCTATTGAGATCTCTACAGATCCTTCCATTGAAGAACCTTCTAATGAGCCAGCATAGTTGGCAGGTCATTCCATAGAAGAGTCAGCTCAGTTGACGGTCCCTTCAAACGCAAGTCCTACTGAAGAATCGTCCTCAATGCAACACGAGCCTCCACGGTGCCCTACTTGTGTCACTCGTCCACCGACTTGGACTAAGGATTATATATGTGGTTCTTCAAGATCATCAGATACTCGTTACCCTATCTAGTCTTATGTTTCATTTAATAGGCTATCACCAGAACATTTATGTTGCATAAGCCGTATTTCTAAGGAACAAGAGCCTTCTAGTTATAACGAGGCCAGAGATGATCCTCATTGGCAAAAGGCCATGGAGGCTGAAATGCCTGCTTTGATAGAAAATCACACCTGGGACGTCGTACCATTGCCTGCTGATCGCAAACCAATTGGGTGTAAATGGGTGTATAAGATTAAATACAAAGGAGATGGTTTAGTAGAAAGGTATAAGGCCCGATTAGTGGCCAAAGGCTTTACACAACGAGAAGGTTTTGATTACCATGAGACCTTTTCGCCTGTCGCAAAGGATGTCGCAGTTCATTCTTTTCTATCGGTTGCTGCTTTTGGTGACTGGCCATTGCACCAAATGGATGTCCACAATGCTCTTTTGCATGGTGATTTGGATGAAAAAATCTACATGGATCTTCCACCCGGATTACGGAGACAGGGGGAGTCTAAGGTATGTCGTCTCCGCAAATCTCTCGATGGACTAAAGCAAGCCTCTTGACAGTGGTACGCCAAATTCACTAATGCACTGATGGTCACTGGATTTAAACAATCCAAATATGATTACGCTCTATTCACCTAGACAAAAGGTATGTCATCTATTTACTTAATGATTTATGTTGATGACATACTTATCATGGGAAATGATGATTCTGCTGTGAAGAAACTTAAAGAATATCTACATTCCACCTTCCATATCAAAGATTTAGGGCCACATAAGTATTTCCTTGGAATTGAGATAGCTCGTTCAGATCAAGGAATCTCTCTCGGTCCGGAAATTCGTAATGGAAATCATATCGAAGCGGGGTCGATCGATCACAGTCAGACCGGCCATTATCCCTATCAAGCAAAATGCCAAGCTGACTTCTGTGGACTATGATGCTGGCATATCTTCTTCATCTGATGATCCATTATTAAAAGATCCATCGGGATATCAGAGACTCGTGGGAAAACTTATATATCTCACCATGACTAGGCCAGTTATATGCTATGCAGTACAGACCCTTAGTCAATTTATGCACAATCCAAAACAATCTCACATGAATGCGGCTTTGAAGGTTGTGAGATACTTGAAGACATGTCCAGGCTTAGGGATACTCCTTTCTCGAAAGTGAAACATGGAAATGACGGCTTATTGCAATGCGGATTACGCCACATGTCTTATGAGCAGGAGATCTATCATTGGCTTCTGTATCAAATTTGGGGAATCATTACTTTCATGGAAGACAAAAAAGCAGTCTACCGTGTCATTATCTTCAGCTGAAGCCAAATATCAATCTATGGCAAAGACTGTTTGTGAAATAGTTTGGTTAAGGGGTCTACTTTTGGATCTCGGGGCACAAGTTAAAGGACCGACTACACTTTTTGGTGACAATGATTTAGCACTCAAACTCGTAGCAAATCATGTATTGCATGAGAGGACAAAGCATATAGAGGTCGATTGCCACTTTACTCGAGAAAAGATTCAAGAGTAAGTTATTGAGATAAGAGGAATAAGAACCTCGGAGCAACCCACGGACATATTCACTAAACCGCTTTGTCAAAGACAACATACATATCTTCTAAACAAGTTTGGCGTCTTGGACATATACAGACCACCAGCTTGAGGGGGAGTGTTGGAAGATATGATTTAGTGAATCATATCAATTGTTAATTGATAGAGAATCGTGTCTATTTTAGGATTAGAAATATATGAGAATATTTATTTTCCTTTTATTATTTCATTCTCTGTAATTAAATACATAGCTTTGTACAAGGAATTACAATCAATAGAGAGAGACACAAAATTCCCACACTTCGTCTTCTCTTGACACCTTTTATTTTTCACTTTGTTACAAGATATATTAGTTATCCTTGGCCTAGATTGATATAAAATGAAAGTGCGACAAAACTTCAACATGATCAGCCAACAAAAAAAGTAAATTTTATTGATGATTCTTTCAATTCCATCAATAACTCTTCCTGTAATTATCGTTGAAAGGTTAATGGTTGTCAACCAATAAAACATTTCCAAGATGCAAATCTTTTAATAATGGATAGTAAATCGCATTGTATTCATTAACAAAATCATTGCTTTATTTTCCATTTGCCTATGCAACATAAGCCATGTCTCAAGGAATTATAAGTCATAACAAGGGCAACTTCTCAGGCTAGTCATTATGTTAAAGAACTTCAATGCCTCTGCCACTAGTCTTTTCAATTTGCAGAGGCAATTCATCAAAATGCTGAGAGAAAAAACGTTGGGAGTCATTTCCTTCGAATTCATGCGACCGGTCGTGTCAATGGTGGGGGTTCAATGCTTCTTCATCTTCTCTGCCGCCCCCGAGGAGTTGGGTGAAACAGGGAGGTGAAGGCCAAGAGTTCATTCTAATTAATCCTCTTCCAGTAGAATAAAGCATCGTTGCTCTTCTAGCAATCCGCCATTATTGCATTTGTTTATCACAAAAGGCCGAATACTCTGATCGATTTGTGAAGACAGTCATTCACATTAGTGGATGGGCAAGTGTGAGAGCAACGTGAAAAAAATGATTTGATGTGAAGATGGGTAGATAAGCGAGAGGTTCAGTGAGATAACTAGATTCTCAAACAAGACCATCAAATCAAAGAGCAGAAGCACAAATCGACTCATTTATTCTCTTCATTCAGGCCAATTTTGTCTTTTTGTGACACATTCATAAGATAGTGTTTGGAGAGGGTAAAGTTAGGCAGTTCAACAAATTCCTTCAAGTTGTGCAGGTTTAAGCTCTACTTAGGTCATTTTAAAGTTATTAGAATTTCAGGAAAAGTCTCAATCACCAAAAACTTCTACAAAATTTTTGTAAATTCTTCTACATTTTGGAGATAGTGGAGGAATCTAGATATTTTTTTTTGGTCGAAGTAGACATCTTTCATTATTTCAAGTAGCTCTATGATTACAAACTAAGTGGGCCTCTAAACAAATTAGGTCTCACATTATATTTGGGGATAAGAAACCTAGTTGGTGGGAAGGGATTTTCGCCAATGGGCTTAGAGATCCAATCAGCTACCTGGTTCGCTTCTCTCCTATAGTAGGCTAATCACATGCTCTTGTATTGGGCCAGCAGGTTTTTGCCTTTAGAGATAAGGGACTGGATGCTCCACGTTGGTTGTTCTTGATCTGAAAGTGCACTTATCGTTGACCAACTGTCTAACTCTAGAGAGTACTTGAGTTCAAAAGTAAGATTTTTAAGAAGCGTAGGGCTTCCATGCACGCTAGGGCTTCCACTTGCTCCGCCGAGTTCGCCCATACTTCCTTCGTAAATCCAGCCACGATGTTCCCAGACTCATCTCTATAAACAACGGCGATGATTCCTATTCTCTCTCCCTTCGCACACGAGCCATCCACATTGATCTTTAGAGTGCCTTTCTCGGGTGGAATCCATTTGGCAGCCAAAGGCTAAAGTACCCGCATCCTTATGATACAATTAATTGCAAATAATAGGAAAAAAAGGTAGGACTTTCAGAAATGGCTATCTATATAAAGCAATTGGTAGATGCTGAACACAAATACAAAAAAGATCAATTAAAACACTCAATTCCAGTGGAATACATGAATCATCAAGTGCCTAGTTTTGAGGCACGTACAAGGCGTCCGGACAAAACAGTGATTGACTTCCGAGAGACAGTGCCTAACATGAACATGAGAGCACCTACAGCATTGGATTGTATGAATCATGATGATGACATGATTGTTCGAGTGCAATCATCAGTAGAGCACCACTAAGTGTGTTTTTTTTTTTTTTTTCAAATTATTTGAAGATACACTTGTGTTCGATTTGGTTTAACTGAATGAGTGTTTTTTCCTCATTAATTTCCCTTAAATAATTTCTCATTATTTTCATTATTTGAGAAAAAAATTACAATTGTTTTGAATTTAATTATGCTTAAATTAATTTTTTAAAATGTCTAAGCCCATGCCCACCGTGCCCAGGTTGTGTTGGCCCAAGCTTGCCCTGGTGCTTAGTCCTAGTCACGATTCGCCAAGTGAGAAGGCTCGAAAACTACATTGGTTGTAGTTAAGCTTGGAAATCACATCGGTTGTGATTAAGCCCAAAATCAAACTATCCTATGATCGTACATCATATCTCAAGATGTAGATCAACCGTGAGCACTAATCCAATTTCCATAATTCATAGTCCAACATGCTGAGATATGCTAGAAATATTTCACCCATGTATATATTTTCTATGCATGTCCAAAATAACAATCTAACTTGAGTCCATTCAATGCTTGATCCAATTTTATTAAATAAGATGCCATGAAATGGTTTAATTTTTCCCTTGATTCTCAAAGTATGTGGCTTGAGGAAATATGTGGTTGGACTATGAAAAATGCTATGTTATGCACTTCATAACTAGTTTGAAATATACTCACACGTTCAATGAAGTTTATAACTTACAAGAAGTTTGACAAGAATCATTTAACAAATTTAGGGATTAGCATCTACTTATTGTTTTCTTCTTGCAACCAAGTTGAAAGTAACGTTTATCAAACAATACAACATTTCGAATATCCAAACATTTAATTATTGTCTCGTTTGCCCTTTTGTCATAATTGCGAGAAGTTTCCATGATCTTTCGAGTGTTGGCTGCATTCATAAAGATACACATGAAACGCCAGGAAACATGGAATTGGCTCATCGAGATTACAACTGATAACAATAATAATGTAATGATTGTATTGCGTAAGTGCATCCGTAAACAAAAGTAGTCTTCCTACCTAATTTTATTTTTTAAATTGAAATAATATTATAGTTGTTGTGCTTTTACACAACAACTATAATATTATTTCAATTTAAAAAATAGAATTAGGTAGGAAGACTACCTAATTCTCTATTATAGTTGTTGTGCTTTTACCATGCATTAATTAATTTAATAATAGTCTATTTCTCTATCATTACCCACAACCAATTTTTAAGGGCAATTATTGATTTTTAATCTTAGGAAGAATGCCACTATCGAAGATTCCATCCATGTTACCTAATTGGAAGATGTAACAAAGACCAAGACTTGTTCTGGCCAAAAATAAAAATAAAAAACAGATAATTAGTCACTAGACCAATTAATTTATTAATAGTACTCACCATTACCGAATTGGAAGATGTAACAAAGACCAAGACTCGTTCTAGCCAAAAATAAAAACAAAAACAAAGACCAAGACTCGCACATAATAAAAGACCACGACAAATAATTAGTCAGCATAGTGGGTAGACTCATATTTATCTTTTTTGGCTGAGTCAGACTTATTAATTATCCTCAACATAGATTGATATAAAATAAAAGTGCGACAAAATTTGATTATGATTGGCAAGCGAAAAACATAAGTCCCATTTATGGTCCTTTAGAATTCATTAAAAGAATAATCTATCTGACTTAAATAACTCTTCCCTTGATTATCTTTGAATCTTGTTCTATTTTTTTTACATATCTTCTAATAATGGACCAAAACTTCTTGAACAAATTTTTTAAACCACGTGCCTTCTATTCAAATCTTCTTCTTCTTTATTTATTTATTTATTTATTGTTTTTTTTAGTGATTGAGGATGAAGATTATTTCTTTGTTTCCACATTCAACGACCAAATCCAATTAACAAGCAATATCGCAGAAGACAAATACCATGTTTTCTTATTTCAATGGAAAAATTACCAAAAAATTCTTAAACCTATTAATACATGTGCTAATTCAATCTTAAATCTTTTAATTTTAACAATTGATTCATAAACTATTTAATGATTTGCCAATATAGTCCTTCCTATCAATTTTGTCCAATAACTAATGACATACACCAACTATCCTATGTGACATAGCGGGCGTTAATGTGGACAATTTTTGCTCTATATGTAAAAAGAATGACTATGATTCAATGTGAAGTAAATTGGATGAATTTCAAGTGTAGAGATTGCAATGGAAATTTGGTCAGGTAGATCTACAAGATGAATCTCAAGTTTCTTGGTAAAAGTGTTAGAAAAGTCCTAAACCTATTACATTGATGTCAATTTAATCATAAAGATTTTAATTATGCTAATTTAGTATTAAACATTTTGACCTATTGTTAATTTAATCATTCTAACTATGTTTTGGATGAATATCCTACATGATACAACTAGTGCTAACAGATAATTTTTAATAATATTTTAATAATTTTCGAATTCTTTCTTTCTTTACTTTCTCTCTTTTATTTCTCCTCCTCTTTTTGGTGGTTGGCAAGCGTCAATGAGGCCGGCCTCGCAAAATCTAGCGAGGCCACCTGTTGCGAGGCCGCCCTCGCCTAGAGCAACACTTGGCCTCACCAGATCTTGCAAGGGTAGCCTCACCAACACTTGCCCTCACCCTAGCAAGGCGACAAGGTTCACGCCTCACTCATGTGAGACCAACCCTCACTAGCCATGGCCATGCCGGCCACTGGAAAGAGGAGGAAAAAAAGAGATAAAAAAAAAAAAAAAATTCAAAATTGTTAAAAATGATCCACGTTAGGACCTATCATGCCATGTAGGCTTGTTGACATTTAGTAATATTCAGCTTAAAAGTAGCTTGAATGACTAAACTGACACTAGGTCATAAGGTTTAGAATTAAATTTTTGACACCATTAAAAAGTTTTGGACTAAATTGTACCAATACAATAGGTTGGCTTTTCTAATACTTTTCCCTGAGTTTCTTTTATATGTTGCTTTGCATCAGCAAAAGAAAATATTGACAAAGTAACACTATTTCTTAATTTACATTTTTCTTGTATATATTAATTTAAATATTGCAATGAAATGATTTTAAAAATTTTAGAAAAATATTGTTTCCAACATTACTTTACTGTCCGGCAGTTTTTCAAATATTTGATAGTAATGGCTTTGATAGGAGTTATGAAAAGCAGTTTTTTTGTAACGGTTTTTTACCGTCACCAATTTGTAATGGTTTTTGTGTAACATTAATCTATAATGTTCTTGTAACGGCTTTATAATGGTCATCATTTTATTAATTCTCAATTAATTTATAATGGTTTTTTAATGGCCCTCTCTTTTGTTTGAAGATAAGATTAAATTCCAAATCACAATCCTTTAAGATACACCAAATTAACATAATTCACATATCTTTCCTTTTTTTTCAGATTATACACATAACTTTGTTCATGTCTCTACTATTATTCAGTGCGGAATAAAGAAGAATGTTTATTGTATCTTGAGAGGATAGTTGTTAGAGACTATTGCATCAAAGTTTGTACACCAAAAGACATAATTATTCTTAAGTATAGTGTTTGCAAGCCTCAAACAATTAATCTTATTTTTCTCATCATTTTTAATAGTTTTCCAATAATTCTTATTTTTCATATTTTTCATGTTTTTAAATATTTTTCCAACACTTCTATGGAGAAAGGCAAAGCTGGCGAAAGGGAAACAATGGGATGCCCTATTTCATTTTACATTATTCCTTTGCGGGTGCTTGTTGTGCCGATTGTTATCTTTATGCTTTGTATTCAATCAAGAAGAAGAACAAAAGCGCCGCATAAGAGAGCATCGAGGGAGCATCCATCTCTTCTTCGGTGTCATCTAACAACTTACAACTCTATATATCGATCAATTATTTAAAATTTCTAAGGTTTAAGAGAATAATTCAGTGATATCGTATCATTTTAAAATGTATTGGATAAGATGAAATCGTTAGTACATGGAGTTAACATGGAATGAATACAACAAAACTTCGTTCAACGTCCATTTGTTTATCTCTACCTCACGTTCCCAACTCCATTTAGGGTTATGGGCCACGGATATACTTTTGAAATTAGCCAACTGGGCTCCGGCGTCCAAGACAATGCCCCCACCTACACGTGATCATGCTCCGGCGTCCAAAGTCCACCTAACCATGGCGCGTGACAATGTTCCCGCGGCAGAAAGTCAACTCAGAGCCGCGTTGTCCGACTCCCAAGTACAAGTTGTCTCTACTTCTAGACCTGAAGCACATCGAATCCTCTAGCGAGAGCTTCAGCTTGAATCGGCGGAGGAAGCAAGGGATCTTCTTTCTCGCGAATCCATCGAGCAGTACGCCTGAGGCCGTCGCGAAGAGCACCTGCAGTCGCTCCTTCCGAACCACCGGCTTCAAAGGACCCCATCGATAGTTTTCTTGAGGGACTGGGTATTCGGCGGGCATCGATTAACAGGTAAAATCAACTCGAATCGTGTCAAGTTTCCAACTTTTTAGTGTTCCGCTTGCTATAATTTCTGATCGTGGACTCCGCTGAGGCGATTAGGGTTCCTGGGTTTGGTGGCGCGGTCTTCGCTCGGAACACGAGGGTCATTTCTGGGATCTCCAGATATACCAGAGAAGAGCTGCGATTTAATCGAGAGATAGTAAGTTCCTTGCCTGCTGTTGGTGATTTTGTAGCCGCTACTCGTCCTTTCTCGTGATGTTCTGACCTGAGATGATCTGCAAATTTACCTCGGCGTATTTCCAAACCAAGCCGGTCCAGGTCGAGGCGCGAAGGTGATCCTCGGGATTGCGCTGCCTTGCGGGACTCACTCGATCTGCTTCTAGACAACTTCTTCTCAAGCGCTGAAACCCATCACACTGATTTTATCTCTGCATCGCTTCTCCTCGAGGTTAGCCCGGCCTTTATTCTGCAGTCTATTTCAATTGATAGCACAAAAAATAAAATACATTTGATTATTACCCGTCGCATAACGCCTGCCATCCTTTTAAGGCATACAGAATAATACATGTGAAATTCCCTCAACTTTTGTAAAATCATCATCACATATATATTGCTAATTTTCGTTACTACAATCTTTTCATCTAAACTAATCGGTTATGAATGGTTAGACTGATTGAATCTGGTGGAAAAGCATGTTGGCCCTTATCCCGGTGGTGTTTGCAAAACATTAACGGTTGACTGAACTCTTCGCTTGATAAAATTACGGAAGTACCCTTCTAGACCCGATTTTGGGTTCATCGGCCCTATACATACCCCAATTGTCCAAAATTACTTAAAGCCTGAAACATCCAAAATACTCAGTTTTTGCAGAAATAATTCTTTTTATTTTTCCTTGAAAACAGTTGAAAACAGTTAAAAACTAGATTTTTCCAAATATCGATCGTGCTAGTCTATTCCCTTCAATGATCACATAAAACCTTTCATAGGCTATGGATTAGAATTGTCAAGAACAAAAATTTATCTTAACAGATCCAATTAGCTAGAAAATTTTTGGATGTCCATAAAACCATTTTCCATTATATTGGCAATTTTAGTAATTTCTGGAAAAATGACAAAATTCAAATGCTTTCCAGAAATTATGAAAAATTCGTGATTGTATTTTTTTTTAGGTGCTGGTTACAATGGAAAACTTGAAAGTGAGCAAAGCTGCTGGTTTCAACGTACTTACACGTATTTATTATGTGGACAATTTATAGGTGGACTTTGTCTTTGTGGATTGAATTAGAGAAACTCATCAAAAGTGTGGTTTTTGTGGTTTTCATGCGATTTTACTGCTTACAGCAAAGACATGACTTTTATGTATCTATAGCATAGAAAATTACTGACCCACGATGGATACAATATGATTTATGCATGTTTGGGGTGGGAGGATAATGTAGCATTTACAGGAGTAAAAACGTCTTTGATAATAATATAATGGAAGATTCATGAGCCGATTGAGCCACATTTTTCTGTTTAACAAAATGGTTTTTAAGTGGATATGAACAGAAGTGGCCATTTCGTACTCTGGTCCAAATTGTGTGGCTTGACTAGGCTTGCCATCTGAAAACAATTTGATTACTACCAGTCAATCAGCCTATCTTCTACCGGTTGATCAATGATAATTCAAGACTGTCGTCCAATCAGTTTCTCACTTTATCTTTTGCATTAGGCCTCTCTCTTGCAGAACAATTGGAGACTAAAATCTACTGATTATTCCTCACTTGTTTTCTCTGTTCTTTTCCCTCTTGAAAGTTCTCGCCCAGGCTTTTTACAGACTCCTCTCTGTCCATTCTCAGCCTATCTTCACATCTCAGCTCGCGGGAGATAATTGCTTTTTCATCTCTTATTAGCGTGTCGTTTCTATTGATTTGTCGCCTTGTTATTACAATAATCGATTGAACTAAGTGTGTTCTGGGCCCTTTTTGTCTACTAGGGATGTGGGGTGGCTGCTGAGTAGCAGAGGAGGGTCTCTTATTCTCTCTTTTGGAGTCGCTGTTGCCTGTTAACGAGGTAGGTCCATAGCTTAGATTTGACTTCAATGAAAAAAGAAAGCCTTTATTTTTGACTTTAGATGTGGCTAATCCTATGATGGCCTTGCTGTCTGATTGTTAGGTGCATCGTAATTTAGTATTGATCTTTTGTTGAACTAGAACGAGTAGGTCTGCAAGCGCGCTACACTCTATTGCATGCAAAATTGCCACGTTTTGCTTGAATCCAAAGACTATTTTTTTATTCGTTGTGAGCTTTCTCTGTGTTTGAAGGTCCTAGATCAATTTAAAGAAAAATAAAAGCAGGCTGGTTCAGGGTCAACTAGTTTGGTTCTCGGTTACAAAAATGGAGAACCGATTATTACAAAATAACCTGATTTTAGTTTAGAACCTACTCATCCCAAAATCGATCATCCTAAGAGTAAGTCTTCTCTTAAGGAGATTTCATTCGACAATTTTACCTCCCTATAGAACACCTAGATGAGTAATATTCTGTTTTCTTCGAATTGTTGGACCATTAATCCTAGAAAGTATGTTCCCTTTCACCTCTAACTCATTTTCTCCCTTCTTTAGCAAGAAAAGAAAGGAAAAAAAAAAGTTTTACCAAAAAAAAAAAAAAAGAAAAAAAAACTCGTTTTCTCCCTTCAAAGCTTTAAAAATTGATCGATTCTTTACTTGAAAAAAAAAAAAAGTTTAAAAAAGAATTGAAAGTTTGTGCATTTTTTATTGCTTTTTTACCTGAAAAAAATAGTTTCTCCCTTCTATGCTCTCTCTCTTTTTGAGAAAGCTTTCTCTACCGAATGGTAGTTTGGATTTCTTCCCAACCTGAACCTCAACTCCATGGTTTTCTCATCCGACGATACGGTCGCTGCATGTAAGATGATGCTGGTAGGTAAATTTCTGGCTAATACTACTATTAATTTCCCAGCTTTTCAACAGACAATGAAGAAAGTATGGCGTAATGATTCGTAGATATTTCTCAAAGAGAAGAAGGTATGTATGTTTTTAAGTTTACTTCCGAGGAGGCCGGATATCGAGTGCTTCAAAATGGACCATGGTCTTTTTCTAATAATCTGCTTATGCTACAACCATGGGTTCCTAATACCCCTCCGCATTGCTATAGTTTTACCACATCTCGTGTTTTGGATGCAAATTTTCGGCTTACCTGGAACGAAGCAATGAGCAGTTCATAAGACAGGTTCTTAAGGAAGTTGGTCGGCTTTTGGATGTTAGTATTGACAAGAAGGAGGGATCCTCTATTAAAGCGGTGAGGGTGAAGGTTGAATTAAATTTATCGAACCTCTCAAGCCGGGTAAAATTATTCGAGTGGAAGGGAAGTATATCGGTTAGATTTCCGTTATGAACGTCGCCTCATTTACGCTATTCATGTGGTGTTTTGGGTCACTATGCTTCCTATTGTCAATCTATTCCTTATGAGGAGGAGAAGTTTGAAGGGAGGGATAATATGTACCATGGACAATGGTGAGAGCGAGGTAAAACAGATAGTCCGTTTTGGCAAGCTTTTTATGAATTTGATAGTACGAATGTTGCCACGAGAAGATAGTGTACACGAAACACCTCGGTCTGGTTTATTGCTACTCCCGGCCGCTCCTCTTGACTTGCCAACCAAGCCATCTACCATGAATAAAACAGCGGGCAGCATCAACAACTTTCAAAAGACAAATCACCGATCACTTACCCCGTGCCGACATTTCCCAAGGCACCACGGTGAATCCGATGGAAGCGCTTCCTTCCCCTGTGCCAGACACAATCTCAGAGGTCATTGTTCATCATATTGCAGCTTCATCATCCAAAAAAATCAAAAACTCTCGTTTGCTGCCCAAAACCACTCCTTTGAAAAAAGTTAAAAGACGTTCTCTTCAACCTGACTTGTGGGATGAATCTACGTTGATGGAGACTCCTGTACTCCAGGCTGACAAGGCCTATGAAGGGGCTGTGGTGGCTTGCCCAAATAAGCCACCAAGTGCAAAATGAGAATATTAGCTGGGCTGTCGGGACTGGGCAATCCCATGACGCTTCAAGCCCTTAGGGCCATAGTGGCTCAAGATAAGCCCGACCTAATTTTTTTGATGGAGACTCGTAACCAGGAATCAGTTATTCAGCAAGTTCAACGGAGGCTGAAATATAACAACAGTTTTGTGGTTAATCCTCAGGGCTTGGCTGGAGGAATGGTACTCTTTTGGACTGATCAGATCTCTCTTACTATCACTCATTCTACTCCACATCTTATTGATACTTTTTGTTCTGAAAATGGTGGTATTAACTCTATGTGCCTTACTGCTTTACATGCTCCGGCAACTTTTCATCAACGGCAATTATTATGGGCAGATTTGCGACAACTAAGGCACTCCAATACTCAACCATGGATCTGTTTGGGAGATTTCAACGAAGTTCTGTATAGCTGGGAGAAAATTAGTAAACGACTGTGAGTCTTATCGCATGCAATCTTTCAGAGATGTTCTATACGACTGTGCCTTGATGGATTTGGAAACTAAAGGGTGTGCCTACACTTGGGCAAATAATAGAAGTGGGGAGGACTTGGTGAGGGAGAGATTGGACAGAACAGTGTGTAATATTGAATGGCGTCTAGCCTATCCAGAAGCTGAAGTGGTTGCACTACCAGCAATAGCATCGGATCATAGTCCGATTCTATTAACTACTCAACTAATCACAAGGAAAGGTAAACGAAATTTCACCTTTGAAGCTTTCTGGATTGAACATGAAGAGTGTCGACAAGTGGTGGAGGATGCTTGGTCTGCATCATATCTCAGGAATTCTTCCATCTCTCGGAGACTCCAGGTCACAAAGACAGCTCTTACACGGTGGAGTAACTCAACTTTCAAAGATAATCATCGCAAACTCCATCTTTTACAAAGAAAACTCCAGTTTTATATAAATCAACTGCGGGTAATTATGATGAACAGCGGGTTAGTAACTTGAAAAACCAAATACAAAGCAGAGCTGGTCACAAGAGGAACAATATTGGGGGATGCGTTCCAGAATTCGATGGCTGCGTTGGGGGGATAGGAATACAAGTTTCTTCCATGCTACTACTGTACAAAGACGAAAAAGAAACAGAATTAGCATGTTGAAGGCGAGAATGACGAATGGATCCGAGACCCGGAACAACTGAAAAATATGACTTTGTTTCTTTTTCACTAAGCTCTATACTTCATGCGGTCCGAGAGCTTTCGAGCCGATATTATCGCAATGTTCTAAAGTGGTCACAGATTCGATGAATGCGACTCTAACTGCTGCGGTTACACGAGAGGAAGTTAAGAATGCTTCCTTTCAATTAGGAGCAACTCAAGCCCCCGGACCCGATGGATTAAATGGTTTGTTTTATCATACTTACGGGATCGATTCGGGATGATGTTTTCCATACCGTTCAAATTTTTTCCTCACGGGGAATATGCCGGCCAGATTTAAACAAAACGGCCCTATCTCTTATTCCGAAAGTCCCAAACCCTGAGAGCTTAGATCAATTTCGACCTATCAGCTTATGCAATTTTCTTTACAAGATCATTTCCAAAGTTTTGGCAAATCGATTAAAGCCTTGGTTGCCCACTTTAATTTGTAAAGAACAGAGTGCCTTTGTTTCTGGGAGGCAGATACAGGACAATGTCCTGTTGGTTCAGGAAGTCATACATCAGTTAAAGATTCGTAAAAGAAAGAAAAGATTTCAGGGGATTCTTAAAGTGGACATGCAGAAAGCATACGACAGGGTGGAGTGGGATTTTCTACAAGCTTATCTTCATCAAATGGGTTTTCATGAGTGCTGGATTAATTGGCTGATGCAATGCATTACTACAACTTCTCTTTGCATTAAGTTTAATGGCGAATTTCTTTCCTATTTCCAACCTTCAAGGGGACTTCGGCAAGGTGATCCTCTCTCTCCTTATCTGTTTATTCTAATAGCCAATCTACTGTCCAACCTTATACATCAAGGGGTTGATATGGGTAATCTTAGAGGGATAAAACTTAACCGCGGGTGTCCCACATTATCCCATTTATTCTTTGCCGACGATGCTATCTTTTTTATTGATGGAACGATTCGAGAATGTCAAAATCTAGCAAGTATTCTGAATCAGTATTGCCTAGCCACGGGTCAAGCCATAAATAGGAATAAATCTGGTTTGTTCCTCACCAAGTATTGCCCTCCTATTCTCAAAACTAACCTTGCTAGAGAACTCCGAGTTCCTTTGATGGAAAAAATCGGCAAATATCTAGGTTTGCCTTCTGATTGGGGGTCCTCAAAACGGGATATGTTTGCTTGGATCTTGGCTAGAGTTAATTCTAAGCTTGAAGGATGGAAAGAGGGTCTAATTTCCAAAGGCGGCAAAGAGGTTCGTTTGAAATCTATTGTACAGGCTTTACCTCAATATGCTATGATGACTTTTAAAGTTCCTATTTCAATATGCAAAGCTGTTGAGACAAAGATAGCGCGTTTTGGTGGAGAAACAACGATAACAGAGCTGGAATTCACTTGGAAAAATTGGGATTATCTCGAAAGAAAGAAAGGAGAAGGGAGGGATGGGCTTTAGGGACTTAATCTCGTTTAATAAAGCGTTACTAGGAAAACAGCTGGCGACTCTATCATGCTCCTCAATCGTTATGGGCTACTTTGTTTTTAAAGCCTTATATTTTCGCTCTACAACGCTTTGGAAAGCGAATACGGGAATGAGACCTTCTTGGGGTTGGAGAAGCATCCTTATGGGAAGAGATTCTATTCTAGATGGGCTCAAATGGTCCGTTGGAAATGGGAAATCAATCTGTGCTAGAGAGGAAAAATGGCTTCCTATGGGTATTCTTAGCGGACCGGTTAATAGGGAGGAACCTAAGCTGGTAGCAGATTATATTATCCCTAATCAGAATGTCTGGAACATAGAGCTGCTACATCAGAATTTTCAGCCACAAATAGTTGAGGAAATTCTAGCAATACATTTATGGACAACATCATTAGAGGATAAACTCTGCTGGACAGCAACTCAAGATGGCAACTACACAAAGAAAGTGGCTACCATTATATTAAGCAATCAACACATAGTGTTTTATCTTCTCAGCCATCATCCTCTTATACCCCCCCTGCAAAGCTTTGGAAACAAATCTGGAAAACTAAGACAGCCCCCAAGATTCGAAATTTTCTATGGGCATTATGCCACAATGCCCTACCGACGAAAGCAAATCTATTCCAAAGAAGGATTATTCAGGAACCCTATTGCAACCTCTGCGCATCCAATATCCCAGAAACATCAGAACATCTATTTCTCCTATGTCCTTCGGCACATCTCATATGGCAGCACCCCAAAGTTAATATTGCAACCTCCAGCCACACTACACATCGAATAGAGATTTGGCTAACACGCATTATTGAGCGAGAGAAACTTACCGGATTTTGAGATAGTTGCGGCTCGTTATGGCGATTGTGGAAGGCTCGGAATCGTCTCCTTTTTCGCCGAACGAACCCAACCGGATATCCTCATCGACTCAGCACTTACTCTAGCTAATTTGTATTCCCATTCTCACCAGCAGCAGCCATCCGTGGAGCACCGTTCACATATCCATCGCACCACATGGCAACCACCACCAAAAGGAGTTATGAAAGTAAATCTTGACGGAGCTTTTTGCGGTCCCACTCAATTAGGGGCGATTGCAAGCATCACACGAGATTATACCGGGCGAATAACCGACGGATTCACGCAAAGCGTTCATACCTCAACAACGCTAGAAACAGAGATCAACGCTCTTTTACAAACATTGCGGGAGTTCGTGAACAAAGGGAACACAGACACTCACCTTCAGATCGAATCCGACTGCTTAATCCTCGTTCAGATCATCAATCGGAATCGCGAGCCACCATGGGAGCATCGTGCGTTGATCGCGGAATGTCAAGCCCTAATCCCCTGTTTCTCTCATCTTACTGTGCAGTACGTGCGACGAGATGCAAATGCCCTTGCTGATTGGGCCGCAAAAGCCCATGACAAAGGTCTTCTTCAGTCCAACTGGGTTTTATTTCCTCCGCAAGCGATGATGGATATCCTTTGTATTGATGTTATGGGAAAGGGTTGTACGTTTTTTCCTACTTATTGTTAATATATTACCTCTTCCGACCAAAAAAAAAAAAACTAATGATAGTTTCAATCATCACAACATAGAACATACCAAATTCCATAGCATGATACTTAATTTTTTTACATGATATCCAATAGTAAGGAAAAAAAACTAGTTCGATCTTCTGACACACGCATGAAAACAATTAAATAAATCAAGCCATATGCGCATGTTAGGAGATTCACCCTGCTTTATATCACTCATTTCTTACACCTCTTTTGTTACAAAGAATAAATTCATTTTTCAAATATGTGATTAATCAATTTAACCTGACTTATCTCAAATTTAGCCGATAATCTTATTCTACTTCCATTTTATTGGATAAAAAATCTTTTTGGTGATATTCTCAAGGTGGGTCCTCCAAAAAAATGCGGACAAGCACTGCACTCCATTGTTTCAAACCTTGGTCATCTCTGGATTTCCTCAGCAGCTTCCTTTTACTTCCTTTCATCTCTTCTTCTTCTTCTTCCATTGAATCAATGACCTAATTTCTAATTTGTCAGACTAACATGGAGAAAGAAAAGATTGCATAAAACGAGAGCACAGTGGGAGCATCTGCAACTCTATTTGGTGCCATTTAACAAATTATAGCTCTATTTTACAGACAAGATATCAATCAATTTTTTAGATTTGGAAATTCAAAATTGAAAGGCTCGGTGATAACATACGGTTAAGAATAAGTTCATATTACATGGAATTGTAGCATGTGGTGCCGGTGTGGAATAGATAAAGGATAAATAACCACAAGCATTTTTGCTTATGTCTACCTCACATTTCCAACTTCATCAAGAATATGACAATTTTAAACAAAATTAAAATATATAATCACATCCACAATTACTAGCTCAGTCCTTTCTTGATGTCTTTCACACATTTGTAATTCCGTCCCAATTCAGTTATTATCTTTTGAATGGTTTATCGAATTCCGATTTTCAATAACCAAATAAAAACTGAACGTATGCTTGTATTTTTAATTGAATGCAATATACTTGTACACATATTCTAGTTCTTTATAGCCCAATTGAAAAATTAACGTACACATTACTCGTGAGTGGTTCAGGCCAACAAGTTTGACTTGAATAGAGTAAGGTTCCAAAGAAGATAAAAGGTGAGGACTAAAAGCATTTGCAATTGCTCCTAGTCAATCATTTACTAATTAATTAAAGATTTCACGTGTTTTTTTTTTTTTAAGGATGGTAGCATATTCATGTTCATACTTGTTCATAGAAATTAGTTCATCGATCCTTTTATGCAGCAGAAAAGCATCTTTTGTTCCAACTTTTGCCCTTGGATGGTCATGCACAAAGAGCAGAATCAAAGAAAGAGGAAAATTGATAACACTTCAGTCCCTTATTAACTTTTAATTTGTGTTCATGAAGGTTTCTATGTGTCACGAATTCATAATTCAAAAGCCTTTTGGATGCTACCTCTAAAGATCGCTGCTTCCTTCTAAAAGTAAGCACAGACACTTCATTCCCTTCTTGTCTAAGCTTTTTCCTAAATTATCTTTTATTTTTTTGAATATTTCACATACTTCTATTTTAGTTGGTTTATCGGCATTTCAAGAGCTGAATGATATGCCAACAAAATTGTAATACAAAAAGGACCTGGAAAAGAACTCAAGGACAGTGAACAAGTATTTCATATATCATTAGTAACTTAATACTAACGCGTTATGTTCATTTGGTGTCATTTAATAAATTATATCTCTATTTCGCAAGCAACATAATGATCGATAATTTAAATTTGAAATTTTGAAGTGAATAACTCAATTACATCATATCATAGATTCGTTTTATATAAAATTATTGGCATGTGGGGCCAGCACGAAATAAATAAGAGAGAAATGGCGACCATTTGTTAATTCTCTACCTCGTATTTCCAACTTTATTAAGAAGATGACAATTTAAGATATAATTAAAATATGAAATTACCGAATTTGAACCAAAACATAAGAGAAGTGGAGCATCGAGGAACATTCACACAAAAAGAGAAAAGAACATTGTTTATTATTTTTTTTGGGGGGGGGGAGGGGAGGGGGAGAGAGAGGAACGTATCAGCTTGTCAGCAAAGGTCAGGTTTTTTGGAGCAATAAGGCCAAGAGACCTGGTACATTTTTAGCAATTCTTTTTCTTTGTTCGGAAAAAAAAATCAAGTGAAAGTTTCGTCGAGTGGTCCTTAAACTGCGATAATTTAGAGACTTTGGACATTTTTTCATTGTTTTTGTCAGCGATCATGTTACTAAACATACAGCCAACAATTCATGTTGTGTCATATTAATTGTGTCATGTCGAGTTAGGGTATAACATGAATATGGCAAAACCCGAACAAGACATGTTTAGTAAACGTGTGGAGCTGCAAAAATACGAAAACAATACTTTCAATAAAGTAGGTTAGACAAAACAACACGACAAATGAGATTATTAAATGTGTGACCATATGAAATGTCAACACGATACAATGCAACATGCTAACTTGTACACATGCAAAAAGATGCCACACATTGCATTACATGTAAAGCAAAGATCAAAATTGCTTCCCGTGATATTCTAACTACAAGTGGGATGCAGCCTTTTTTAATAATATTAATCCTATTTAAGAGCCATAAAATTTTATTACCCAAAAAACCTAAATTTTGAACATACTAAAGCCATAAATTTAAAAATCTAAACATTAAGAACAAAAAACAAGCAGTCCATGAAAGAAGAGAGGGAAAGTTAAAATTCCTCAAAATATGTTTGGATAAATGATGTAAATGGAACTTAATTTCATTGATAGACTTAATTATCATTCATTCATTCTATCCATCCTTTCAAAAAGGAAGTAAGGCCGATTTTAGAAGAAAAGTGCAAGTTTTGCATTTCCCCTCTTTTCTATACACTTTTAGAAAGAAATTAAATGTGGGCCCAAAGGTATTATATCCCTTTCGTTTAGAATCATTTTCGGCGGCTTCCTCCATAATTTAAACAGTTGAGCAATTGAAAATTTTTCCTCAGATTAATATTTTAGTTCTAGTTAATTTTACATTTGAGCAATGCCTAAAACTTGAAACCCACCAAATTAAAAACGTGATTGATGGAAATTTCCTCCAATTAAAAAAGTGTATGCATCTAGAGGATGAGGTTTATCAAGCAGCAATTACATGACACTACGTTAGTTTGGCCAATGGAAATGGGATTAGACAGAAGAGGTTGTGACAATGAGGTGGTGGAGATAGTTACGGTTGTTTAGAAAAATGCTTATGTGATCGTCTTAATCTATTGTGAAAATAACGGCTTGTTTGTAGCCAAAAAACAATTAAAAAATAATTAAAAATTGTTGTGGAGTCCACTTCTTCAAAAATTTGTGGCTTACAACATATGGTTACTCTAACAGTAGCCTAAAGATTGGTATGTTGACAAAGCTCGGTTGTTTCTATATTTGGCTAAAAATAATTGGAGTAAGGTCTAAGATTACGATAAGGATTAAGTATAGAGTGAGCTTATTCGGAGGAAGATGCTTCCATGGATTATCCTACATAATTTCAATATCTTAGGTGTGAATTGAAAGAATTAGTCTTTAAATATCACAGACGTGCGTGAAGTTATGTGGTTGTTCAAATGTGTTTTAATGAAGTCGATTAATTATACTTCAATCCTTTTAAATATGTGTTTTAATTTTGAATGTGTATAAACTATGTGTTTTTGAACAAGTAAATGAAGTGGGCTTTTTGGGGCCATTGCCACCGAATCTTCCACAGTGAAACGACGTGAGCTTACTTAACCGAAAGCCTTGTCTTTATCACCTATCGCTTTCTCAAGAACACAAACCTTCATCAGCATTGCTTAGGGGAGAAATTAAGGTACACGTTATTCTGAGTGGACCAAGCCAACAATCTTGACTTGACTAGAGGGTGAGCTCCAAAAGAAGATAAGGCAAGGATTACAAGCATTTGCAGAAAAAGCATATTTCCTTGTTCATCAATCCTTTAAAGCAGAAGAAAAAGCATCTTTTTGTTTCAACTTTCCCTCTCTCAGATCGTGATGGACACAAGGCAAAGAAAGAGAGTAGAGGAAGAGGGCACTGAAGGAGCATCCACTTCTTCATTCATCTCTCGGGCACCCATAGATGTAGGTAGCAATCAATACGATGTGTTCTTGAGCTTTAGAGGCTCGGATACCCGTAAAGGATTCACATATTGCCTCTATCGCAGTCTAGTCAAGGCAGTTACTATACCGCATTGTGTGTTTAGGGACGAGAACAGCATCCCAATTGGTGAGGAATTTGGTCTAGAGATTCTCAATGCCATCGCACAGTCTAAGATTTCGATTCTCGTTATTTCCGAAAATTATGCTTCAAGCAAATGGTGCCTCCACAAACTCGTTCATATCATGGACCGCAAGAAGAGCGCATCACATATAGTGTTACCTATATTCTACAAAGTTGCCCCATCGGATGTGCGGCATCTAAAAGGAAATTTTGGAAATGCCTTCCATTCGAGGCGGGAGTGTCTTGGTGAGAAGGATATCCAGGAATGGCAACGAGTACTTAAAGAAGTTAGTTACTTAAATGGATGGGAATCTGACAAATTCAACAATGGGTACTTCACTGAACTTTTCTATTTTTGATAAATTTGTTTTCTTCTTCAGGTAGAACCGGTGAAATGCAGATCAATCACTTTCATTGCAAGCTCAGAAAAGATCCCTAAGATGTCCCAATAAACAAAGATAATGACTTGAAGACAACAAACACCGGTACTCCCTAGGGTGTCCTTGGAAACTAAACCAACAACAAGAAAAACCAAAGCATCCCATAGTGCCCAAGAATTTTACATTTTCCTCTGGTATAGAGCGAAAAACAAAGAAATGACGATTCCTACAGCCAATAGCATCAATCACTAAACAATAGGCTTATAAATGACTCAAATGCTTAGTCTTCCGAATCTTGACCACCGCGAGATAAAATTGACCTCTTATTGCCAAGAAGGGTTAGGGCAGTTGATAAGGATCAATTACTTTGCATAGACTATGTCTAGGTTCATAATGTTTGATTATTTTTGTTGTTTGACAGGCACGAGGGAGAATTAATAGAACGTGTTGTCGAAACTGTTATAAGCAAGTTACAGGAAGATTTTCAACTAAATGTGCCTAAGCAACTAGTTGGACTTGATGATGGTTTGAAGAAAATTATGAATTGGATAGACCATCTTTCCATCAATGCTGGAATGATTGGAATTTATGGTATGGGTGGGATAGGCAAGACAACTCTTGCCAAGATCATTTACAATCAACTCTTGAACAAATTTAAGCATGTCAGCTTCATTCAAGATGTTCGAGAAACTACTAAGCACCACGGTATTACGTATTTACAAAGTCAACTAATATCGGATATACTAAAGAGCAAAGAAAAAGTGTCTAGAATTGATGATGGAATTAATAAAATCAAATCTAGATTTAAAGGAAAAAAGGTTCTCATTCTTTTGGATGATATAGATGACAAGAAACAACTAGATGCATTGGTTGGGGAACGTAATTGGTTTATGGCAGGAAGTTTGATCATTGTTACAACTAGAAATGAAGCTATTCTTGATCAATCTGGATTCGAGGTAGACCACAAGTATGAAGTGAATGGATTGAATAAGGTGCATGCTTTGCTTTTGTTTAATAGACATGCATTTCGTATGGACCACCATTCTCCGAGGGACTATGAGGATATATCTCATGATATCATATCCACCATGGGTGGGCTTCCCTTGGCACTTGAGGTCGTAGGTTCATACTTGTATAAAAAAAAGAATGGAGTATGGGAAGATGTGCGGAAGCAATTAAAAAATCAACCACATAAAGATGTCCAAAAAATATTGCGAATAAGTTATGATGCGTTAGAAGATGGAGAAAAGCAGATTTTTCTTGATATTGTTTGTTTCTTTATTGGCAAAACGAGCGAATCGAGAGAATATGCCAAGTACAAGTGGGAGGAAACGAGCAAATGTGCCATGTACATGTGGGAGGATTGTGGGTTTTATCCAAGTCAAGCTATTGAAGAGTTGAAGTTGAGGTGCTTAATTAAAATTACAGATGATGGTATGTTTGAGATGCATGATCAACTAAGAGATCTTGGAAGGAGCATTTTTTGCCAAGAACAATCGCTTGAGCTTGAGAAATGTATTGGACCATGGGACAATGACTATAAGGGAGTCCCAAGAGTAATAAGACATACAGAGGTAAAATATGGCAATCCCTTCATCTTCTCTCCCTCTTACTTTAATATATTTAATATGGTGTATTCTAATATCTTGTCTAGCACGAACAAATGCTCTTACTTTCTAGGAAAAAAGAATTGATACATCCACTTATGTCCATATCTAGATGTGATGTGATAGCTAAATAAATTATAAGTATCTCAAAGATGAAAAAGTTATATCATTTGATTTGATTTCATTGATATGAATTATGTCTCTTGAATTTTGATCGACAATCAATTTAAGATCCTTTTACTACAATTTTGCTCTATAAAACTTATTTACTAAAAGCATGCCATTGTCATATCTAGTTGAAAATATTGATAATTTGAAGGACTACAAGAATGAATTTAGATGAAATATAAACATCATAGATCATATAAATGAAGATTTCTGGGTTAAAAGGAAAAAAAAAAAAAGATAGTATGTGCCAATTACAATAACTGATAATAAATTCAAAACGATAAGATTGGAAAAAATTTCACACTTATGACATGTGCTTGCTTTCTAGTATGGCCGAATGTATTGGAGGGCTCTTGGGATTCAGAAATTCAATGTTTGATATCATTTTCTCTATTTTGATTTTGAAGATATCGGTCCCTCTATTAGTTATATCTATCTCTTTTCATTCTTATTTCCTCTTAATAGATGAGACAGCAAAAATCCGCATAAAAATATTTTTAGGAAAATCTTACTGATTTTTAAAGTTTTATCCCGTTGACTTGTAGCGCCTTCTCCCTCTTTTGCATATCTTCACTCCTTATAATAACAGACAGCGAAAGACACTAGGCACACTCTTATTTGCTCATTTCATGGGTTAGATTAGGCGAATGATAAAGAGTGGATTCTCTTGTAACAAATATTTCTATCCGGTATAAGTTGTTTTACATTATTTATTTTTTTAGGGACAATGCCTCTTTTGTGCCAGAAACTTCTAGACTGACTTGACTATTTATAAAATAAATAAATAAATAAAAAGAAAACTTGACCAATAGCGGAAATGTCATGCTTATTATTATATCCATACCCTTGTCTTCATGATATATGATTTTCAGCATGAAGCAAATTTTTTCAACTATGTTTTATCTTTTACTTAAATTATCAATGTTCATGTCATTTTATAGATGCCTCGTAGGCTCATGGCTGATCAGAGGCAAGCAATTAATTAAGAGATGGGCAAACAAAACAGCTTTACATTCTTGATATAATTCGAAATAGTTCATTCCTATGATTCAATTTCACTCTTTGGTTGATCCAGTAACTTCTTAACATTAGCAAAAAGAGCACACCATACGGGTGTTTGAAAAATGGGGAAAAAAAAAAAGGGCACATCTGTTTTGAATAGACAAAATTGCTGAAATATGATAATTAGTGTGGGAAAAAATTAAATGATTGTACAATTCGAGAGATTTTTTTATTTAACTTTGAAAAATGAAATACTTATGGAACTAATTTCCAATTTTCTTGACTATTTCAAATATTATTATGTCTATTCTGTTATATCCAATTTGTTTTAGTTCATTTTGGTGAAATATATGCAAATTGCACGGAAGCTTTTGGCGAAAATTTGAGGTTTGAAATCCCCTTTCCATATAGTAGATCTTTTTAATGTAATATACAGTATAGATCAAGGTACAAGTGAAAATGATAAAAGATCGCGTGGGACAATGATTACAACATTTTAGTGACTTTTCCAACGAACTGACTAAAGAGAAACTATACCCATTGCATTTCATTGGTTAATATGTAAAGCCGAGATAACAACAAATGTGTCAAACCATAAAAGTGAATTATTGAATTCCTAACCAATTGAACTTTTGGGGGAAATATAGGTATTAAAAGTCAATCAAATCCATAAAAGGGAATTATATTTTACCATCTTCAACTGATTAAATGATCTGTTTAAATACCGACCAAAAAAAAAATGATCTGTTTCAGTAGGAAAGTTAAACAGTATGTTTTGATTTAAAAGATGCAAAAAGAAACAATGCCATTCTTATGGAAACGGACATATGACTATTAATCAATGTCACAACGTCACTTTTTAGTTAATCGGTTCATTTTTTTAGTTACTCTGAGAGCAACTTTTTTTTTTTTTCAATCCCTGTTAAAATTGCTCACCAATGTCACCATGTCACTTTTTAAACATAACGTTTCAGTTTTCAAAGAAATGATTCAAGATTTTTTAGATATCTTCTAAAGATATTTAAGATATTTCCTTTGATTTTTTTATATCTATTTTGATTATACATATCTACTTTGATTTCTTTTGATTTCCTTAAATGGTCCCAGCCATGTAATCTTTTCTATATATCAAAATATATTGAAAATTCCCCTTTTTTTTTCTCTTCTGCATTATTACATTTAACAAATTCTTTTGAGAAATTATACACATGAAAATTTACAAGTAAACAATTGTATTTTGTAAAATGGTTTCATGTATTTTGTCTTAAATAAAAGTCCAACTACATGTGCTGCAAAGTTTAAAAAAGGGAAAAAGATAAAACATTAAGGGTGCGTTTGGTAATGTTTCTGTTTAAAAATTGTTTCTAGGAATAGAAATAGAAAAAAATGTTTATGTTCCAAGGAACAATTTTTGAACAAAAAAACGTATTTGGTAAATCTATTCCAGAAATATAAAAAGAATAGAAACACATTTGTTAAATTTGTATAATTTTTTTATTTCTTTTAATTTTTTAATATTTTTATTTTATTTTTCTATTTTCTTTATTATTTTTCTTATTTATTTTTCCTTTTTTTTTTTCTTTTGGCCGGTCGCCCGCCTCGGCCATGGCTGGGGGACCGGCTGAACGAGGCCGACGACCTCGTTCAGCCACGACGAGGCTCGCCGAGCCACCGCTAGGTCGGCGTCGCCTGGGCGGTGGCCCGGCGACACCGAGCCTTGCCGTGGCTGGGCGAGGCCGCTGGCCCTCGTCGGCCGGTCGCCGGCCATGGCCAAGGCCGGCGACCGGCCAAAGAAAAAAGAAGAAGAAAGAGAGAAGTGTTTTTGTTTCTTGTTTCTGTTCCAAATGTGTTTTTGGGAACAAAAAAATAGTTTTTGAACAAAAACGCAAACAAACGCGTTTCTGTTCTTTTTTTGTTCCCAAGATAAAAAAACAGAAATTTTTGTTCCTGAGAACATAAACAAGGTGAGTTCACATCATTTGTTCACTAAGGTGCATTAGCCTTAGTTGTTTTAAAGCAATAACTTTTTTACTTTCACATCATTTGTTCAATTTTCGAAAGGTCGGCAAAAAAAAAAAATCAAATGTGAGTTCACGTGTCCATATTTTTATACGGAAAGGATGGGAAGGTTACAGATCGTGCGAGTCCAAGATTTCAAAAGGCAAAAACTAAAAAGTTAAATAACTCGCAGGGACGGCCCTCTTGCGCCGATGGCATTTTGAGGGCAGATGCTGCAAGCGAAACTTCCAACGATAAACTCCTTTATGAAGTGAGATGGCTTGAGTGGGAAGTCTTTGGAAGCCATTCGTATCTTCCGCCCTTTAATTTGCATCTACCGAAATTATCGGTGCTGATGTTAGGGGGCATCGGCTTCACACAGGATTGGAAAGAATGGAGTCCATTCACGGTAAGATTGGGAAAAGGAGACATTCTCTTTGTGATTTTAGGGTTTGTTTTTTTTTTTTTTCAACCGATCAACTCCTCCTTTGATGGCTTATTCTCCTTTTGTATCAGGCATCAAAGCGGCTCAAAATTCTCATGTTTAACTATTACCTTAATTTTAGAAGTACTCATGATCTATCGGCTTTCACACAGTTGAAGATTCTCAAATTGAGCAGATGTTTTGAATTAGAGCATCTCCACCCTTCTATTGGCAAACTCACGAGCCTCGTTTCCTTAGATTTGGTAACTGTGTTCTCAAGGAGCTAGGCTATTGGCAAACTCACAAGTCTCAAGATGCTACCACAAGGAGCTAGGTGGGCAAATTAAAAGATTTAGAAGAACTTTGTTTAAGGCACTGCTATTACAAAGATTCCTACGTTTATTGGTTCTATGAGGAAGCTGAGGTTCCTACATTTGACCCATTTATTGGTTCTTCCCGAGGAATTTACAGAAGAACATCTGAATATCTTGAATTGTAAGTCAGAAACTAAGTGCCAATGGATGAGAAATCCCTAGCTCAATTGGGGATTTACAGAATTTGCAACATCTTGACTTGAGTTATTCCGTGATCGAAGAACTTCCAAGTGAAATCGGTGACTTGCCTTCCCTCCAGATTCTTGATATTGATGAGACGCCAATATCTAACCTACCAGAAAGCATCCGGAATATTTCTTCTCTCCAATCCCTTCGACTAAATGGCTGTACTAAGCTCTGCTCACTGCCAGAGCTTCCTTCGGGCTTAACGAATCTGACGGTCTGTTGTCGGAGTCCCACGTTGCCACAGCTTTCTAGCCTAACCCACCTAAAGACCTCTCGCTTGGCCATTGCCATCTACTTGAAGACATCCCTGAGCTTTTCCTCAAGACTCTTGAAACTCACTATTGAGGAGTGTGATGAGCTGAAATTGCTTAAGCTCGACCGATTCGAGTACTTGGAAGACTTTTATATGGCATTTTGCACTTTCATTGAGAGATTGGACTTTTCATGTTTAAATCATCTGAAAAAATTAGGGGTTTATGATTGCAATAACCTAGTCGAAATTCAAGGCCCTGACAGGGCAAAGTTTTTGGAACCATTGGATTTTATGGGATGCAAATCAATGGAGACTTTGCCAGATGTGAATGGATGTCAGAGGTTAGAATATGTGATAGTTCGAAATTGCGAGAAACTTACTCAGCTTCGGGGATTTGAAAAGTTGGATATAATTATGTTGGATACTTGTGGTTGCAACTCATTGGAAAGAACGGGCCTCTTTGATAGTTATGAACGACAGCTGTCTTTTGACTCATGAAGTGATGGTTCCTCAACAGAGGTAAATAAACAGCGACAATCATTTTTCTTCTGAGATTCATGACCTACTTTTCATTGCCATCTTTTGACAAGAAGTTTTCCATAACAGGGTTCTGTACTTTCCTAAATTGCTAGTCTTACATAATTGAAGGAGTGGGGGAGTTGGTCATAGAAGCTGACATGATGCTTCAGCCAAGACCAAAATGTAGACCCAAATGTCAATAGAAGACATTTGGTCATCTAGTAAGACTCTTCATCCTTCAAACGGCCAGGGGGAGCAAATAGACTTATACTTTTCTTGAAGCTCTATTTTTTGAGAATGATTTGCTCCACACGGTGTATCTAGTTAATTGATTTAAAAAGTTCTGGATTTGCCTGCATATATTGCTATTGGTTATGTTATTGCAATGTTTTTCATTTATCCATCCATTGGCAGCTTTTTTAGACTGCAAACAGATGAGTGGCTTGTGAGGCAAGGATGAAAACATCAAACATACGTAAACAAGAATTCCTTGGCGATTTACAGTTCCCCTCTTGGTGAACTGGGATTTGAAGTTTTAACCTAGAGGCCAATGATCTTTTGTTACTCAATATTGTCAACTATGCCCAGAATTTCCCAATGTCCAAAATTTTATAATTTCTTTCTAAAAATCCTTGGCCATTTTGAGTTCCTTTGTGTCAAGCTTGACTAATGGCAGATGTCCTGTTTGGGACAAATGCCTTTCGGTTTTTCATGATGAATGAAAACCCTATCAAGTTTCTTAATGTTCCCTTGATGTTCCTCTTGAACCTTCTAGAAGAGCATCAATTCCCAGTAAGTATGATGAAATGAGCTAAAATTAAATATAAGGTTAAAGTGTTTTTGTTCAGTGATTAAAAAAAAATGTTAAAAGTAGTTTTGACTAGTCTGTCATGTATGAATGTGGACCACCTTAACATTACCAGTGGTCAAACTGTTGTTTCGAAAGATTATCAAGCAAGGTAAATGGGTGCTGCTTCTATGACAGGTTTGGTTGGTCTATGTAATGATCTAGGATTACTTTGGGACTTAAATTCAATTAACTGTATCGATGACCTTTTGCATCAATAGACAATTTTTTGCCCATCTGTGAAACAAGCTGGGACGAGGAGCTCAAGAATTTGCTAATTAGTTTGCATCCCGTTTGATCCTATTGTTGTCATGGGATTGCTTTATCACATGACCGATTTGGGTGTGGCTCACTTGGTTGAGAACTTCAAATTCCATACCGAGATGGATCAAAATAAAGAGAAGATTTTGTAGATGAAGCATCGAACAACTGACTAAGGACCATCTTGCGTGCCAACTTTGAAGATGCTCTAGGGCTAACTGGAGTGTCCCAAGGAAGTTTTGATACTTCTAGATTTTCAAACACTTGACTTGATCTCAATGTCATGTCCCTGAGTGATTGTAAATGTGTTTTTTTCAGTTAAATATGCATATTGTATGCTCATTCAGTTCTAGCTCTCTTTTAATCAAATGCAAAGCTGCTGATTTTTCTAATGTTACCCTGATGCAGAGTTGTTTGATGTGGTTGCATTCTAATGATATCACTTTAGATTTGATGAGGCTCTGCAGAGGGAGGTATGCACTGCTAGGTTCCTCCATTTCTATCAGTTTATTTGTGTGATGATATCATTTGAATGCGATCATATAGGTTTCTAATTTGATAAGCTCAGTTCTCACGTGTACAACATTGAATTTGTGAAGTTGAAATTAACCTCCTTGCAAACTATCCCGTATTGCCGATACATCTTTCTATCCTGTAGTTTAGGTCAATTCACCTTTTCAGCATAATTTTTTTAACTTCAATTCTGTTCCTAAACACAAATAGGGAAAGTGTTGCTAATTGCTTACTTCTTTTAAGCCTGTTGGTTTCTTTTTCATTGGCTAGCTAATGAAGTCTCTGTTCATTGTGGTCCAACTCTGATTAGTGTTAATGTTTACACATTTGTACCTTATATTTCATGGGGTAAATTCTGATGCTACAATCTTGGATATCTTCATTTATTGATAATTAGTCACTGCTATCTTCCTTGTGCAGACTAAAGCTGCATTTGATGAAACTCGGAGAAAGTCCCCAAACACCATGGGTTGGAGATACGGGCAAGAATGAGCTATGTCAATATGGAAAGGCATTATGAAGTTCTTTGCTGTTAGCATTTATCATTTGTTCCGTGTTGTTAATACCCTTCAAAGGATTCTTAATATAATGCGACCTCTTCTCCTGTGGTGTATTTGTCCTTTGCAAGCTTTGAAATTGTGCTATTCTTTAGCAAAAGCACATGGCAAATCTCTAGGAGGAAGACCCCATGTGCAGGTAGTTTTGTATCTGAAGTCAAGTATAATATGTGATTTGTTAACAAGATTACCATTTAGATTTCCACTTCAAGCTACAGTTTTATGATTGGGAGAGACTTTTTTCGTGGAAAAAGCAAATGCCGTGGAATCAGCAAATAATCTGTCAATTGCAGCCAAGAGTTTCAATGAAAAGATTTCCAAGAAGATTGTAGTATCTCATTTGGAAGAATTTTGAACACAAAATAAGGGCATTCATTAGTTTAACATCATCTCTCTGGTCTAGTTGCATCTGTAAATTCATATGTAGGCATTTTGCAATCACTTTGGTCATATAATCTCAAACTTGATTTATTTAAGCATGAATCTAAAAGCGGAAGAGTCACAGCCATGTACGTTTTCATACCTAAAACCAAGTACAGAGACCGGTTCATTCATGAAGAGCAGCATTACTTTTCCCTTTTGAGATTCTCTCAGGTGGACGCATGGAGCTCCCGCTTCTCGGAGTCGCTCCTCTATGGTTGTTCGTGGCGTTTCCACCACTAAAACCATCTCTCTCTCTCTCTCTCTCTCTCTCGTTGGATTTGTCGTAGTACACTTATGTCAGTCTAATCAACCACCAATTCTCGATCAAAGGTTTGTCTGATTCTCTATTGTGGATAGAGTTTATGTGGGGTCTATTTCTTGAATGAGAATCGGTGCAGAAAAAAGATTTTTCTGTTCTTCTTTCGAGTTCTTCTTGCAAAAAAAAGGTAGCGGATTAATTATCTTACATCATCTTGATTTGAGGTTTCTCTTTGAATGTGGTGTTAAATGGCAAAGAATGAATTGGTGGTTCGTGTGAAAATTGCTTTTTAAGTTGTCTAGACAAAGGAAGGAGGCTATTGGTAGAAGCTATAACATTGTGTGTTTATTGTAGAGAAGAGGAGAAGAAAGCGAAGAAGATCATATCTAAGCTGGGACAAGAGAAGATGCATCTCAGTGTTCGGCTGGATTACCGAGTTGAAATTGGGGAGAGCATTGCAATCTTAGGATCCACAAGAGAATTGGGATCGTGGAAGAAGAATATGGCAATGGACCAGGACCAAGAGCGGATGGGTATGTGAGTTAAAACCGAAAGGAGGCGAATCTATCAAATTAGAAGAACTTATATTAGATTTTGCCGATATTACTGAGATTCTTGTGTTTATTGGTTCTTTGAGGAAGCTGAAGAAATTGAGTGCCAGCTGTTATGAGTCACTCAGGGAAATCCCTACCTCGATTGGGGATTTACAGAATTTGCAACATCTGGACATTAGTGGTTCTACTATTGAAAAGCTTCCTAGTGCTATTGGCATGTTAATTCCAATAGTTTGAAAGGGGCAATTCCAAGTGAAATTGTTGACTTATCTTTGCTCGAGATTCTCAATATCACTCGCGCACTGATATTTGACCTGCCAAAGAGCATATGGAATCTTTCTTCTCTCCAATGATTAGCCTATTGGGCCGTGACAAGCTCCGGTCACCGCTTGAGCTTCCTTCGGGCTTAACATATCTGGCATCTCTTGTCAGAGTCCCAGGTTGCCACAGCTTTCTAGCCTAATCCACCTAGAACTCCATCTTCAGGCATGCCATCTACTTGAATACATCCCCGAGCTTTCCTCAAGACTCTTGACATTGTATTGAGGAGTGTGATAAGCTGATATTGTCGATGCTCGATGGATTCGAGTAGTTGGAAGAGTTTTCAATAAAAAGGTGTATTTCAATTGAAAGATTGGACCATTCACAATGAATTCATCTGAAACATTTATGCGTTGAGCGTGCAATGACCTAGTTGAAATTCAGGGCCATGATAATTTGAAGTTCTTGGAGGGCATATTTATATATGACTGCAACTTCATTGAAAGGCTTCTCTGTCCAAAATCACAGTGTTTGAAGAAATTGGTGGCTGTGAGGTGCAAGAATCTAGTCGAAATTGGAGGTCTTGATGGTGCAAAGTTCTTAAAAGAGTTGGATTTTACATAATGCATATCAATGGAGACTTTGCCAAATTTGACAGGATGTGAGAACTTACAATCTCTAAATGTTCAAGATTACAAGAAACTTACTCAGCTTTAGAGACTTGAAAAGTTGGATTTAATTGATTTGGATATTTCTGGTTACATTGGAAGCAATACCAAAATTATCTGGAACACACGTCTTTAGAAATAATGGACGTTAACTATGGAAATTGCAGTGATAATGATGTGAGGTATCTTATACCCATATTGTGACAGTGAGACTAGTCATGCTTCTTCAACAAAGGTAACTAAGCAGTTAACAATCATTTTTCTTTTGAGATTCATGACCTACTTTTCACATGACAGGATTCTGTACTTTCCTAAATCGATAGTCTTACATAATTGAAGGAGAAGCGTAGTTGGTCATAGAAGCTGACATTATGCTTCAGCCAAGATCAAAATGTAGACCCAAAACGTCAATAGAAGGCATTGGTCGTCTAGTAAGATTCTTCATCCTTGGATGGCCAGCATGAGCGAATAGAATAATACTTTTCTCAAAGTTATATTTGTTTAGAATGATTTGCTCCACACTGGGTATCTATTTGATTGATTTTTGAAGCTCCAGATTTGCCTGCATATATTGCTATTGGTTACGTTATAGCAATGTTTTTCATTTATCCTTCCATCGGCAGCTTTTTAGACTGCAAACAGATTAGCGGCTTGTGAGGCAAAGATGAAAATATCAAACATAGATAAGCAAAATTCCCTAGTGATCTACAGTTTCCCTCTCGGTAAACCCGTGATTTGAATTTTCACCTAGAGGCCGATGTTAATCTACTGCTCAATATTGTAAACTATGCCCATAATTTCCCTATCCAAATTTCATATTTTCTTTGAAAAATCCTTGGCCATTTTGAGTTCCTTTGTGTCAAATTTGACTAATGGTAGATGTCCTGTTTGGGACAAATGCCTTTCGGTTTTTCGTGATGAACGAAAACCCTATCGAGTTTCTTAATGTTCCCTTGATGTTCCTCTTGAACGTTCTAAGAAGAGCATCAATCCCCAGTAAGCATGATGAACTGAGCTAAAATTAAATATAAGGTTAAAGTGTTTTTGTTTGGTGAAAAAAAAAGGAAAAAGAAAGTCAAAAGTAGTTTTGACTAGTTTGTCATATATGAATGTGGACCGCCTTAACATTACCAGTAGTTAAACTGTTGTTTTGAAAGATTATCAAGCAAGCTAAACTGTTGTTGCTTCTATGACAGGTTTAATTGGTCTATGTAATGATCAAGGCTTACTTTGGGACTTCAATTCAATCAGTTGTATCAATGACCTTTTGCATAATTGGACAATTTTTGCCCGTTTGTGAAACAAGTTGGGGCGAGCAACTCAGGATTTTGCATCCCGTTTGATCTTATTGTTGTCATGGAATTGTTTTATCACATGACTGATTTGGGTGTGGCTAACTTGGCTGAGGAACTTCAAATTCCATACCTGAGAATGATAAAATTAAAGAACAGGGATTTTGTAGAGGAAGCATTAGCAATAGCTGAGGACCATTGTGGGTGCCAAACCTTGAAGATGCTCTGGGGCCGACTGGAGTGTCCCAAGGAAGTTTTGATGCTTGTGAAGATTCAAACACTTGATCTGGTCTCAACAGCACATACCTGGATGATTGTAAGTGTATTTTTTCTTCTAATTGAATATGCTTTATATATGCTCATTAGGTTCTGCATTTCCGTTAATCAAATATGTAACTGCTGATTTTTTGTATGTTACCCTAATGCAGAGTTGTTTGATGCAGTTGCATTCTAATGATATCACTTCTGAACTTGATGAGGCTCTGCATGCAGAGGGAGGAATGCACTGCTAGTCGTGCCATGAAAGACTAACTTGTGTGCTTATTGTCACACCCCAATCCTCGGGCACGCACACATCATTCTACTTGGTCGATTTTATTATGCGATATCCCAGGACTAAGTATAGACGACCATTTCTTTTATTAAGCACATGCGGAAGCAGTTATAAATCTCCAGACAATAAAACAACGGGATAGAATAGTAAGACCATACTTTTTATATTGAAATCTATAACCAAACCTTTATACAACCACACCTCAAAGTACTTCACAAAACTTTTCATAATTTCTAGTCTCACACTATTCTCATTTAGACAAGATTTCTAAAAGATGACGAGATTTCAGTTCTCATCCGATTCATACTCAGATCATCATCGGGGTTCTCCTCCAGGTACTCCTCTTCGGTTTCTTTCTCCTCAGGCTCCTCATCAGGGTCTTGAAATGTTGTCCCACAACCGGATGAGACTACGTCTCGACCAAGTTCTACCCCACTAAGACTCGATTAGGAAACCAATATGCTAAACAGCCGCCTATATACACGCACGGGTCGAGGACTTACCTTGGCCTCGATTCCATCTCGCATATTAAGACGATTCAATAGGCACCCAAGCAATTACATCACAGATCAATATCTCAATCCATCGATCTAGTCAATTTCATGTCAATTCGACCATTCCTCAGTCGTTTCCCTTATTCAGTCTCAAATCGTACTTACGACTTCACGAGCATAAACTACCAAATTTCTTGGCAACAAATTACAGTCCAAAGGACACGATCTATCTTTAGGTAGCAAATTACGGCCCAATGGGCGCAACCTTTAATAGGTGGCAGATTACGGTCTTATTAGGCGCGACCCCTATCGGGTGGCAAATTACGACCTTAACAGGCGCGACCTTTAATAGGTGGCAATTTACGGCCCAACGGGCGCGACCGATTCCAAATTCGGTGGCAAAACTCAGCCCCACTGGCACAGCCATACTCACAACCTTTCACAGTCAAATTCTAATTGAATACCGACACTGATCAATCTTGGGATGATTCCCCACATACTCATCAACTCACTCAATTTTCACACGATATTAACATACCTGATGGATCTTAGCCAAGAGTATATTCAAATCACTCTCACAAACTTCTCCACTTAACAGCCCATCAAAGCATTATTGATGCTAAACAATCATACACGGCCATCCGCAACTCAATTACTCAATCTTAATTAATTTAGGAATAATTCCTCAATTTGCTCAATTAATGCAATTCAGCACAACGTAGAGCCCAAATAAATAAACGGACTGCACCACGACAATCAGACAATCAATGAAATTTCGGTTGTCGGTTATCATTGCTAATTTCCGAAAAATAAATAATTAAATAATAAATTTCGAAAATTAATAAATAAATACTAAAAATCCAAATTATGCCCGAATTGCCTAATTGAAGCCCAATAAGGGTCGGAAAAATCCCAGATGCATTCAATAAATAATAGTACGTCTCTACTTGCTAATGACTAAGTCTAACCACCTAACATGCATCATTAAGTCACTAATTTAATTGATCAAAACTAATCTAACCACCTAATTACACTTAATTAAATATAATCAACCCTTAAGCATCATTAGTCTACTAAGCGAGGATTAGTGAGATTACTCACTTGATTAAAAGCGGGACGGACGACACCGCAACAAAGAACGCTGACGGGCGCCAAATCCAAACTTTAACAACACCTAACTGGGGGCGCCTTAACTTGGTCAACAAATCTCAACCCAACTGAGATTTATTCTTGCTTTGGGCTGGACCCAAATTGGGTTGGGCCTGCTGAAGATGGGCTGCTCTTAATCAACTTGGGCTGGCTTGCGGGGAATTGGGCTTGAAGATGCCAAACTGCAGGCTTTTATTGGGCCACCTAAAATGATCAATTGCTGGGCTGAAGTTGTTGAAATTCTAAAAGATGATGGGCCCGCTAGGCTGAAGACGCACGAGGAAAGAAGTCGCTGCAGGCTTCTGAGATATTTGGGCCGAGGATCCGCGGGCGAAGGGAACGTGCGGCTTGGACGGCAGCTGGCTTGGGGCTTCGCTGGAAGCTGCTGCTCGTGAAGGCTTCGCTGGAGGAGGCGTTGGATGCGTGCAGCTTCACTGGACGCACGAAGGAGCTGCAGGTCAACCAAGGGGCTTCGGTGGCTTGTTGTTGACCGGGAGGGGCGGCTGTGGACGCGTGGGTCGGTGTTGCTTCGATAGGATGAAACAGGCGGAGATAGGATGAACTTCGGTGGAGTAATGGAGCTTCCAAGGTCCACGGCGTGGACGCAAAGTGAGCTTTGGTTGACCGAGCGTGAGGTGTGCTGGCGTCAGTTGAGCGAGGAGAACACTGGATGGAGCAGCTTCTGCCGTGAGCTACTTTGGTCGGTGGTGCTGGACAACGCACAAAACCGAAAGAAAAAGAAGGGCTTCGGTCGTTCGTGGGCTTCAAGGAGTCAACACCACAACTCTTGCTGAATAACTTTGACCCATGGAGGATAGACGTGAGACAAATGGCAGCAAGGAGGTTCTCCGTGGAGGTGTGCGGTCTCTCTTTGATGGAAGTCGACCGAAGGAGCTGGTCTTCTTTCCTTCGGTTTGTGATGGCGTCGCACGAAGAAATGAGAAGAGAGAGAGAGAGGCTATCCGGTTGAGGGGGTGTGAGGGAAAGGAAATAGAGATAAGTGAGAGTTAAGGGCTCCACTTGGTCCAAATTTTCCACTCTTGCTCCCCAAGTTTCAACCTCAACCAAGTACTCTTCCTTGGCCTTCATTTGGCCACACCAACATCTCAAATAACCCTTCCAATAGTCTAAAATTGGCTAGGGTGCGGGGGATTACGAAATTTTAAGATTATGGTTTCAAATTGGACACTCATCCCATCTCAATTTCATCTCAAATTGGCCTCCACAAATTCAATTGACCTCTCAAGGCCTCAATCTCATCCTCTATGTCTCCTCCATCATTTTCAAGCATAAATTCCACCATTAAATCAATTTAAAGTCCAAATTAATGCTGCCCTCCTTTAAATCCGAATTTCATAATTTAGCTTTAATTCCTCACTCAATTTTCCAAATTGAGATCCAATTTCAACGTAGAAAAAATCCCAATAATTTTCTATAAATCCATGATACACAAAGACTCGGCCTAGAAGTCTAATTCCCCATCAATTTAACCAATCTGGATTTCTGCCAAAATTTCGCGACGTCCGAACCCAATTTTCGTAAAAATTTTGGAATCTCCGAAAATTCTTCTGAGACTGAATCGACACTCCTAGAATTAATTGTGACATGACCGAAATTTCAATTTTTGAAATCGGACTCGAATTGGCGGTTAATTTCTATTTGACGCGTTTTTATCGTGACCCAGGCTACTGGGTAACTTTCGGAACTTTTTAGTGCAAATGACCCATGGTCAATTTTCTTCGAGCCACAATAAACCCACTCAACACATTGGCAACTCTCGATTGTCGTAGAAATCTCGAGAATTCAAATACGGACACAGGGTACCAAAACGATAAAGAATTCATTCTAGTGTCGACCGACGAGAATTTTCCAATTTAGTGGTATCACCCACGATTAGCCATACATCTCAGTCAAACCGACCTATATCTTATCTCTAATCAGTTTACGTCGTGTCGTAATGATCTCGAGATGAACACGGTCGAAAGTAGCCTATTCTGGAATTCTCAAGTCTATTTGCGCTTTAAAATTAATAGTTTCCCGGATAGTCTAGTTATCTCTACAGAATGATCAGTTCTGAGAAAAGCCCTGTAGACGCGTCAATAAAATGCCCGATTTATTCAATAGAAAACAATATTGAAAATCTAGGATGTCACACTTATACTATACGTGCTGAGGAATTTCACTTGAAAACAGAATACATGTATGCATGATGACAATCTCCTCCATTCTAATAGTTTATGGTGTGATAATATCCTTCGAATATTTAGGTTTCTGATTTGATAAGCTCAGTTCTCATGTATGCAGCATTGGATTTGTAAAGTTGAAATTGACCTCATTGCAAACTATCCCAGATTACTGATTTTGCTAGTCGGATATTGCAAAATGCCCAAGTAAAAATTAGATCTTTCTATTCTGTAGTTTAGGCACTTAAACCCTTTTCAGCATACTTCTATTAGCATCAACTCTATTCCTAAACACAAACAAGGGATGTCACGTCCCGAACCCCGAGCGCGTCAACATCCCACCATGGTCATTCGAATGCGACATTCCCAAGTAGTGTCGCCGACCCCATTTATTTATTAATGCGCAAGCGGAACGTACTATAAAACCCCTGACTATAAAATACGAGATAGAAAAGCAAGAAACAATTTCGCAACCAATCACTTACACAAACCAACAGAGTTACAGACGAAGGCCTACAGCCAAGAGTCTACAAAAGACCCACTCTTAAAAATGAATTGCCCTACGACCTACAAGTCGGACACATTCTCCAATCTTATGACTTCACATCTGCATCTCCTCACGGCCAACCAAAGCTATCTGGCTGCTCCATCCATCAGGGACCTGAAATTTTAATCCCATAACCGGGATGAGACGATGTCTCAGCAAGTTCAACCCCCTAAACCCCTATTAGAAAGAAAATACGCCCAAGGGTGGCCTAGCCACATCACACAGAGAACTTACCTCGCCTCAATTCTTCCCTGCAGGTTAGCACAATTCGTATTACACAATCTCAGGTAGTAATAATAATTCAAACAATTGGAACGTCATCACTTTCATATAAATCACAGTCTCACTTAACACACATTCTAATTATTATTCACTACCACACAAGGGCATAGCCTACTCGCAGTTCGGCTATCTACTGACACTAATGCCAGGCATCGCCTCCCCCCCATGGAGCGCGGCTTCGTCATTACGTCGACGGCATTCCCGAAGGAGCATGGGTCCAGTCGGCCTAGCCACTACTGCGACCCGAGCCACGTCACTCTCCTGATGGCATTTCTATAAGAACAAAGGTCTAGTCGGCCTAGCCACTACTGCGACCCGAGCCACGTCACTCTCCTGACGGCATTTCTATAAAAACAAAGGTCCAGTCGGCCTAGCCACTACTGCGACCCGAGCCACGTCACTCTCCTGACGGCATTTCTAGAAGAAAAAGGGTCCAGTCGGCCTAGCCACTACTGCGACCCGAGCCACGTCACTCTCCTAACGGCATTTCTAGAAGAACAAAGGTCCAGTCGGCCTAGCCACTACTGCGACCCGAGCCACGTCACTCTCCCTTGACGGCATTTCTAGTAGAATAAGGATCCAATCGGCCTAGCCACTCTTTACCCGAGTCTTTCAACCAAAGACACAACAATTCAATAATTAATTGCACAAATCATCACTCCATTTGTAATATCTAATCATCAAATTCATAATCTGAATACACAGTAGCGATCAGCATAAAATTCTGAGAATTTAGGGTCCCAACTTAATTTTCGGAATTTATTTAATAATTAAATTTATTTCGAAAATTAATTAAATAATAATATCCCTATCTTTCACAATCCACACTCGATTTATAATATCCAGTCATCAATTTCAAAATCTGACTACACAGCAGCGACCGGTACGAAATTCTTAGAATTTAGGGTCCCGACAAAATTTTCGGAATTTAATAAATAATTAAATTTATTCCGAAAATATTAAATAATAATATTTTATTAATTTCGAATAAAATATATTATTAAATCATATAATAATTTCGAGGCATTTAAATAAATCAAAAGTAAATTCATTTAAGTCAAATCAAGGCTTATTTTAAATAAACCTACTTACCTTTAATTAAGCACACTTTAAATTAAACCACAACCTTAACCAAATCCACTCTTAATTAACCTAAACTAACAACCTAATAATACTTAACATAAACTAAACCTCCCTAAGCATAATTAACCCTCTAAGCGAGGTTTAGTGAGCTAAACTCACCGAATTAGCGAGCCGAGCGAACCAAAACGACGAGTTCCTCAAGACGGGCCGAGCATCCGGGCTCGGGAAGGCGGCCAAAACGGGCCAGGACCGAGCTGGAATACCCATTTTTCCAGCCACTGATTTGGGCCCGAGAAAGGCGGATCCGGCGTCGGAATGGGCGGAGGAGAGGGGCGGCAGCTCGGGCGGAGCTCCGGTAAGGTCGACGGTGGCTGGAGGCGGCCGAACCGTGGCCTATGCTGGCCAAAACGGAGCTGGACAGCAGCTCCGGAACTGGGCGAGAAGGGAAACCGAGATGAGCGGAGCAGCGGTGGAGCGATGGCGTGAAGCACAACGGCGAACGGCGGAGGGCAACGGCGTCGCGCACGGCGCGGGTTGCTTCGGCGCCCATCCCAGATCTGGGATCTCGGGCAGCAAACGGAGATGGAGAGAAGAGAGGGCTTCGACTACGGCCCGAAGAGGGAGAGGGAGACGGTTGCACGGCCGGCGAGCAGCTTGGCGGCGGCGACGACGAGCTCCGGCGACGGGCGACGGCGGCGAACGACGTGCGAGCTGCTGGCCAAGCTCCTCCCTGCATCGCACGCCCCTCCCCCTTCCACGGTTCAAACATGGAGGAAGAAGATGAAGATGAAGATGAAGAGAGAGAGAGGGATGGGACCATTCCCTTTTCTTTTCCTTTTTTTTTTCTTTAATCCCATCAATGGCCCACCATGACCTCATGCATGACATCACACTCCACTATCTCCCACAACCTTATTCCAATGGGTCCATTTTATTTTCCGCCGGGGCATAAAATCTTGTACCTTAAATTCCTCAATTCCAATCAATTCTCTTCCAATTGAGTCAAATTGAAGTCCATAAAATTAATCCAATGTCACCACACTTTAATTCACATCTTCATTTGTCTATATAATCAACTTAGATCCCAAAAGCGCGACCAAAAGCGGCATACTAATTTCTCGAGCCAAATTAGCCATTTCTTGATTATTTTGCTAAAAAGCTCGGCTTGCATGAAAAATCTTCCAAAGATGATTCAATGATCTTGAAATGATTTGTGACACACCCAGACTTCCAATTTCTGAATTCGATCTCAATTCCACGGTTAATTTCGCTTTGGCACGATATTAGCACGACCCAACCTACCGGGTAGCCTTTAGAAATTTTCATGCATTTGATATGTGGTTGATCATCTCAAGCCACAATGTACATCTTTGAAACATTGGCGACTTTTGGTTGTCGGGGTAATCTCAAGGTTTTCAAATACGAACACAGGGTACCCAATCGATAGAAAAGTCGGTCCAGTGTCGATCGACAAGGATTATGCGATCCGGTGGAATCACCCACACTCGATCACATGCTTCTGTCGAGTCGACCTATCTCCGGTCTCTAATCGATTTTTATTTGTGCCGTAATGACCCTTGCAGATTAGCTCGGTTGAAAGGTCGCTTCCTGGCCAAATTCTCGAGTCTGATGCATTAGAATTTCTTAACGACTTTACCCGATAGACTAGTTTCCACATGAGTGGCCGACTCAAGGGAAAGAACTATATGCGTGCCAACGAAATGCCCGTCTCAATTTATTGAAAATAGGATTGGAAAATCAGGATGTCACAAGGGAAGTATTGCTAATTGCTTACTTCTCCAAAGTATGTTGTTCTTTTTTTCATCGGCCACATCATTGTGGTCCAACTGATGGAAATGATGTTTACGCATACGTTCCTTATCTTTGATGGGATAAATTGTGATGCTACGATCTCAGTTTTTTTCATTTATTGATGATTGTAGTCGGTGCTATTCTTCTTGTGTAGACTCAAGCTTTTTTTCGTGAAACTCAGAGGAAGTCCCCAAACACCACGGGATGGAGATACAAGCAGGAATGAGCTATGTCATTATGGAAAGGCATCCTGTTGGTGTTTATCATGTGCTCCATGTTGTTAGTACTATTCAAAGGATTCTGGATGTGAAGCGACCGTTGGAGAAATCTTTCCAGAATATTTTGAAGCTGACAAAACGTTTCTATCAGTCTAGTCTGGAGCATTGCAGACCCTTCTATTTAGAGTATGAAGACCTTCAGATCACCAGACTCAACACACAAGACTCAAGACTCAAGACTATTCTCATTGACAGTTTCTAATCCAGCGACGAAGACGATCCAGAGCTAAAGTGTTTGGTTGAGGATTTGGTCTTATCCACTGGAGAAGATCTCTTGGCTGGATATGATATAACGGATTCTTTTATTTGAAATCAAGATCATTTGAAGATCCGATGATTGACGAAATATTCTTGGAAAGTTCTATTCTTGGAAACCAAGATCCTGATTTTATGGGCGAACATGATTGATGGACTATCGACATGTTCCTTTAATAGCTCGAATGATCTTCTTAATTGATTCTGTCCAACGGGAAGATTGGAAGAATTCCTTTGGTAAGTGACAACGGGTATGATGGCATAAAGGAGTATAAAATGAAGACATTCCAGTTGTTCTAGAAAATGCACGATAGAGAAATTCCAGAGTCTGAAGCTCCTTGATTATTAGTCGATTCATATTGAGCAAAATTGTATTCACAAAAGAGAGTCTATACTTAGTGATACATTGAGGGAGTGTGGTAGATCTTCTACATCGTGAAATCAAGGGACAACAGTGCTTGTTTATAGTGGAATCTAGCCAGTGGGCTGTCAGTGCAGAATAGTGGACGTAGGCTTGAAATAAGCCAAACCACTATAAACCTTGCGTTCAATTTTCTCTTCCTTACTCTCAGTCTTATTTTGATTGTTGTTTGTTTATTGACGAGAAAAAAATTGTCTCAATTCTATCAACTGTCTAGTATTATGCGATTATCGTGAGAAATTACTCTTTATACATATTCACCCCCCCTCTAGGTACTTTTACTAGCCATATCAGCGACCTCTTCTCATGGGGTGTATAAGGCCTTTGCAAGCTTTGACATTGTGCTATTCCTTAGCAAAGGTGGACTCACAAATCGCTTGCAGGAAGACTGCATGTGCAGGTGGTTCTACATGTATAAGTTGCATAAAATGAGATTTGTTAACAATATTACCAGTTAGATGTCCACTTCAAGCTACATTTTGTGACTGGGAGAGATTCTTTTCGTGGAAAAAGTGAATGCCATGGAATTAGCAAATAATCTGTCAATTGCAGGCAAGAGTTTCAATGAAAATGTTTCCAAGAAAACTTGGTGACTATGGTGGAATTTTATTAGTTGAGAGGCTGAAAGCTACTCGCAAGGTACCCAGTTTGGTTCGCTGCTTGTCTACTTGAACATATACTCAATTTTTGCCAGAGCTCAAGACAAGGCCAAGGATCTTGTTAAGCCAAGTTCGAATCTATAAATACTAACACAAATGAAGTGCGGGTCGTGTTGAAATACTTGTTAAACGTACTAAATATGAAATAATTTAATTTAGAGTATTGGTTGAACATTCCACGAGAAAAATCGCAAGTCGATGTATCGAGTCTACACTTTATTTACTAAGTTCCTTTACTAGTGTCTAGGTAATTATTCCAAAGGGCAATAGCTTTGTGTCTGACTATTTATAGAATATTAGTCACAACTTTATCGGCTGAATTGATTTGATGTTGGACAACTATGAATTGACCGGATAACTAGATGAGCGTGTCAAACCAGGTGAACCGATTTGGTTTTGTTCATGAGTTTTCATATTTTCTTTGCTTCTCCTTCGATTTCATGCCAGCAATTTGCTTTGAGCTTGTTTTTGAAAGTTTTATCACATTTTACATCAAGATCCTATAAATTACAGCCATTTGAACAATAACTAAGCAATTTTTGATAGGATTAAAAAAGGTTCACATCAAGCTTTTCAGTTTTCCACATTTTTGTAACTTTAGGCTCACCGAGACGGTACTTGAAAAAAGAAAACTGTCCTCAAATCAAAATGGAACCATGTTTTATTTAGCACCGGCGCACGGCAATTCAGAATATCTAGCTTCGGCAGTATACGCTGCTATATGATGAATTGTACAAGGAAGATGAACTGTAACGGATAAATTGAGGAAATTAGGGGGTTCAAAAACCCCCCAAAATGAGGTGTAAACAACATTTGGCCTCGACCAAAAAAAAAAAAAAAAACAACATTTGGCCAAAACAAAGTCGTAACCAACAAAATCGACCACGAAATAGATCAAAACGTCAATCCTACAAATACAATTATGCAGCTTGTTTTGCAATCAGCATCAAATTTATTAAGAAAAGAGGAGAAATAAACAAATCAGACAATTTTACTTTGCATGGGTATGGATACGGAATCTTGTTACAAATGTATCAGAAGGTAAGAAAATTCAAAAAGAAAAAAGAAAAATCGGCAAATATAAATATATACGACCATCACATACAAGTCGTCTCATTTTCCTTTGCTTGGAGTGCTGAAGATAAATGAATGAGACAACGAGTTGGACGAACATAATACCCGAAAGATTGAACATTGTGGCAAACTTCTGAATATTTGATTACCATTAGATACATATAAAGATGAACACCCAAAGAGCACAGCAAATCTCTCTGTTCCCTCTTTCTCACCCTTTTTCTCTCTTGATGACGATGGACACGGTATTCCGTAATTCCGGCTGTGCGAAGATCGAGCATTTGCGCTTCAACCATCGGAACCCTTGTTTGAAAGAAGCCTTGAACTTGCCTTCGACCGAATAAAGCTTGTATCTGGCCACCCTCCTCTTCCTCTTCTTCTCCGGATCATTCCACCATGATGCTTTTATCGCCGACTCCTTCATGTTGTCTAGTCTGTGCGGGGGTGAAGCGTGTTCGAGCATGCGAGGTCGGGATTTGGCTACGTACATCTGGTTTTGGTTAAGAGTTTGAATCGTCATGATCTCTAGACTCCGGCCAACTCCATGGGATCGGTAGCTCGGCGACCACGGGTCCATCTGCGTCCTCAATCTCTCTCCTCTCTCTCTCTCTCTCTCTCCCGGCCTATCCCCTTTCTCGGATGGGAAGGATTTTTTTTCTCTCTTGATGACCATGAACACGTCTATTGGACTTGAAGAAATCGAGCGCTTATGGTTGTGAGTCTCTGAGAGAAATCCCTAGCTCGATTGGGGATTTACCGAATTTGGAACATCTTCACTTGAGTTTTTCTGCGATCAAAAAGCTTCCCAATGCTACTGGGAAGGTTGAAAAATCTGCAACTCTACCTCTCTCATCGTGTTTTAGTCTGAAAAGTGAAATTGGTGACATGCATTCCCTCGAGATTTTCAATAGAAAAGTGCAGTTCCATTGAAAGATTGGACCTTTCATGATTGATTCGTCTGAAATGATTACACGCTGAGCATCGTGATAGCCTAGTTGAAATTCAGGGCATGATAATTTGGCATTCTTGGAGGTCATATTTATATATGACTGCAATTCCATTAAAAAAGGCTTCTCTGTCCAGAATCACGGTGTTTGAAGAAATTAGTGGCTGTCGAGTGCAACGATATAGTCGAAATTCAATGTCTTGACGGTGTGAAGTTCTTAGAAAAGTTGGATTTTATAGGATGCAAATCAATGGAGACTTTGCCAGATTTGATGTATGTGAGAAGTTACGATCTCTAAGAGTTCGAGACTACAAGAAACTTACTCAGTTTTGGGGACTTAAAAAAGTTAAATTTAATTGATTTGGATATTTCTGGTTGTGACTCATTGGAAGCAAACTGAAATTATCTAGGAACGCACATCTTTAGAAATTATGAACAACATCGGTTTGGAGTTCTCTATGGAAATATTATCTTGCAGTGATAATGATGTGAGGAATCTTATACCCATATTACAACAGTGAGACTAGTCCTGTTTCTTCAATAGAGATAAATAAGCATCATTTTTTTTTATGAGATTGATGACCTAGTTTCCATCACTATCTCCTTTTGACAAGAAGGTTTTCCATGACAGGTTTCTGTACTTCCCTAAATTCCTTGTCTTAGATATTTGAAGGAGTGGGGGAGTTGGTCATAGAATCTGACATGATGCTTCAGCCGAGATCAAAATGCAGACCCGAATGTCAATAGAAGGTATAGTAGAATTCTTCATCCTTGAATGGTCAGCATGGGCAAATAGAGTAATACTTTTCTTGAAGCTCTACTTTAAAAAAAGAAAGAAAAAAGAATGATTTGCTCCACACTAGGTATCTATTTGATTGATTTTGGAAACTCTAGATTTGCCTACATATATTGCCGTTGGTTTCGACATAGCAATATTTTTCATTTATTCTTCCATTGGCAACTTCTGCAGACTACAAACAGATTAGCAGCTTGCAAGACAAAGATGAAAATATCAAGCAAAGATGAACAATTCCCTAGTGATTTAATAGTTCCTCTATCAGTAAACCTGGGATTTGAAATTTTCAAATTGAGGCCAATGAACTTTTTGCTACTCAATATAGTAAACTATGCCTAGAATTTCCCTGTCCATAATTAATATTTTCTTTGAAGAAAATCCTTGGCCATTTTGAGTTACTTTTGTGAGTTCTTTTGTATCAAATTTGACTAATGGCAGATGTCTTGTTTGGGACAAACTTATCAGTTTTCTGTGATGAATGGAAACCCTGTCAAGTTTCTTATTGTTCCCTTGATGTCCCTCTTGAAACTTCTAAGAAGAGCATCAATTCCCATTAAGTATGATGAACTGAGCTAAAATAAAACATATCAAGTGTTTCTAGTTAGTGATAAAAAAAATGTTGAAGTAGTTTTGGTTAGTCTGTCATATATGAATGTACACCACCTTAACATTACTAGTAGTCAAACTATTGTTTTGAAAGTTTATCAAGCAAGGTAAATTGGTGTTGCTTCTATGACAGGTTTGGTTGGTCTATGTAACGACCAAGGCTTACTTTGTGACTTCAATTCAATCTACTGTGAAATAAGCTGTCACATCCCTAAGTGATTGTAAGTGTATTTTTTTCAATTAAATATGCTTTCTGTATGCTCATTAGGTTCTAGCTCTCCTTTTTTTTTTTTTTTTTTTTTTGGTCGGTAGATTCTAGCTCTCCTTTAATCAAATACTAAACTGCTGATTTTTTGTATGTTACCCTGATCCCTGATGCAGAGTTGTTCGATGCAGTTGCAGTCTAATGATATCACACTGGAAATGATGAGGCTATGAAAAGGGAGGTATGCACTGCTAGGCTCCTCCATTTCTATCAGTTTATTTGTGTGATGATATCCTTCGAATGTTATCATATAGATTTGACAAGCTCAATTCTCATGTATGTGGCATTGGATATGTAAAGTCGAAATTGACCTCCTCGCAAACTATCTCGTATTGCTATTGGATCTTGCAAAATTACCAAGTAGCAAATACATCTTTCGTTCGTAGTTTAGGCACTTCACCTTTTCAGCATAATTTTATTAATTTCAGTTCTGTTCCTAAACACAAACAGGGAGCTAATTGCTTACCTCTTTTAGCCTATTGGTTTCTTTTTCATTGGCCAGCTAATGAAGTCTCTGTTCATTGTGGTCCAACTTTAATTGGTGCCGATGTTTATGCATTTGTACCTTATCTCTCATGGGGTAAGTTCTGATGCTATGATCTTGGACATCTTCATTTATTGATAATTACTCGGTGCTATCTTCCTTGTGTAGATTAAATCTGCATTTGATGAAACTTGGAGAAAGTCCCCAAACACCACAGGGTTTAGATACGGGCAAGAATGAGCTATGTTAGTATAGAAAGGCATTTCGAAGTTCTTTGCTATCAGCATTTATCATTTGCTCCATGCTGTTAATATTCTTCAAAGGGTTCTTGATATAAGGCGACCCCTTCTCATGTGGTGTATTAGTTTGCAAGGTTGAAATCATGCTATTCTTTAGCAAAGGCTGCATCACAGATCACTTGGAGGGAGACCGCATGTGTAGGTGGTTTTATATGTGAAGTCAAGCATAAAATGAGATTTGTTAACAAGATTACCATTTAGATGCCCACTTCAAGCTACGGTTTATGACCGGGAGAGACATTTTTTTGGAAAAAGCAAATGTCGTGGAATCAGCAAATAATCTGTCAAATGCAGCCAAGAGTTTCAATGAAAAGGTTTCCAAGAAGACGGTAGTTTCTTATTTGGAAGAATTTTGAACCTAAAATAATGGCATTCTAAAATCATCTGTTTGCCCTGGTTACATCAAAATTCATATGTAGGCATTTCCAATCACTTTGGTCGGATAACCTCAAACTTGATTTATTTAAGCATGAATATAAAAGTAGGAGAGACACAGCCATGCACATTTTCATACCTAAAACCAAGTAGAGAGACCAGTTCGTTCTTGAAGAGCAACATTACTTCTCCCTTTCGAGATTCTCTCATGCGGACGCATGGAGCTCACGCCACTTGGAGTTGCTCCTCCATGGTTGTTTGTGGTGATTCCACTACCAAAACCAAGTCTTGGTGAATTTGTTCTAGTACACTTACCTCGCTTTGATCGGGCACCGGGGTCTGCGTGAAGTATTGGGTTGTTTTATGCAATTTTTCTTATCAAAGGTTTGTCTGTGTTGCTAGTGTGGATGGAGTTTATGTGGGGTCTATTTCTTGAATGAGAATTGGTGCGAAATAAAAGAGTTATTTTGTTCTTCTTTTGAGTTTTTCTTGCAATAAAAGCTAGCGGCACTGATCGTCTGACACTGTCTGTATTTGAGGTTTCTCTTTGAATGTGGTGTTAAATGACAGAATGAATTGCCGGTTCAAGTGAGAATTTCTATTTAAGTTGTTTAGACAAGGAAGGAGGCTATTGGTAGAAGCTATAATTTAGTGTGTTTGTTGCAGAGAAGAGAGAAGAAAGCGAAGAAGATCATATCAAAGTCGGGACGGGAGAAGGTGCATCTCAACGTTTGGTTGGATCACCAAGTTGAAATTGGGGAGAGTGTGGATTGGGGAGAGTGTGGCAATCTTAGGATCCACGGGAGATTTGGGATCGTCAAAGAAGAATGTGGCAATGGACTGGACCAAGAGCGGATGGTATGTGAGTTAGAACTGAAAGGAGGCGAATGTGGCAATGGATTGGACCAAGAGTGGATGGTATGTGAGTTAGAACTGAAAGGAGGCGAATGTGGCAATGGACTGGACCAAGAGCGGATGGTATGTGAGTTAGAACTGAAAGGAGGCGAATCTGTCAAATTAGAAGAACTTATATTAGATTTTGCTGATATTACGAGATTCCTAAGTCTATCGGTTCTTTGAGGAATCTGAGAAACCGAGTGCCAGCTGTTGTGTGTCACTCGGAGACATCCCTAGCTTAATTTGGGATTTATAGAATTTGCAACATCTAGACATTAGTGGTGTTGGGATTGAAAAGCTTCCTAGTGCTATAGGATCGTTGAAAAATCTGCGCACTACAAGTCTCTTATCATGCTGTAATTTGAAAGAGCAATTCCAAGTGAAATCGGTGACTTGTCTTTGCCCGAGATTATCTATGTCACTTGAGGAAGTTTTGATGCTTGTGAGGATCTAGTACACTTTTTCTAGGCTCAACAGGACATACCTGAATGATTTTGATGTTGTATTTTGAGTTGAGTCTGCTTTTTGTATGCTCATGAGGTTCAACCTCTCTGTTAATCAAATACGTAGCTACTGATTTTTTTGGATGTCACTCTGATGCAGAGGTGTTTGATGCCGTTGCATTCAAATGTTACTGCTCCTAAACTCGATAAGGCTCTAAAAAGGGAGGTATGCACTACTTGTCGTACCATAACAATGAAAAAATAACATGTGTGCTTATGCTATGCGAGCTGTGGAAGTTTACTTGAAAAATCAGTATGTAAGTATGCATGAGGACAATCTCCTTCATCTCTATCAGTTTATCGATGTGATACTATCCTGTATTGCTGATTTTGCTAACAGGATATTGCAAAATAACCAAGTAATAAATTCATCTTTCTGCTTTGTAGTTTAAGCACTTCACCTTTCAGCATATTTTTATTGACATCAATTATGTTCCTAAACACAAACAAGGAAAGTGTTGCTAATTGCTACTTCTCCCAAGCCTGTTGTTTTCGTTTTCATCAGGCAGCTCATGAAGTCTCTGTTTATTGCAGTCCAACTGCAATTGGTGCAAATGATGTTTGTGCATTTGTACCGTACCTTTCATGATGTAAATCGTGATGCTTCGATCTTAGTTATCTCTATTTATTTATAATTAGTAAATCCTATCCTTCTTGTGTAGATTCAAGCTGCATTTCATAAAATTCAGAGAGCATTCCCAAACATCACACAAGATGGAGATGTGGACCGGAATGAGATTTTTCATGAGACGTTATGGAAAGGCGTTCCAAAGTTCTTCGCTAAAGGTGCTTATAATGTGCTTGATGCTGATAATCTTGATAGGATTCTTGATATAAAGGGACCTCTTATAATGTGGTGCAATAGTCGACTCTTTGCAAGCTTCGACATCATGTTATTATTTAGCAAAGGTCGAATTTCAAGATGCTTTCAGGAAGACTGCATGTGCAGGTGGTTCTGGATGTGAAGTTAAGCATAAAGTCATGTTTGTCAACAAGATTACCATTTAGATGACCACTTCAAGCTACAATTCTGGGAATGTGAGAGACTTCTTCATGAAAAAAGCGACTGTCATGGGATCAGCAAATAATCTATCGATTGCAGGCAAGATTTTCAGTAACAAGGCTCCTGAAAGACAGTTGTTTCTCATTCGTAAGAATTTTGAGCACAAAATGAAAGTGTTTGTTAGTGTACAATCAGCTCTCGGATCCAGGAAGTTCATGTATTGGCATTTTGCAATCACTTTAATCGTATAATCTCAAACTTGATTCTTTTAAGCATGAGTCTCAAGACCAAAAAAAAAGAAAAAAAAGAAACATGAGTCTATAAAGTAGGGTAGACACAGCCATACATTTTCATACCTGAAACCAAATTTTCTTTGGCGTTGGCTACAGTTGAAGATTGAGAAAAATGTTAAGAACCTTTGGAAGGGTGAAAGTACCCCCTCAAGATTTATACTCATTTGGTTGGTAATTGGACTCTACTATGCCAAATTGTAGTCATTGGTCGTGCATTCAAGTTTCAATCGAAGCAATTTCTTTGGGGCCACCACTCTCAGATGTTCCTCTTCATCGTATTGCATTACAATGGTAGAACTTTGTAGTTAAAAAAGCTACTCACAAGATAATCATATAGTCTGATTTGCTCGTTCTCTACCAAAACTTGAACTCAATCATGCATAATGTGGGCCGCACTAACAAGTTAAAACATTAGTGAAATATACCAAACACAAAATAATCTAATTTTGAGCATATTGATTATATAGAACACGAAAGTCGCAATTAAAGTCAATGTATTGATTATATAATTTATAACTTCGCTACTCAATAACACGAAAAGTCGCAAGTAAAGTCAATGTATTGACTGTATAATTTATAACTTAGCTGCTCAACAAAGACGCTGGATGCTAGTTTCACACTCGGATGATGTACTATACTCTCATAATATTTGAAAAATATAGGTATTTTACATCATCCTAAACAGAAATCAACTGTCTTATTTGACCAAACGATTATAATATAAGTCAATTTAGATCTTAGAGACTGTGGAAGTAACTGGCAAAAGTTAGGAGTGTCTATGAAATTTGATCGGATGAGAGCCCTCATAAGCAGTTTACCAAATGTTTTTGTACAGGTACCCTGCACAAGGTCCTCTGCTGTGAGCAAATTACAAGCAAACTCGAAATTTTCAAGGAAAGACATTTTAAGAGCAAAGAACGGTGACACACTAATTTAAGGGGTTGGGCAGTTTCATCTACGTCAACAGGAGGAGTTTTTTTACGATGACCAAAAAAAATTACAATAAGAAATAAATCAGTTTCTCACGAACCAAAACTCCAATTGCAAGAGTCAATCAAAAACAAATGAGAAGAGTGGAAAGCGTTTCCCAGGAGTTTTCTGAGAAGGACATCTAATCTCTCCCGATCAAAAACCAAGACAATATATTCTCAATTCTTCTTGTTTTCCCTGTTGACCCAACATACCTCAGCAACAAAAATATATAAAAACATGGTTGCAGAATCATTGTTAAAAGAATAAAAAGTTGCGCCGAGATCTGCCTACTTTTTGTTAACCTCCCTAAACAACTGGACCATTGTGGCCAGACTCCGGGGATTTGCCCGATAACTATTGTGGCTTCTTCAGGCGTCCACAGTTGCTTCACCAAACGGCCAACCCTATACAATACTCAGACATTCTTCAAGCTGCATATTTGGTCCAAGTAATTACATGGGCCAATCCCAAGCCAAATCTAGGTCCATGAATCAAAAACTCAAGCAACATACTTAACAACTATCAACCAAATTAGTTTTGGGCATGGGAAGACACATGCCAAGCCACCCTGCTTTTCTTTCTTTTTTCTTAATCCCTTCAAACTGGTGAGGACAAAAAGGAGTGAGACAACTTCACAGTATTCAGAAGCATATCATGGATTCTAAAGATCATCTGGCCAGAATTTGGGTGGATGAATTGCTCAGAGTACTGCTTTGATCAAGAATATAGCATGTGGATTTCGTGCCCATTTTACTGCCAAATATATCGCCGTCGTCTTCACTATCAGTAGAGAAATCTACCTCAATGAAAGTTTGATTTTTCTCAGGTCGTGGAGAATTTTCTATAATATTGACATCGTGCACAACATTGCATTCACCATCATTACTGATATCTTGGCCAAACATATCAGTCAAAACTCCAGAAGCCTCTGATTCCACAGCTTGCAAATCATCCCAATCCTCAGAATTTTGCATGTTTTCAGGAAGTTCTGCTAGGAAGTCATCACCCCAGTGCTCAACAGTGATAAACTCTCAACCTTTGTCACCTTAAGAAAACCAAAAGAAGAAAGAAATGATTTTGCAAGTTCCATGGCAAACAAAAGATCAAATAAACACGATCCACAATACGTAATTTGCACTTAGTTCAGTGAGACACCATATTTATATGCAGGCAAGACACCATATGTAAATTTGCAGTCAGTTCAGAAATAAGTCAGATATTTCGCCAGTCAATAAGACTGCTCCGCAAAACCCACAAAGAAATAGGGACGACATCAATGAACTAGATTTGACCAGCTCCTCCGGTCCATTCACATCCAAAAGGCAGACCATTCCACAGCCATCGTCAAAATGACGACTAACCCCAATAAATCTCCGCATTCAGGACTGCACAATCAATCGATTCACGACTCATCCACGCAACACAATCAATCGTCAGAATACCTACACAACCTCCACAATGCTAATCAGCATAAAAAATGGGCGATGAAATAACGATTCGAGTTACCGTAGAGGGAAACGAGACGGTCCACAAGCACTTGCTGGAGGACTGCTCGTCGAAGCTGAACTCGAGAACCAAGCTCAGCAACCCCAAGCTTTCTCTACCTCTTCCAAGCCCCGATCCTCCATGGAGTCTCAACCTGTTCGAACGATTCGATCGATTGATTGATGATGCACGAGCTGCAGTCGAATCGAGACGATTGCTAATCTCTCCAGAGACCGCAGGCTTCGAAGTGCTCTTTTCAAAAGACGTTCCCAGCGATGGCAGGATTGGTGATGTTTTCCGCTGCCTATTTTTATATATACGCTGGAGAATGGGAGAGATTGGAACCTTATTTTTTTGATTTTTTTTTTGAAATTTCCTCTTTCGCCCTTGAAGTTTGTCTAAGCTCTATTTTGCACCCCGGGCTTCATTTGACACGCTTGGGCTTGAAAAATCGTTAACCTCGGCAGATAGGATTATGTGTGAAGGTTACTTCGGAAACGGAAGACTTGCATATCATATGAAGGTTATAGACGTATCTGTTGCTGTGCGTCAGTGTAAGACAACTTTGGCAAAGTAATATTGTTTCTTAATTTACATTTTTTTCCTTTCTATATATTAAATATATATTACAATGGAATGATTTTCAAAACTTCAGGAAAAATAGCATTTCCAAACACTACTTTACTGTTTGGCAAAAATAATAATAAAAAGCTACTTTATTATAGGCAAAACCTCTTGATGGGGACGGAAATTTCGCAAATCAAAACTCTCTTTTATGGGATTAGTCATACATTCAACGTGGACCGTTGGATAGAAAGATCAAAAACATGATCCGTCGAGTCTATTTTGCAAAATCGATTTTCTGTCATCACTTCAATACATGAAAGAAAGTCATGGATGTGATCAAATTATCATTTGATAAAGAAAAGTTATGATGAGTAAAGGAAATTTACCAAGACAAAGATCTCAAGACTTTACAAAGTGCAAAATTGAATGATTTGTCATCTTTGACGGTTTCTTTCGTGACGTGACTGACTTGTTAATGGCTTTTTTTATCAAATTTATTAATGTTTGATGCCAAGGGGTTCAGAAGAATTTGTATTTTGTTGGTTCCTTAATTGTGGTTTATGTTGTTGCATTGCTTACCAAAGTTAGCATTCCCCGCCAGATATTCAGGCTCTACATCATCAATCTGGAGCATCGAATGATTTTCAGGAATTGGAAGGAAAAAGAAATTCCTAAAAGACAATATGATATGGATCCTGCAATGGAGGACAAGATTTGTGATCCCTATGACCTTTTTGTTGATGTACATATTTCCTTTGCATTTTTTATACTGCCTTTTTCTAGTTGAAACATGCTTTAGAAAGCTACTTTTAAACATGATTGTCTATTTGATTTCATGCTTTGAGGGTCTTGATGAGGACACCGGTCCACAAGTCAGAAAACTATATGCTGAGGTACCAGTAGCCCCAAAAACTAAAAATTACTATATGTATGGCTGTTTAGCTGTTATAGACAAGTTACAATCTTGTTTTGACAGTTCATCTTTGTGAAGCGTTCACAAAACCATCATGATGGTGTATATTGCCATAGTTTGCAGGATATAATAGTTAGATGTGAGATCAACTGCATTTACAGTGCTGATATATAATATATTTTATGTTCACAGTTGCAAGTATGTTCATATAGTGGTCAAACATGGTGATGGTTTTCCTAATGTGGGTTTCACATGCAGTGTTAGTTTATGATTTATTTATGCAATTATATGAAATTATGCAAGCACTAAACCCGCATTTCCCCTTGTTCTGAATTAATAACTGATGCAAAGAGTGGAGAGTGCAACTTACTTTTTTGAAATAGCTGCAGTTGTCAACTTTGGGCCGCTACGAAGTCGTTTCGAGTAAACGTTTTGATGATAATCGTGATAGCATGCATATGAAATGTGGAGAACCCACTGAATTGGTTGGCTTGACTTGTTATTTTATATGATCTCTGTTTATTTATCACACTTTGATCTCTGTCCTTGTCTGAACCTCGGGATTACTGGGATTTAAAACAACTAGAGGGTATTCTCGAGAAGGAAAAGATACAAGAGGAATTGAGGTTGCGAGGCGTGTGGGCACCGGCATCTTAAAATAAGAAACATTTTCATGGAGTTTGTCATCTCTGCATCGCAAATGGTTTTATATGATCTCTATTTGCTTATCACCTCGGTTGGTTTTTACCTGCATCCACTGGTTCTAAGACTTTTGTCAGTGTAAAGTCTTCACTTTTTGAGGCTAGGTACAGCTTGCAGAGCTGTGGCCAAATGGTTTTATGGACAACCATGGTATTAAGCCGGCAATTTGTAGGGCCGAAGAGAGGCGAAGGACACTTTACAACAGACACGAGGTATGGTTAATTTCCACATTCTTCCACCAACTTTCTTTTCCATGAACTGAAAGAGAATGTGTAGTGCTTGGTGAAAGGGGAGAACGCCAATATTTTTTGTGTTCTACCTGGCCGCTACATGACTTAACATAGTTTTCCCCAAGTCGCTCCTCCTTCATCCTCTTCCAAGTTCCGTTTCCCTTCGCGCTTCGTCGTTGCTCTCTCTCTCTCTCTCACTCACGCAAATGCATTTGGATTTCGCAGAAATCCTTAGCAACGAGACCGATCATCTGTTGAGGAAGTCGCTGCCGGAGAAGGAAGATAGGAAATGGCGAAGACGAAGCCGTTTCAGGGGGGCGACCGTGTTCGTGCCGAGGAACTTGAGTGCCTGCCGAGCTGTTCGACGCGCTCAAGCTGAACGGAGTTGAGGCCTTCCGTCCGCTGCGACCCTTCCAGGAGTGGGCCCCGCGATTTTCACGCTGTTTCTTCTCCCCGATCACGTGAGTACGTTGGGATTGCGCGGCGCTAACGGCTTTTGGATTCGTTTTGAAAATTGGGTTTGAGGTTGTTTTACGTCTTGAGAAGTTCGAGGATCTTCAGGCGAAAGGGTTGTAAGCTAGTCGGTAAAGATCTTGTTCTCGTCCTAGTCTTCTCCTCTGGTTTTTCCTCGAGGCTGCTAAATGCTAAACCAGGACTTGTAGTTGAGAAATGAAAGCGGAGGCATTGGGGTCAATGTGCTGGTCAAGCAAGTCGAGAGGAGTTCTTCTGCCTGGGAAAAAAGTGTTGACTTTGATGGACGATATTTCTTGCAGGTCCGCAGTGTGTGGTGGTTTCGCGCGCGAAAGAATGGAGACCTCTACCTCGAAAAGGGTATATTTATTTGTCTTGCGATGGATGGTGTCGAAGTCCTTGCATCTGGATTTGAGATGGATGAGGAGGTATGCCTGTTCCTAGATAAGCTTGGCCTTGTATGATTTTTTAACATGTAATCTTTGTCGTAACTCATCACTCAAATTTAGTGTGGCGTGTCACTTATCCTTATCCATGTATCCTTCTATGTGACGCCTTGATTCTTTTGCCTTCAGACATGCTTTCGTCTGGACTAATATGGCGGCAGCCTGTCGTCTCTCTTATTGTTTCACCATTTCCGCAAATCTACAGGCTGAGATTGAGAAATTGGTAACTTCAATGTGGGGAGTTCTACAGACCAAAACTTCAGCAGATTTTACCTTCGTAACTGCGAAGAATATTTTGGCTGCAAAATACAAGGTTTAGGTCTTGGAGTTAATAATTTGAATTTAGTTTAAGAGTTGTGAATTTGTTGTATCTTGTTAAGGTTAAATCACTTTAAATGAGATTCATTATGCTTTTTCACTAAGTATGGGAAGCTTAGTACTCTCATTAAGTTGGCTGAACTAAAGAAGAGTTTCCTCCATATTTTTTTTGAATATTCTCTGTGCAAAGTCTTTTATGAATTTCATCTTGAAAGATAAATTGTATTTATCAATTAATGTTGTCATCGTGCAGTGGGCTTTAAATGTTCTGAAGAAACCTGTTGTCGCCATTAATTGGTTATACCAATGCCGTGCTGTGCGCCGTGTTGTGCACCATGTTGTACCTCGGGAGTCTTACAGAGTTCTTCCATTTTCTGGATCGACAATGTATGTGTCACAGGAATTTCTGCACATACTGATTATTTGATATAGCTGCTGCTGTTGGTTGTCCTTTAGTTCTTCAATTTTTATGTCCTTCATTATCTTAGATGCACGGAAGGAGATTCAGAAGCATATCACACAAAATGGTGGGAAATATTCTGCAGAATTGACCAGGAAGTGCACTCATTTAATTGCAGAAATAACTTTTTCTTCTTCAAGATTAAAGTCCAGTGATTTGCTTGCATATTTTCCCTTTGATATCTGATTGCTGTGTGAAAATGCACATATCTTTATCTTGTCCTCACATATGAAAACACTTTTAAGAGTTTGAAAAGAAGATCTGTATCATTTCAAGGTTTAGTGACGATTATAGTTTGAAATAGGAAATAGCTATATATGATTTAATCCTGGTTTTTGGTAATATCCTTCTACTTGGGAATTTGATTACTCAGATGAGAAACAGTGAAACTTCCCAGCATGAGAATATCATTGACTTTGACCTCTAAATCAGTCCTAAAGAATTGTGTTCTGTGGTTCAAGGAAACAAGGTGTTAAACAACGTACAATTTGAACCACCAATTGTTAAAAGATCCTCAGCCAGTTCTCACTTTTCCAGTGTGAGTTAGGACTGCCTGTTGGTTGCTCAAAGCACATTGCTCAGCAATGTTATTACCATTGAATCTTTCTATTGGCCTCATATATGATGCTCTGTAGCACTGTGAGTCCCACTACAATGCCCTTGACTGGCTGTAAGCTCCAGAAGATAAATACAAGGTTGCTAAAAGATGGGGTCACATTCATATTTTGAATCGCGAATGGTTTGATCAATCAACATCCAGGAAAGGTTATATTTTAGTTACTAAAATACCTTGTTGCTATCAACTGTAGGAACATTTATGTTCTTTTTGAGCCATCTTGTTGTCTGCCTCTAATTTTGAGTGCTTTTGCCGACTAGCATGTCTTAATGAGGAGTCCTATCCTGTTCAGGGTAGTTCCATGTCTTTAGTGAAAACTGCAAGTAGTCAGCAAAATCAGTACAGAGTTATTACAAGTTCACAGTCTCTCCCCTCTTCAATGGTTGGAGATCAGGACTTCCATTCCATTTCAGCTACTGACCATGCCGATCCAGATTTAGAAACTACTCTCTCACAGAATTTGTCTTCAATGTTTGTGGATCCCCATTTCCTTGCAAGAAAGGATATTAGTGAAGTGGCAGCTGTGCAATCCAATGGTGAAGTGAATCATGATGGTTGGGTTGCTGAAGACTCTGAAAATGAAGACAATGACCTGTATTTGTTAGAATGTAGGTTAACATCATCAAATACGCGATTTCCCCAAGATTGTTCCTAAAAGAAGTGATCTGCAACTACCATTCAAAGTTGGCTTGAAGATACAAAACTTGGTGATCTGATTTTGAAGGCAGTGGAGCCTTAAATGGTTCTGCTTGACACATATGATGACTGACTAAAGAGTATATCATCGTACACTGCTTTCTCTCGTTTCATTATGATTCTCCGTGCTCTTCATGTGAACAATGGGAAGGCTGAAATGTTAGTATTGCCTAATAGGACAGTAGTTGCTGATTCACATGACATTTGGCTGTCTTTCACATATGATTAGTGGTTGAAGGCTGCGATCCTTTAAATGGCTTTGTTAGCTTGCAACTCTCCAATTTGAGGATACCATGCACTTCATGACATGGGTGGCCAATTTTGCCGAATGAAATCATTGTGTTTACATGTTGAAAGATGACGTATGACTATAGTTAATTTGTGTTAAAGACAATCTTTTAGCTCTTCCCGCTAATGGCATGCATATAGTTTCCAGGATGGTATATGCTTGTAAGTAATAAACGGTTTCATATGGTTTTCTTCTGGATCTCTTTCCTGCATTTGCTGCTGACCTTGCAATCTTTTGGCTGGTGAAGGTAAAGGATCTTTTTTCTCTTCATGTGTTGATCCTTTGCTTTTTGTTTATTGTGCAGCAGAACCCAGGATTTTTAAACTCGTTTTGAAGTCTTATGTTTGTTGGTACGGGTGTCACTGAATTTATTCCTTTTTGTTCTTCTTTGTTTTGGGCCACTGATGTCTTATCTCAATCAACGGATGAAAGAGGGAAGGGTCAAATAGCCAATAGTACTCCATTTATCCTGGTATTGCTCCGAAAGACACTAGATAGAGTTCCAACACACCTTTGATTTATGTAGTTTCTATCCAATAAAAGCTGATGAAATCAGATTTTTCCAGATTAGTCTAACGGTCCGTTATATGTTAAGCCGGAAAATGACAAGTTTGATCCTCAGAAGAAAGCAAAAATCTTGTTAGTTTTTCATGTTACTCCTTTTAATAGCACTCTCGTACTATTGTTCCCCTGGATCAATGAAAATAATTGGACTAACGTGGACTCAATAACAGATGTAAATCTCAAAAACAAAACAACTCACGAGCAGCAAAAGCGAAGCAAGCAAGGCAGAGGAAAAAGGATTTTATGAATTTAAATGAAGATGAAAATTTGACAAACTTTATCAGGTAGCTACTTTTGGATATGTTGATGTAATTTCAAGTAACAGATAGCTTTCACATGTCAATTTCAACTCTTGCCAAACACTCGATGACAGACTAGCATTAGGATTACATGTATCAAATATTCGTGAGTTCACATTCATGGACCATGATTTATATTGGCTCACTCTTGTCAATTTAAAGGAAAAAGAGCATAATTATAGAGCAATAATATTACCACATGTGCTATTAGATAAATATAAGTTGTTTAGAGTCAATAGGACAGTTTGATGTATAACATATTTATGTAGTATTGTTAGACATTTAGATTTTAATAAAACACCTAAGAGAAACCATGCAAACCCCATACAAAGCCCCCGCCACAAAATACAAATTTCAGTACAATTATTATATCATAATTAATTTGCCCCGTTGCATCATTTATAAATTAAATTTGGACAATATTTTCACCATAAATAATGGTTTTTGTTCTCCCCATGTAACTAAGTAAGCAAGATGGTGGAAGACTTTGACGTGCTTTCAATTGCTAGAATCTTTTTGCCCCCATTTCTTTTGGGTAGGTCTTGTTGGTTTAGCAAGTAAGATGGCGGAAGACTTTGATTTGCTTTTCCTCGTCAATCCTTCGCCCACCCCCTCCTTCTTTCGAGTAGGTCTTGTTAGCTTTTGCCTTACCACTTTCTTTGTAATTGAGTGAGTAGGATGGTGGAAGACTTTGATTTGCTTTTCTTTGCCAGTTCTCCCTCTACCTCTTCTTTTAGGTCATGTTAGCTTTTGCCTTATCGCTTTCTCTACAACTAAGCAAGTAAGATGGTGGAAGACTTTGACTTGCTTTTCCTCACCAGTCCTTCCCCCTTCTTTTAGGTCTTGTTAGCTTTTGCCTTATCGCTTTTTTTGTAACTAAGCAAGCAAGTTGGTGGAAGACTTAGACTTGCTTTTCCTCACTAGTCCGTCCCCTCCTCCCCCTTCCTTTTAGGTCTTGTCAGCTTTTGTCTTATCGCTTTCTTTGTAACTAAGCAAGCAAGTTGGTGGAAGACTTTGACTTGCTTTTCCTCACCGGTCCTTCCCCCTTCCCCCTCCCCCTCCTCTTTAGGTCTTGTCAGCTTTTGCCTTATCACTTTCTTTGCAAAGCAAGCAAGATGGTGGAATACTTTGACTTGCTTTTCCTCACTAGTCCTCCCCCCTCCCCCTCACCCTCACTCTCTTCTTTTATGTCTTGTCAGCATTTGCCTTATCACTTTCTTTGCAATTGAGCAAGCAAGATGGTGGAAGACTTTAACTTGTGTTTCCTCGCTAGTCCTCCCCACCCCCTCCCAAAAAAAAAAAAAAAAAAATGTTGAGTAGGTCTTGTCAGCTTTTGCCTTACCACTTTCTTTGCAACTGAGCAAGGAAGATGGTGGAAGACTTTGACTTGCTTTCCCTCGCCAGAAAATTTCCTAAAAGGTAATTAACTTGGTTTCATAGGAAATTTGATATAGAAGTTTTGAAAAAAGTCTTCTTTTTTTTCGTGATAAAGATTTCTTTTGCAAAATGCATATACTGGCATGATCATGTTATGTGAAAGAATATCCCATTGACCCAATTTGGCGATTCGCTTGATTGTTGCAACAACATATTTATCCTAGAGTTATGAGTCCTCAATGACGGCCCACTACACTGTTGGGCTCGACATTAGATCTAGTAGAGATCCAATGCTGCGTCTAGCTCAATGCATGCCAAAATTACTAAGATGCGATGCTAGGTCTAGTCAAGTGCCATTGTAGCTTTGAGCAAGACGCTTCTATTTTGAGTTCAGCCGTGACAAAGAAAAGAGAGAGAGAGAGAGAGAGAGAGAGAGAGAGAGAGAGAGAGAGAGATGGGGCCTAAGTTGTGGATGGCATGTTGGTGTTGTTCGAGCGAGTGACTATAGGATGGTGACATGAGAGAGAGAGAGAGAGAGAGAGAGAGAGAGAGAGAGAGAGAGAGAGATGGGGCCTAAGTTGTGGATGGCATGTTGGTGTTGTTCGAGCGAGTGACTATAGGATGGTGACATTAATTCACGGTGGTGGGGGCAGAGAGAGCGAGAGAGAGAGAGAGAGAGAGAGAGAGAGAGAGAGAGAGAGAGATGATGATGCGGTAGAATAACATATATTTCATGTGACAGTTGGATCATATGGTGTGATAAGCTGATGAAGAGTATTTTTGACATTTAAGCACCCATTAGGATGCAATTCGGCTAATAACCAAGAAAAACCACCATCCAAAGCAACCTAAACCCATCAAAATTGGCCGGATAGACTATATTGACAAATTATTAAAAGATTTAGGACTAAATTGATCAAATTTAGAGGTTTAGGACTGAATTAGCACAAATGCAATTGGTTTATGACTTTTTCGGTAATTTTCCCGGCTTTTTTCATTTCCTTATTTTTCACCACAACTTTGATCCCTAAATACCTAAGATAATTTTTTTTTTGCATATTAAGCACACGATATCAATCTAATTCCTTACGTCCTTAAGAGTATAGAGGAGATTTGGCTGAATTGGCCCTAATTGACGTCGTCATCTAGATGTGGAGCTAAATGATATCGTGGGAAAGATTACATTTGGAAAACTAAAAATGATTGGAGCCATATAAGTTCTACATGAGTCCCACTAGATTAAACAATCGATAATGAATAGGGAATGAATGACGGGTCACTTAATCATTGATTAAAGCAATGGGCAAGTAAAGAAAAACCTCATGCAATTGTTGCGCCACATACAATGGGCTCTACGTGTCAAGGCATACCACACTCGAGCACGAGTCCCCTAAGAAGAGCCATGTGAAAGCAAATGAGAAGATCATTACTTTTCTCATCTTCTTTTTTTTAATTAACATGAATTGCATATAGACATGATTCAAACTCATTAAAATATATTATATATTGAATAAAATATTGTTACTTTAAATTCATAACAACCTATTCTTTCAATTTGAGCCAATCCATATATATTCAGGTCACTAAATATGATTTAACAAATGGATTTTTGACCATTTCAATGCCTCCAACGGTGAGAGGCTTTTATTTCAATAGGAAGGGAAAGCAAAATGTTGTCCATCTTCACTTTGATTTGTGCGGCCATGTGATTCAATTACAAAGAGAACTAACAAAAGGTCGGGGTTAGTCAGTAAAAATAGTAAATTTTCTCATCGAGGACACGCAAATCCATGGTAAGATTGTGTGTGTCCCTAGCACATTGCGCTCACTTTTCGACGCAAGAGAAGAAGTAATTTTCAATATGAACACCTTGCAAAAGTTCCCAAGTAAAGGAGATAATTTCGTTTGACAAAAAAAAAAAGAAGAAAGAAAAGGAGATGATTCAGTGGCTGTTAAGGACTAGCATCGTGTAAAAAAGTTAATATCCACTATGATTTGCTTGGCCGCAGAATCCAATAACAAAAAGAATTAATAAGTGAAGTCTATAGGGGGGTGTCTTGCCAATTTCGAGGAAGGGATTGTTTTGGTGGTCTTGGTCAAAAAGGCAAGAATCAAAAGAAGTACAATTGCCTTGTCCAAGAAACGCCATCCACCACAAGATTTTGCGTCTCCTCTGGGGCAAGAGAAGTACAACTTTATATAAAGTCCCAAATGCTTGTGCTTGAAGAGGGGAAACACCAATCACCATAAATCACTGAGATCCTCGTTTTTGTTCTGAGTTATATTTGTATTGATAGCTTCAAGTTGAGGTGTGAAGGTGATCTCAAATTGTACTGCCTTTTGGGACTCGAACACAACTTGATTTGTTCAAGGCAACTTCTTCTCGAACACTAAAACCCATTACAAGAATTTCATCTCTGCATCATTCCTCCGGGTGAGCCCAAACTTCATTCTCTAGTTTATTACAATTGACAGGACAAAAATACATTTGATTATTACTCATTGCATAACACCAAATATGCTTTAAGGCGACCAAAACATTACTCGTGAAGTTCCCTCGACTTTTCCAAAATCATCATTGCATATATATTGCTAATTTCCTTACTACAATCTTCTCATTAAACTAATGGGTTATGTATGGTTAGTCTGGTTGAATCTAGTGGAATCGAATGCTAGCCTAAGCATTTATCCTAATGTTGTTTTCTAAAATTTAATGGTTGATTGAACTCCCTTGGGAATGTAAATTACCAAAATATCCTTCTAGACCCAATTATGGGTCCATCAGCCCTATGTGTACCCCAATTGTCCAAAATTACTTAAGGGCTAAAACATCCAAAATATTCAGTTTTTGCAAAAATAAATCTTTTTTTTTCTTGAAAACAGTTAAAAATATTTTTCCGAATATCGATCGTGCTAGTCTATTCTGTTCAATAATGCACAAAACCTTTCATAGGCTATGGATCAAAATTGTCAACACGTATTTATTATGTGGACAATTTTTAGGTGGACTTGATCTTCATGGATTGAATTAGAGAAACTTGTCATAAGATGTGCTTTTCATGAGATTTTATTGCTTACAACAAAGACATGACTTTTACATATATATAGTGTAGGAAATTATTGACCTACAATGGATTTGATAATATGATTTATGCATCTTTATGGTGGGAGGAAAATGCAGCACCTACTGGAGTAAGAACGTCTTTGATAATAATATAATGGAAAATTTACAAGCCGGTTAGAGCCACATTTATCTATTTAACAAAATGGTTTTTAAGTGGATATGAATGGAAGTGGTCATTCTGTACTGTGGTCTAAATTGTGTGGCTTGACTTTGCTTGCCATCTGAAAAGAATTTTTATTGCTACCAGTCAATCAGCCTATCGTCTACCGGTCAGTCAATAATAATTCGAGACTGTCGTCTACTACTGATTGATCTCCCCCTCCCTCCCCCACCCTCTCTCTCTCGTTGCTCACTTTATCTTTCGCATTCGGCCTCTCTTGCAGAACAATTTGAGACTATCGTCCACTGATCAGTCCTCACTCGCTTTCTCCGTTCTTTTTCCCCTTTGAAAGTTCCCGCCCAGGCTTGCATAGGGTCTTCTCTCGCCGATCTCGCGCCTCTCTTCGTATCTTAGCTTGCGGAAGGTAATCACTTTTTCATCTCTTACTACCGTGTCGTTTCTATTGATTCATCGCTTTATTATTGAAATAATAGGCTGAACTAGTGTCTTCTGGGCCCTTTTTGTCTACTGGGGATGTGGGGTGGCTGCTGAATAGCTGAGGAGGGTGTCTTTTATTCTCTCTTTTGGAATCGTTGTTTCTCGTGACATTTTTGTCTACTTTATTTTATTTTCCTCTCTTTTTAATTATAATTTTTTATTTCTCTCTTCTCCCTTCCATCACTCTCTAATAAAAATGTATTAAATAGAAAATTATACTAATATACTTTTTTTTTTGGTAAAGGTAAGATAAATTATACTAATATACTTGAAATACTAAAACATTGAAAATATGTAATAATATATATTTATATATTGAATTTATATTATAAGATAGAATTAAATTCTAATATATAAATAAAAATAAGATTAAATTAAAAAATTAATTTTTTATTTTTTTATACTAGATTCAAATATTATTTATACTGAAATATAATTGTAATTTTTTAATTTTAGAAATTTGTTATTTGAGAAAAAAGTTTCTTATTATGAATATCAGAAATCATATCTTCATTTCCCAATGAGATACTTTTATCCAATTTATATCTTATTTGTATTTGATTTTATCTTATTTTAAGTAGATATCAAATGTAAAATATGATAAATTTTATTTTAATTTGAACTTTATTCTAATCGCCAAATGCAATCTCAAAGTTATTGGACGCGGATACACTTTTTGAAAATTAGCCAACTGGGTTCGGGCGTCCACCTAACCATGGCACGTGATCATGCGCCGGCGTCCAAAATCAGTGCGCCTCCCCCTAACTATGGCACGTGATTATGCTCCCGCAGAGAGACTCAACACAGAGCCGCGTTGTCCGACTCCCAAGTACAAGTTCTCTCTACTTCTCGATCTGAAGCACATCGAATCCTCTACCAGGGCGAGAGTTTCAGCTTGAATCGGCGGAGGAAGCAAGGGATCTTCTTTCTCGCGAATCCATCGAGCAGTACGCCTGAGGCCGTCGCGAAGAGCACCTGCAGTCACTCCTTCCGGACCACCACCGGCTTCAAAGGACCCCATCGATAGTTTTCTTGAGGGACTGGGTTTTCGGCGGGCACCGATTAACAGGTAAAATCGACTCGAATAGTGTCGAGTTTCCAACCTTTTAGTGTTCCGCTCGCTATAATTTCTGATCGTGGACTCCACTGACGCGATTAGGGTTCCTGGGTTTGGTGGCGCGATCTTCGCTCGGAACACGAGGGTCGTTTCTGGGATCTCCAGATATACCAGAGAAGAGCTGCGATTTAATCGAGAGATAGTAAGTTCCTTGCCTGCTGTTGGTGATTTTGTAGCCACTACTCGTCCTTTTTCGTGATGTTCTGACCTGAGATGATCTGCAAATTTACTTGGGCGTATTTCCAAACCAAGCCGGTCCAGGTCGAGGCGTGAAGGTCATCCTCGGGATTGTGCTGCCTTTCGGAACTCGATCTGCTTCAAAGGCGGCTTCTTCTCAAACACTGACGCCTACCACAGTTATTTCATCTTTGAATACCTCCTCCTCGAGGTAAGTCCGACCTTTGCCCTCCGGTCTATTACAATTGATAGGACCAAAATACACTTGATTATTACTCATCGCTTTAGCGCCTAGCATCCTCAAAGGCATACAGAATAACACATGTGAAATTCCCTTGGGACAAAAAGCCCTTTCGATTAAAATTATGAAAATACCCTTCGACACCCGATTTTGGGTCCATTGGCCCTATGTGCACCCCAATCGTCCAAAATTACTTAAAGCCTGAAACATCCAAAATTCTCAGTTTCCGTAGAAATAATTCTCTATTTTTCTCCTGAAAACAGTGTTTTGTAGAAATAATTCTCTTTTTTTCTCTTGAAAACAGTTAAAAACTATATCTTTTCCAAATATAGATTGTGCTGGTATATTCTCTTCAATAATTGCACAAAACCTTTCAAAGGCTATGGATCAAAATTGTCAACAACAAAAATTTGTCTGAACAGATCAGATCAACTAGAGAATTTTTGTCCATAAGACTAATTTCCATTAAATTGGCAATAATCATAATATCTGGAAAATGACAGAATATCAAATGTTTTCTAGAGTCATGAAAAATACACAATTGTACAATTATTTTTTTTTGGGGGGGGGGGGCGCTGGTTACAATGGCAAAACTTGAAAGTGAGCAAAGCTGCTGGTTTCAATGCACTTACACATGTTTAATATGTGGATTGTGCAGGTTAAAATAGAGAAACTTATCATAAAGTGTGGTTTTCATGAGATTAACTACTTACAGCAAAGCCGTGATATAGCGTAGAAAGTTACTGACCTACGATAGATTTGACAATATAATTTATGCATGTGTAGGGTGGGAGAGAATGTAGCATTTACAAGAGGAAGAACGTCTTTGATAATATCATACTGAAATATTACCAGGGGCCAATATGGTTTTTAAGTAGATATGAACAGAATTGGTCATTCTGTACTCTGGTTTCTCTCACATTTGGCCTCTCTCTTGCAGAACAATTTGGAACTATTGTCCTCACTTGCTTTCTTTGATCTTTTCCCTCTTGAAAGTTTTCACCCAGGCTTGTTTAAGGTCTCCTCTCTCCAATCACGCCCCTCTCTTCGCATCTCAGCTCGCAGGAGGTAATTGCTTTTTCATGTCTTATTAGCATGTCGTTTCTATTGATTCATCACTTTGTTATTGGAATAATCGGCTGAACGAAGTGTGTTATGGGCCCCTTTTTGTCGATTGGGGATGTGGGGTGGCCGCTAAATAGCAGAGGAGGGTCTTTTAATCTCTATTTGGAGTCGTTGTTACCTGTAAACGAGGTACGTACCCAGCTTAGGTTTGACTTAGGTGAAACAAGAAAGCCTTTGTTTTCGACTATAGACGTGGCTAATCCTATGAATGGCCTTGCTGTCTGATTGTTAGTTGCATCATAATTCAGTACTGATCTTTTGTCGAACTAGAACGGGTAGGTCTGCAAGCGCACTGGACTCTATTGCGCGCAAAATTGCCGCATTTTGCTTAAACCCAGAGACCGTTTCTTTTTTTATGCATTGTGAGGTTTTTCTGTGTTTGAAGGTCCTAGATCAATTTATAGAAAAATAAATCAGAAAAATAGAAGTAGGCTGGTTCTTGGGTCAACTAATTTGATTCTTGGTTACAAAAATGGAGAACTGATTATTACGGAATAAGTTCCTGATTCTTAGTGTAGAACTTACTCATCCTGAAACCGATCATTCTAAGAGTAAGTCTTTTTTTAATGAGATTTCATTCGACAATTTTACCTCCCTATAGAACATTCCAAATGAGTGATATTCTGTTTTCCTCAAATTGTTGGACCATTAATAGTAGAAAGTATATTCCCTTTCAATAGTAAGAAAAAAAACCTAGTTGCTATTTTGACATACATGAAAACGATCAAATAAATCAAGCCATACGCAAATGTTAGGAGATTCACCTAGCTTTATATCGCTCATTTCTTACACCTCTTTTGTTACAAACAATAAATTCACTCTTCAAAATGTGATTAATCAATTTAACCTGACTTATCACAAATTTAGCCGATAATCCTATTCTACTTCTATTTAATTGGATAAAAAAATCTTTGCGATGATATTCTTAAGGTGGGCCCTCCAACGAAAATGGGTGCTAGCACTTAACTCCATTGTTTCAAACCTTGGTCGTCTCTAGATTTTCCGCTGCAGTTTCCTTTTACTTCCTTTCTTATCTTCTTCTCCTTCTTCCATCGAATGAGTACCTAATTTCCAATCGTTCAGACATGGAGAAAGAAAAGGGTGCATAAAAAAAGAGCATTGTGGGAGCATCAGCTCCTCTATTTGGTGCCATCTAACAAATTAGCTCTATTCTATAGACAAGATATCAATCAACTTTTTAGGTTTAAAAATTCGAAATGAAAGACTTGGTATACCGGTTCAAAACAAATTCATTTTACATGGAATTGTAGCATGTGGTGCCGGTATGAACTAGATAAAAGATTAGTAACCATGAGCATTTGTTTATCTCTACCGCACATTTCCAACTTCATTAAGAATATGACGATTTAAAAAAAAAATTAAAATATAAATTCACATCTGCAATTACTAGCTTGGTCCTTTCTTGACGTCTTGCGCACATTTCTAATTCCATTTCAACTCACTTAAATGATTTTTCAAATTATGATTTTCAATAACCAAATACAAACAGAACTTATGCTTTTATTTTAAATTGAATGCAATATTCTTGTACACAGGTTCTAGTTCTTTATAGCCCAATTGAAAAATTAACGGACACGTTACTCGTGAGTGGATCAAGCCAACAAGTTTGACTTGAATAGGGTGTGAGGTCCAAAAGAAAATAAGGCAAGGATTAAAAGCATCTACAACTGCTCCTGGTCAATCAATTACCAATTAATTAAAGATTTCATGTTTGCTTTTTCTTGCGTGTAACATATTCATGTTCATACTTGTCCGTAGAGATTAGTTCATCGATCCTTTTATGCAGAGGAAAAGCATCTTTCGTTTCAACTTTCGCCCTCAGATTGCCTTGCATCTTTCATTCCCTTCTTAACTTTTAATTTGTGTTCATGAAGGTTTCTATGCGTCTTGAATTCGTAATTCAAAAGCCTTTTGGACATTTCCTCTAAATATTGTTGCTTCCTTCTAAAAGTAAGCTCAGACACTTCATTCCCTTCTTTTCTATGCTTTTCGTATATTATCTTTTAATTTTTTGAATATTTCGGATACTTATTTTTTCGTTGGTTTTCTGACTTTTCAAGAGCTGAATGATATGCCGAAAAAATTGTAATAAATAAAAAAAGGACCTTGAAAAGAACTCAATGACAGTGTACAAGTATTTCATAAATCATTAGTATTAAGTGGGGCCAGTATGAAATAAATAAGAGACAAATGACAATGGCCGTTTGTTCATCTCTACCTCACATATCTAACTTCATTAAGAATATGACAATTTTAAATAAAATTAAAAAAAGAAATCACCAAATTTGAACCTAAAACATAAAAGAAGTGAAGTAACAGACCTGAAACGAATAGAGAAGCAACATTCACTCAAAAAAGAGAAAAGACATAAGGGAGAAGAGAGATAGAGAGCTAGTAAGCAAGAGGGTAATGCGAGCCATTGGAAGAGAGAGGAACGTATCAACTCGTCAGGGAAGCTTGAGTTTTCCTGGAGAAATAGGGCCGAGAGACTTGTACACTTATAGCAATTCTTTTTTTTTTTTTAAATTATGTTCGGAAAAAAATCAAGTGAAAGTTTCGTTGAGTGGTCCTTAAAGATGGCGAAAATTCAGAGACTTTGGACTTTTTTTTTTGTGAGCGATCATGTTACTAACGATACAACTAATGATTCATTTTGTATCATATTAATTGTGTCACGTAGAGTTAGGATATAACATGCATATGGCAAAACCTATACAAGATTGGACTGTCACAATACAAACACGACTCTCTCAATAAAGTAGTTTAGATGACACGACAAGACAAACGTGATTACTAAATGTGTCGCCAAAAGAAAATGTCAACACGACACCATTCAATATGCTGACCTGTATACATGCAAAAAGATGCGACACATTCCATTACATCCAAAGCAAAGAGCAAAATTGCTTCCCGTGATATTCTAATTATAAGTGAGACGCAGCCTTTAGTATTAATATTAATCATATTTAAGAGCCATAAAATTTTATCACACAAAAAGCCACAAATTTTGAACGTACTAAAGCCGTAAATTTCAAAATCTAAAAATTAAGAACAAAAAAGCAAGCAGACCATGAAAGAAGAGAGGGAAAGTTAAAATTCCTCGAAATATGTTGGGATACATGTTGGGTGGAAATGATGTAAATGGAACTTAATTTCATTGATAGACTTAATTGTCCTTAATTCTATACATCTTTAAAAGGAAGTAAGGCCAATTTTGGAAGAAAAGTGCAATTTTTGCATTTGCTAATTGCAATGCACTTTTGGAAAGAAATAAAAAGTGGGCCCAAAAAGAAGTATTTCCCTTTCATTTATAATTATTTTCATTGTCTTCCTTCATAATTTAAACAACTGCGCAATTGAGTTCTCGATCAATATTTTAGCTTTAGTTAATTTTACATATGAGCGATGCCTAAGACTTGAAACTCGCCAAATTAAAAACATGATTATGGAAATTTTCTCGAATTAGGAAAGTGCACGCATTCAGAGGATTAGGTTTATTGGGCAACAATTACATGACACTTCATTAGTCTGACCATTGGAAATGGGATTAGGCAAAAGGGGTTGTGAAGATGAGGTGGTGGAGATAGATAGGGTTGTTTATTATTAGGCTAAAAATAATAAGAGTAAGGTTGAAGATTATGATAAGGATTAGGCATCCTATGAGCATTTTATTATTGTGCTTCCCTGGAGTTCCTACCTAATTTCAAAATCTTAGGTGTGAACCATAAGAATCTGTCTTTGAATATTGAAGAGGCGCGTGAAGTTATGTAGTTGTTGGAATGTGTTTTAAGGAAGTCGATTAATTACACTTCAACCTGTTTAAATATGTGTTTAAATATCTATATGTGGTTCAAATATGTGTTTCTGAACAAGTAAATGATGTGGGCTTTTTGGGGGCCCTCTTTAGGGCCGCCTAATCTTCCGCAGTGAAACGGCACTCAACTGAAGTTCGTGTCTTCATAACCCATCTCTTTCTTAAGATCACGAACCTTCTTCAGCATTGCCTCGGGGAGAAATGTTAGTTCACGTTATTTGAAGAGGACCAAGATTTCGAGCATTTGCAGAAAAGCATCCTAAAGTGTCTTTCGTTGTTCATCAATCCTTTCTTTTAAGCAGCAGAAAAGGCATCTTCCTTTTCAACTTTCCCCCTCATATCGCCATGGGCGGAGGGCAGAATCAGGGAAAGAGAAAGGGAGCAGAGGAAGAGAGTACTGAGGGTACATCTACTTCTTCATTCATCTCTTCAGAAGCCACAACTGTAGATAGCGATCAATACGATGTGTTCTTGAGCTTTAGGGGCTCAGATACCCGCAAATCATTCACCGATTGCCTCTATTACAATCTGCTGGAGGCAGGGATTGTACCGTTTAGCGTGTTCAGGGACAATAACAGCATCCCAATTGGCGAGGAATTTGGTCCAAAGATTCTTGATGCCATCGCACAGTCTAAGATTTCGATCCTCATCATCTCCCAAAATTATGCTTCGAGCAAATGGTGCCTCCGCGAGCTCATTCACATCATGGGCCGCAAGAAGAGCACGTCACATATAGTCTTGCCCATTTTTTACAAAGTTGCCCCATCGGATTTGCGGGATCCAACAGGAAAATTTGGAGAGGCATTCCTTTTGAGTCAGAAGCATTTTGATAAGAAGTTTATCCAGGAAGGGCGGCAAGCACTTAGAGAAGTGAGTTATTTACATGGACGGGAATCCGAGAAAGTTTTCAATGGGTACTTCTTTGAACTTTGCCGCTTTTTATTTTTATTTTTTTGGTTTTATAAATAACTTTTCTTCTTCACGCAAAACTGATGAAATGCAACCGAATTACTTTCACTGCAAGCTTAGAAAAGATCCCCAAAGTGTCCCAATAAACAGCCATAATGCCTAGATGACAACAAACACTAGTAGTCCCCAAGATGTCCCTGAAAACTAAACCAACGACAACTAAAACTAAAGAAATCCATAGTGCGCAAGAATTTTACATTTGTTTTTTCGTACAGAGCAAGAACCTTGGAGACAACAACCCCTTCAAACAATAGTATCAATCACTAAAAAATATGCCTATAATAGACTCCAATGCTCAGTCTTCCACAGCTTGATCACCACCAGCTAAAATCGACCTCCTATTACCAACGCGGGGTTCGATCAATTGATGGCATTGGCCATGTTTTGCTCATGATCTCTCATTGTTTTTGTTGTTGGACAGGCATGACGGAGAATTGATAAAAGATGTGGTCAGAACTGTTCGAAGCAAGTTACGGAAATATTTTCAGCTAAATGTTCCCAGGCAGCTAGTTGGACTCGATGGTCAGCTGAAGCAAATCATGGATTGGATTCATAATCCTTCCGTCAATGCTCGAATGATTGGAATTTATGGCATGGGCGGGATAGGCAAGACAACACTTGCCAAGTGTGTCTACAATAAAGTCTCTGATGAATTTGAGGAAGCCAGCTTCCTTCCTGATATAAGGGAAAAAGCCACCCAGCACCAAGGTATTGAGAATCTACAAAGTCAACTAATATGTGATATATTACGTAGCAAATATGATGTGCCTAGAATTGATGATGGAATTCATATAATAAAAAATGGATTCAAAGGAAAAAAGGTTCTCATTGTTTTGGATGATATAGATGACAAGAAACAACTAGATGCGTTGGCTGGGGAACGTAATTGGTTTATGGCTGGAAGTGTAATCATTGTTACCACTAAAAATCAAGCCATTCTCGATCAATCCGATTTCGAGGTAGACTACAAGTATGAATTGGAGAAAATGGATGAGGTGCATTCTCTGCTTTTATTTAACAGACATGCATTTAAGATGAACCATTCTCTGAGGAATTTTGAGGGTATATCTCGTGATATCATATCCACCATGGGTGGGCTTCCTTTGGCACTTGAAGTTGTAGGTTCACACTTGTCTACACTAAAGAATAAAAAAGCATGGGATGAAGTATGTAATCGATTAAAAAACCAACCAGCTAGAGAAGTTGAAAAGATATTAAAGATAAGTTATGATGCATTGGAAGATGGACAAAAGGAGATTTTTCAGGATATTGCTTGTTTCTTTATTGGCAAAAGGAGCGAATTCGCCATCTACATGTGGGAGGACTATGGGCTTGATCCAAATGAAGGAATTGAAGTGTTGAAATCGAGGTGCTTAATTAAAATTGATGATGATGATTATGATGGTATCTTTGAGATGCATGATCAACTGAGAGATCTAGGAAGGAGCATCTTTCGCCAAAAACTTGTGGAATCTGGCAAACCATGGGAGTACGGCTACAAGGGATTCCCAAAAGCACTATTAAATCTAACGGTGACATGTGTTGCTTCTTTCTTTTTCTCTCCCGCTTATTTTAATATATTTAATATGATCTACTTTAATATTTCATTTAGGATGATCAGATGCTCTGATACTTTCTAGGAAAAAAAATCTATGTAAACATCCATTTATGTCCATCATAGATTAACTGTGACAGCTAACTGGATTATCAGTATCTCAAGGATGAAAAAGTTACATCATTTGATTCAATTTCATTGGTATAAATTACAACTATAAAAATTTAACTTACAATCAATTTAAGATCCTTAAACTACCATTTTACGGTATAAATCTTGTGTATCGAAAGCATGTAATTGTCATATCTAGTTGAAAATATTTATAATCTAAAGGACTACAATAATGAATGAAGATGAAGTATCAACATCATAGATCAAATAAATGAAGATTTCTTGGTTAAAAATAGAAGAAAATAGTATGTGCCGACTATAATAACTGATAATTAATTCAAAACAGTAAGTTTGGAAAAAGTTTCACGCTTATGACATGTGCTTGCTTTCTAATATGGCCGAATGTATGATGGTGCTCCTATGATTTAGGAATCCAATGTCTAATATTTTTTTCTCCATTTTGATTTTGAAGACATCCCTCTACTAGTTATTTCTATCTCTTTTCATTCTTATTTCCTCTTAATAGATAAGATAGCATAAATCCCCTTAAAAATATTTTTAGGAAAGTCTTACTATTTTTTAAGGTTTTATCCTGTTGACCTTGCTCATTTCTTATAACAAACATTTCTATTCGCTATTAGTTTTTTTATATTATTTATATTTTTTTGGGACAATTCCTCTTTTGTCCCATAAACCGCTAGACTAACTTGACTGTTTGAAAAAAGAAAACTTGACTAATTAGAGGAAATGTCATGCTTATTATTATATCCATACCTTTGTACTTATTATATAAGATTTTCAGCATGAAGCCAATTTTCTCAACTGTCTCTTTTACTTAAATTATCAATGTTCGTGTCATTTTATTACTATATATTGTCCATCTGGGAAGCCTCATAGGCTCATGGCCGATCAATGGCGAGGGATTAATCCTAGCAATTAAACAAGAGATGTCAGGCAAAGAATACAGCTTTATATTCTTGATATAATTTGAAATAGTTCGTTGCTGTGATTCAATATCACACTCTATTGTCGATCCAAAGACTTCTCAACATCAGCAGAAAGAGCACACCATACGGGTGTTTGAAAAATGAAAACAAGAGTCATATTTGTTTTGAACAGACAGAAATGTTGAAAGATGATAATTAGTGTAGGAAAAAAAATATTAAATGATTATGAGATGCAAGAGATTTTGATTTAACTTTGGAAAATGAAATACTTATGGGACTAATTTCCAATTATCTTTACTATTTCAAACATGATTATGTCTATTTTGTTATATCCTATTTCTTCAGTTCATTTTGGTGAAATATATGCAAATTGCGTAGAAACTTTTGACGAAAGTTTGAGGTTATGAAACCCCCTTATCTAATAGTAGATTTTTTTAATGTAATATATCATGTAGATTGATGTACAAGTGAAAATTATGAAAGATAGTGTGGGATGATGATTACAACAATTTAGCAACTTTTCCGACGAACAAACTTAAGAGAAATTATACCCAATTGCATGTCTACGGTTAAGTTAAAGCAGACAAACATGTCAAACCATTAAAGTGAATTTCTGACTAATCGAACTTTTGGGGAAAATATCGGTATTATTATAAAAGTCAATCAAAGCCATAAGTGAATTTTTTTCACTATCTTCTACTAATTAAATGATATGTTTTAGCAGGAAAGTTAAATAGTATGTTTTGATTTATAAGATGCAAAAGGAAACAATGCCATTCTTATGGAAACCAACATATGATGATTAAATAATGTCACGACGTCAATTTTTAGTTAATTGGTTCATTTTTCAGTTATTTTGAAAGCGACTTAATTTGGGAAAATTTCAAATAAGGATCCAAAATGATATCATTTTCTCAAAAGAGGACTTGAAGTGAAGTTTGTCTCAAGTAAGGACCCAAAGTGTCATCCTTTTATCAAAAGAGGACCTAAAGTAAAGTTTGTCTCAAAGAAGGACCCAAAATAGTCATTTAATCTCAAAAAAGGACCTCACTCGCCGGCCGGTGAATAGATGCATCTTCAATGTATATTCCGGTGGCCTAATCAGGGATATTTTTGTCAAATTTTCTTTTATAATTTTTAGTTATCTTGTTCTTTATTATTATTATTTTTTGGGTTAATGGTGGCACTGTTCATCATCTTCTTCGTCCCCCGTTCATCTTCTTCTCAAGAACATCGGACTTGGGAAGGGCCAAGGAGCACTGGCCATTGGTAAGGGTCGGCAAGAGTTGGATGCCTATTGTCGGCAGTAGGCGAGGGCCACCAAGCCCTCGTCGGCCGTGGGCGAGGGCTTGAGGTCCTTCTTTAAGACTAAATGATCACTTTGGGTCTTTATTTGAGATAGATTTCACTCCAAGTCCTCTTTTGAGAAAATGAAGGCACTTTAGATACTTATTTGAGATAAACGTCACTTTAGGTCATTTTTTGAGAAAATGATGGCACTATAGGTCCTTATTTGAAATTTTCCCACTTAATTTTTTCAGTCCTAGTCAAAATTGCTAACCAATGTCACCACGTCACTTTTTAAACATACTTTACCCAAAAAAAAAAAAAAAAAATTACAATTTTTAAAGAAATAAGTAAACATTTGGCACAAATAGTTAATGATGTTAAAGATATTTAGATATCTTTTAGAGATATTTAGGACATTTCTTTTGATTTTCTATATCTATTTTGATTATGTATATCATTTTTGATTTCTTTTGATTTCCCTCCACGTAATCCTTTCTATATATCTAAATATATTAAAAATTCCACTTTTTTTTCTCTTTCCTATTATTGCATTTGACTTCTAAAATGAAAATAGGTGCTTCCTTAGCTACTTACAGGTGGCTCATCGGCACTCTTTAACAATTTATTTTTTAAAAATTATACAAAAGCCATTTGAAAATTTACAAATAAATATTTGCACATTTTATGGTTTCATGTATTTCGTTTAAAATTTTGAAAAAAAAAAGAGATAAAACATTGAGGTGCATTTGTCTTAGTTGTTTTAAAGCAATAACTATTTTTTTCTTTATCTTCCCATCATTTGAGAAAAAAAGAATTAAATGTAAGTTCACATATCCATATATGTATAGGGGAAGGATAAAAAGGTGTCAATCGTGCAAATCCAAGATTTAAAAAAATCAAAAACTAAAAGTCTAAAAACTTGCAGGGACCCATCCTCGACTCTTTGGGGGCAGCTTCAAGTGGACACTCCCAGCAACTCCTTTCTGAAGTGAGATGGCTTCAGTGGAAATTTATTGAAAACGATGCTTCTCTTTCGACGGCCCATTTGCATTTGCCGAAATTATCGGTGTTGGAGTTAGAGGATAGCAAGATCACAGAGGATTGGCAAGGATGGATTTTATTCATGGTGAGATTGAAGGAAAAAAAGACATCCTCCTTGCGATTTTAGGGTTTTGTTTTTGTTCAGCCAATCAATTCCTTCTTTGATAGCTTATTCTCCTTTTGTATTAGGCGTCAAAGCGGCTTCAAGTTCTCCACGTTGATGGCTGCCATAATTTAAGACGTACTCCTGATCTCTCAGCTTTCACGCAATTGAAGATTCTTGAGTTGCGGTATTGTGAGGAATTAAAGCATCTCCACCCTTCTATTGACAAACTCAAGAGCCTCGTTTCCTTGGAATTGAGTAATTGTGAATGTCTCAAGGAGCTACCAGAGAAGGTGGGTGAATTAAAAGATTTAGAAGAACTTTTATTAGATAATTCTGGTATTACAAAGATTCCTTCGTCTATTGCTTCTTTGAGGAAGTTGGAGAAACTGAGTGCCAAGGGATGTAAGTCACTGAGAGAAATCCCTTGCTCAATTGGGGGTTTACAGAATTTGCAACTTCTTGACTTGAGTGAATCTGGGATCGAAAGGCTTCCAAGTGAAATCGGTGACTTGCCTTCCCTCGAGGATCTCTGGCTCTGGGGCACACCGATATCTGACTTGTCAGAAAGCATCTGGAATCTTTCTTCTCTCCAACGCCTTGACCTATCGGATTGTAAGGAGCTCCAATTGCTGCCAAAGCTTCCTTCTTCTCTCCAACACCTTGACTTATGGGGCTGTAAGGAGCTCCGGTCGCTGCCAGAGCTTCCTTCTTCTCTCCAAGACCTTGACGTATCGAGCTGCGACAAGCTCGGGTCACTGCCAGAGCTCCCTTCAGGATTAACATTGCTGTTGGTCACTTGTCAGAGTTTTGGACTGCCGCAGCTTTTTAGCCTCATCCACCTAGTAAAACTCGATCTTAAGGTAGACCATTTACTTGAAGACATCCGCGAGCTTTCCTCAATAACATTGAAACTCTGTTTTGAGGAGTGGGATAAGCTGACATCACTTTGGCTTCGCGGACTCACGCACTTGGAAGAGCTTTCAATAAAAAAGTGCAGTTCCATTAAAACATTGAGCTTTTCAGGATTGATTCATCTGAAACAATTACGCATTGAGCATTGTGATAGCCTAGTTGAAATTGAGGGCCCTGATAATTTGGAGTCCTTAGAGATCATATTTTTATATGAATGCAAGTGTTTGAAGAAATTCAAGGCTTTTTGGTGTGGCTTGAAGAAATTAAAGGCTGTTAGGTGCGGCAATCTAGTTGAAATTCAAGGTCTTGACGGTGCAAAGTTCTTAGAAGAGTTGGATTTTACAGGATGCAAAACAATAGAGACTTTGCCAGATTTAACAGGATTTGAGAAGTTACGATCTCTAATAGTTCAAGACTGCAAGAAACTTACTCAGCTTCAGGGACTTGAAAAGTTGAATTTAATTGATTTGGATATTTCTGGTTGTGACTCATTGGAAGCAATACCTAACTTATCTGGAGTGCGCATCTTTAGAAATTATGAACTACCTCCTTGTTTTTTAGTTCTCTTTGGAAACATTATCTTGCGGTGATAATGATTTAATAAATCTTACACCCATATCACAACAGTGAGAGGAGTAATGTTTCTTCAACAAACGTAAATAAGCAATGAACAATCAATTTTCTTCTGAGATTCATGACCAACTTTACATCACTATCTTCTTCTGACAAGAAGGCTTTCCATGGCAGGGTCTAAATTGCTAGTCTTACATAATTGAAGGAGTGGGGGAGTTGGCCAGAAGCTGACATGATGCTTCAGCCAAGATCAAAATGTAGACCCAATAGAAGGCATAGTAAGATTCTTCATCCTTGAATTGCCGGCACGAGCGAAATGAGAAATTTTTTAGAATGATTTGCTCTACACTGGGTATCTATTTGATTGATTTTGGAAACTCTAGATTTGCTTCTCTATAATTGCTGTTGATTACGTTATAGCAATGTTTTTTGTTTATTCTTCCGTTGCTAGCTTTTGTAGACTGCAAACATGTAGCAGCTTGCGAGGCAAGAATATAAATACCAACAAAGATAAACAGGAATTACCTAGTAATTAACATTTCACTTATTGAAAAACCCGGGATTTGAAATTTTCATCTAGAGGCTGATGAACTTCTACTACTTGTTATTGTATACTACACCCAGAATTTCCCAATGTCCAATGTATATATTTTCTTTGAAAAAAATCCTTGGCCATTTTGAGTTCCTTTATAAGTCCTTTTGTATGTCAAATTTGACTAATGGCAGATATCATGTTTGGGACAAACACCTTTTGATTTTCCGTGATGAACGAAACTCCCGTCAAGTTTCTTATTGTTCCCTTGATGTCCCTCATTAACCTTCTAAGAAGAGAATTGCTTCTCGGAATATGATGAACTGAGCTAAAATAAAATTCAAGGTTCAAGTGTTTCTGTTTGGTGACAAAGAAAATGTTAAAAGTTGTTTTGGCTAGTCTGTCATATATGAATGTAGACCACCTTAACATTACCAGTAGTCATACTGTTGTTTTGAAATATTATCAAGCAAGGTAAATTGGTGCTGCTTCTATGACAGGTTTGGTTGGTCTATGTAATGATCAAGGCTTACTTTGGGACTTCAATTCAGTCAACCGTGTCAATGACCTTTTGCATAATTAGACAATTTTTGCCCGGTCTGTGAAACAAGCTGGCATGAGGGGTTCAAGAATTTGCTAATTGGTTTGCATCACATTTGATCCTATTGCTGCCATGGAATTGTTTTATCATCTGATTTGGGTGTGGCTAACTTGGCTGAGGAACTTCAAATTCCATACTTGAGACCAATCAAAATGAAGAAAGGGATTTTGCGGAGGAAGCATCAGCAACAGCTGAGGACCATCTCGTGTGCTAACCTTAAGACGTTCTAGGGGCAGCAGGAGTGTCCAAAGGAAGTTTTGATTTGTGTGAATGTTCAAACATTTGATCTTGTCTCAACAACACATACCTGAGCGATTGTAAATGTACTTATTTTAATTAAATAGGCTTTGTGTATGCTCATTAGGTTCTACCTCTCCGTTAATCAAACACATAGCTTCTGACCTTTTATGTGTTACCCTGATGCAGAGTTGCTTGATACAGTCGCATTCTAATGGTATGACTCCTAAACTTGACGAGGCTCTAAAGGGGGAGGTATGCACTGCTAGTTGTACCATGAAAGACTGACTTGTGTGCTGATACTCTATGAGCTGTGGAATTTCACTTGAAATTAGGACACAAGTATGCATGATGACAATCTCCTCATTCCTGTCAGTTTACTAGTGTGATACTATCCTCTAAATGTTCTCAGATAGGTTTCTAATTTGATAGGCTCAGCTCTCATGTATGCGGCATTGGATTTGTAAAGTTGAAATTGACCTCCTCACAAACTATCGTGTATTGCTGATTTTGCTATTTGGATCTTGCAAAATAACCAAGTAGCAAATACATCTTTCTGTTCTATACTTTATGCACTTCACCTTTTCAGCATAATTTTATTAACTTCAATTTTGTTCCTAAACACAAACAGGGAAAGTGTTGCTAATTGCTTACTTCTTTTGGGCCTGTTGGTTTCTTTTTCATCGGCCAGTTAATGAAGTCTCTGTTCATTGTCTTCCAACTGCAATTGGTGTCAATGATGTTTACGCAATTGTACCTTATCTCTCTTGGTGAAAATTGTGATGCCAGGATCTCAGATATCATCATTTATTGATAATTAGTCAGTGCTATCTTCCTTGTGTAGATTGAAGCTGCATTCCATGAAACCTGGAGAAAGTCCCGAAACACTGCAGGAATGAGCTATGTCATTATGGAAAGGCATCCTGAAGTTCCTTGCTAATGACATTTATCATGCGCTCTGTGTTGTTAATGCTCTTAAGAGGATTCTTGATATAAAGCGACCTCTTCTCATGTGGTGTTTTAGTCCTTTGCAACCTTTGGCATCGTCCTCTCCTTTGGCAAAGGCTGAATGACAAATCACTTTCAGGAAGACTGCACGTGCAGGTGGTTCAAGCATAAAATGAGATTTGTTAACATGATTACTAGTTCTAACTTGGCTGAGGAACTTCAAATTCCATACATGAGACCAATCAAAATGAAGAAAGGGGATTTTGCAGAGGAAGCATCAACAATAGCTGAGGATCATTTTGTGTGCCAACCTTGAAGACGCTCTGGGGCCAATTGGAGTGTCCTGAGGAAGTTTTGATGCTGTGAATATTTGAACACTTGATCATGTCTCAACGGTGCATACCTAAACGATTGTAAATGTATTTTTTTCAATTAAATATGCTTTCTGTATGCTCCTTAGGTTCTATCTCCCCATTAATCAAACACGTAGCTGCTGACTTTTTGTATGTTACCCTGTTGTGGAGTTGTTTGATAAAGTTGCATTCTAAATATATCACTCGTCAACTCACTGAGGCTCTGAAGGGAGAGGTATGTAGTGCTAGTTGTACCTTGAAAGACTAACTTGTGTGCTTAGATTATATGAGTTATGGAATTTCACCTGAAATTAGTACGCAAGTATGCATGATGACAATCTCCTTCATTACTATCAGTTTATTAGTGTGATAATATCTTGTAAATATTCTCATGTAGGTTTCTGATTTGATAGGCTCACCTCTCATGTGTATGCGGCATTGGATTTGTAAAGTTGAAATTGACCTCCTTGCAAACTATCCGGTATTGCTGATTTTGCTAATCGGATACTGTGAAATACCCAAGTAACAAATACATCTCTCTATTCTGTAGTTTAGGCACTCACACCTTTTCAGCATCATTCCGTTAGCATCAATTCTATTCCTGCACAAACAAGGGAAGTATTGCTAATTGCTTACTTCTCCAAGTCTGTTGTTTTCTATTTCATCAGCCAGGTAATGAAGCGTCTGTTCATTGTGGTCCAACTGGTGGAAATGATGTTTATGTATTTGTACCATATCTTTGATGGGGTAAATTGTGATGCTATGTATCTCGGTTTTTTCATTACTGATGACTATAGTCAGTGCTATTCCTCTTGTGTAGATTCAAGCTGCAATTCATTTAACTCGGAGAAGGTCCCCAAACACCATGGGATGGAGATGCGAGCAGGAATGAGCTTTGTCATTATGGAAAGTCATACGGAAGTTATTTCCTATTGGCGTTTGTGTTGTTAATACTCTTCAAAGGATTCTGGATGTGAAGCGACCTCTTCTCATACGGTGCATTAGGCCTTGGCGAGCTTTGACATCGTGCTATTCTTTAGCAAAGGCTGAATCACAAATTGCTTGCTGGAAGAATGCATTTGCAGGTTATGCATAAAATGAGATTTGCTAACAACATTACCAGTTAGATGTCCACTTCAAGCTGTAATTTTGTGGCGGAGATATTCTTTTTGTGGGCGAATGCCATGGAATTAGCAAATAATTTGTCAATTGCAGGCAAGAGTTTCAATGATAATGTTTCCAAGAAGATAGTAGTTTTCTCATTTGAAAGAATTTTGAACACAAAATAAAGCACTCGTTAGTGTAAAATCATCGCCGGTTACGTTGGAAAATTATATGTAGGCATTTTGCAATCGTTTTGGTCATATAATCTCAAACTTGAACTATTTAAGCATGAATCTAAAAGCAGAAGAGTCACATCCATGTACATTTTCATATTTGAAACCTATTTTTCTCAGGCGTAGGTAGGCTACAATTGAAGACTATTGAAAAATGTGGGAAATTTTTGGAAGGATGAAAAGAGCCATTCCCAAAATTTACTCATTTGGTTTGAACAAAAAACTTTAAAAGGGTCATCTTATTGGTTTATAATCAGACTCTACCACACCAAATTGTGTTAACCAGTCACGCATTGAAGCCTCAATCGAAGCAATTTCTTTGAGGTCACTCTTTGATATTCCTGTACCCTTGTACTGGATGACAATGGTGGAATTTTAGTAGTTGAAAGGCTGAAAGCTACTGGCAAGGTACTCTGTCTGAGTCGCTGCTTGTCTACTTGAACTTATACTCAATTTTTCCAGCGCTCAATACAAGGCCAAGGAGCTTGTAAGGCCAAGTAGCTTTTTAAGCCAAGTTTGAATCTATAATTACTAACACAAATATTGTGGGGGTCTTGTTGAAATACTTGTTAAACATACTTAATGTGAAATAATTAAATTTTCAAAATATTGATTGAACATTTCGCAAGAAAAATCACAAGTAAAGTCGATGTATTGAGTCTACAGTTTATTTACTAAGTTGCTTACTAGTGTCTAAGCCATTATTCCAAAGGGCAATGGCTATGTGTTTTGACTACTTTTAGAATTTTAGTCACAACCTTATCGGCTGAATTGATTTAAAATTTGAAAACTGTGAATCGACTGGATAAATAGATGAAGGTGTTAAACCTGGTGAATCGGTTCGGTTCTGCTCATGGGTTTTCATACTCTCCTTCTCCTTCGTTTTCACCTTGTTTTTGAAAGTTCTATCACGTATTACATCAAGATCCTATAAATTACGACCATTTGAACAATAACTACGCAAGTTTTGATAGAATTAAAGAGGGTTCCCTTTGGGCTTTTCAATTTTCCACATTTTCGTAACTCCGGTCTCGATGGGACGGCATTCGAAATATGAAAAATTGTCCTCAAATCAAAATGGAACCATCGAAAGCCTTTCGTTTTGTTTAGCACCAGTGCATGTCATTTTAGAATATCTACTTCAGCAATATATGTTGCCATATGATGAATCGTACAACGAAGAGGAATCGAACTAGACAAATTGAGGAAATTAGGGGGTTAAAGAACCCCAGAAACAAGGCGTAGACAACATTCGGCCAAAACAAAATCGTACCCAACAAAATCGACCACAAAATAGATGGTAACGTCAATCCTACAAATACAAGTATTCATCTGGTTTTGCAATCAGCATCACATTTATTAGGAAAAGAGCTTACGGAAAATAGGAGAATTGAACAAATCAAACAATTCTACTTTGCATGGGCATGGATGCAGAATCCTGTTACAAATGTATTAGAAGGTAAGAAAATTCAAAAAAGAAAAAGAAAAATCGGCAAATATAAATATATATTACTATCACATACGTGTTGTCTCATTTGCCTATGTTTTGAATGCTGGAGATTAATGAATGAAACAACGAGTCAGATGAACATAATATCGGAAAGATTGAACATTTGCGGCACCCTTTTGAATATTTGATTACCATTAGATACATATAAAGATGAACACCCAAAGAGCACAGCAAATCTCTCTGTTTCCTCTTTCTCACCCTTGTTCTCTCTTGATGACGATGGACACGGTATTCCTTAATTTCTGCTAATTAGAATCGACGTGCGAAGGTCGAGCATTTGCGCTTCAACCATCGGAACCCTTGTTCGAGAGAAGCCTTGAACTTGCCTTCGACCGAATAAAGCTTGTACCTAGCCACCCTCCTCTTCCTCTTCTTCTCTGGATCATTCCACCACGATGCTTTTATCGCCGACTCCTTCACGTTGTCTAGTCTGTGCGGGGGTGAAGCGTGTTCGAGCATGCGAGGCCGGGATTTGGCCACGTACATCTGGTTTTGGTTAAGAGTTTGAATCGTCATGACTCTAGACTCCGGCCAACTCCATGGGATCGGTAGCTCGGCGACCACGGGTCCATCCGTGTCCTCAATCTCTCTCTCTCTCTCTCTCTCTCTCTCTCTCTCTCTCCTGGCCTCTCCCCTTTCTTGGATGGGAAGGTATCTCTCTCCTGGCCTCTCCCCTTTCTTGGATGGGAAGGATTCTTTTTTTCTCTCTTGGTGACCATGAACATGTCTATTGGTTCTCTGAGGAAGTTGAAGAAACCGAGCGCTTATGGTTGTGAGTCTCTAAGAGAAATCCCTAGCTCAATTGGGGATTTACAAAATTTGCAACATCTTCATTTGAGTTTTTCTGCGATCGAAAAGCTTCCCAATGTGATTGGAAGGCTGAAAAATCTGCAGACTCTACATATCTCGTCGTGTTGTTGTCTGAAAAGTGAAATTGGTGACTTGCCTTCCCTCGAGATTTTCCATAGAAAAGTGTAGCTCCATTGAAAGATTGAACCTTTCACGATTGATTTGTTTGAAATGATTGCATGCTGAGCATTGCGATAGCCTAGTTGAAATTTAGGGCATGATAATTTGGCATTCTTGGAGGTCATATTTATATATGATTGCAATTCCATTAAAATGCTTCTTTGTCCAGAATCACGGTGTCTGAAGAAATTAGTGGCTGTCGGGTGCGACAATATAGTCAAAATTCAAGGTCTAGATGGTGCGAAGTTCTTAGAAGATTTAATTTTACAGGATGCAAATCAATAGAGACTTTCCAGATTTGATGGGATGTGAGAAGTTAGGATCTCTAAGAGTTCGAGACAGCAAGAAACCTCCTCAGCTTCGGGGACTTGAAAAGTTGGATTTAATTGATTTGGATATTTCTGGTTGTGACTCATTGGAAGCAATACCGAAACGCGCGTCTTTAAAACTTATGAACGAGAGCTGTCTTTTGACTTTTGGAGTGATGTTTCCTCAACAGAGGTAAATAAGCGGTTAACAATCATTTTTCTTCTGAGATTCATAACCTACTTTTCATCCCCATCTTCTTTTGACAAGAAGGTTTTCCATGACAGGGTTCTGTCATAATTGAAGGAATGGGGGAGTTGGTCATACATGATGCTTCAGCCAATATCAAAATATAGACCCAAATGTCAATAGAAGGCATCGTAAGATTCTCCATCCTTGAATAGCCAGCGTGAGCAAATAGAGTAATATTTTTCTCGAAGCTTTATTTTAATTTCTTTTAGAATGATTTGCTCTGTGTTGAGTATTTATTTGATTGATTTTGGAAACTCCAAATTTGCCTACACATATTGCTGTTGGTTATGATGTAGCGATATTTTTCGTTTATCCTTCCATTGGCAGCTTCTGCAGACTGCAAACAGATTAGCAGCTTGCAAGGCAAGGATGAAAATATCAAGCAAAGGTAAACAAGAATTCCCCAATGATTTAACAGTTCCTCCGTAAGTAAACTTGGGATTTGAAATTTTCTAATCGAGGCTGATGAACTTCTGCTACTCAATATTGTAAACTACACCTAGAATTTCCTTGTCCAGAATTAATATTTTCTTTGAAAAAATCCTTGGCCATTTTGAGTTACTTGTGAGTTATTTTGTATGAAATTTGACTAATGGCAGATATCCTGTTTGAGACAAACATATTGGTTTTCGGCGATGAACACAGAAACCCTGTCAAGTTTCTTATTGTTCCCTTGATGTCCCTCTTGAACCTTCTAAGAATAGTATCAATTCCCATTAAGTATGATGAAGTGAGCTAAAATAAAACATATCAAGTGTTTTTGGTTTGTGATAAAAATAAAAAATGTTAGTTTTGGCTAGTCTATCATATATGAATGTACGCCACCTTAACATTACTAGTAGTCAAACTATTGTTTTGAATATTATCAAGCAAGGTAAATTGGTGTTGCTTCCATGATAGGTTTGGTTGGTCTGTGTAATGATCAAGGCTTACTTTGGGACTTCAGTTCGATTAACTATATCGATGACTTTTGCATTAATGAACAATGTTTTGCCCATCGTGAAAGAAGCTAGGATGAGGAGCTCAAGAATTTGCTAATTAGTTTGCATACCGTTTGATCCTATTGTTGCCATGGAATTGCTTTATTACATGACTGATTTGGGCGTGGCTCACTTGGCTGAGGAACTTCAAATTCCATACTTGAGACTGATCAAAATAAAGAAAAGGGATTTTGCAGAGGAAGCATTAGCAACAGTTGAGGACCATCTTGCGTGCCAAACTTGAAGAGGCTTTGGGGCCGATTGGAGTGTCCTAAGGAAGTTTTTTTTTTTTTTTTTTTTTGGTGAAAGGTAATAAATATATTAAGGAGAGGCAAAAAGTACACAAGATCACGGCTTCAAAACTTGCACTCCAAATGAGAAGATCAAAAGGAGTGGAAGGATGCCGTGATGTAAAAGCCACGAACACGCAGCACACACTCTAAAACGCAACGTCAAAGATAAGCACGGCATAGATAGTCTGCAATCAAGCAAAAAGCAACATCTAGGGAGAAGAGTAGCCCTCGGCTCCAAATCAAAGAGACTCCGACAAGGCTACAGGTCCCCAGAGAAAATGATTGAATCAATACCCCAACTTCGTTGCAACCTTCTGCTCCTAAAGTTATCTTCAATGTTCCTGAAGGTGATAGACTTGTCTCGGACCACTTTGAAGAGATGGTTCTTCATGGCCGGGACCGAAAGAGACTCATCTCTACAGACGATGCTATTCCTATTTTTCCAAATTATATGATAGAGCGCCGAAGGAAAAATGGCAAATGCATTTATAAAAGTCTTTACCCATCAAAAAGGTAACGGCCCAATGTAAATTCTCCTCCCAAGATCTGTTGCACCAAGGCAAATTACATCTAGCAGCCCAGAAGAAAGCGACACTAGTCGTGACGTCGCAGCCAAAAAATAGATGATCAATCGAGTCAGGCATATCCTTACAAAAAGCACAAGTCCAACTAGCTATTCTTCCATGAGAAAGTAGGAGACCTTGGGTGGGAAGCCTGCGATTGGCAATGAGCCAAAGGTTAAGTTGATACTGAGGTGATATGGCATTGTTCCAAACGAAGGCATGCCAGTAGACTCGGGCCCTCTTTTGTCTAGCGAAATCCCATGCCGAAGCCATTATGAAACGGCCCAATGGGCTATCCCTCCAGCAGCAGCAATCTGAGTTCTGAGAGAGGGTCGGGAGAGGAAAACCCCATGACTCAATCACAGCCTTAAGAGCCTGCCCATCGTCTGAGAAGAGATTAGCCACAGAAGCCTGTCTAGAGAGCCCTGAACTATAGATAAGTGAGTCCGAAAAAATCAAGTTCAAAGGCCCCCTGGGGTGCCAATTATCAAACCATAAAGAGGTTGAGAGACCATCGCCAATTTTCCAAAAGAAGGCCTTTTGGAAATCGTTCCTAAGGTTCAACAGGCTCTTCCAAGCCCAAGAACAATAGGTTGGCTTCCCCACTACCCATAAATTCCTATTTTTTAAGAAGGTGGAATGAATCCATCTGCACCAGAGCACCTCCTTGTCCTAAGGAAGTTTTGATACTCGTGAAGATCCAAAACACTTGATCTAATCTCAATGTCACATCCCTAAATGATTGTAAATGTATTTTTTTTCAATTAAATATGCTTTCTGTATGTTCATTAGGTTCTAGCTCTCCTTTAATCAAAAACTAAGTTGATGATTTTTTGTATGTTACCTTGATGCAGAGTTGTTCGATGCGGTTGCAGTCTAATGATATCACTCTGGAATTGATGATGCTATGCAAAGGGAGGTATGCATTGCTAGGCTCCTCCATTTCTATCAGTTTATTTGTGTGATGATATCCTCTTAATGTTATTATATAGGTTTGACAAGCTCAGTTCTCATGTATGCGGCATTGGATTTGTAAAGTTGAAATTGACCTCTTTGCAAACGATCTAGTATTGCTAATTTTGCTAATTGGATCTTGCAAAATAACCAAGTAGGAAATGCATCTTTCTGTTCTGTATTTTAGGCACTTTACCTTTTCAGCATAATTTTATTAATTTCAATTCTGTTCCTAAACACAAACAGGGAAAGTGTTGCTAATTGCTTACTTCTTTTAAGCTTGTGTGTTTCTTTTTCATCGGCCAGCTAATGAAGTCTCCTTTCATTGTGGTCCAACTTTGATTGGTGTCGATCTTTCTGCATTTGTACCTTAATCTCTCATGAGGTAAATTCTGATGCTACGATCTTGGACATCTTTATTTATTGATAATTACTCAGTGCTATCTTCCTTGTGCAGATTAAAGCTACATTTGATGAAATTTGGAGGAAGTTCCCAAACACCACGGGGTTTACATGAGGGCAAGAATGAGCTATGTCAGTATAGAAAGGCATTTTGAAGTTCTTTGCCATTGGCATATGTCATTTGCTCCATGTTGTTAATACTCTTCAAAGGTTCTTGATATAAGGCGACCTCTTCTCATGTGGTGTATTGGTCCTTTGCAAGGTTGAAATCATGCTATTCTTTAGCAAAGGCTGCATCACAAATCGCTCGGAGGAAGACTGCATGCGCAGGTGGTCTTATATGTGAAGTCAGCCATAAAATGAGATTTGTTAACAAGATTACCATTTAGGTGTCCGCTTCAAGCTACAGTTTTATGACTGGGAGAGACTTTTTTCGTGGAAAAAGCAAATGCCGTGGAATCAAAATATAATCTGTCAACTGTAGCCAAGAGTTTCAATGAAAAGGTTTCCAAGAAGACGGTAGTTTCTCATTTGGAAGAATTTTGAACCCAAAATATTGGCATTATAAAATCATCAGTTTGGTCTGGTTACATCGGAAATTCATATGTAGGCATCTTCCAATCATTTTGGTCGTATAACCTCAAACTTGATTTATTTAAGCATGAATATAAAAGCAGAAGAGACACAGCCATGTGCATTTTCATACCTAAAATCAAGTAAAGAGACCGGTTTTTTCTTGAAGAGCAGCATTACTTCTCCCCTTCGAGATTCTCTCATGTGGATGCATGGAGCTCATGCAGCTCAGAGTCGCTCCTTCATGGTTGTTCGTGGTGTTTTCACCACTACAACCAGGTCTCTCTCTCTCTCTCTCTCTCTCTCTCTCTCTCTCATTTGTTCTAGCGCACTTATGTCAGTCTGATCAAGCACTGGGGTTTGGAGTGAAGTATTGAGTTGTTTTATGGAATTCTCGATCAAAGGTTTGTCTGAGTCTCTAGTGTGGATGGAGTTTATGTGGGGTTTATTACTTGAACAAGAATCAGTGAGGAAAAAATAGTTATTCTGTTTTTCTTTCGAGTTCTTCTTGCAATAAAAGCTAGCGGCATGGATTATTTGACACCGTCTTGATTTGAGGTTTCTCTTTGAATGTGGTGTTAAATGACAAACAATGAATCGGTGGTTCAAGTGAAAATTGTTGTTTAAGTTGTTTAGACAAGGAAGGAGGCTATTGGTAGAAGCTATGAAATAATGTGTTCATTGTAGAGAAGAGGAGAAGAAAGCAAAGAAGATCAGATCATTGCCGGGACGGGAGAAGGTGCATCTCAGAGTTCGGTTGGATTGCCAAGTTGAAATTGGGGAGAGTGTAGCGATCTTAGGATCCACATGAGATTTGGGATTGTGGAAGAAGAATGTGGCAACGGACTGGACCAAGAGCGGATGGGTATGTGAGTTAGAACTGAAAGGAGGTGATTCTATTTAAATTAGAACTTATATTAGATTTTGCTGATATTACTGAGATTCCTACGTCTATCGATTCTCTGAGGAAGCTGGAGAAACGGAGTGCCAGCTGTTGTGAGTCGCTCACAGATATCACTAGCTCAACTTGGGAGTGCCAGCTGTTGTGAGTCGCTCACAGATATCACTAGCTCAACTTGAGATTTACAGAATTTGCAACATCTAGACATTAGTGGTTCTGGTATTGAAAAGCTTCCTAGTGCTATAGGAAGGTTGAAAAATGGGTGCACTATAAGTTTCCCATCATGCTGTTATTTGAAAGAGCAATTCCAAGTGAAATCGGTGACTTGTCTTCGCTTGAGATTCTCTATGTTACTTGGGGAATTTTTTTTGCTTGTGAGGATCTAGTACACATTATCTGGTCTCGACAACACATACTCGAATGATTTTGATGTTGTATTTTGAGTTGAGTCTGCTTTTTGTATGTTCATGAGGTTCAACCTCTTTGTTAATCCAATACGTAGCTGCTGATTTTTTTGTATGTCACCCTGATGCGGAAATGTTTGTTTAATGCCGTTGCATTCTAATGTTATCATTCCGAAACTCGATAAGGCTCTGCAGAGGGAGGTATGCACTACTAGTCGTACCATAACAATGGAAAAATAACTTGTTTGCTCATACTATATGAGCTATGGAATTGCACCTGAAAAAGTATGCAAGTATGCATGAGGACAATCTCCTTCATTTCTACCAGTTCATCAATGTGATGCTATCCTTTGAATGTTGTCATATAGGTTTCTGACTTTTTTAATTTTATAAGGTCTCAGTTCTCATGTGACGTTGACTTTGCAAAGTTAAAATTCACCTCCTAGCAAACTATCCTGTTTTGCTGATTTTGCTAACAGGATATTGCAAAATAACCAAATTATAAATTTATCTTTCTATTATGTAGTTTAAGCACTTCATCTTTCAGCATAATTTTATTGACATCAATTATGTTCCTAAACACAAACAAGAAAAGGTGTTGCTAATTGCTACTTCTCCCAAGCCTGTTGTTTTCTTTTTCATGGGCCAGCTCATGAAGTCTCTGTTCATTGTGGTCCAATTGCAATTGGTGCAATTGATGTTTGTGCATTTGTACCTTATCTATCATGATGTAAATTGTGATGCTCCGATCTCAATTATCTCCATTTATTGATAATTAGTAAATCCTATCCTTCTTGTGTAGATTCAAGCTGCATTTCATAAAATTCAGAGAACATTCCCAAACATCACAGGACGGAGATGTGGACCGGAATGAGATATGTCATGAGACGTTATGGAAAGGTGTTCCAAAGTTCTTCGCTAAAGGTGCTTATAATGTGCTCCATGCTGATAATCTTGATAGGATTCTTGATATAAAGGGACCTCTTCTAATGTGGTGCAGTAGTCCTTTGCAAGCTTTGACATCATGCTATTATTTAGCAAAGGTTGAATTTCAAAATGCTTGCAGGAAGACTGCATGTTCAGGTGGTTCTAGATGTGAAGTTAAGCATAAAGTCATGTTTGTCAACAAGATTACCGTTTAGATGTCCACTTCAAGCTACAATTTTGTGAATGTGAGACTTCTTTCATGGAAAAAGCGAATGTCATGGAATCAGAAAATAATCTGTCAATTGCAGGCAAGATTTTCAGTAAAAAGTTTCCCAAAAGACAGTAGTTTCTCACTCGGAAGAATTTTGAGCGCAAAATAAAAGTGTTCGTTAGTGTACAATCAGCTCTTGGATTTTGGGAAGTTCTTGCAATCACTTTGATAGTATAATCTCAAACTTGATTCCTTTAAGCATGAGTCTATAAAGCAGTGTAGACACAGCCATACATTATCATACTTGAAACCAAATTTTCTTTGGTGTTGGCTATAGTTGACTGATAAAGAAAATGTTAAATCTTCCCGAAATTTATATCCATTTGGTTTGGACCAAGCCGTTGAACGGTCGTCTACTTGGTTAGTACTTGGACTCTACTACGCCAAATTTGGACTAAACCATTGAACAGTCGTCTACTTGGTTAGTACTTGTACTCTACTACACCAAATTGTGGTCATTGGTCATGCATTCAAGTTTCAATTGAACCATTTTCTTTGGGGCCAGTACTCTCAAATGTTCCTCTTCATCATACTACATTACAACGGTGCAACTTTAGTAGTTAAAGCTACTCGCAAGATAATCAGATATTCAGATTTGGTCGTTGTCTATCAAAACTTTAACTCAATACTTTCTAGAGCTCAAGACAAGGCCAAGTAAACTGTTAAGCCAAGTTTGAATATTCAAGCACTAAATCATACGTAATGCGGGCCGCACTAACAAGTCAAAACATTAGTTAAATATATCAAACACGAAATAATCTAATTTTGAGCATACTGATTATCTATAACATGAGAAAAAAGTCAATGTATTGATTATATAATTTATAATATAGCTAGTCAATAACACAAGAATGATAGTATGCCATTTCTTTTTATAACATACAATCTGGACCTCTTCAGTTTGCCATTTCTTTTGAACAGCTACACTTTGGCAGGCTACTAATCCAGCATGATAGTACACTGTCTTTATACATCACTTCTTATTCAAGTATTTTGCGACATCAACGCATTCACTCTTTGAAAGGCAATATACTATGCCACAAAAATTAGCAAAACAATTCTTTAGCAGCTATCCAAGCTGCTTCAGTGGTTCCTTGGTCTTAGCTATGACCTCATATTTTAGATTTAGTCTGTCAAAGCTTGTCTCAAGAACAAGAGCATGGGGAATCCCAAGAGATTTTAGGATATCCTGCAATGGATGAATAATTCAATCAGAATGAACAGATTATTTCAACATAATGATCAGGAGGTTAATATATAAGTTTAGTACCTCACGAACTGAGTGAGTGGCAGTTTCAACTAAGGCCATCACTGGGTCATATGCAAAGTTAGGCTTGAGACATACTAGTCCGTAATCTGGACGAAAATCCTGTCCCCATAGACTACATTAATGACAACCACGAAAGTGACAATCAATGAGCTTTCAATGTTATCAGTCAAATGTTCAAGAAAAGCTCAAATCAGCAGTACTTTCCTTTCATGAGATCAAACTGGCAGAGCAAATCCAGTTAAGACATTGCAAGAAACACAATCAATGATCACATGGTCGAACCTTTGCCTTTCTCAAGTTGTTAACATAAAGTATAAGCGTTAATGGAATAAATAGGGATACAAGAACCAACTCAAGAGACTGAGTGTCCTGCCAAACATAAAGAGGAGATTGGATCCTTATCCAAGCTTATGCTGGATCCAATTACTCTAGGAAGTACTTTCCATTGGAGTTTTATTAAATTGTGTCCTCTTTACTCAATATAATATACGATGTGCCGCTAAGTGTTCCCAAATGATGGAACCTAAATCTTTTCATCAAACAAGGAACACTGCATTTGGTTATATTAGAACTTAATAGGGTTCTGGGCTTTGGAGGGTCTAGTGTAACACTGACAATTTAATTAGGCTAGAAACCTAGAAAATGCAGAAAAGTTTGGAAAAAGAGTTTAAGTTAGCATATATAAAAGTTAACTTGCTTATATTTATCAGGAACAAGGACAACAGTTTTGCAGTGGCAACATCACAAATAATTATTCCTTTTGAAGTAACTCTAGCATGATCTTTCTTCATGTACAAGGCATGCCAAATATTACACATTCCTCACATAATGTGCCTCATCAATAACAAAACCAGCTAGCTGTGCCTGCAATGCATGATGGTTGAATATAATAAATTTACAAAGAACCTTTCAGAAAAAGTTATGGTGCATCAGAAACAATCCCTTTCTATGCAAGCATTACAATATCTCAAGAAATGATGGGTTTCCCACAATCCTTTCAGCAGTTACATACAGTAGCTTGCACAATGGTTTATCTTTCTGAAAAGGCAAGCAAAGATTAATAATTTGACAGTCCAAACACTCCGCATAAATCACAAGCCTTCATTTACGCAAAACACTCCTATCAAAGATGCTGGATTGCTAATCCACACTTTGATGATTTGCTGTACTCTCAAAGTATTTGAGAAATATAGGTATTTGCACATCATCCAAAGCTTAAATCAACTGCTTTATTGACCAAAGAGTTCTAGTATGTCATTTTGGATCTTGAAGAGTGTGAAAGAAATTGGCCAAAGTTAAAGACTGTCTATTGGACGTTTGATTGGATGAGAAGCCCCCTAAGCAATTTACTAAATGCTTTTGGACATGTACATTGTGTAGGTCCTTTGCTGTGTGCAGAATCACAAGCAAATTGGAAATGATCAAGCAGAGAATAAATTATATGAGAACAGAACAGTGACAGGGATTTAAGTGGTTTGGCATATATTGGCTATGTCCATGGTTAAAGCATACCATGGATTCTAAAGATTGTCTGGCCAGAAGTTGAGTGGAAAAATTGCTGGTAGATCTCTTCCTGCCCTCCTGATTCTTGGTAATAGCTTTCGATTGACTTTGACATTGTGTTGTGGATGACAAAATGCTGATGACATGCCATAAAATATAATTACTGAACCAATTAAAAAAATGTTAAAATATGACAAAAACATTATAACTGAAGGTCAAGTTAGATCAGAGTCATTTGCCACTTTTACAGTAAAGAAAAGAACTTTATCCTAGTTTAACTTAATTTTGGTGCTTGGAAGAAAGAATTCGGCTCGAAAAATAGCCAAGAATGATAATTTAGCAGGCCACTGGACCATAGAACTAACAAAGTTTACTTCAAAGCACACTAAGAAACCAATTAATGATACTTAAACATTTGAAGAAAAGTGGATTAATTGAGTATTTGCCAACGTGTCAGTTTGATTCTAAAACTAAAAATAGACAAAGGCGCAAAGTCCATTTCAACTTACAACATCAGGTTTGTCTATTCCCATGCCAAAAACAACAGTAGCACATACAACCTGGACCTCTCCAGTATGTTATTTCTTTTGAACAGCTACTCTTTGATGGGCTGGTAATCCAGCATGATAGTACACCATCTTTATACCGCACGTATCATTCAAGTATTTTGTAACATCAACACATTTACTCTTTGAGAGGCAAAATACTATCCCACAAAAATTAGCAAAATGATTCTTTAACAACTCTCCAAGCTGCTTCATTGGTTCTTTGGTCTTAGCTATGACCTCAGACATTAGATTTGGTCTGTCAAATGTCTCAAGAACAAGAGCATGGGGGATCCTGAAAGCTTTTAGGATTTCAATCATTCCCAAATGATTATTTCAGCAAAATCTGGAGGTTAATGTGCAAGTTTCATACCTCACGAACAGGTGGCAGTGGCAGTTAAGGCCATCACTGGGATCATATGGAAAGTTTTGCTTGAGACATTCCAGTCCTCTATAATTTGGACAAAATCACGTTCCCATGGACTGCAATAATGACAACAGAGAAAGTAATGATCAATAAGCATTACTCATTTACAATCATTCAATATGAGAAAAGCTCAAACCAGCAGTATGTTTCTTTCATGAGATGGCACTGGCGACACAAATCCAGTAAAGACCTAATAAGAAACACAACCAATGATCCAATGGGTGAACTTTTGCCTTATGTCCCAAGTTGTTAACATATAGTAAAAAGGTTAAAATAATAAATAGGGACACAAGAACCACCTAAAGAGACCTGACTACCAAGCCAAACATGGACACTTCCAATTACTTCCGAAAGTAATTCCCATTGGAACTCATTTTAGATGTGTACATTTTGCTTTATTTGATTAACGATGTGCCACTGACTTTTCCCACAAGAAGGAACTAGATCATTTCCAAAATTAGTTATTTCAACATTGCATTCTGTTATACTAGATCATCACAGAAGGTTTGGGTTTCAGGAGGTTCAGTGTAATACGGACAATGTACTTAGGCTAGAAATACATAATATGCAAAAACGTTCAAAAAAGAGAGTTTGACTGAGTGTATATAAAAGTTAACTTCTTTATCTGGGACAAGGACAGTAGTTTTGCAGTGGCAACATCATAAATACATATTCCTTTTGAAGTAACTTTAGCATTAACTTTGCTTCAGATGCAGGGATGCCAAAGAACATACCTCACACAATGTGCCTCATCAACAACAAAACCAGCTAGTTGTGCTTGCAATGCACGACAGTCGAGCATCAAAAAGTTAAAAAGAAACTTTAAAAAGAAAGTTACAGTGTATCAGAAATAGTACCTTTCTATGCAAGCATTTCAATATCTCAAGAAATGATAGGTTTCCCACAGTCCTTTCAGGAGTTACATACAATAGCTTGCACGATGGATTAGCTTTCCTGAAAAGGCACATTTTTTATGTATTAATGACTTGATAATCACAACAGTCAGCAAAAAAAAAAGCTTTAGAAGTCGAATAGAAACCTCACAGCAACAATTATACCCCAACATTTTATGGCAAAATGATGATTGTATGCTATGATATACTTCTCTAGGAACACTAAGATCCTAAAATTTATTTGAGGCAAACATCTTAGGCATGAACCTTTTCATTAAATACATAAAAAATGTGCATCCACTGTAACATATGGAGGGTTAGAGTAATTATTTTGCCCTGGATGATAGATAGCAGGGGACATATAATGAAATGTGACACCTGGTTTAAGAGTTGTTGGTAGCTGAAACGAAGGGTAAAAACATCAGAAGAGCACATGAAGAGAAGATGGGATGAGGGAATTATCCTTTCATTCACCTTCGGCTGATCAGAAAGCACCAGTTGTCACTGTTTGTCTTATATTTACCTCAGGTAGAAACATATATCATCTACTTCAAGACTCAACAGAAAATACTTCAGGATAACTTAAATTAATAAATTCAGATTAATATCTTCCTTCGTGATTCAGTAGATCAAATATGTTGCATGCTACCAAGATCCATCTTACATGATCACCCTAGTTGAGATGATAACATAGCACATACCTGCAGGAAATATAGAGATCTAAATCTGTATTTGGCACAAGTAATTTAAAAACTTTGACTTAATAACCCTTTTGAATTGGACCTTAACTATGACTGACAACAACACTTACATGCAAAAACAAGATAAATTTTTCAGTAGGTAATTAGAAGGTCCTAGAAGCATAGTAAAGACCTCAAATTCTAGAAATCACAGAATAGATAGAAATGTGCGAAGGCAGAACAAGAATGTCCAGTATAATATTCTTTTCCAACTTAGTCTGATCCTGTACATTGGAACCCATGGTTCTGTACCCGAATCACTTCCTATAGCTTAATTTGCATTTGGAAAATATTTTCATCCTTAAGTTTAAGCACAAACTTTGCAACAGTGCTAACAAAGCAGATTACAAGATCATTAAAAAGCTTAAAATTTCAATGTACAGGTCTATCTGTCTAGTATTTAATCAGTGGAACCATTGAGCAAAGTGCACAGGGCTTGCGCTCTAAACATTGTCTCCACACTTACGTCTTCATTCAATCATTGCGCAAATGAAATAATGTTAACATTCACTAACCTAGTAACATAAACTTTTACCACCTCCAGTGAGCATGAGAATGAAGCAATCTTGCTTGGCTACAGAAGCTTTACATGCCTAATGCCACATTGGTCAAAATGCTCTATTTCTGAATATGACAACATTGGCCGTTTTTATTTGAAACTGATATTGAACCTTGAGTGACAGTGCTCTTACCGTCCTTCAATAGGCATAAACCTCTTCAGCACCGTAATAGTTTCTGACATGGATTGTCATGGAAAATGAAAAAATGTGCACAAATAAATTACAAGCCTTCATTTATGCAAAACATTCCTATCAAAGACGCCAGATCGCTAAGTTCCACGCTTTGATGATCTGTCATACTCTCAAAGTATTTTGAGAAAATAGGTAATTGTACATCATCCAAAACAAAAGTCAACTTCTCTATTGACCAAAGAGTTCTAATATGTCATTTTGGACCTTGAAGATTGTGGAAGTAATTGACAAAAGTTATGACTGTCTATTGGACATTTCATTGGATGAGAGGCCCCATAAGCAATTCACTAAATGCTTTTGTACATGTACTTCATGTATGTCCTTTGCTGTGTGCAAAATAGCAAGCAAATTGCAAATGATCAAGCAGAGAATAAATTATATGAGAACATAATAGTGACTCATTGATTTAAGTGGTTTGGCATGTATTGGCTATGTCCATGGTCAAAGCATACCATGGATTCTAAAGATCATCTGGCCAAAAGTTGAATGAAAGAATCGCTCGGAGTACTGCTTTAGTTAGGAACATAGCATGTAGATTTCCTACCCATTTTACTGAAAATATATTGTCTTCGTCATCACTATTAGTAGAGGAATCCTTACCTCAAGAAAAGTTTGGTTTTTCTTAGGTTGTGGGGAATCTTCTACAACATCGACATCTTGTATACCATTGCATTCACCGTCACTATTGATATCTTGGCCAAACATATCAGTCAAAACTCCACAAGTTTATGATTTCTATAGCTTGCAAATCATCCCAATCCTTAGAATCTCGCATGGTTTTAGCAAGTTTTGCTAGTAAGTCATCGCCACAGTGCTCCACAGTGATAAACTCTCGACCTTCGTCACCTTAAGAAAACCAAAAGAAGAAAGAGATGATTTTGTAATTCCATGGCAAATAAGAGATCAAATAAACACAATCTACACTATGCGATTTGCACTTAGTTCAGCAAGACACCATATTTACATGAAGGCAAGACACCATATGTAATTTTGTAGTTAGTTAAGAAAGAAGTCAGACATTTCGCTGGTCCGATCCATTCCAATCCCAAAGGTAGACCATTCCACAGAGAAATAGGGATGGGATTAACGCTCTACGAACTAGATTTAACCAGCTTTAGTCCATCCAAATCCAAAAGGTAGACCATTCCACAGCCATAGTCAGAATGACGACTAACCGCAATAAATCTCCTCATTCAAGAATGTACAATCAATCGATTCACTAATTATCCACACAACACAAGCAATTACGTCATTCCCCAATCACCAGAAACCACCATCCGAAGCCACCTTAAAACATCAAACTGGAACTGTGCTGGACATTTTGCTCGTCAGCAAGACCACTTCGCTGAACCAGCTCCGATCTATTCAAACCTAGAGCAGACTGTTCCACGGCCATCATCACCGTGGCAAACGAGAAATACATACAGAACCTTTGGAACGCTAATCAGCATAAAAAATGGGCTACATAACTCGAAGTAATGATTCGATTTACCGTAGAGCGAAACGATACGGTCCAAGCACTTGCTGGCAGACTGCTCGTCGAAGCTGAACTCGAGAGCCAAGCTCAGCAACTGAGCTTTCTCTACCTCCAAGCCCCGATTTCCCCACGAAATTCCAACCTGTTCGAGCGATTCGATCGATCGACGAGTCGGAATCGAATCGATCGCTAGGCTCTCTGTGGAGAGCGTACGCTCGAAGTGCTCTGTTCGAAAAACCTCGCCAGCTATGGCGGGATTGATGTTTTACCTTTCTATTTTTGAATATTCCGTTTTCGCATCTGGAGTTTGTTTAAGCTCTCTTTTTGCCCCCTATAAGTTTTTCCTGGTTTCATTTGACACCCTTGGGTCTGTAATTTCTCTTTTTCTTGGGTAAAAGAAGTTGTGCACTTTACTGTTGAGCGTGGGGTGGCGGTCGTTTCAAGTTGATGCATAAGTCCAAGTTAATCCATCCCCTTTGCGCTACAGGAAGGGCATTTCTTTTGAAGGGAAGAGCCGGATCAACGAAAATAACGAAGTGCCAACAGTTCGGTTTTGGGGGTGCCCTTTTAGTGGTGCTTGCCGCGCCAATTCTTCTTTCGCCGTGCACTTATAATTTTCTCAAGACAAGAAAAAACAGCGGAAGCACTACTGCATGCCAAAAATAAGAGCACTACCAAAGCGTCTACATCTACATTCGTCTCTCCAACACCAATAGGGGGGTGATCCCTACGATGAATTCTTGAGATTTCGAGATTACGCCAATCTCATAAATGAAGGAATTGCACCAATATTTGCGTTCACGGATGATAACAACCTCCCTATTGGCGAAGGGTTGAGTTCATGACTCCTTGATGCGATCACACGGTCTAATATATTCCGGAAACATATGGAGCCCCAGGTTCCATCCGTGTTACCTAGCCGGAAGATGTTTTAGCCAAATAAAATTGATTAGTTGTCCTTGGCCTAGATCAATATAAAATGAAAGTGAGACAAAATTTCATCATGATCAGTTAACAAAAAAAGTAAACTCCATTGATAGTCCTTTCAATTTAATCAATAACTCTTCCTGCGACTATCGTTGAAAAGTCAATAGTTGTCGACCAATACAACATTTTCAAGATGCGAATCTTTTAATAATAAATACTAAATCGTGTTGTATTCAATGTTCATCAACAAAATCATTGCTTTATTTTCCATTTGCCTATGCAAGATAAGCCACTTGTCAAGGACTAAAGCTCCCGGTTGTGGGTTCGAGTCCAAGATTGGACCTTTTCAATTGGTAGAGGCGATTCATCAGAATGCAAAGGCTAAAAACGTTGGGGGTCATTCCCTTCGAATTCATCCGATCGGTCGCGTCAATGGCGGGGGCGCAATGCTTCTTCATCTTCTCCATGATCCCTCCAGGAGTTGGGTGAAATAGGCAGGTGAAGGCAAAAGGGCTTATCCTAATCATCCTCTTCAAGCAAACTAAAGCACCGTCGCCCTTCTAGAAATCCGCCATTTATGCATTTGTTTATCACAACAAGGTGAAGACTCAGAGCGATTCATGGAATCAATCGCTCGTAGTGGTGGATGGGCAAGTGTGAGAGCCACGTGAAAAAAAATGATTCGATGTAAAGACACTAATGGGGAGATAATTGCTGGTGGGGAGATAAGTGAGAGGTTCAATGAGATAACCAGATTCTCGAACAAGACCATCAAATCAAAGAGCAGAAGCGCAAATTGATTTGTTCTCGTCAATTGGCCTCTTTTTGTGAATCCGCACATTTATAAGATAGTGTTCGAAGAGGATGAAATTAAGCAGTTCAACGAGTTCCTTGATGATGTGCTGGTTCAAGCTCTACTCTAGTTGTCTTAAAGTTATCAGAATTTTAGGAAGAGACCCAATCACCGAAAGCTTTTGCAATTAAGTTTTTCTACAAAATTTTTGTAAGTTCTTTTACATTTCGAAGATGGTGGAGAAATCTAAATGTTTGTCTTCTTTTTGTCAAAATAGACTTCTTTCATACTTCAAGTAGCTCTGCGATTACAAACTAAATGGGCCTCTGAATAAATAGGTCGCATAAAACCTTTTAGGGATAAGAAACGCAATTGGTGGGAAGGGATTTTTGCCGATGGGCCCTAGAGATACAATCAACTACCTGGTTCGCTTCTCTCCTGCAGTGGGCTAACGGATGCTTTCGTATTGGGCCAGCAGGCATTTGCCTTTAGAGATAAGAGGCTGGATACTCCATGTTGGCTAATCTTGATTTGAAAATGCACATTTCATTGACCAATTATTTGACTCTAGAGAATACTTGGGTTCATAAGCAGAGCGTCCACTTGCTCCATCGAGTTCACCCGCACTTTCTTGGTAAATCCAGCGACGGTGTTCCAGACTCGTCCCTACAAACACCGGCGATGCTTCCTCTTCTCTCTCCCTTCACATACGAGCCATCCACATTGATCTTTAGAGTGCCTTTCTCGAGCAGAATCCATTTTGCTGGGGAGATAATGTTAAGATAAAGACTAAAGTATGAGCATCATTATGATACAATTATTGGCTATCTACGTAAGGGAATTAGTAAAAATTGAGAAAATTATTGGCTATCTACGTAAGGGAATCCGTAGATGCAAAACACAAACACAAAAAGGATCAGGTAAAACACTCTTCACCCAATGGTATATAAGAATCATCAAGTCAGTTTTGAGGCACGTACAAGGCGTATGGACAATAGACAATTATTGATTTCCGAGTAACAGTGCCTAAAGACACGATTGCTGGAGTGAAATCATTAGTAGAGCTCCACTAAGTGTAATTTTTTTCTCAAATTATATGAAGATGTACTTGGGTTTCAATTTGGTTTAAAAGAACGAGTGTTTTTCCTTATTAATTTCCCTCAAATAATTTCTCATTATTTAGATAATATGAAAAAAAGTATTGCAATTTTTTGAATTTAATTTCTCTTAAATTAATTTTTTAAAATATCTAGGCCCATGCGAATAATGACAAAATTTGATCATGATCGGCCATAAAAAAATAATCCCCTTCCACATAATAATCTAGTTGGCTTCAATAACTTGTCTTGTGACTATTTTTGATAAGTCAAAGGTTGTGGACTAATAAAATATTATTCAAGATGCAGATCTTTTTATAATGGGTAGTGGATAGGGTTCCATTTTTTGGCATATATTCTAAAGACCATAATTTCTTGAACAATTTCTTAAACCGCCTACCTTCTTTTCGAAATCTTCTTTGTTCTTTTTATTGTTCCTTTGCGACCAACTTTTTAAAAGGCAATTATTAATTCTTAATCTTGGGAAGAATGTCACAATCTAAGCTCACATCCATGTTAGCCAACTAGAAGATGTAATGACGACCAAGGGTCTTTCTAGAGGAAAAAATAAAAAACAAAGACCAACACTCAAACCATTATAAAGTACCAAGACAAATAATCAGTGACTAGTAAGGTAAACTTATTAATTTTTCTTTTTTCAGCCAAATTGGACTTATTAGTGCTCCTCGGACTAGATCAATATAAAACGAAAGTTTGGCCATCAATAAAATAATCCCCATATATGGTTCTTAGACGGAACAATCCCGTGACTATTTTTGAAAAATCATTGATCATGGACGAATGGAACATTATCCAAGATGCAAATCTTTTAATAATGGACAGTCAATAATGTTCCTTTTTTTTTTGGCATATCTTTTAATAATAGACCATAATTTCTTGAACAATTTCTTAAACTGCGTGCCTTCTATTCAAAATCTTGTTCTTCTTCTTTTATTGTTTTTTTTTTTGCGACTGACGATGAATATTATTTCTCTTTTTCCACATTCAACAACTAATTCCAGTTACCAAGCAATATTGCAGAAGACGAATACCATGTTTTCTCATTTTCACGCGTTCAACAACCCATAAATATTTAACAAGAATTTTTTCTTGCTACGAACCAAATTAAAACGCCAGCTTTGAAAATTTGTCTTCGAGTTTTAAAAAATTGAGATGTTAACATTGAATCAAAAACTGATTTCAAACTCTAAAAAGTTTGTGCATATATAGGAAAAGCTAACTTTGAGAGTAAAAACTATATGAGACTCCAATTTATCCGACAAAATTATTAGGTGAAAACCTCCCTTCAAATTGATACCCAAAATCTATTTAAGTGTAACATTGGACAAAAATCATTAATTTATGAAAACAATGTTGCAACTTGTCCTATATGTTTGTGGTGAATGTACACAAAGAAATCACAAGACTTCATTTACACAAAATATTCCTATCAATGATGGTGGATTGCTAAAGTCCAGACTTTAATGATTTGCTATACTCTCAAAGTATTTGCAAAATATAGGCATTCGTACATCATCCAAAACTAAAATCAACTTCTTTATTGACCAAGGAGTTCTAATATGTCATTTTGGATCTTGAAGATTGTGGAAGTAATTGGCAAATGTTAGAGGTGTCTATTGGACATTTGATTGGATGAGAGGGCCCATGAGCAATTAATGCTTTTGTACATGTACATAGTGTAGGTCCTTTGCTGTGTGCAGAATCACAAGCAAGATCGAGGAGAGAATAACTTATATGAGAAAAGAATAGTGATAAAGTGATTTAAGTGGTTTGGCGTGTGTTGTCTATGTCCATGGGAAAAGCATAACATGGATTATAGAGATTGTCTCGCCAGAAGTTGAGTGGAAGAATCGCCTGGAGTACTGCTTTGGTCAGGAATATAGAATGTGGATTTCCTACCCATTTGCCGCCAAATATGTTGTCCTCGTCTTCACTATCAGTAGAGGAATCCACCTCAAGAAAAGTTTGGTTTTCCTCAGGTTGTGGAGAATCTTCTAAAATATCGACATAGCGCGAAACGTTGCATTCACTGCCATTACGAATGTCTTGGCCAAACATACAGTCAAACCTCCATAAGCTTCTGATTTTTCGCAACTTGCAAATCATCCCAATTCTCATAATCTTGCATCATTTCAGCAAGTTTGCTAGGAAGCCATCACCACAATGCTCCACTTGATAAACTCTCGACCTTCTCATGTTAAGAAAACCAAAAGAAGAAAGAGATGATTTTACAAGTTCCATGGCAAACAAGAGATCAAATAAACACAATCTACGATATGTGATTTGCACTTAGTTCAATGAGACACCAAGAAATGAGACGGTCCCAAGCACTTGTTGGCGGACTACTCGTCGAAGCCGAACTCAAGAGCCAAGCTCAGCAGCCCCGACCTTTCTCTACCTCTTCCAAGCCCCGATCCTCCTTGGAGTCTCAACCTGTTCAAGCGATTCAATCGATCGATCGATGACACACGAGCCGCAGTCGAATCGAGACAATCGCTAATCTCTCTAGAGACCGCGCACTTCGAGGTGCTCTTTTCAAAAGATGTTCCCAGTGATGGCGGGACTGGTGATGTTCGCTACTGCCTATTTTTATATATACGCTGGAGAATGGGAGAGATTGGAGTCTTATTTTATTTTATTTTTTTGAAATTTCCTCTTTCGCCCCTGAAGTTTGTCTAAGCTCTATTTTGCACCCCGGGCTTCATTTGATACGCTTGCTTGAATCAATGTTAGCCTCGGCAGATAGGATTATGTGTGAAGGTTACTTTGGAAACATAATACTTGCATATCATATGAAAGTTACAGACGTATCTATTACCGTGCGTCAGTGAAAGACAATACTGACAAAGTAATATTGTTTATTAACTTACATTTTTTTCCTTTCTATATATTAAATATAAATACCATAGCGGAATGATTTTCCAAACTTTAGGAAAAATGGCATTTTTAAACACTACTTTACTGTTTGGCAAAAATAATAATAAATTCATTATGGGCTTTTCCTAACAGGGATGGAAATTTCACAAGTCAAAACTCTCTTTTATGGGATTAGTCCAAAATTCAACGTGGCCCGTTGACTAGAAAGGAAAAACATGATCTGTTGAGTCTTTTTTGCAAAATTGATTTTCTGTCATCACCTCAATTCATGAAAGGAAAGTTATGGATGTGATCAAATTATCATTTGATTAAGAAAATTTACGATGAGTAACTTTACGAAGATCTCAAGACTTTACGAAGTGTAAGGGAGAGTTAGGGTGCGCATGGATTTATTTCTGCTTTTTGTTGCGGGAACAGAAACAAAAAAAGTGTTTACTTCCTAGGGAACAATTTTTGAACAAAAGAACGCGTTTGGTAACGTTTGGTCCTAATAAAAATGAACGAAACACGTTTGGTTAAATTTTATTATTTTTTTGTTTCTTTTAATTTTTTAAACATTTTTTATTATTTTTCCTTTCTTTTTATTTTTTTCTTTTTTTCGGCCGGTCACCGGCCTCCGGCGACCGGCCGACGGGCCGGGTGACCTCGCCCCACCACGGCGAGCTCGCCGGCCCACGGCGAGGCCGAGCCCGGCCGTGGTTGGGCGAGGCTCGGGCTCGCCTTGGCAGGGCGAGCTCGGGCTCGCCCGGCCATGGCGAGGCCGGCTCGGCGGACTGGCGAGCCCGAAGCTCGCCATGGCCGGGCGAGCTCGAGCTCGCCCAAGGCGAGCCCGAGCCTCGCCGGGGCGGCGACGCTCGGCCTCGCCGGATACGGGCGGGCCGAGCCTCGATGGCCGGCCGCGCCATGGCCATGGCCGGGCGAATGACCGCCAAAGAAAAATAAGAAAAAAAGAAGAAAAGAAGAAGAGAAGAAGAAGAAGAGAGAAGAGTCGTTTTTGTTTTTGTTCTTCCGAAGTGTTTTTTCTGGAGAAACAACTTTTTTTTTGTTTCTTTTTCTTATTTTTTCGTTAAACAAAAACAAAAAGGAACAAAAACGCAACCAAACGCGTTTACGTTTTTTTGTTCCCGGCACACTTTCCGTACAAAAGTGTGCCGGAAACGTTTCTTAGAAACGTTTCCATGCACGCCCTTATAGGCTCTCTCTTTTGTTTATGGACTTGATCAATTTATCATTTATTCCATTTTATTAATTATCGATTAATTTATAAAGGGTTCTTAACAGCTCTCTCTTTTGTTTGAATAGAAGATTAGACTCCAAACCATAGTCCTTTAAGATACATCGAGTTCACAGAATTCACATATCTCCTTTTTTAGCTAGGCTATATAAATAACATATTCCCGTTTCTTCTATTATTCTATACTAAGTTGTATATTGTGAGGATTGCCATTAGAGCCTATCGTATTGAGTTTCATAATTCGATGGGTGAAATTGTCTCTGAGGATAGTACTTGCATGGCTCAAACAATTAGTCCTTTTTTTTTCATTGTTTTCAATAGCTTTCCAACACATATTATCTAATACTTTTCCAACACTTCAATGGAGAAAGGCAAAGCCGGAGCAAGGGAAACAAAAGGGATGATTGTTTTGTTTCAAATCATTCCTTCGCAAGTGCTCCTTGCGCCAAGATTCTTCTCTCTATCCTTATATTCAATCATATCTCAAGAACGAAAAACAAGAATGCCGTAGAAGAGAGCATCAATGGAGTATCCGATTCCTTCTTCAATGTCATCTAACAAGTTATAGCTCCATATATCAATTAATTATTTAAAATTTCTAAGTTTTAAGAGAATATTTCGGTGAGATCATGTATCATTTTAAAATACGTTGGATTCAGATGAAATCGTTAGCACGTAGAGCTAGCGCGGAATAAATACAACACAAGTTTACGTCCGTTTGTTTATCTCTGACTCACATTCCCAACTCCATTTAAGATTTTATGGGCCGCGGATATACTTTTGAAAATTAGCCAACTGGGCTCGCGCGTCCAACTGGGCTCGCGCGTCCAAGACAAAGCGCCTCCACCTACCTAACCATGGCACGTGATCACGTTCCCGCAGCAGAAAGTCAACACAGAACCGCGTTGTCCGACTCCCCAAGTACAAGTTCGCTCAGCTTCCAGATCTGAAGCACATCGAAGCCTCTACGACCAGAGCGAGAGCTTCGGCTTGAATCGGCGGAGGAAGCAGCGATCTTCTTTCTCGCGAATCCACCCAAGCAGTACACCCGAGGTCGTTGCGAAGAGCACCTGCAGTCGCTCCTTCCGAACCACCACCGGCTTCAAAGGACTGGTTTTTCGGCGGGCACCAATCAGCAGGTAATATCAACTTGAATCGTGACGAGTTTCGAACTTTTCAGTGTTCCGCTTGCTATAATTTCTGATAACGGACTCCGCTGAGGTGATTAGGGTTCTTGGATTTGGGGGGTCTTCGGCGGAACACGAGGGTCGTTTCTGGATTTTATCGAAAGATAGTAAGTTCCCCGTCTGTAGTTGGTGATTTCGTAGCCACTACTCGTCCTTTCTCGCGACGTTCTGACCTGAGATGATCTGCAAATTTACCTTCGTGTCCTTCCAAACCAAGCCGGTTTAGGTCGAAGCGTGAAGGTGATCCTCGGGATTCCGCTGCCTTTCAGGACTCAGACAGAACTCGATCTGCTTCGAGGCGACTTCTTCTCAAACACTGAAACCCATCACAGTTATTTCATCTCTGAATCGCTCCTGGAGGTAAGCACAACCTTCATTCTCTGGTCTATTCCAGTTGATAGCACAAAAAATAAAATACATGTGATTATTTATTACTCATCCCATAACGCCTAACATCCTTTTAAGGCATATAGAATAATACATGTGAAATTCCCTCGACTTTTGTAAAATCATCATCACATAGATGTTGCTAATTTTTGTTACTACAATCTTCTCATTTAAACTAATCGGTTGAATTTGGTGGAATCAAATGCTGGCCGTTGTCCCGGTATTGTTTTCAAAACATCTACGGAACTCCCTCGGGACAAAGGGCCCGCCCCATGAAAATTATGAAAATACCCTTCTAGACCTGATTTTGGGTCCATTGGCCCTATACGTACCCCAACTGTCCAAAATTACTTAAAGCTTGAAACATCCAAAATACTCAGTTTTTGTAGAAATAATTCTCTTTTTTCTCCCGAAAACAGTTAAAAACTATATATATATTCCAAATATACATCGGGCTGGTCTATTCTCTTCAATAATCGCACAAAAACTTTCAGAGCCTACGGACCAAAATTGTCAACAACACAAATTTATCCAAACAGATCAGATCAACTAGAGAATTTTTGAATGTCCATAAAACCAGTTTCCATCAAATTGGCAATGATCATAATTTCTGGAAAATGACAGAATATTCATATGTTTTCCAGAAGTTATGAAAAATACACAATTGTATTATTTTTTATTTTTTTGGGTGCTGGTTACAATGGAAAACTTGAAAGTGAGCAAAGCTGCTGGTTTCAAAGCACTTACACATATATTTAATGTGGATTATGCAGGTTAAAATAGAGAAACTTGTCATGAAGTGTGGTTTTCATGAGATTTAACTGCTTACAGCAAAGCTGTGATATAGCGTAGAAAGTTACTAACCTACGATAGTTTTGACAATAAGATTTATGCATGTGTAGGGTGGGAGAGAATGTAGCGTTTACAGGAGGAAGAACATCTATGATAATATCATACTGAAATATTAGCAGGAGCCACATTTATCTGTTTAGCAATATGTTTTATAAGTAGATATGAACAGAATTGGTCGTTCTGTACTTTGGTCCAAATTGTGCTCTCTCACATTCGGCCTCTCTCTTGCAGAACAATTTGGAACTATTGTCCTCACTTGCTTGCTTAATCTTTTCCCTCTTGAAAGTTTTCACCCGGGCTTGTTTATGGTCTCCTCTCTCCAATCTCGCGCCTCTCTTCGTAGCTCAGCTCACTGAAGGTAATTGCTTTTTCATGTCTTATTAGCGTGTCGTTTCTATTGATTCGTCACTTTGTTATTGGAATAATCGGCTGAACCAAGTGCATTCTGGGCCCCTTTTTGTCAAATGGGGATGTGGGGTGGCTGCTAAATAGCAGAGGAGGGTCTTTTATTCTCTCTTTGGAGTCGTCGTTACCTGTTAACGAGGTATGTACCCAGCTCAGATTTGACTTCGGTGAAAAAAGAAAGCCTCTGTTTTCGACTATAGACGTGGCTAATTTTAGGAACGTCTGATTGTTAGTTGCATCATAATTTAGTATTGATCTTTTGTTGAACTAGAATGAGTAGGTCTGCAAGCGCGCTAGACTCTATTGCGCGCAAAATTGCCACATTTCACTTGAACACAAAGGCCTTTTTTTTTTTTATGCATTGTGAGGTTTTCTGTGTTCGAAGGTCCTAGATCAATTTATTAAAAAAGAAATCAGAAAAATAGAAGGAGGCTGGTTCTTGGGTCAACTAGTTTGGTTCTCGATTACAAAACGGAGAACTGATTATTACAGAATAAGTTCCTGATTCTTAGTTTAGAACCTACCCATCCTGAAACCAATCATCCTAAGAGTAAGTCTTCTCTTAAGGAGAATTTGGTCGACAATTTTACCTCCCTATAGAACATTCCAAATGAGTGATATTCTATTTTACTCGAATTGTTGGACTATTAATTGTAGAAAGTATATTCCCTTGCAGTAGTAGGGAAGAAAACCTAGTTGATCTTTTGATAGATACGAAAACGATCAAATAAATCAAGCCATACATGCAAATTAGAAGATTCACCTAATTTCTTACACCTTTGTGGTGATATTCTCATTATGGGCCCTCCGACAAAAATGGGAACAATCACTCAACGCCATTCTCAAGGTGGTCGTCTCTGAAATTTCCTCAGCAGCTTCCTTTCACTTCCCTTCTTCTCTTCTTCTCCTTCTTCCATCGAATCAACACCTAATTTCTAATCGTTCAGACTAACATGGAGAAAGAGAAGAGTGCATAAAAAGAGAGCACCAAGGGAGCATCTACTTCTCCGTTTTTTTCATCTAACAAATTATAGCTCTATTTTACAGACAATATATCAATCAACCTATTAGATTTAAAAATTTGAAATGAAAGGCTCGGTGATAACATACCACCTAAAAATAAATTCATTTTGAATGGAATTAGAGCATGTGGTGCTGGCTTGGAATAGATAAATGATAAAACCATGAGCATTTGTGTTTATCACTACCTCACGTTTCCAACTTCATTTACAATATGACGATTTTAAACAAAATTAAAATATAAAATCTCATCCACAGCTCGGTCCTTTCTCGACATCTTCCCCACATTTCTAATTCTATTTTGACTGAATTATTATCTTTTGAATGATTTATCAAATTCTGATTTTCAATAACGAAATTAAAACCGAACTTATGCTTATATTTTTAATTTAATGTAATATGCTTGTACTCATTTTCCAGTTCTTTATAGCCCAATTGAAAAAATTAACGTACACGTTATTGGTGAGTGGATCAAGCCAACAAATTTGACTTGAATAGTGTGAGGTCCAAAAGAAGATAAGGCGAGGTCTAAATGCAACTGCTTTTAGTCAATCAATTACCAATTAATTAAAGGTTTCATGTTGGTTTTTTCTTGCATGTAGCGGGTTCATGTTCATACTTTTCGTAGAGATTAGTTCATTGATCCTTTTATGCAACATAAAAGCGTCTTTTGTTCCAACTTTCACCCTTTGATTGCCATGCATCTTTCGTTCCCCTTTTTACTTTTAATTCAAGAAATGAGTAAAAGTAAATTAAAAGTAAAGGACATGATTGAGGGACTCTTTTGAAATAGCATTGTGTGAAAACTAATTCCCATTTTGAACACCTTGACTCCGGCATAAAAGTATCTATTCTTTCAGTTAATGGGGCGGGAAAAGCAAAAGGCGAGGATGAAGCAAAAAGTATCACCCATCTTCAATTTGATTTGAGGGACCATGCGGTCTAATTACAATCTAATTGCTACATCGTGTGTAGCCATTGCCAAAAGTTAATTTCCACTATGATTTGCTTGGCCATGGGATCCAACAACAAATAGAACTAACAAGTAAAGTCTATAGGGGTAGTTTTGCCAATTTTGAGGAAGGGATTGTTTTGGTGTTCTTGGTCAAAAAGGTTAGAATCAAAATAAGTACAATTGCCTTGTCTAAGAAATATCATCCACCACAAGATTGCGCGTCTTCTTCAGGGCAAGAGAAGAAGTAAAGCTTTATATAAAGTCCCAAGTGCTTGTGCTTGAAGAGGAGAAACGTCACTCACCATAGCTCACAAAGATGCTCGTTTTTGTTTTGAGATATCTAATTTTGATAGCTCTAGGTTGAGGCGTGAAGGTGATCCTCGGATTGCATTGCCTTTTAGGACTTGGACACAACTTGATTTGCTCCAAGGCAACTTCTTCTCAAACACTAAAACCCATCACAGTAATTTTATCCCCGCATCGCTCCTCAAGGTAAGCCCAGCCTTCATTCTCCAGTTTATTACAATTGATAGGACAAACATATATTTGTTTATTACTTGTTGCATAGCACCTAACGTCCTTTAAGACATAGAAAATATCACTTATGAAATTCCCTCAACTTTTTCAAAATGATCACCACATATATATTACTAATTTTATTATACAATATTTTCACTTAAACTAATCAGTTATGAATGGTTAGACCGATTGAATCTGGTGGAAAAGCATGTTGGCTGTTATCACAGTTTTGTTTGCAAAACATTAACGGTTGACTAAACTCCCTTGGGACAAATGACCTCCAAAGAAAAAGGGCACCCTCCTAATAAAACCTATGAAAGGATGTTTTACACATAAAATGACTCTCCAATGGTTAGTTTTCTATAAAAAGATTCAATGGATGCTGATAAACTTGGCAGAAATTGAGAAAGCATCAAATCTCTAAATTGCCTCGATCTCTCTTGCGTTCATGATATGTTTTAGCTTGCATTTGATTCTTTCTGTTAAAAAAAAGCCTCATTGATGGTTGTTAGTTTGAGAGAGTGGATGTAGATTTTGCTATAATCTAAACTGCTATAAATCTATTGGCATATTCTTCTATTCTTTAGTCTCATTATTTTATCTGTTTGATAGAAGTATCTCCTTGATAAATTATTTCCGCATGTACTATAACATCCTGAAAATTTTAATTTCTCAATATAATTTAATAGATTAAGAGCTCTTCATTCACGACCATAGACAGACACTCTGTCACTTCCGACTGTCAAAGTGAATTGCAAAATACGGTCAAAAAGTGAAAAGTGATTTGGTGGAAAGATACTAATATTAGGTGAAGTGGAGTTTGAAATGATGAGAAAAAGAAGAAGAAAATACATTAGAGTCAAAAAGGAAAAGAAGAAAAGAAAGAAAGAAGAAAAGAAAGAAGGAAAAGAAAGGAGAAAGAGGAAAAGAAAGTAAAAAACGAAAGGAGAGAGGGAGAGAGAGAATGTGTCGGCGAGAGGAGCAGATAAACAAGGAGAAGGGAGGCTTTGTGCTGTGCAGGAGGAGAAATCTATGGCAAAATTAAATTTAAAATCACATTCATAATTACTAGCTAGGTCCTTTCTTCACGTCTTCCCCACATTGCCAATTTTGTCTCAATTCAATTATCAGCTTTTAAATGATTTATCAAATTCTTTGACAAAAAAATGATTTATCAAAATCTTATTTTCAATAAGCAAGTAAAAACTGAACCACTATGTATAATTTTGAATGAATGCGATATACTTGTACATAGATTCTAGTATTTTATAGCCCAATTAAGAAATTAATGTACACGTTATACGTGAGGGGACCAAAGCCAACAAGATTGACTTGACTAAAGAATGATGTGCAAAAGAAGATAACGCAAGGACTAAAAGCATGCAACTGCTCCTAGTCAATCAAATACTAATTAATTAAAGATTTCATGTTTATTTTTTCTTGCTTGGTAAAAGATTTCATGTTCATACTTGTTCATACTTGATAGAGACTAGTAATCAATCTTTTTATGCAGCAGAAGAGCATCTTTCTTTCCAACTTCCGCCGATTGCCACCATGGACAATGGACGGAGTCACATTGCAACGATTCTTTTCTGTATGCTTGCATTCAATCTTCTCAAGAAGAAGAAGAAGAGAGCATCCACACCTTCATTCATCTCTCCAACACCCACAGGAGAAGGTAATGATCATTATGATGTGTTCTTGAGCTTTAGAGGGTCAGATACCCGCAAGGGATTCGCCGATCACCTCTATCATAGTCTAGACAAGGCGGGGATTGTACCGGCTTTCGTGTTCAGGGATGATAAGAGCATTCCAATTGGCGAGGAATTTGGTCCACGGATTCTTGATGCTATCGCTCGGTCTAAGATTTCGATCCCCATAATCTCCAAAAATTATGCTTCAAGCAAATGGTGCCTTCGCGAGCTTATTCACATCATGGATCGCGCGAAGAAAACATCACACATAGTCTTGCCCATCTTTTATAAAGTGAATCCATCGGATGTGCGGCATCTAAAAGGAAGTTTTGGGAAGGCCTTCCATTCACGTAAGAAGTATTTTGATGAGGAGGATATCCAGAAAGGGCAGCAAGCACTCAAAGAAGTGAGTTACTTACATGGATGGGAGTCTGAGAAAGTTGCTAACGGGTACTTTGCTTCCACCTTAACTTTTCTTTTTTGATAAGTAAGTTATTGGAAAATTACCAAAAAAATCTTAAATCTATTGTAATTATGTCAATACAGTCCTAAATATTTTTATTTAGTCAAATTAATCCTAGACCCTCTGAAAATTTGCCAATATAGTCATTCGGTCGATTTCAGCTGAAAATTGTTAACTTAAATAATTTTTTATTATTTTTCTGAAATTTTTAGTTTTTATTTTTTTTCTTTTTTTTTCTTCTTCCACTCTGGCCGTGGCCTCCTTGATGGAGGGTGACAGGCCACAAACGAGGGTTGGTGAGGCTTGCCCTCGCCAAATCTGGCAAGGGCGACCTCGCTGGAATCTGGTCCTTTTGAAGAGGCGAGGCCAACCCAAACTGAAATCCCAAAAAAAAAAAAAAAAAAAAAGAAGGAAGAACGTCAGAAATTGGGAATCCATGAACACAATCATTCGAGAACACGATTACATTTGCAGAATAATTGGGGATGTCGCAAGCGAAGTGGTTGAGGGTGAGCCATTGTCCTTCTCTTCCACAGATTCAATTCCTTCTTCGCCTTCGACTCCACTCCACCTACCAAAATGGGGGACGAAAATGGAATCACCACTTCGTCGCCGTCGTCGTCATCTCGCTCTTCTTTGTCTGTCTTTGTCCTCAAAGTAAGAGTTCCTCTGCTCGTTGCATCCACCGGCGCCACCTGTGCCGTCCAGTCGAAGTTTGCCAGCACGTTCTGGCTGCTGGCAAACCTCCTCATCTAACCCAACGACGGCCCTCTCTTGTTGGAAAAACTCTCGGTCTCTCCCTCCTTGCGATTCTCTATAGGACCCACTAGAAGGACCAGATTCTGGCGAGGTCAGCCCTCACGGTGAGGCGGCCCTCATCTATGGCCGGTGACCGTAGAAGAAGAAGGAAAAAAAAAGAAAGAAAAAAAAAATATAAGCAAATTCAACAAAGTTCAGAAAAAAATTATAAAAATACTCCATGTCGATATCGACGGTGCCTTGTAGAACAACCTGTGTCCATGTTAGCAGTTTCTAGCCAAAGTTGGCTAGATGGACTACATTAGCATATTTTCAAAATGTGTAGGACTAAATTGGCCATAAAAAAATTAAAAACTAAATTAACAATTATAATAAATTTAATTTTTTTTTAGTAATTATCCATGTAAATTTTCTTGTTCATGCGAAATAGATGAATTACAGTTGTCTCCAACAGAGCAAAAATCAAAGAAATGACAACCCCTCCGGCCAATAGTGTCAATCACCAAACAATACGCTTAGAAAGGACTCGAATGCTCAGTATTTCAAAGCTTTATCACCACCAGATAAAATAGACCTCCTCATGTGAATGGAAGTTGGCTCAAGTGAAAAGGACCGGACACTTCACATTTACCATGTCTAGGTTTGATTTCCATTGTCAGTAGACCCCATCGGTATCAATTTGTAAATCAACTATAAGTCCTCAATTTTGACATGTGAGATGCCTTGGCCTTAGAGTGGAGTAACATACTTTTCTCCTAAACTTCTTTTTTAATTAAAACAAAATTGACCTCCTATCATTTAACTAGCAGCAATCTTAAGCCTTGTAACAAACATTACACTTCTAAAGACTCTCTCTTAACGAGCCAGGTGCACAGCCTTATTTTCTTTCAACAAGATCCATCTAGCAAAAGAGAGAAGGAAAAAATGAAATGACCGCTGGCCATCATCCCCTATTGTTATTTGTAAAACCAAAACATCTTGTATGTTAATTGGTCCCATCCATTTGTCATATGTTTGTTGGTGCCTTTTGATGAGATTAAGTATAATCTCAAAATTATCAATGAGTTTTTTTGTTGGACAGGCATGAAGGAGAATTAGTGAAAAAAGTTATCAAAAATGTTCTGAGCAAGTTGCGACAAGATTTTCAGCTTGATGTTACTAAGCACTTAGTCGGAATTGATGATCATGTGAACAAAATCATGGAAATGGGTAGACACTCCTACCACTAATGCTCGAATGATTGGAATCTATGGCATGGGTGGGATTGGAAAAACGACTCTTGCCAAGGTAATCTATAATCAGCTGTCAAATGACTTTGTGCATCGTAGCTTCCTTGCAGATATTCGAGAAACAGCTTGCCGCAACAATATTGTTCATTTACAAAAGCAACTAATTAAGGACATTCTACAAATCGAACCTCAATTTGGGAATGTTGATGATGGAATTAGTTTGATCAAATCTAGATTCAAAGGAAAAAATGTTCTCATTCTTTTGGATGATATAGATCACGAGAATCAATTAAATGCTTTGGCTAGAGAACGTAATTGGTTTATGGCGGGAAGTATTATTATTGTTACAACCAGATATGAAGCCATTCTTGATCAAGCTAAATTCAATGTACACAAGTATGATTTGAATGAATTGGATCAGGAGCATGCTTTGCTTTTGTTTAATAGACATGCATTTTATATGGACCATTCTTCGAAGGACTTTGAGGGTCTATCTCGTGATATTGTATCCACCATGGGTGGGCTTCCCTTGGCACTTAAGGTCATAGGTTCATACTTGTATAAAAAACTGAATCGAAAAGTATGGGAAGATGTGTGGAAGCAGTTAAAAAGCCAACCACATAGAGATGTCCAAAAAATATTGCGAATAAGCTATGATGCATTAGAAGATGGACATCAGCAGATTTTTCTCGATATTGTTTGTTTCTTTATTGGCGAAACAAGTGAATATGCCATGTACATGTGGGAGGACTGTGGGCTTTATCCAAGTCAAGGTATTGAAGAGTTGAAGTTGAGGTGCTTAATTAAGATTGGAGATTATGGTAAATTTGAGATGCATGATCAATTGAGAGATCTTGGAAGGAGCATTTTTTGCCAAGGACAACCACTCGAGAAACGTAGCGGACCATGGGACAACGACTATGAGGGAGTCCCAAAAGTACTAAGAACCTATAAATGGGTAAGATATGGCACTCCTTTCTTTTTCTTTCCCTCTTATTTTAATATATTTAATCTGATCTATTCTAATATTTCATCTAGGATGAATAGATACTCTTGCTTTTTCGGAAAAAAGATCTGTGTAAACATCCATTTATGTCCATCTTAGATTATATGTGACAGCTAAATGGATTATAAGTATTTAAAGGATGAAAAAGTTATACCATTTGATTCGATTTCATTGATATAAATTACATATGTAAAGATTTGCTTGACAATCATTTTAAGATCCTTTAACTACAATTTTGCTCTATAAAACTCATTTACTAAAAGCATGCCGTTGTCATATCTAGTTGAAAATATTCTTAATTTGAAGGACTACAAGAACGAATGTAGATGAAGTACAGACATCATAGATCAGATAAATGAAGATTTTTGGATTAAAAAAAGAAGAAAAAGATAGTATGTGCCAATTACAATAACTGATAATTAATTCAAAACAATAAGATTCAAAAAAATCTCACACTTATGACATGTGCTTACTTTCTAGTGTGGCCGAATGTATTGGGGGCTCTTGTGATTTAAGAATCCAATGTTTGACATTATTTTCTCCATTTTGATTTGGAAGATATCGGTCCCTCTATTAGTTATATCTATCTCTTTTCATTCTTATTTTCTCTTGATAGATAAGATAGCAAAAATACCCTTAAAAATATTTTTAGGAAGATCTTACTGTTTTTAAAAGTTTTATCCTGTTGACCTTGCTCATTTCATGGATTAGGTTAGGTGTATGATAAAAGAGTGGATTTCTTATGACAAATATTTCTATCCGCTATAAGTTGTTTTATATTTTTTATATTGTTGGGGACAATTTCGCCAGAAATGTCTAGACTGACTTGACTATTTATAAAATAAATAAATAAAAAGAAAATTTGACCAATTAAAGGAAATGTCGTGCTTATTATTATATCCATACCCTTGTCTTCTGATAGATGATTTTCAGCATGAAGCCAATTTTTTCAACTATGTTTTATCTTTTACTTAAATTATCAATGTTCATGTCATTTTATTATTATATATTGTCCATTTGGTATGCCTCATAGGCTCATGGCTGATCAAAGGCGAGGAATTAACCCTTGCAATTAACCAAGATATGGGCAATCAAACCGGCTTTATATTCTTGATATAATTTGAAATAGTTTGTTCCTATGATTCCATATCACACTCTTTTGTTTAACCAATAACTTCTTAACATTAGCAAAAAGAGCACGCCATACCGGTGTTGAAAAATGACAAAAAAAAGATTCAAAACTGTTTAGAATTAGACAAATTGCTGAAAGATGATAATAAGGGAGGGGGAAAATTAAATGATTGTATGATTCGAGAGATTTTGATTTAACTTTGAAAAATCAAATAGTATGGGACTAATTTCTATTTGTCTTGACTATTTCAAATATTATTATGTCTATTCTGTTATATTCGATTTCTCAATTCATTTTGGTGAAATATATGCGTATTGCGTGCAAACTTTTGATGAAAGTTTGAGGTTCAAAATCCCCTTTCCATAAAGTAAATTTTTTCTAATGTAATATACAATATAGATCGATGTACAAACAAAAATTATGAAAGATAATGTGGGATGATGATTACAGCAAGTTAGCAATTTTTCCAATGAACAGACTCGAGAAATTATAAACATTGCATTTCACCCATTAATATTTAAAGTTGAGATAATGACAAACGTGTTGAGCTGTGAAAGTGAACTTCTAACCAATTGAACTTTTGGGGGAAAATGTAGGTATTATTATACAAGTCAATCAAAGCCATAAGGGAATTTTTTTTCACCATCTTCAACTAATTAAATGATCTGTTTTAGCAGGAAAGTTAAATAGTGTGTTTTGATTTATAAGATGCTAAAGGAAATGATGCCATTCTTATGGAAACGGACATATGATTAAACAATGTCACCACGTAATTTTTTAGTTAATCGGTTAATTTTTTAGTTATTCTGATAGCAACTTAAAAAAAAAAAAAAACATTTCAGTTTTCAAAGAAATGATTGAACACTTCACCAAAATAGTTAATAATATTAAAGATATTTTAGATATCATCTAAAGATATTAAGAAAATTTCCTCTGAATTTTTTATATCTACTTTGAATATACATTTCTTATACATATCTAATTTTATTTCCGTAGATTGTTTTGTAATAAAGTCTATAAATAAGCTCTCCATGTAATCTAATATATATATCGAAATATATTGAAAATTTCCCATTTTCTTTTCCGCATTATTACATTTAACTAATGAAATGAAAATTGGGTGCTTCCTTGGCTACTTAAGATGCGCATGACAATTTTTTTGGCTAAAAATTGATTTTTCAATTTTTATTTCCTAGACGAGTTTATGAACAAAGAAACGCGTCTAATAACAATTCAAAATTTATATTTTTTCGGTTGCGAAGCGATTGGCATCCATCGTACGGCGGCGGGCGGCCGGCATGTGGCCGGCGTCGATGTCTGGTGACGAGTGGCTAGTGTCTTGCGGCGAGCGGCGGTGGGCAACGAGCGGTGACGGCTGAGTAAATGATGAAAAAGTTTTCATTTTTCACTTTCGTTCTAAAAATAGAAATGTTAAAAATTTTAGCTTCTGATTTTTGCTTCAAATTTATTTATGGAATAAAAATATGTTCCATAAATAGAAAAATGAAATTGCGTTATCAAACGGATTTTTGTTCCAAATATGTTATGGGGAACAAAAAAACAAAGAAATAAAGTAACATAAATTTTGTTTGGCGCTCGCTCTTACATGTGGCCCATCGACACTTTCACAAATTCTTTTGAAAAATTATATAGAAGTCAAATGAACATTTACATGTAAATATTTGTATGTTGTAAAACAATTTCATGTATATTGTCTTAAATAAAAGTCAAAGTCCATGAGCTACAATTTTTTTATTTATAAAAAAATGAAGCAAAAGATAAAACATGGAGTGCAGTTGTTTTAGTTGTTTTAAAGCAATAACTATCTTTTTCTTTATCTTCACGTCATTGTTTGTTTAAAAAAAAGAATTAAATGTATAGGTGGAGGACAAAAAGTGAAAAATCGTGGAAAGCCAAGATTAAACAAAAAAACCAAAAACTAAAAAGTTAAAAAAACTTGCAGGGACGGTTCCAAGACTTTCTGGGGGCAGCTTCAAGCAAAGACTCCATGGAACTTTTTTCTGAAGTGAGATGGCTTCATTGCCGTGTTAGCGATTGGTATGTCGACGAAAGCAATTTGTCTTTTTCGACGATCAATTTGCATCTACCGAATTTATCGATCCTGGCCTTAGTAGGCAACGGGATCATAGATGGGCAAGGATGGATTTCATTCATGGTGAGATTGAAAAAAAAAGACATTCTCTTTGCGATTTTAGGGTTTTGTTTTTTTAGCCGATCAACTCATTCTTGAACAATTTATTCTCCTTTTGTATTAGGCGTCAAAGCGGCTTAAAGTTCTGGAGTTTTTGTGGTGCAATAATTTAAGATGTACTCCTGATCTCTCGGCTTTCACACAGTTGAAGATACTCATATTGGGGGAGTGTAGGGAGTTGAAGCATCTCCATCCTTCTATTGGCAAACTCACGAGCCTTGTTTCCTTGGAATTGCTAGACTGTGAAAGTTTGGAGGAGCTACCAGAGGAGATCGGCGAATTAAAAGATTTAGAAAAACTTATATTAATTGATTCTGGTATTACAGCGATTCCTATGTCTATTGGTTCTTTGAAGAAGTTGGAGGAATTGAGTGCCTTTGGTTGTAAGTCACTGAGAAAAATCCCTAGCTCAATTGGGGATTTACAGAATTTGCAACTTCTTGACTTGAGTTTTACTGCGATCAAAAAGCTTCCTAGTGCTATTGGAAGGTTGAAAAATCTGCGGAATCTAGATCTCCAATTTTGTAGTCTGAAAGGGGCAATTCCAAGTGAAATCGGTGACTTGTCTTCCCTCGAGAATCTCGATCTCTCTTACACACGGATATCTAACCTGCCAGAAAGCGTCCGGAATCTTTCTTCTCTCCAATTCCTTTACCTACAAGATTGTAAGGAGCTCCGGTTGTTGCCAAAGCTTCCTTCTTCTTAACACCTTGACCTAAGGGGTCACTCTTCGGTTGTTGTCTTGGACTTCGGGCTTAACATATTTGGTTTAACATTTTTAGCCTCATCCACCTAAAAGAACTCAGTCTTGACGTACACCATTTACTTGAAGACATCCACGAGCTTTCCTCAAAAACATTGAAATTCTGTTTTGAGGAGTGGGATAAGCTGACATCACTTTCGCTCAGCAAATGCGTGCACTTGGAAGAGCTTTCAATAAAAAAGTGCAGTTCCATTGAAATGTTGACCCTTTCACGATTGATTCATCTGAAACGATTACGCATTGAGCATTGCGATAACCTAGTTGAAATTAAAAGCTATGGTAATTTGGAGTCCTTGGAGGTCATATTTTTATATGAATGCAAGTCTTTGAAGAAATTAAAGGCTTTTAAGTGCCACAATCTAGTTGAAATTCAAGGTCTTGACGGTGTGAAGTTCTTAGAAGAGTTGGATTTTACAGGATGCAAATCAATGGAGACTTTGCCAGATTTGACAGGATGTGAGAAGCTACGATCTCTAAGAATTCAAGACTGCAAGAAACTTACTCAGCTTCAAGGACTTGAAATGTTGAATTTAATTGATTTGGATATTTCTGGTTGTGACTCATTGGAAGCAATACCTAACTTATCTGGAACGCGCATCTTTAGAAATTATGAACTATCTCCTGATTTGTAGTTCTCTTTGGAAACATTATCTTGTGGTGATAATGATGTATTAAATCTTACACCAATATTACAACAGTGAGAGGAGTAATGTTTCTTCAACAGAGGTAAATAAGCAATGAACAATCATTTTTCTTCTGAGATTCATGACCAACTTTACATCACTATCTTCTTTTGACAAGAAGGCTTTCCATGACCAGGGTCTAAGTTGCTAGTCTTACATAATTGAAGGAGTGGGGGAGTTGGCCAGAAGCTGACGTGATGCTTCAGCCAATATCAAAATGTAGACCCAATAGAAGGCATAGTAAGATTCTTCATCCTTGAATTGTCGGCATGAATGAAAAGAGAAATTTTTAGAATGATTTGCTCTGCACTGGGTATCTATTTGATTGATTTTGGAAACTCTGGATTTGCCTCTCTGTAATTGCTGTTGATTACGTTATAGCAATGTTTTTTGTTTATTCTTCCACTGCCAGCTTTTGTAGACTGCAAACATATAGCAGCTTGCGAGGCAAGAATATAAATACCAAGAAAGATAAACGGGAATTACCAAGTAATTAACATTTCCCTTATCAAAAAACCTGGGATTTGAAATTTTCATCTAGAGGCTGATGAACTTCTACTAGTTAGTGTATACTACACCTAGAATTTCTCAATGTCCAATGTTCATATTTTCTTTGAAAAAATCCTTGGCCATTTTGAGTTCCTTTGTAAGTTCTTTTGTATGTCAATTTTGACTAATGGCAGATATCTTGTTCAGGACAAACACCTTTTGATTTTTCGAGATGAACGAAACCCCGTCAAGTTTCTTATTTTTCCCTTGATGTCTCTCATTAACCTTCTAAGAAGAGCATTGCTTCTCGGAATATGATGAATTGAGCTAAAATAAAATTCAAGGTTCAAGTGTTTCTGTTTGGTGACAAAGAAAATGTGAAAAGTTGTTTTGGCTAGTTTGTCATATATGAATGTAGACCACCTTAACATTACCAGTAGTCATACTATTGTTTTGAAATATTATCAAGCAAGGTAAACTGGTGTTGCTTCTATGACAGGTTTGGTTGGTCTATGTAATGATCAAGGCTTACTTTGGGACTTCAATTCAGTCAACCGTGTCGATGACCTTTTGCATAATTAGATAATTTTTGCCTGAAATAAGCTTCTGGATGAGGGGCTCATTTGCTAATTGGTTTGCATCACATTTGATCCTATTGCTGCCATGGAATTGTTTTATCATCGATTTGGGTGTGGCTAACTTGGCTGAGGAACTTCAAATTCCATCCTTGAGACCAATCGAAATGAAGAAAAAGGATTTTGCGGAGGAAGCATCAAACGTGAGGACCATCTTTGTGTGCCAACCTTAAGACGTTCTATGGGGCAACTGAAGTGTCCAAAGGAAGTTTTGATTTGTGTGAATGTTCAAACAATTGATCATGTCTCAACAACATACCTGAGCGATTGTAAATGTACTTATTTTAATTAAATAGGCTTTGTGTATGCTCATTCGGTTCTACCTCTCTGGTAATCAAACACATAGCTTCTGACTTTTTATGTGTTACCCTAATGCAGAGTTGCTTGATACAGTCACATTCTAACGTTATCACTCCTGAACTTGACGAGGCTCTGAAGGGGGAGGTATGCACTACTAGTCGTATCATGAAAGACTGACTTGTGTGCTGATACTCTATGAGCTATGGAATTTCACTTGAAATTAGGACACAAGTATGCATGATGACAATCTCCTCATTTATGTCGGTTTACTAGTGTGATACTATCCTATAAATGTTCTTAGATAGGTTTCTGATTTGATAGGCTCAGCTCTCATGTATGCAGCATTGGATTTGTAAAGTTGAAATCGACCTCCTCACAACCTATCCTGTATTGCTGATTCTGCTGATTGGATCTTGCAAAATAACCAAGTAGCAAGTACATCTTTCTATTCTATAGTTTAGGCACTTCACCTTTTCAGCATAATTGTATTAACTTCAATTCTGTTCCTAAACACAAACAGGGAAAGTGTTGCTAATTGCTTACTTCTTTTGAGCCTGTTGGTTTCTTTTTCATCGGCCAACTAATGAAGTCTCTGTTGATTGCCGTCCAACTGCAATTGGTGTCAATGATGTTTACGCAATTATACCTTATCTCTCATGGTCTAAATTGTCATGCTAGGATCTCAGATATCTTCATTTATTGATAATTAGTCAGTGCTATCTTCCTTGTGTAGATTGAAGCTGCATTCCATGAAACTTGGAGAAAGTCCCGAAACACTGTGGGAATGAGCTATGTCACTATGGAAAGGCATCCTGAAGTTCCTTATCATGTGCTCCGTGTTGTTAATACTCTTCAAAGGATTCTTGATATAAAGTGACCTCTTCTCATGTCGTTTTTTAGTCCTTTGCAACCTTTGGCATCGTCCTCTCCTTTGGCAAAGGCTGAATGACAAATCACTTTCAGGAAGACTGCATGTGCAGGTGGTTCTTTATGTGAATTCAAAGCATAAAATGAGATTTGTTAACATGATTACTAGTTCTAACTTGTTTGAGGAACTTCAAATTCCATACATGAGACCAATCAAAATGAAGAAAGGGGATTTTGCAGAGGAAGCATCAACAACAGCTGAGGACCATTTTGTGTGCCAACCTTGAAGACGCTCTGGGGCCAACTGGAGTATCTTGAGGAAGTTTTGATGCTTGTGAATATTCGAACACTTTATCATGTCTCAACAGTACATACCTGAACGATTGTAAATGTATTTTTCCAATTAGATATGCTTTCTGTATGTTCATTAGGTTCTATCTCTCCATTAATCAAACACGTAGCTGCTGACTTTTTGTATGTTACCCTGTTACAGAGTTGTTTGATAAAGTTGCATTCTAAATATATCACTCCTCAACTCGTTGAGGCTATATGAGCTATGGAATTTCACTTGAAATTAGTACGCAAGTATGCATGAGGACAATCTCCTTAATTTCTATTAGTTTATTAGTGTGATAGTATCTTGTAAATATTCTCATATAGGTTTATGATTTGAGAGGCTCACCTCTCATGTGTATGCGGCATTGGATTTGTAAAGTTGAAATTGACCTCTTTGCAAACTATCTGGTATTGCTGATTTTACTAATAGAATATTGTGAAATACCCAAGTAACAAATACATCTCTCTATTTTGTAGTTTAGGCACTCACACCTTTTCAGCATCATTCTGTTAGCATCAATTCTGTTCCTAAACACAAACAAGGGAAGTATTGCTAATTGCTTACTTCTCCAAGTCTGTTGTTTTCTATTTCGTCAGCCAACTAATGAAGCGTTTGTTCATTGTGGTCCAACTGGTGGAAATGATGTTTATGCATTTGTACCTTATCTTTGATGTGGTAAATTGTGATGCTACATATCTCGGTTTTTTTCATTACTGATGACTATAGTCAGTGCTATTCCTCTTGTGTAGATTCAAGCTGCAATTCATTTAACTCGGAGAAAGTCCCCAAACACCATGGGATGGAGATGCGAGCAAGAAAGAGCTTTGTCATTATGGAAAGTCATCCCGAAGTTCTTTCCTGTTGGCGTTTGTGTTGTTAGTACTCTTCAAAGGATTCTGGATGTGAAGCGAACTCTTCTCATATGGTGCATTAGGCCTTGGCGAGCTTTGACATCGTGCTATTCTTTAGGAAAGGTCGAATGACAAAATGCTTGCTGGATGAATGCATTTGCAGGTTAAGCATATAATGAGATTTGCTAACAAGATTACCGGTTAGATGTCCACTTCAAGCTATAATTTTGTGGTGGAGAGATTCTTTTTGTGGAAAAAGCGAATGCCATGGAATTAGCAAGTAATTTGTCAATTGTAGGCAAGAGTTTCGATGATAATGTTTCCAAGAAGACAGTAGTTTTCTCATTTGAAAGAATTTTGAATACAAAATAAAGCGCTCGTCAGTGTAAAATCAGCTTTCTAGTCCAGTTACGTTGGAAAATCATATGTAGGCATTTTGCAATCGTTTTGATAGTAGAATCTCAAACTTGATTTATTTAAGCATGAATCTAAAAGCAGAGGAGCCACATCCATTTACATTTTCATATCTGAAACCTATTTTTCTCTGGCGGAGGCTACGATTGAAGACTGCTGAAAAATGCGGGAAATTTTTGGAAGGGTGAAAAGAGCCATTCCCAAAATTTACTCATTTAGTTTGAACAAAAAACTTTAAAAGGGTCATCTTATTGGTTAATCAGACTCTACTACACCAAATTGTGTTAATCAATCACGCATTGAAGCCTCAATCGAAGCAATTTCTTTGAGGTCACTCTTTGATATTCCTATACCCTTGTACTAGATGACAATGGTGGAATTTTAGTAGTTGAAAGGCTGAAAGCTACTGGCAAGGTGCTGTCTGATTCGCTGCTTGCCTACTTGAACGTATACTCAATTTTTCCAAAGCTCAATACAAGGCCAAGTAGCTTTTTAAGCCAAGTTCAAATCTATAATTACTAACACAAATATAGTGTGGGTCATGTTGAAATACTAGTTGAACGTACTTAATGTGAATCAATTAAAGTTTCTAAGTTGCTTAACTAGTGTTTAAGCCATTATTCCAAAGGGCAATGGCTATGTGTTTGACTACTTTTAGAATATTAGTCACGACCTTATCGGCTGAATGGATTTAAAATTTGAAAAATGTGAATTGACTGGATAATTGGATGAAGGTGTTAAACCTTCTGCTCATGGGTTTTCATACTCTCCTCCCGTCACGCCCCGAACCTCGAGCGCACGCACATCCCTCGGTGGTCGATAATATTGCGACGTTCTTAGTACGTGTCGCCGACCCATTCTTTTTAGTGCACATGCGGAAGTGTATATGAAAACCCCTAATAGTAACTAATACGGGATAGAAAAGTAGGAAACAATTTTACAACCAAACATGCTTTCATAAACACACAGTGTTTATACATAGAGGCCAACCCTAAGGTCTATGTACAAGAGATCTATCTCCCAAAAAGAACTACCAAGCCATCTATGCTCCTGACCCTTTCGCCTCAAGCTCCAGGTTCTTCACACTAGGGACCTGAAAATAGTTATATAATAACCAGTGAGATATAAATCTCAGTGAGTCCTCCCTTAAGCCCCGCTTAGGACATCAACTCAACTCAGGGTATTTCTTTAGAACTACCTCACAAACAAGTCAACGACCAACAAAACAATAGTCGATTCGCATGTAACTTTAGCCGGTATGTCATACCTTACATGTTGAATCTCAGCACAATATACGTAATGCATATGGCCATTAGATGATGCATTTCATCAATCACATACGAGTTGCGTCACAAGTGATCTCACTTGGCCATTGCCCCACTCTGCACGTTATTGATTCATGCGTGCGTGCTATAAACGATATAATACACTCGTGCATTCCAATTAATTACGGCCACACATGCACGACTTTCTCGACACATAGAAATACGGCCACAGAGGCACTGCCTATCATACATTCCAATTGATTACCGCCACATAGGTATGATCTAATTACTGCCACACAGGCACGATCTATTATCGCTACTCAGGCATACCGCCACAAAGGCATGATATTACGCCACACAGGCACGATTAATTATCGCCACACAGGCACAAGCTTTCCACGTAGGAGCATTGCCCACCCGACACACAACGGGGGATAGATTCAACTCAATGATTACGCAAGCATACTCTTACAACTCCCTTTTTATCTTTGGGCACTTAGTTAGTGCGCACAAGCTTGCATATACACTTACAAATCATTTTCTCCTAAAGGCGGTCCATTTCGGTGTCCCTTGGACAAACCGTTTTTCCCCTCTTTGTGAAAATCACTCAATTTATGCTGATGCCCATGCATTTATACACTGAAATCATCTTATATGATCAAAACACATGAAATTATGCACTTTTCATTCTCGGGTGAACATTGCACATGAACAGTGTTTCGTGAACAGTGAATTTTCAGAATTAAATAACTAATAAATTAAATCCACAAGTCATTAAAAACACTAATTAAAGCAAGCAGATCATCAAGAACCATCACCAAACTAAATTCGGTCTTAATTGGTAGAAATCGAGCCACTCACGCATCTCCAAGTTTAAATCCAAAAATCTAACCAACCGAGTTTGGAAAATTTCCAAATTTGAATATGTTGTAAAGGACAAATAAATGAACATTTTTTATGAAGACACCTAAACCCAGATCCTTCTATATTAAGCCCAATAAATCGCTTAATCCAGCACAGAAACTGTGTTCATTTTCAGAAAGTCTGTTTTCCGAAATCAGTTTGGTTCGAGATTCAAAACTTGTCCATTTGATCTGAAATTTGATTATGTTAAACTAAAAAATGTGACAAACAATTTTTGTGAAGAAACCATTTTGAAATTCAAACCCTAAGAGTTGATAAAAACCCCTAGAATCCCAAAAGGTCACAAATTCCAGCATAGTCTGAGATTCTGTTTGCAAATGACGGAGCTGAAATCTCATACTTTGAAATCTCTAAAAATCATAAGTAAAATATGTTATAAATGAAGATATCTAAAACATTTCTCCAGAAGGAATTGACCTCAAATTTGCAACGCATTTTAATCTACAAAAATGGAAAACGACGAGGGTCCAGAAATCCGAACTGCAAAAAGTCCATTGAATTGGACTAATCCATCCACAAAGGTACTAATCTCACTAATTAGATTAACACTAATCAATTCTAAGGCTAATCTAACAATTCTAAATTATCACTAATCTATTATTAAGTTAATTTAAACAACTCTTAAGCATAATTAACCTCTTAAGCAAGTTTAGGCACTAATTAAAAGATTAGGAGCTAAACTCACTCGTTAAACGGGTTGAAGAAACAGACGTGGTGGTGACGACGAAGGCTACGCTCAGGAACCTCTACCGCGACGATCCAAGGCGGTCCCGGGGATGGAACAACAGCCACAGATTCGGACTCCCACTAAAACACCAAAAACTGGACTACCATAAAAGGAACAGAGCTGAATGGGCTTGGCTGGAGCTCCGACGAGGGGTTGGCCAGCGACCGGCAGCACTTGAGGGTCAAGGGGGACCTACTGGTGGTTGGGATGGGTGGAGGTATGGTTGAAATGAAAGAAAAACGGATGAAATGGGCGAAACAGGTGAAGCATTGTAGGCTGCTAGGCGGACTGACGGACTAGCGACCGATTTCTTTCGGCTGGCGTACGAGTCAGCCGACTACTCCGTTCGATGAGCGGTCGAGTCCTCCTGAACGGTTTAGGTCTTCTAAGCGCGATGGTGGATGGCATAGAGTCTGATTCTCACGAGAAGATAACTTTTAACTCAGTTTTTCACACGAAAGTTAGCTGGAGCAGAAACGGGTAGAGGAGGAAAACAGGGGACAAAAGGCTACGAATTTGCTTGGGGCTGAAGAGGGGAGAAAGAGAGATGTGAGGGCTGATTTCTCTAGTTCTCTCAAGCTCTCAAATGCCTCAACAATGGATAAAGTGAGGGGCAAAGAGGAAGAAGATGGCTACTCAGCTGAAGGGGGACCACCATTTGGCCTCAAAAGTCAAGCTAAATATCGCAAAGTGCTCAAGTGGCTACCCCACCAGCCAAGGCTGTCATCCACAGCCCATTTCCTCTTCAATCTTCCTCAACAAACTTCCTTTGATGCCCAAAATGTTGCACACCCCCTTGGCCTACGAATTTTGGGCAATCTCCATCCCATTTGCTTCAAAAGTCCACACTTATGTCCCTTTGGTCCCTTGGCAAGGTCCCACTAGCCATGGCTGTCATCCATGGCCCCTTGGCAGCCCAAGACTTCCCTTAGAAGCTTCACCAAGTGGTCCAAATGTTCCCTCCTCCATGGCCTACGAATTTTGGAACAAAATCCCCCAAATTGAATTAATTCTCCTTCAATTGAAATCAATTCGGTCCCCATAAATGCCATCATCCCTCTTATGATTTTTCATCATCAATTCGTCCAACTTGAATCCCAAAAATACGACCAAAAACGTGTGACATCCTGAAATTCGACCCTGTTTCGATAAAATGAAATGTGCATATCGTCGGCGTGCCTATGGTCATTTTTCTCTGAGCTGATTACTCACGGGTTAACTAACCTATTGGGTGAAGCTGTTAAGGGAGTATCCGCGGTAAAATCGCTAAAAGCTACCTAATTTGTTGGATTGGACTAAAATCGTGTCCGGTTGATTTTAATCATGAAATTTCATTCGATTTTGGGAATCGAATATTCGAGCGTGTCACAATTCATTTTTAGGATCTCGTCTCATCGTTCGTCAATTTATTGACGAGTCTGAAATTTCTTGAAAAAAATATATTGGAAGAAAAATCGAAGGCCAAAAAGAAAATAAAAAGGGAAAGAGAAAAGAAAATAAAATAAGAGAAGTAATATGATTTACTTTTTCTTTTTCTCTCTCTCTCCCTTCTCTTTTCTTTTTCCTCTCTCTCTCCCTTTCTTTTTTTCTCTCTTCTCCCCCTCTCCCTTTTCCCCTCGTGCGGATTCCCTCCCCACCGCCTGCCCTCTCTCTCTCTTTCTTTTCCCTCTTTGACTGGTCCAACCTTATCTTCTCTCTCTCTCTCTCTCTCTCTTTCTTCTTCTTCTTCCTTCCTCCGCACGCTCGAGCAAGCGAACCAGAACCAGAAGTTGCAGCTCGCCGTCACTGCTCCGTCGCCGCTCGTCCCGCCGCCGCACCGCACGCCCGCGCCTGCTCGTCCGCCGCTCGCCGCGTGCTCCGCCATCCCTCGTTTCCTTGTGCCCAGGCCTCCCCGTGCGTCTCCCGCCCCTGTTCCGCCTCGTCCAGCCACCGTGAGTGGCCGAGCAAGCCGCCGGAGCCGCCGTGCAGCCTCACCGGACCGCCGCTTGCCTTCCCGACCCTTCTCCGCCCCTAACCATCTCTGTTTTCCCTTGTTTCGCAGCCGAACCAGCAAGCCCACGAGTGGGTTTCCAGCCGGTTCGTGGGCTGTTTTGGGCCGTTTCCGGGCCCTGGATCCGTGAGTCACTTTGGGAAGAATCGTTCCTCGCGTCGCCCCCGTCGGATTGATCCGATTTGCGCGCGATTTGGTGAGTAATCTCACTAATCAATGATTAGTTGGCTAATTATGCTTAAGGTTGGTTTAGTTTTAATTAATTATGTTTAGGTTGTTAGATTAGAATAAATTAGTAATTATTAGTCAATTGTGATGCGATTTAGATAAATTGATTGTGCAATTAGCAAGTAGGCGTGGTCTACTAATTATTGAAAGTGCTTCGGATTTTCCCGACCCTTAGTGGGCTCCAATTAGGCTTTTCGGGCCTAAATGGAATTTTTTAGTATTTAAATATTAATTTTCGGAATTAAATTAAATAATTAATTATTTTCCGAAAATCCAACTGAGATGGCCTGGAACCGGAAAATTATGCTGATGACCGTGGTGAAGTCTGTTTATTTAATTGGGCTTTATTTTGTGCTAAATTGAATTTTTAATAATTATTAATTAATTATTTTTCAGAAATTAAGATTTTGATGGCCAACGACCGAAATCTCGTGCTGATTGTCGTGGCGTAGTTCGTTTATTTATTTGAGCTCCACGTTGTATGGAATTAAATAAATATTGATGTTTTAGGGATTTACCCTAAATTGATTGGAATTGATTGAGATTGAATTGTTGATTGGTAAATGGCCAAGTATGTTATTCAGCATTTATAATGCTTTGTTGAGTTGATTTAATTATTTGATTGAGAAATCGTTGGGCATTGGTCGTCGGTATTGAAAGTAGATTGGTAACCATTTGAAAGAAAGCACGTGGGCTCGGTGAATTGGAATATCACCTGGAGAATGCACATGAGTTCAGTGGTTGAATATGTCACCTTGGCGAAGAGGTCGCCGAGAGAATGCACGTGGCTCGGAGACTCGGTATGTCGTCTGGAGAATGCACGTGGCTCGGTGACGAGTTTGGCATCTAAAAGGGCACGTGGCTCGGTGAATTGATGCATCACTTTGGTGAGATAGCACCTAAGAGAATGCACGTGGGCCCAGACATCTAAAAGGACACGTGGCTCGGTGATCTGATGCGTCACTTTGGTAAGCGAGTACCTTAGAGAATGCACGTGGGTTCGATTCGAATAGCATCTAAAAGGGCACGTGGCTCGGTGATTTGATCGTCACTTTGGTAAGCGAGTACCTTAGAGAATGCACTTGGGCCCGGGCATCGTAAAAGGACACGTGGCTCGGTGGCTTGATGTACCACCTTGGCGAAGAGGTCGCCTTAGAGAATGCACGTGAGCCCAATGTTTGAGGCACGTGGCTCGGAGACTTGGAAGGTCGTCCTGGAGAATGCACGTGGCCTAGCTTTCAGATACTCCCCACTGGGGATTTATTTGTATGACATGTAATCGATTGGTTCGATTTGTTTGAAGTAAATGAGTGTCTATTGTGAATTGTACTGACTTGCAGGTGGGATCTGAGGCCAAGGTAAGTCCTCTGTCCTGTGCGTGTTTAGGCAGCCGATAGTATAATGGTTTACTAATCGGGCTTAGTGGGGTAGAACTCGCTGAGACGGAGTCTCATCCCAGTTTGGGGAAAATCATTTCAGGACCTCACCGAGGAGCTGAGAAGGAGGAGTCAAAGAAGGATTTTTGGGAGAAGAAGATAACCCCGAGAAGGGCCTTGAGTACGGTCCGGATGGATTGAGATCCTATCTTCTATTGAGATATCTATTTTGATGTAAATAGAGTTTAGAGTAAAAAGTTGTAGAGTGCTCTGGTTTGTGTTTTGTATAAAAGTTTGGTTATAAGTTTCAATATGAAAAATATGGCCCTGCTTTTCTATCCCATCGTTTTATTGTCTGGGGATTTTAACTGCTTCCGCATGTGCTTAATAAATGAAAGGGTCGGCGATACATAGTCTTGGGATATCGCATTATAAAATCGACTAAGTGTGAAGGATGTGTGCATGCCCGAGGATCAGGGCGTGACAAAACGGCTCTCTAATTTTTTCGGTCCAAAAGGGCCCTACTTTGACTTTTCGCCAAAAATCTTGGTTTACAGAAAAATCTTTGGAGGATGAGTCAATGTTCCTAAAATGAATTGTGACATGACAGAAATTTGCGATTAACTTCAATCGGTGCAATTTTATCGTGACTTAACCTACCGGGTAGCTTTTAGAAATTTTTAGTGCAATTGACCTATGGTCGCTTATTTTCAAGCCACATTGTGCATCTTCAACTCATTAACAACTCTCAGTTGTTGTGAAAATCTCGAGGTTTTAAATACGGACATAGGGTACCCAAAACGACAGAAAAATTGATCTAGTGCCGATCGACAAGAATTTTGCAATCAATTGGAATTACCTATGCTTTGATCACGTATCTCGATTGAATCGACCTATCTTTGATCTCTTATCGATTTTGATAGTGCTGTAATGACCTTTGCAGATTAGCATGGTTAAGCAGTCGATTTATGATCGAATTCTCAAGTCTATTGCATTAAAATCTCTTAACGGCTTCACCAGATAGGCTAGTTATCTCGTGAGTGATCAGCTTAGAGAATAGAACTATAGGTGCGTCGATGAAAAGCCAAGCTTATTCAATCGAAAATAGAACCCGAAAATCAGGATGTCACACCTCCTTCGATTTCATGCCAAGATTTGTTTTGACCCTGTTTTCGAAAGTTCTATCACATTTTAAATCAAGATCCTATAAATTATGACCATTTGAACAATAACTACGCACCAACCAAATAAAAAAATAAAAAAAAATAACTACGCAGGTTTTGATAGGATTGAACAGGGTTCCCTTTGGGCTTTTCAGTTTTCCACATTTTTGTAACTCCAAGCTCAACGGGACAGTATTTGAAATATGAAAACTGTCCTCAAATCATAATGGAACCATGGAAAGCCTTTTGTTTTATTTAGCACCGGCACATGTCATTTTGGAGTATCTAGCTTCAGCAATATATGTTGCCATATGATGAATCGTACAATGAAGAGGAATGGAACTAGACAAATTGAGGAAATTAGGGGTTGAAGAACCCCATAAATGAGGTGTAAACAATGTTTGGCCAAAACAAAGTTGTAACCAACAAAATCGACCACGAAATAGCTAGTAACGTCAATCCTACAAATACAAGTATTCATCTGGTTTTTGGCCAAAACAAAGTTGTAACCAACAAAATCGACCACGAAATAGCTAGTAACGTCAATCCTACAAATACAAGTATTCATCTGGTTTTGCAATCAGCATCAAATTTATTAGGAAAGAGCTTTCTGAAAAGAGGAGAATTGAACAAATCAGACAACTTTACTTTGCATAGGCATGGATGCAGAGTCATGTTACAAATGTATTAGAAGGTAAGAAAATTCAAAATGAAAATAGAAAAATTGGCAAATGTAAGTATATACTACTATCACATATGAGTCATCTCATTTGCCTATGTTTTCAATGCTGGAGATTGATGAATGAAACAATGAGTCAGATAAACAAAATACCGGAAAGATCGAAAATTGTGGCACCCTTCTGAATATTTAATTACCATTATGTACATATAAAGATGAACACCCAAAGAGCACAAAAAATCTCTCTATTTCCTCTTTCTCACCCTTTTTCTCTCTTGATGATGATGGACATGGTATTTCGTAATTTCTGGTAATTAGAATCGACGTGCGAAGGTTGAGCATTTGCGTTTCAACCATCGGAACTCCTGTTTGAAAGAATCCTTGAACTTGCCTTCGACTGAATAAAGCTTGTACCTGGCCACCCTCCTCTTCCTCTTATTCTCTGGATCATTCCACCACGATGCTTTTATCGCCGACTCCTTCACGTTGTCTAGTCTGTGCGGGGGTGAAGCGTGTTCGAGCATGCGAGGCCGGGATTTGGCTACGTACATCTGGTTTTTTGAATCATCATGATCTCTAGACTCCGGCCAACTCCATGGGATCGGTAGCTCGGCGACCATGGGTCCATCCGTGTCCTCAATCTCTCTCCCCCTCTCTCTCTCTCTATCTCTCTCTCTCTCTCTCTCTCTCTCTCTCTCCCGGCCTCTCCCCTTTCTCGGATGGGAAGGATTTTTTTTTTCTCTCTTGATGACCATGAACACGTCTATTGGTTCTCTGAGGAAGTTGAAGAAATCGAGCACTTATGGTTGTGAGTCTCTGAGAGAAATCCCTAGCTCAATTGGGGATTTACGGAATTTGCAACATCTTCATTTGAGTTTTTCTGCGATCGAAAAGCTTCCCAATGCGATTGGAAGGCTGAAAAATCTACAGACTCTACATATCTCGTCGTGCTGTTGTCTGAAAAGTGATATTGATAACTTGCCTTCCCTCGAGATTTTCCATAGAAAGGTGTAGTTCCATTGAAAGATTGAACCTTTCATGATTGACTCGTCTGAAATGATTGCACGCTGAGCATTGCGATAGCCTAGTTGAAATTCAGGGCATGATAATTTGGCATTATTGGAGGTCATATTTATATATGATTGCAATTCCATTAAAAGGCTTCTTTGTCTAGAATCACGGTGTCTGAAGAAATTAGTGGCTGTCGGGTGCGACAATATAGTCGAAATTCAAGGTCTTGATGGTGCAAAGTTCTTAGAAGACTTGGATTTTACAGGATGCAAATCAATAGAGACTTTCCAGATTTGATGGGATGTGAGAAGTTAGGATCTCTAAGAGTTCAAGATAGCAAGAAACCGCCTCAGCTTTGGGGACTTGAAAAGTTGGATTTAATTGATTTGGATATTTATGGTTGTGACTCATTGGAAGCAATACCAAAATGCGCGTCTTTAGAAATTATGAACGAGAGCTGTCTTTTGACTTTTGGAGTGATGTTTTCTCAACAGAGGTAAATAAGCAGTTAATAATCATTTTTCTTCTGAGATTCATGACCTACTTTTCATCCCCATCTTCTTTTGACAAGAAGGTTTTCCATGACAGGGTTCTATCATAATTGAAGGAATGGGGGAGTTGGTCATACATGATGCTTCAGCCAAGATCAAAATATAGACCCAAATGTCAATAGAAGGCATAGTAAGATTCTACATCCTTGAATAGCCAGTGCGAGCAAATAGAGTAATAGTTTTCTCGAAGCTTTATTTTAATTTCTTTTAGAATGATTTGCTTTGCACTGGGTATCTATTTGATTGATTTTGGAAACTCCACACATATTGTTGTTGGTTACAATGTAGCAATATTTTTCGTTTATCCTTCCATTGGTAGCTTCTGCACACTGCAAACAGATTAGCAGCTTGCGAGGCAAGGATGAAAATATCAAGCAAAGGTAAACAAGAATTCCCTAGTGATTTAACAGTTCCTCCATAAGTAAACCTGGGATTTGAAATTTTCAAATTGAGGCTGATGAACTTCTGCTACTCAATATTGTAAACTACGCCCAGAATTTCCCTGTCCATAATTAATATTTTCTTTGAAAAAATCCTTGGCCATTTTGAGTTACTTTGTGAGTTCTTTTGTGTGAAATTTGACTAATGGCAGATGTCTTGTTTGAGACAAACATATTGGTTTTCCGTGATGAACAGAAACCCTATCAAGTTTCTTGTTGTTCCCTTGATGTCCCTCTTGAACCTTCTAAGAATAGCATCAATTCCCATTAAGTATGATGAAGTGAGCTAAAATAAAACATATCAAGTGTTTTTGGTTTGTGATAAAAAAATGTTAAAGTAGTTTTGGCTAGTCTATCATATATGAACGTACGCCAGCTTAACATTACTAGTAGTCAGACTATTGTTTTGAATATTATCAAGCAAGGAAAATTGGTGCTGCTTCCATGACAGGTTTGGTTGGTCTGTGTAATGATCAAGCCTTACTTTGGGACTTCAGTTCGATTAACTGTATCGATGACTTTTGCATTAATGAACAATGTTTTGCCCATCGTGAAACAAGCTAGGATGAGGAGCTCAAGAATTTGCTAATTAGTTTGCATACCGTTTGATCCTATTGTCGCCATGGAATTGCTTTATTACATGACTGATTTGGGCGTGGCTCACTTGGCTGAGGAACTTCAAATTCCATACTTGAGACTGGTCAAAATAAAGAAAAGGGATTTTGCAGAGGAATCATCAGCAACAGCTGAGGACCATCTTGCGTGCCGAACTTGAAGAGGCTTTGGGGTCGACTGGAGTGTCCTAAGGAAGTTTTGATACTCGTGAAGATCCAAAACACTTGATTTGATCTCAATGTCACATCCCTTGTAAATGTATCTTTTTTTTTCAATTAAATATGCTTTTTGTATGCTCATTAGGTTCTAGCTCTCCTTTAATCAAAAACTAAGTTGATGATTTTTTGTATGTTACCCTAATGCAGAGTTGTTCGATGCGGTTGTAGTCTAATGATATCACTATGGAATTGATGATGCTATGCAGAGGGAGGTATGCATTGCTAGGCTCCTCCATTTCTATCCGTTTATTTGTGTGATGATATCCTCTGAATGTTATTATATAGGTTTGACAAGCTCAGTTCTCCATGTATGTGGCATTGGATTTGTAAAGTTGAAATTGACCTCTTTGCAAACGATCCAGTATTGCTAATTTTGCTAATTGGATCTTGCAAAGTAACCAAGTAGGAAATGCATCTTTCTGTTATGTAGTTTAGGCACTTCACCTTTTCAGCATAATTTTATCAACTTCAATTCTGTTCCTAAGCACAAACAGGGAAAGTGTTGCTAATTGCTTACTTCTTTTAAGCCTGTGTGTTTCTTTTTCATCAGCTAGCTAATGAAGTCTCCTTTCATTGTGGTCCAACTCTGATTGGTGTCGATGTTTATGCATTTGTACCTTAATCTCTCATGAGGTAAATTCTGATGCTACGATCTTGGACATCTTCATTTATTGGTAATTACTCAGTGCTATCTTCCTTATGTAGATTAAAGTCGCATTTGATGAAATTCGGAGGAAGTCCCCAAACACCACAGGGTTTAGATAAGGGCAAGAATGAGCTATGTCGGTATAGAAAGGCATTTTGAAGTTCTTTGCCATTGGCATTTGTCATTTGCTCCATGTTGTTAATACTCTTCAAAGGTTCTTGATATAAGGCGACCTCTTCTCATGTGGTGTATTAGTCCTGTGCAAGGTTGAAATCGTGCTATTCTTTAGCAAAGGCTGCATCACAAATCGCTTGGAGGAAGACTGTAGGTGCAGGTGGTTTTATATGTGAAGTCAAGCATAAAATGAGATTTGTTAACAAGATTACCATTTAGATGTCCACTTCAAGCTACAGTTTTGTGATTGGGAGAGACTTTTTTCGTGGAACAAGCAAATGCCGTGGAATCAAAAAATAATCTGTCAACTGCAGCCAAGAGTTTCAATGAAAAGGTTTCCGAGAAGACGGTAGTTTCTCATTTGGAAGAATTTTGAACCCAAAATAATGGCATTATAAAATCATCTGTTTGGTCTGGTTACATCGGAAATTCATATGTAGGCATCTTCCAATCATTTTGGTCATATAACCTCAAACTTGATTTATTTAAGCATGAATATAAAAGCAGAAGAGACACATCCATGTGCATTTTCATACCTAAAACCAAGTAAAAAGACCGGTTTTTTCTTGAAGAGCAGCATTACTTCTCCCCTTTGAGATTCTCTCATGTGGATGCATGGAGCTCATGCAGCTCAGAGTCGCTCCTTCATGGTTGTTCGTGGTGTTTTCACCACTAAAACCAAGTCTCTCTCTCTCTCTGGATTTGTTCTAGTGCACTTATGTCAATCTGATCAAGCACTGGGGTTTGGAGTGAAGTATTGAGTTGTTTTATGTAATTCTCGATCAAAGGTTTGTTTGAGTCTCTAGTGTGGATGGAGTTTATGTGGGGTTTATTACTTGAACAAGAATCAGTGCGGAAAAAAGAGTTATTCTGTTTTTCTTTCGAGTTCTTCTCGCAATAAAAGCTAGCGGCATGGATTATCTGACACTGTCTTGATTTGAGGTTTCTCTTTGAATGTGGTGTTAAATGACAAACAATGAATCGGTGGTTCAAGTGAAAATTGTTGTTTAAGTTGTTTAGACAAGGAAGGAGGCTTTATTTGTGACATCCATATTTTCGGGTTAATTTTATTTGGATAAATAGGGTAGTTTTCGTTCGATTGCCTCGGGGAATTGTGAAATTGAGAAGCGTAAGGGGATTAACTTGGATGAAGAAAATAATCAATTTGATAATGGAAATATCGATTGATTTTTGTGAGAGTTATTTGAGAGAAATTAAGAGAGAAATTGGATGCAGATATGCAAGTGGGGATCGAACTCTAAGTTGGAAAATCCTTTTGAGAGTCTATGAGCTTATTTAAAAGAAATTGGGATTAGGGTTTTCTATTTGAAAAAATCCTTTTATTTTTGTTATATTCCCATTTCTTTTCCCTTTTTAGCCAAACACTCATTTTTCTCTTTTCCCTCTCTCTTTCCCTCTTCCTTTTTTCTTTTTCTCTCTCTCCCCCTCTTTTTTCTTTCCCCTCGTGCGAAACCCCCTACCGACTGCCCCCTTATCAATTTCAACTTTGCTTCCCTCTCTCCTTTTTACTTTTGACTGGTCAAACACCCTTATCTCTCATTTTCTCTCTCACTCTCTCCCGCTGGTTCGAGCAAAGGCAGAAGACAGAAGCGGAAGCTGCACGAAGACAGGAGCAGCTTACTGTCGTCGCTCACGCATCATCCACGCGCACCGCTTCTCACCGTATGCCTTCCGCCTCTCTCTCTCCCTCCGGCTGCCATCGGTTTCTTCTTCTTTGGGTTCTTCAAAACCCAGCAGATCTGGGAAGCCAAAGACTGAGCTGTGCGATGCCCCTGCAAGCAGAAGACCGGCGGAGCTAGCTCGCCGTTGAGGCCTCCCCGCCGCGTGCCGCAGCTGAAGTCGACACCGCTACACGCCGACGCCTCACCGCTACTCCGTGCGTCACCATCTCCCCCTCGCTCAGCCCTATGTTCCAGCTACGTTTCAGATCTGGTGGAGCTCCACCAGAGCCGTCCACCCCACCTCCGGCCACCGTGAAGTCTCGCCTAGGTCTTGTTCAGCCCCTCCGTCCATTTCCGACCCAACCCAGCTCCGGATCCGTCCTCCATCGCCCCCTTCCAGCAGTGAACAGAGAGGGCAGAAAATGGGTATCGCAGAGGGTTTTGGCCCGTTTTGGCCGTTTTCCCGAGCCCGGATGCTCGGCCCGCTTTGAGAAAAGTTGATCCTTACGTCGAGCCCGTCGTTTTGAGTGAGTTTTACTCAATAATACCTTCTTAGTGCGCTAATTATACTTAAATGTTGATTAGTATTAATTAAGTGTAATTAGGTTGTTAGATTAGAATTGATTAGTGATTATTAGTTAATTGCTTTACATATTAGTTGTGTGATTAGCGTAATTAGATAGAGAATTGCCTGTAGTATTTATTGGATGCTCTTGGGATTTTTCCGGTCCCTTATCGGGTGTTAATTAGGCGATTCGGGCCTAATTGGAATGTTTAGGAATTAAATATTAATTTTCGAAATTAATTATTTAATTATTTATTTTCCTAAATTAACTGGGATGGTAAGTGATCTTGATTTTATCTTCATGATCGCATATGTGCGGTCCGTTTATTTAATTGAAACCGTATTGTCTTTAAATTGGAATTATTATGTTTATTTATTTAATTTTCGAAATTAATTATTTAATTATTTATTTTCCGGAAATTCAACGGGATGTAAATGGCTGGAATTTACGTCTTTGATTGTCATGGCGCCATCCGTTTATTTAATTGAGCCTATTTCATGCTGAATTGAATTATTTGTGAAAGAAGGAATTATTCTTTAATTGAATAATCTTTGGTTATTAATTGAAAAAGAACTGGGCTTAGGTTGATAATGCCAAAAAGGATCTGAGTGGGCTTGAGAAAATGGTAGAATTTATAAAAAGGAAATTATTATGTTTTGGCTAAAAAATCGAGTATCCACTCATGGCATTTTATTGGAAATGAAAAAAGCTGGTTATTTGATTATTTGCTTGGAATGATATGATCTATCGGCTTCGATGACTCTGGCTTGTCGAGCGGAGACGGTATGATAAATTATGTGTATACCGAACGATGACTCTCGGAGCATCTCGGAGAGCCAGGGACGGTATGATAAATTGTGTGTATACCCAGAGCTCGATGACTCCACGAAGCATCTTGAAACCAGGGCGGTATGATCTACGCTCGGTGACTCTCTGATTATCTTGAGGCGATGCGGTATGATATCTGCGCCGATAATCGATAGATCATCTTGAAACGATGCGGTATGATAAAGGGTTGATCAAGAGATAATTTGGATGACGTGTAATCGATTAGAGGTCGATTGATTGATGATTCGATCTGAGTGTGACTTGATGTGATTCATTGCCTTGGGTTGATGTTGTGAATTGAATGATTGAATGGAGATGACCGTGAGTGGTCTTCTTGATATGAAATCGACTAAGTCGATTAGATCGATGTGTGCCTATTCGATCTGTGATGTGATTGCTTGGGTGCCTATTTGATTTGTGCTAATATGCAGGTGGAATCTGAGGCCAAGGTAAGTCTTCTAACTCATGTTGTGCATAGGCAGCCCTAAGGTGTATTAGTTTACTAATCGGGTCTTAGGAGGTAGAACTTATTGAGGCGTTGTCCGATGGTTATTGAATAACCATTTCAGGGACTGGATGAGGAGCCTAAGGAGCATGAATCTGATGAGGAGATTCCTGTTGAGGAACCCGAAGAGGAGTACGTGGAGGAGGACCCCGAGTATGACATCGAGTACGACCCGGATGAGGACTAAGATCCCGTCCTGTCTTGTCAGACCTTGTTTGCATGTGAATAGACGTTAGACCAGAGTTGCGTATATATAGTATTGTAGAATACTATGAGATGCATGTAAAAAGATGTAGTTGTGAATTTTCGGTAAGGAAAAGATATGGCTGCTTTTCTATCCCATTGTTTTATTGTCGGGGAATTATAGCTGCTTACATGTGCATATATAAATGAAAGGGTCGGCGATACATAGTTCTGGGATATCGCATTTAAAAATCGACCAAAAGTAAGGGATGTGTGCGTGCCTGAGGGTCGGGGCGTGACACTATTGGTAGAAGCTATAAAATAATGTGTTCATTGCAGAGAAGAGGAGAAGAAAGCAAAGAAGATCAGATCATTGCTGGGACGGGAGAAGGTGCATCTCAGCGTTCGGCTGGATCGCCAAGTTGAAATTGGGGAGAGTGTGGCAATCTTAGGATCCATAAGAGATTTGGGATCGTGGAAGAAGAATGTGGCAATGAACTAGACCAAGAGCGGATGGGTATGTGAGTTAGAATTGAAAGGAGGTGAATTTGTCAAATTAGAACTTATATTAGATTTTGCTTATATTACTAAGATTCCTACGTCTATCGGTTCTCTGAGGAAGCTGGAGAAACTAAGTGCTAGCTGTTGTGAGTCACTCACAGTTATCACTAGCTCAACTTGAGATTTACAGAATTTGCAACATCTAGATATTAGTGGTTCTGGTATTGAAAAGCTTCCTAGTGCTATAGGAAGGTTGAAAATTGGTGCACTATAAGTTTCCCATCATGCTGTTATTTGAAAGAGCAATTTCAAGTGAAATCGGTGACTTGTCTTCGCTTGAGATTCTCTATGTTACTTGGGGAATTTTTTTATGCTTGTGAGGATCTAGTACACTTTATCTGGTCTCGACAGCACATACTCGAATGATTTTGATGTTGTATTTTGAGTTGTGTCTTCTTTTTGTATGTACATGAGGTTCAACCTCTTTGTTAATCCAATACGTAGCTGCTGATTTTCTTGTATGTCACCCTGATGCAGAAATGTTTGTTTAATGCCATTGCATTCTAATGTTATCATTCCGGAACTCGATAAGGCTCTGGAGGAGGAGGTATGCACTACTAGTCGTACCATAACAATGGAAAAATAACTTGTTTGCTCATACTATATGAGCTATGGAATTGCACCTGAAAAAGTATGCAAGTATGCATGAGGACAATCTCCTTCATTTCTATCAGTTCATCAATGTGATACTATCCTTTGAATGTTGCCATATAGGTTTCTGACTTTTTTAATTTGATTAGGTCAGTTCTCATGTGACGTTGACTTTCCTAGCAAACTATCATGTTTTGCTGATTTTGCTAACAGGATATTGCAAAATAACCAAATAATAAATTTATCTTTCTATTATGTAGTTTAAGCACTTCACCTTTCAGCATATTTTTATTGACATCAATTATGTTCCTAAACACAAACAAGGAAAGTGTTGCTAATTGTTACTTCTTCCAAGCCTGTTGTTTACGTTTTCATCGGCCAGCTCATGAAGTCTCTGTTCATTACAGTCCAACTGCAATTGGTGCAAAAGATGTTTGTGCATTTGTACCTTATCTTTCATGATGTAAATTGTGATGCTCCGATCTTAAATATCCCCATTTATTGATAATTAGTAAATCCTATCCTTCTTGTGTAGATTCAAGCTGCATTTCATAAAATTCAGAGAACATTCCCGAGCATCACAGGACGGAGATGTGGACTGAAATGAGATATGTCATGAGACGTTATGGAAAGGTGTTCCAAAGTTCTTCGCTAAAGGTGTTTCTAATGTGCTCTATGCTGATAATCTTGATAGGATTCTTGATATAAAGGGGACCTCTTCTAATGCGGTGCAATAGTCCTTTGCAAACTTCGACATCATGCTATTATTTAGCAAAGGTAGAATTTCAAAATGCTTGCAGGAAGACTGCATGTACAGGTGGTTTTGGATGTGAAGTTAAGCATAAAGTCATGTTTATCGACAAGATTACCGTTTTCGATGTCCACTTCTAGCTGCAATTTTGTGAATGTGAGAGACTTCTTTAATGTGAAAAGCGAATATCATGGAATCAGCAAATAATCTGTCAATTGCAGGCAAGATTTTCAGTAAAAAGGTTACCAAAAGACAGTAGTTTCTCACTCGGAAGAATTTTGAGCGCAAAATAAAAGTGTTCGTTAGTGTACAATCAGCTCTTGGATTTTGGGAAGTTCATGTATTGGCATTTTGCAATCACTTTGATAGTATAATCTCAAACTTGATTCCTTTAAGCACGAGCCTATAAAGCAGTGTAGACACAGCCATACATTATCATACTTGAAACCAGATTTTCTTTGGTGTTGGCTATAGTTGACTGATAAAGAAAATGTTAAATCTTCCCGAAATTTATATCTATTTGGTTTGGACCAAGCCATTGAACGGTCGTCTACTTGGTTAGTACTTGGACTCTACTACACCAAATTGTAGTCATTGGTCATGCATTCAAGTTTCAATTGAACCATTTTCTTTGGGGCCGGTACTCTCAAATGTTCCTCTTCATCATACTACATTACAACGGTGGAACTTTAGTAGTTAAAAGCTACTCACAAGATAATCATATATTTAAATTTGGTCGTTGTTTACCAAAACTTTAACTAACTTGTTAAGCCAAGTTTGCATATTCAAGCACTAAATCATACGTAATGCGGGCCGCACTAACAAGTCAAAACATTAGTTAAATATATCAAACACGAAATAATCTAATTTTGAGCATATTGATTATATATAACATGAGAAAAGTTGCTAGAAAAGTTTTGCTAGAAAAGTTTCAATTGGATCAATTCACTCCTAAATCTTTTAATATTGGTACCAATTTAGTCCATCCGGCGAATTTTGGCGGTAATGCCACGACATGGACATCGGCTGGTGGCCGAACGTTGACATGGCAATTTTTATGATTTTTTAAATATTTTTTCGAATTAAAAATATGTTCTTGTTTCCTTTTCTTTTCTGGTGGTTGGCGAGCCTTCGGTGAGGCTCGCCGACCACTAGGCGAGGGCCGTGAAGCCCTCACCTGCCGCCAGCGAGGGTCGGGTGAGGGTAGCGACCGGAGGTGCTCCCACTTGGCATGGTAGTGCTGGAGACGAGCGGCAGGGGAAGACGGCGTTCGACAATGCGAGGATTGGCGATGGTGGCGGCGGCGGCATGGGACGGAACGACAGTAGCAACCGACATCGGGCCAAGGGACTTTAGGGTGGCTGGGCTTGTGGTTGGTCAACGAGGTAGTAGGCAGCACCACGGCTAGTCATCAGGGTGGCGAGCTCAGCTTGGCAGGGTTGCAGCCGGTTGATGAGGCTACGATCGGTGGTGCTGCGGCAGCAACATGAGGCAGTCGGGGACAGCGTTGGGCGGTAGCGACATGGCGGAGGACCGGTAAAGGTGTGGATTTTTTCCCGATTTGCCCAAATCTCACCCTCCTTTTATAGATTCGACCTTCCAACACCCAAATCTGACCTTTGAGACCTCCTCTCCTTCTCCGAATCCGACCTTGTTCGGCCTCGACTTCTCCCGCTTCAACCGACCTCCATTCGGATCACATCGCCTACAGCCTTCGCCCATGGCAAGGCCAGGGTGAGGCTGGCCTTGCCCGGATTTGGGCTAATCCGCCTTGCTCTTGGCCCTGGGCAAGGCCGAGCAAGGGCCGCAACCCTCGCTGGCAGCTGGCGAGGGCTTCATGACCCTCGCCTCGCTAGCCACGAGCAAGGTCGCCTCACCTAGATTCGAGCAAAGCCCCCTCGCCGATGGCCCTAGGAGAGGTCGGGCGAGGGCCACGACCCTCGCTCAACCCTCGCAGGCAACAGGCGATGGCTTCGCAGCCCTCGCCTAGTGGCCGGCAAGCCTCACTGGAGGCTCGCCAGCCACCACCAGAAAAGAAAAGGAAAAAGATAAAAAAAATTAATAAAAAATTCAAAAAAATCATAAAAATTGCCACGTGAACGTTCAGCCACCGCCAACGTCAGTGGTACCGTCAATAGGTTTATGACTTTTTTGGTACTTTTCCCGGAGAATGATAGTATGCCATTTCTTTTTATAACATACAATTTGGACCTCTTCAGTTTGCCATTTCTTTTGAACAACTACCCTTTGGCGGGCTACTAATCTAACATGATAGTACAGTCTTTATACATCACTTCTTATTCAAGTATTTTGCGACATCAACGCATTCACTCTATGGAAGGCAATATACTATGCCACACAAATTATCAAAACGATTCTTTAGCAACTATCCGAGCTGCTTCAGTGGTTCCTTGGTCTTGGCTATGACCTCATATTTTAGATTTAGTCTGTCAAAGCTTGTCTCAAGAACAAGAGCATGGGGAATCCCAAGAGATTTTAGGATACCCTGCAATGGATGAATAATTCAATCAGAATGAACAGATTATTTCAACATAATGATTAAGAGGTTAATATATAAGTTTAGTACCTCACGAACTGAGTGAGTGGCAGTTTCAGCTAAGGCTAGCACTGGGTCATATGCAAAGTTAGGCTTGAGACATACTAGTCCGTAATCTGGACGAAAATCCTGTCCTCATAGACTACATTAATGACAACCACAAAAGTGATAATTATGAGCTTTCAATGTTAATCAGTCAAATGTTCAAGAAAAGCTCAAATCAGCAGTACGTTCCTTTCATGAGATCAAACTAGCAGAGCAAATCCAGTTAAGACATTTTAAGAAACACAATCGATAATCACATGGTTGAACCTTTACCTTTCTCAAGTTGTTAACATAAACTATAAGCGTTAGTGGAATAAATAGGGACACAAGAACCAACTCAAGAGATTGAGTATCCTGCCGAACACAGAGGAGATTGGATCCTTATCCAAGCTTATGCTGGATCCAATTACTCTAGGAAGTACTTTCCATTGCAGTTTTATTAAGTTGTGTCCTCTTTACTCAATATAATATACGATGTGCCACTAAGTGTTCCCAAATAACGGAACCTAAATCTTTTCATCAAACAAGGAACACTGCATTCAGTTATATTAGAACTTTATAAGGTTCTGGGCTTCGGAAGCTCTAGTTTAACACTATCAATTTAATTAGGCTAGAAACCCAGAAAATGCAGAAAAGTGTGGAAAAAGAGTTTAAGTTAGCATATATAAAAGTTAACTTGCCTATGTTTATCAGGAGCAAGGACAATAGTTTTCCAGTGGCAGCATCACAAATAATTATTCCTTTTAAAGTAACTCTAGCATGATCTTTCTTCATGTACAAGGCATGCCAAATATTACACATACCTCACGTAATGTGCCTCATCAATAACAAAACCAGCTAGCTGTGACTGCAATGCATGATGGTCGAATATAATAAATTTACAAAGAACCTATCCGAAAAAGTTATGGTGCATCAGAAACAATCCCTTTCTAAGCAAGCATTACAATATCTCAAGAAATGATGGGTTTCCCACAATCCTTTCAGCAGTTACATACAATAGCTTGCACAATGGTTTATCTTTTCTGAAAAGGCAGGCAAAGCAAAAGTGGAGATTAATAATTTGACAGTCACAACACTCAGCATAAATCATTAACCTTCGTTTATGCAAAACATTCCTATCAAAGATGCTGGATTGCTAATCTGCACTTTGATGATCTGCTATACTCTTAAAGTATTTGAGAAATATAGGTAATTGCACATCATCCAAAGCTTAAGTCAACTGCTTTATTGACCAAGGAGTTCTAGTATGTCATTTTGGATCTTGAAGAGCATGGAAGAAATTGGCAAAAGTTAAGATTGTCTATTGGACATTTGATTGGATGAGAAGCTCCATGAGCAATTTACTAAATGCTTTTGGACATGTACATTGTGTAGGTCCTTTGCTGTGTGCAGAATCACAAGCAAATTGGAAATGATCGAGCAGAGAATAAATTATATGAGAACAGAACAGTGACAATGATTTAAGTGGTTTGGCATATATTGGCTATGTCCAATGGTTAAAGCATACCATGGATTCTAAAGATCGTCTGGCCAGAAATTAAGTGGAAAAATTGCTGGTAGATCTCTTCCTGCCTCCCTGATTCTTGGTTATAGCTTTCGATTGACTTCAACATTGTGTTGTGGATGACAAAATGCTGACCACATGCCATAAAATATAATTACCGAACCAATTAAAAAAAAAGTTAAAATATGACAAAGACATTATAACTGAAGGTCAAGTTAGATCAGAGTCATTTGCCACTTTTACAGTAAAGAAAAGAACATTATCCTAGTTTAACTTAATTTCAGCACACCAAAGTTCCATGCATGGAAGAAAGAATTTGGCTTGAAAAATAGCCAAGAATGATAATTTAGCAGGCCACTGAACCATGGAACTAGCAAAGTTTACTTCAAAGCACACTAAGAAACCAATTAGCGATACTTAAACATTTGAAGAAAAGTGGATTAATTGAGTATTTGCCAACGTGTCAATTTGATTCTAAAACTAAAAATAGACAAAGGCACAAAGTCCATTTCAACTTACAACATCAGGTTTGTCTATTCCATGCCAAAAACAACAGTAGCACACACAACCTAGACCTCTCCAGTATGTTATTTCGTTTGAACAGCTACTCTTTGATGGGCTGGTAATCCAGCATGATAGTACACCGTCTTTATACCACACATATCGTTCAAGAATTTTGTAACATCAACACATTTACTCTCTGAGAGGCAAAATACTATGCCACAAAAATTAGCAAAATGATTCTTTAACAGCTCTTCAAGCTGCTTCATTGGTTCTTTGGTCTTAGCTATGACCTTAGACATTAGATTTGGTCTGTCAAATCTGTCTCAAGAACAAGAGCATGAGGGATCCTGAGAGCTTTCAGGATTTCAATCAGTCCCAAATGATTATTTCAGCAAAATTTCGAGGTTAATGTGCAAGTTTCATACCTCACGAACCGGTGGCAATGGCAGTTAAGGCCATCGCTGGGACATATGGAAAGAGTTGTGACATCCAGATTCTTCAACCCTGTCTTCTACTGAATAAATCGGGCATTTCATTAACGCGTCTATAGGGTTATTCTCAGAGCCGATCACTCTCGAGATAACTAGACTATCTCCTTAAATGATTAATGAATTTTAAAGCGATAGACTTGAGAACTCGATCGGGAATCGGCTTCTTGACCGTGTCCATCTTTAGAGGTCACTACGGCACGATTAAAAATCGATTTGAAATCGAGAGATAGACTGGATCGATAGAGATATGTGACTAATCGTGGGTGACACCACCGAATTAGAAAATTCTCGTCGTAGACACTAAACGATTTTCTTATTGTTTTGGTACCTTGTGTCCGTAATTGAATCCTCGAGATTTTCACGACAATCAAGAGTTGTCATTGAGTCGAGTGGGTTCATAGTGGCTTGAAGAAAATCGACCACGGGTCATTTGCCTTAAAAAGTTATGAAAACCACCTGATAGTCTAGGTCACGCTAAAAATGCGCCGAATGGAAATTAACCGCCAATTCGAGTCCGATTTGAAATTGAAGTTTTGGCCATGTCACAATAAATTAGGAGTATCGACTCGATCTCGAAAGATTTTTTTGACATCCCGGCTTTTTGGGAAAAAGTCGTCGCCCGGATGGTTTTAGTGCGAGAAAATACCCGGAGATGGTTTTTGGATGCAAAATTGCGATGGAATATGGGTTCAAAGATGAGGAAAAATCTTGCAGGGTAATCGATGGATGACCATTGAAATTATAGAAGCCAAATGAGGATGAATTGAGATTATTCAAGTGTCCGATTGAGAGGAGATAATGCCAATTTCATAATCCCTCATGCCAGCCAAAATCACCATTTGAAGTGTTGTGAGAAGTGTTGGTGTGGCGCGTTTAGAGCCGAGGATTATACATTGCCAAAAAGTCTTGGAGATATTTGTGGAAAAATCAAGCCCCGAGGCCTCCCATCCTTTTTCATCTCTATCTCCTTGCATTCTCTCACCCACCGTCCACCGTCCACCTCCATCCTCTCTCTCCCTTCTCATTTTCTTCGTGCGGCTTCCTCTCCATCTTCCTTTCTTTCACTCGAGAAAACTGAAGCCCCTTTTCTCTCTTCCGTGGACCTCCTTGTCTCACGCTGCAGCTGGCCACGCATCAAGCGGCAATTGATGCTGCTTCTTGTCTCCATATCCAGTCAACAAACCGGCTTTTGTTGACCTCTGAAGCAGCGCCCATCTCCGCTACTTTGTGTCTTCTCCAGCAGCGTTGAAGACTTACCGAAGCTGCCCCATGCGAAGCCATTCACCGAGTCTTCTTCTTCTTTTGCCGCGAGTCTAGCGTCAACCATTGCAGGAAGGAGCCACACCGTCCACGGTTTGCTTCCTCTCTTCGTGCGCCAGCGACCACCGAGCTGCCACCTGCCGATTACTTGGTCTACTTCAGTCAACAGCAGTAGCAAGCGAACTCCTCAGTTGACCGCAAAGCACAGCAGCAGCGGCGTCCACGAAGCTGCTCCATCGTCCACGCCAGCACGCCCCCATCTTGGTCAAATTCCCACCGAACGAAGCCTTCGTTGACCGAATCAGCGACCTCACGTTCCAGCTGCAGCTCCTTCGTGCGTCCAGTGAAGCCTCCACACGTCTAGCCCACTCCTCCCTGGTCAACGAACGAGTCCAGCAGAAGCCCTTCGCTGACCCCGCATCCAAGGATTTCCTTCGCCTGCACGCCAGCAACACGAAAGTAGTCATCGACTCCAGCGAAACTGCTTCGCTTCTTCCTGCCGGCTCCGTTCCAGCAAGCTGCAGCAAATCACGGAACAAGCCGTGAATTCACGAGTCTTGGGCTCAGTAGTCTTCGGCCCAAATCTGCAGACCAGCGAAGCCAGAAGCCTCGGCCCATTTTTGCAATCTTCAAGCCCAATTGAAATTTCTCTAGCAGCAGGCCTATCCAGTTCAGCCCTTATTCAATTGAATTGAAGCCCAATTTTTTCCAGCACTTGAAGCCCATCTTCAGCAGGCCCAATTCAACTTGGGTCTGGCCCAAAAGTAAGAACAAATCTCATTTGGGCTGAGATTTGTTGGGCCAAAGTCGAGCCCGGTCCAAGCCGCCGGTGTTGTCGAAAGTCCAATTTCGGCCATCGCGTCAATCGCCGTCATGATGATTAGGTCTCCATTTTGTCAGTGAGTTTCTTCACTAATGCTTTATTAGTTTGCTAATTATGCTTAGGGTTGGTTAGATTTAATTAATTGCAATTAGGTGGTTAGATTAGATTAAAACAATTAAATTAGTGACTTGAGGATGCATGTTAGGTGGTTAGCTATAGCCATTAGGGAGTAGAAATACTCTATTATTTATTGAATGTATCTCGGGATTTTTCCCGGCCCATTTCGGGTTCCAATCAGGCAATACGGGCATAAATTGGATTTTTATTATTTATTTATTTAATTTTCGAAATTAATTATTTAATTAATTATTTTTCCGGAAATTCAACCGGATAACCGATGACCGAATTTCGTGCGATTATTGTCGTGGTGCAGTCCGTTTATTTAATTGAGCTTCAATTTTTATGGAATTGATTTAAATTGTGAAATTTGAGGAATTGTCCTAAATTGTTTGTTATTGAGTATTTGATTGGTAATGGCCGAACATGGATATATAGCGCCAGTACGTTGATGGGCTATATAGTAGAGAGAATGATGAGAGCTAACTGAGAATGTTATTGGTGAGACCAATCGAATGCGATATTATTGGACATATGTGGTTCGGTGATTGGAAGTATCCTCCGCAACTTTGCGCCTTAAAGAACGCACGTAAATGACTTATAGACAAACGTGGTTCGGTGATTAAGGAAATATCACTGGTGAAAACGACGCCTTAAAGAACTCACGATGTTGTCTATTGCCGATGTCACCTTGGCGAAAACGGCGCCCTAGAAAGGACACGTGGTTCGGTGATCGAGGATATCACTGGTGAAAACGGCGCCTTAAAGAACGCACGGTGTCGGTGATCGGTATGTCATTGGCAAAAACGACGCCCGACAAACACATGTGATTTGGTGAATGAGTACACCACTGGGAAAGCGTGGTATGAGTGGGAATGACCTAGGGAGGGTCTGACTGACATGTAATCGATTTAGTCGATCGACCAGTTCTTGATCGGATGTCATGAATTGTTTGAATATCTATGTTTAACCTTGAATTGCAGGTTGGAATTGAGGCCAAGGTAAGTCTTCTGACTCGTGTTGTGCTTAGGCAACCGTTTGGCGTATTAGTTTACTAATCGGGTCTTAGGGGGTAGGACTCGCTGAGACGTCGTCTCATTGGTTATTGAATAACCATTTCAGGACCCTGAGGAGAAGTCGAGGAGGAGGAACCTGAAGAGAAGAAAGATTTTTGAAGCAGAAGATGATCCAGAGAGGATCTTGAATACAACCTGGATGTGGATTGAAATCCCATCTCTTTTGCGAACCCTGTCTTAGTGTAGATAGGTGTGAGACTTGTTTGCTGTAAATAGTATTGTAAATATACTATGAATTGTACTGTTAATAAAAGTGTGGTTGTGAATTTCGATATGAAAAATATGGCTTGCTTTTCTATCCCATTGTTTTATTGTCTGGGGATTTATAACTGCTTCCGCATGCGTAAAATAACAGAAAGGGTCGGCGATACTTAGTCCTGGGATATCGCACTTTAAAATCGACCAAGTAGAAGGATGAGCGCGTCTCCGAGGATCGGGGCGTGACAAGTTTTGCTTGAGACATTCCAGTCCTCTATAATTTGCACAAAACTCACGTCCCCATGGACTGCAATAATGACAACAAAGAAAGTAATGATCAATAAGTGTTACTTATTTACAATCATTCAAATATACAAGAAAAGCTCAAACCAGCAGTATGTTTCTTTCATGAGATGGCACTGGCAGCACAAATCCAATAAAGACCTCATAAGAAACACAACCAATGATCCAATGGGCGAACTTTTGCCTTATATCCCACGTTGTTAATATATAGTAAAAAGGTTAAAAGAACAAATAGGGACACAAGAACCACCTTAAGAGACCTGACTACCAAGCCAAACATGGACACTTCCAATTACTTCCGAAAGTAATATCCATTGGAGCTCATTTTAGTTGTGTGCATTTTGCTTTATTTGATTAACGATGTGCTACTGACTTTTCCCACAAGAAGGAACTAGATCATTTCCAAAATTACTTATTTCAACATTGCATTTGTTATACTAGATCGTCAAAGAAGGTCTGGGTTTCAGAAGTTTCAGTGTAACACGGACAATGTACTTATGCTAGAAATACATAATATGCAAAAACATTCAAAAAAGAGAGTTTGAGTGAGCGTATATAAAAGTTAACTTCTTTATCTGGGACAAGGACAGTGGTTTTGCAGTGGCAACATCATAAATACATATTCCTTTTGAAGTAACTTTAGCATTAACTTTGCTTCAGATGCAAGGATGCCAAAGAACATACCTCACCTAATGTGTCTTATTAACAACAAAACCAACTAGTTGTGCCTGCAATGCACAACAGCCGAGCATCAAAAAGTGAAAAAGAAATAATGGGTTTCCTACAATCCTTTCAAGGGTTACATACAATAGCTTGCACGATGGATTAACTTTCCTGAAAAGGCACCTTTTTTTTTTTAATGTATTAATGACTTGATAATCACAACAGTCAGCAAAAAGAAGTTTTAAAAGTCCAATAGAAACTTCACTGCAACAATTATAGCCCAACATTTTATGGCAAAATGATAATTGTATGATATGATGTACTTCTCTAGGAACACTAAGATCCTAAAATTTATTTGAGGCAAACATCTTAGGCATGCATCTTTTCATTAAATACATAAAAAATGTGCATCCATTGCAACATATGGAGGGTTAGAGTAATTATTTCATCCTGAATGTGACACTTGGTTTAAGAGTAGTTGGCAGCTGAAATGAAGGATAAAAACATCAAAAGAGCACATGAAGAGAGGATGGGATGAAGGAATTATCCTTTCATTCACTTTCGGCTGATCAGAAAGCACTAGCTGTCACTATCTGTCTTATATTTACTTCAACTAGAAACACGTATCATCTAACTTCAAGACTCAACAGAAAGTACTTCAGGATAACTCAAATTAATAAATTCAAATTAATATCTTCTTTCATGATTCAGTAGATCAAATATGTTGCATGCTACCAAGATCCATCTTACATGATCACCCCAATTGAGATGATAACATAGCACATACCTGCAGGAAATATAGAGATCTAAATCCGTATTTGGTGCAAGTAATTTAAAAACTTATTCCTCTTTGACTTAATAACACTTTTGACTTGGACCTTAACTATGACTGACAACAACACTTACATGCAAAACAAGATAAATTTTTCAGTAAGTAATTAGAAGGTCCTAGAAGCATAGCACAAACCTCAAATTCTAGAAATCACAGAATATATAGAAATGTGTGAAGGTAGAACAAGAATGTCCAATATAATATTCTTTTCCAACTTAATCAGATCCTGTACATTGGAACCCATGGTTCTGTACCTGAATCACTTCCTTTAGCTTAGTTTGCATTTGGAAAACATTTTCAAACTTAAGTTTAAGCACAAACTTTGCAACAGTGCTAACAAAGCAGATTACAAGATCATTTTAAATCTTAAATTTCAATGTACAGGTCTATCCGTCTAGTATTTAATCAGTGGAACCATTGAGCAAAGTGCACAGGGCTTGTGCTCCTATCATTGTCTCCACACGTACATCTACATTCGATCATTACACAAATGAAATAATGTTAACATTCACTAACCTAGTAACATAAACTTTTACCACCTCCAGTGGGCATGAGAATGAAGCAATTGCTTGGCTACAGAAGCTTTACATGCCTGATGCCGCATTGGTCAAAATGCCCTATTTTCGAATATGACAACATTGGCCATTTTCATTTGAAACTGATATTGAACCTTGAGTGACAGTGCTCTTACAGTCCTTCAACATGAATAAACCTCTTCAACACCGTAATAGTTTCTGACATGGATTGTCATGGAAAATGAAAAAAAATGTGCACAAATAAATTACAAGCCTTCATTTATGCAAGACATTCCTATCAAAGATGCCAGATCGCTAAGTTCCACACTTTGATGATCTGTTATGCTCTCAAAGTATTTTGAGAAAATAGGTAATTGTACATCATCCAAAACAAAAGGCAACTTCTCTATTGACCAAAGAGTTTCTAATATGTCATTTTGGACCTTGAAGATTGCGGAAGTAATTGGCAAAAGTTATGACTATCTATTGGACATTTCATTGGATGAGAGGCCCCATAAGCAATTTACTAAATGCTTTTGTACATGTACATCATGTAGGTCCCTTGCTGTGTGCAAAATTGCAAGCAAATTGCAAATGATCAAGCAGAGAATAAATTATATGAGAACATAATAGTGGCTCAGTGATTTAAGTGGTTTGGCATGTATTGGCTATGTCCATGGTTGAAGCATAACATGGATTCTAAAGATCGTCTGGCCAGAAGTTGAAGGAAAGAATCACTCAGAGTACTGCTTTAGTTAGGAATAGAGCATGTAGATTTCCTGCCCATTTTACTGTAAATATATTGTCTTCGTCGTCAATATCAGTAGAGGAATCCTTACCTCAAGAAAAGTTTGGTTTTTCTTAGGTTGTGGAGAATCTTCTACAATATTGACATCTTGTATAACATTGCATTCACCGTCACTACTGATATCTTGGCAAAACATATCAGTCAAAACTCCACAAGTTTCTGATTTCTGAAGCTTGCAAATCATCCCAATCCTTAGAATCTTGCATGGTTTTAGCAAGTTCTGCTAGGAAGTCATCACCACAGTGCTCCACAGTGATAAACTCTCAACCTTCGTCACCTTAAGAAAACCAAAAGAAGAAAGAGATGATTTCGTAAGTTCCATGGCAAATAAAAGATCAAATAAACACAATCTAAAATATGTGATTTGCACTTAGTTCAACGAGACACCATATGTAATTTTGCGGTTAGTTCAAAAAGAAGTCAGGCATTTCGCTAGTCCGGTCCATTCAAATCCCAAAGGTAGACCATTCCACATAGAAATAGGGATGGGATTAATGCTCGATGAACTAGATTTAACCAGCTCTGGTCCGTCCAAATCCAAAAGGTAGACCATTCCACAGCCATCGTCAGAATGACGACTAACCACAATAAATCTCCTCATTCAGGAATGCACAATCAATCGATTCACGAATTATCCACACAACACAAGCAATTACGTCATTCCTTAATCACCAGAAACCACCATCCGAAGCAACCTTAAAACATCAAACTGGAACTGTGCCGGACATTTCGCTCGTCAGCAAGACCACTTCAATGAACCAGCTCCGATCTATTCAAAACTAGAGCAGACTATTCCACGGCCATCATCACTGTGGCGGATGATGAATACCTACAGAACCTCTGGAACGCCAATCAGCATAAAAAATGGGCTACATAACTCGACGTAATGATTCGAGTTACCGTAGAGCGAAACGAGACGGTCCAAGCACTTGCTGGCAGACTACTCGTCGAAGCTGAACTCGAGAGCCAAGCTCAACAACCTGAGCTTTCTCTACCTCCAAGCCCCGATCCCCCATGGAATCTCAACTTGTTCGAGCGATTCGATCGATCGACGATGCACGAGCCGGAATCGAATCGATCGCTAGCCTCTCTCTGGAGAGCGTGCGCTCAAAGTGCTCTGTTCGAAAAACCTCGCCAGCGATGGCGGGATTGACGTTTTCCCTTTCTATTTCTTAAATATTCCGTTTTCGCGCCTGAAGTTTGTTTAAGCTCTCTCTTTGCCCCCTATAAAGTTTTTCCTGGTTTCATTTGACACCCTTGGGTCTGCAATTTTCTTTTTCTTTGGGTAAAAGAAGTTGTGCACTTTACTGTTGAGCGTGTGGTGGCGGTCGTTTCAAGTTGATGCATAAGTCTAGTTCATATGTTAATCTATCCCTTTTGCGCTCCAGGAAGGCATTTCTTTTGAAGGGAAGAGCCGGATCAACGAAAATAACGAACTGCCAACAGTTCGGTTTTTGGGGTGCTCTTTTAGCGGTGCTTGTCGCGCCAATTCTTCTTTCGCTGTGCGCTTATAATCTTCTCAAGACAAGAAAAAACAGCGGAAACAATACCGCATACCAAAAATAAGAGCACTACCAGAGCGTCTACATCTACATTCGTCTCTCCAACACCAATAGGAGGGGGAAGTGATCCCTATGATAATTCTTGAGATTTTGAGACTATGCCAATCTCATAAATGAAGAAATTGTACCAATATTTGCGTTCACGGATGATAACAGCCTCCCTATTGGCGAAGGGTTGAGTTCATGACTTCTTGATGCAACCGCATGGTCTAATGTTTTCCGAAAACATATGGAGCCCAAGGTTCCATCCATGTTATCTAGCTGGAAGATGTTTCAGCCAGATAAAATATATTAGTTGTTCTTGGCCTAGATCGATAGAAAATGAAAGTGAGACAAAATTTCATCATGATCAGTTAACAAAAAAAGTAAACTCCACTAATGGTCTTTTCAATTTCATCAATAACTCTTCCTGTGACTATCGTTGAAAAGTCAATAGTTGTCGACCAAAAAAACATTTTCAAGATGCGAATCTTTTAATAATGGATACTACATCGTGTTGTATTCATCAACAAAGTCATTGCTTTATTTTCCATTTGCCTATGCAAGATAAGCAACCTGTCAAGGATTAAAGCTCTCGGTTGTGGGTTCGAGTCCAAGATTGGACCGTTTCAATTGGTAGAGGCAATTCATCAGAATGCACAGGCTAAAAACGTTGGGGGTCATTCCCTTCGAATTCATCCGACCGGTCGCGTCAATAGCGGGGGCGCAATGCTTCTTCATCTTCTCCATGATCCCTCCAGGAGTTGGGTGAAATAGGCAGGTGAAGGCAAAGGGCTTATCCTAATCATCCTCTTCAGACAAAATAAAGCACCGTCGCCCTTCTAGAAATCTGCCATTTTTGCATTTGTTTATCACAAAAAGGCGAAGACTCGGAGCGATTGATGCTCGCAGTGGTGGATGGGCAAGTGTGAGAGCCACGCGCAAAAAATGATTTGATGTAAAGACACTAATGGGGAGATAATCGCTGGTGGGGAGATAAGTGAGAGGTTCAATGAGATAACCGGATTCTCGAACAATACCATCAAATCAAAGAGCAGAAGCGCAAATTGATTGTTCTCGTCATTTAGGCCAATCTTCTCTTTTTTTGAATCTGCACATTCATAAGATAGTTTTCAAAGAGGATGAAATTTAGCAGTTCAACAAGTTCCTTGATGATGTGCGGGGTTCAAGCTCTACTCAAGTTGTCTTAAAGTTATTAGAATTTCAAGAAGAGCTCCGATCACAAAAAACTTTTGCAATTAAGTTTTTCTACAAAAATTTTGTAAGTTCTTTTACATTTCGGAGATGGTGGAGAAATATGAATGTTTGTCTTCTTTTTGTCGAAATAAACTTCTTTCATATTTTAAGTATTTTTGCGATTACAAACTAAATAGGCCTCTAAATAAATTAGATCGCACAATATTTTTTAGGGATAAGAAACCCAATTGGGGGCAAGGGATTTTTCCCGATGGGCCCTAGAGATACAATCAGCTACCTGGTTCGCTTCTCTCCTGCAGTGGGGTAACGGGTGCTTTCGTGTTGGGCCAGCAGTCTTCTGCCTTTGGAAATAAGAGCCTGTGTACTCCACGTTGGCTATTCTTGATTTGAAAATGCACATTTCGTTGACCAATTATTTGACTTTAGAGAATACTTGGGTTCATAAGTAGAACAGAAGCGTAGGGCTTCTGTGCACGCTAGAGTATCCACTTGCTCCATCGAGTTCACCCACACTTCCTTGGTAAATCCAGCCACGATGTTCCTAGACTCGTCCCCACAAACACCGGCGATGCTTCCTCTTCTCTCTCCCTTCACATTCGAGCCATCCACATATCTTTAGAGTGCCTTTCTCGGGCAGAATCCATTTTGCTGGGGAGATAATGTTAAGCTAAAGTATGAGCATCATTATGATACGGTTAATTATACATAATAAAAAACGGTAGAAATTTAGGAAATTAATGGCTATCTACATAAGGGAATTGGTAGATGCATAACACAAACCCAAAAAGAATCAAGTAAAGCACTCTTCACCCAATGGTATATAAGAATCATCAAGTCCCTAGTTTTGAGGCACATATAAGGCGAATGGACAATAGACAATGATTGATTTCCAGGTAATGTTGCCTAAGGACACATTTGCTTGAGTTAAATCATTAGTAAAGCTCCACTAAGTGTAATTTTTTTTTTCTAAAATTATATGAAGATGTACATGGGTTTCAATTTGGTTTAAAAGAACGAGTATTTTTCCTTATTAATTTCCCTCAAATAATTTCTCATTATTTACATTATTTGAAAAAAAATTGAAATTTTTTGAATTTAATTTTGCTTAAATTAATTTTTTAAAATATTCAGGCCCATGCTAGCCATGCCTAGGTAGTGCTAGCTCAGGCATGCCCTGATGCTCAATCCTAGTCACGCTTTACTAGGTGACAAGGTTGGAAAACTATGTTGGTTGTGATTAAGCCCAGAATTGAACTAGCCTGTGACCATATATCATATCTCAAGATGTAGTTCGACTATGAGCACCAACCCGATTTCCATATGTCATAATCCAACATACTGATATGAGATTACTAGAAATAATTTCACCCATCTAAACATTTTTTATGCATGTCCAAAATGACAATTTGACTCAAAATCCATTCATTGCTTGATCCATTCTTATTAAATTAGATTCCATGAAATGGTTTAATTTTTCCCTTAATTCTCAAAGTGCGTAGGATGAGGAAATATGTGGTTGGGCTATGTGGTTTATTTAGTGCATTGCATAGCTTATCGAAAGGAAAATACTATGTAATGCACCTTATTATTACTAGTCTAAAATATACTCACTCGTTTGATAAATCGATAAAGTTTAGAACTTGGAAGGAGATGGACAAGAATTGTGACATCCAGATTTTTCAACCCTGTCTTCTACTGAATAAATCGGGCATTTCATTGACGCGCCTATAGGGTTATTCTCAGAGCCGATCACTCTTGAGATAACTAGACTATCTGGGAAAATTATTAATGAATTTTAAGGCAATAGACTTGAGAACTCGATTAGGAATCGGCTTCTCGATCGTGTCCATTTTTAGAGGTCATTACAGCACAGTTAAAAATCGATTTGAAATCAGAGATAGATTGGATCGACAGAGATGTGTGGCTAATCGTGGGTGACACCACTAAATTAGAAAATTCTCGTCGGTCGACACTAGACTGATTTTCTTATTGTTTTGGTACCTTGTGTCCATAATTGAATCATCAAGATTTTCACGACAATCGAGAGTCACCAATGAGTCGAGTGGGTTCATAGTGGCTCGAAGAAAATCGACCACGGGTCATTTGCCCCAAAAAGTTCTGAAAACTACCCTGTAGTTTAGGTCACGCTAAAAACGCGCCAAGTTGGAATTAACTGTGAATTCGAGTCCGATTTCAGAAATTGAAGTTTCGATCATGTCACAATAAATTCTAGGAGTGTCGACTCAGTCTCAGAAGATTTTTCTGACATCCGACACTTTTTGGGAAAAAGTCGTCACCGTGTTGTCGCGACCCAATTTTTCGGGTTCACCACCTAAAACTAGGTTAATAGATTATTAAGTCTTTAAGCTTAGCTCGGGCTCTCCCAAGCCCATACCAATTCGCGACTTAGGTTTGAATTCTTAACATGCAAATGATTTTCAATCAGGAGTCGCCACTAATCAATTTTTGGTGGGTCAATTAGAAACCCAAGTAAAGTAACGAGAGATTTACTTTACTCCTACGAACCAGAGATTTATGAGTTCGGGGACTTGGTTACACCAGACTATCCTAGTGCCCTTTCAGTACCTTTCTATTTCATTTTCAAAAAAATGTTTGGCAATTGAATTGATTTTAATTTAACTTCCTAACATGTGAGATGATCATACATGTGCGCATACCACCAATTTAACACTCAAGAAAGCAATTAAATAATGCAAAACATACTTCGAAGCAACGAAAGCATCTGCATTGTTAAATCATAATTCACATCAACAATCCTATATATGATTTCTAATTAACACGCAATTTTAATTTTTTGTTTTCATTTATTTAATGAAAATCATGACTTATGCAATGCATGTCACTATTTGTGGCATCCCAAAATTCATAATGACCTCTAGTTACATTAAAGTCTATGAATAGGTGATGGAAGTACCATCAAGTTATTTTATGGCCATTTAATCCATAATTTGCAATAAGATTTATGGCCAAGCTTTGAATGGATAATTATGTGATAGGAAAGAAAATCCTATCATCGGCCATGTGTTTTATAAGTAGGAGTTTATTGAATTATGATTTCAAGATTTATGGCCAAGTGAATAAGAATGATTTGAGTATTTATATAAATGGATAATTATTGTTGTTGGAAACGCATCCTATGTCCATGTGAGACCAAGGATTCTATTTGATGAGGAAATTATGTTTTTGGCCATGAATTTTATAAGTTGGATTTTATTAAACTATGTTGTTAAGCCTTTTGGCCATTTTTTTATGCAATTTAGTATTTATATAAATGGGGATTTAAGGTAAATTATTAAAAGTAAAATGGACTTATTTAAGAAAATCTTGGGCCATTTAAGTTTGGGCCTTAGGCCCAAGTGAGATGGGCCTAAAGTGGGCCATAAGCCCGGCCCATTGTCGCATGGAGGGGTAGCCGCATGGCTTCCAAGTGTCTTCAACCAAGGAGACACTTGTCTTCTTCTTAAGGACAAGTGTCCCCCCATGCAAACCTAGAATGCATGCAATAAATAAGCATCCAAAAAGAGAGAGAGAGAGAGGGAGAGAGAGAGAGTGGCTTGTTCGGCCAAGAGAGTGAGCCGAGAGAGTGAGATGCGGGAGAGTGGGAGGCCGAAGAGGAGGAGTTCGCCCGTCCGTCGCCGGTGTGCCGCCGTTCATGTGGTCTAGAGGCAAGTGGGAGTCCTCTAGCTTCTCTTGCATGTTTGTATGTTGTTTGCATGTTGAACCTTTGAGTGTTTAAGTGAGAAAAACCGAAGCATGGATGATGTATGTTGAATGGTATGGCTGTTCGTGTTCGGACCGAGTGAGTCAGAAACTTGTTTGAGCTTGCATGTGTGTTTGGAGTCAGATTTTGGCTTCGATTTCTTCATGAGAGTTGTAGCTAACATCTTAAACTACAACATAATCAAATTTGGTACAAAATAATGGAGATTTGAGGGGTAAAACTCTCATCTTACGGAGATGTCAGATCTGGAATGTTTTCGCATGAATCCGCTCGAGTCAGAATGTTGTGAGAGCTTTAATGCATGTTTAGAGTTCGATTTTGGCTTCAATTTCTTCATGAAAGTTGTATATAACATCTTAAAATATAACATATTAAAATTTGAAGTGAAATGAACAAGAATAGCCTAGTAAATCAACTAGATCTTGAAGACGGTGATTCTGGTGATGTATTCCGAGACACCCGAGACTTCAAGGACATAGATGATGACTATAATCTGGTTATTTGACTTATATCTCTTCATGAAACTTGTAGAGGATATCTCGATGTATAACATATCCAAATTTCAGAGAAAACGAAAGAGAATAGGTAGGTGAAATCTCAATATTTCGGTGATATGTGCACTGGACGATGCGGTAATGGGTCCAGAAGCTTCGTGAGGTTGTATAAAATAATCTAAAAATAATCTGGCTTGGAGTTATTCATGAAAGTTGTGCGAAAATGTCTTGGCTATCATTCTGTAAAATTTCGTAATTTTTAGAGACCGTATGAATATTTTAATCGAATTTCTTCGGAAACTGTGCATTCTGGTTTCATCCGAAAATTGTATGATGTTTTGTGAAAATTGGGAAATTGTGTGAAATGCTATTTGGCCATGAATTTTGTATGAAATTATCATCCTATTGGCTTGTTTAATACTTGCTGTGATTTTTATAATTTTGGGAATTTTTTGATATTAAATTTATGGAAATGACAAAAGTTGGAATTTAAATAAATAAATAAATAAAATAATAAATAAATAATAATAAAATAAAATAGATTATTTTATTGGCCATAAATTCCATTAATCTTATAAATAATTATACCATGTTGTATTGTATGATGAGGTCTTGATGTATGCATGACATTGAATTGAGATGCATGTGTGAATTCCATGCCAAGTATGACTTGTTTGATGTCACGTCATATGCCATGCTAAATTAAGACTGAAATTGGAAAACGTGGATAATGGTAAATGAGAAGGTGGTTGTGGTGGTATGATGATGCCCGGAATGTATAGAGATGCATTGCCGGATGGCCCCGGGAGTGTCGGGATGCCCGGTGGTATACGGTACGTAATTCCAGGGGAGGTCTGGTGGTATGTCGGTACATAATTCCGGAAGCCTTGTCGGAGGTCTTTGCCCGAAAGGAATGCCTCGCGATGCCAGGATTGGGGTGCGGGATGCCCGGCCAGGGAGTGTAAATGCCGGAAGCCCTGTCGGAGGTTTACGCCCGAGGGAATGCCTCGTGATGCCGGTTGGGATGCGAGATGCCGGAATGTGGGGGCCGGATGCGGTGGCCTGGGAGGCTGAATGCCGGAAGCCTCGGAGGTCTTTGCCCGAGGGGATGATGAAATTGATGATTTGAGAAATGGGTGATGTGGTGATCACATTGAAAGCAAAAAGTGGAAATTAAACCATGGCATGATATGCATGATGATATGCATGATGATATGCATGATAATGATGGTGACGATGATGATATGTGATGTGAGATAATGATGATCACCCATGGCATGATATGCATGATGATATGCATGATGATGATGGTGACGATGGTGATATGTGATGTGAAATAATGATGATCACCCATGGCATGACATGCATGATGATGATGATGATGATGATGATGATGATGATATGTGATGTGAAATAATGATGATCACCCATGGCATGACATGCATGATATGCATGATGATGATAATGATGATGATATATGATATGGCATGCTGATATGCATGCTGATGATGATGATATATGACATGATATGATGATGATATATGATATGGCATGATGATATGCATATATGTGTGATATGATGATGTCATGATGATGATGACATGTGTGATATGATGATGTCATGAAGATGATGACATGTGTATGGTATGATGGTGTCATGTATATGATGATGATGACATGTGTGTGATATAATAATGTCATGATGACAATGATATGAGTATGACATGATGATACACATGTATGTGTTATGACTGTGGTGATGATGCATGATAGTATATGCATGGCTTCAAGGTAAGTAAATTAACGACGTGATGATCAGTGATGATGATTGTGGTTGTTGGATCTTTGGCAGTGGTTGTACTCACCCTTTTACCAACATTTCAGTTAGTAGATGGTTTTTGGCGGTTGGATATGACCATGAGGAGAAGGATAGCAAAGGAGGGAACCTTTAGACGCCAACACCTTTGGTTGATGGACCTAAGATACGATTGTGGGAGGAGATGTTGGTCATCTTTTGAAGTGTAGCGGTATAGAAAACTACGGCATTTTGATGTACCGACTAAAAATGTCCATCTGCTCTATGTAAATAAACGTGTTCGGTTTTAACTTATATAAGATGTTTAGTAGGTGTGCATCGTTTTCTGAATATAGGGAAGGGAGTTTGTTGGATGTGCTTCCGTATTTAAATTGCCTGAGGGACGATCTAAAAGATGTAAACCCCTCGGTTGTATGGACCTGCTACAATTGAAATGGTATCAGAGTGATATGTTAATAAGGAAAGTGAATGGTAAGCGAATTGTGGCGACCCTAATCTGATCGGGGGCCGTCGAGAGGTGCCACACTATTCTAACATGAAATGATATGATAACATGACCAAAATTGTATGTCATAAATAAGCATGCAATCTATCCTAAAGCATGGAATGAATTCATTATAATTCTTTTATATTTTCCATGAAATTTGAAATTAAAGAAATGCAACAATTAAATATGCAATCTAAATTAATCAAATGACCTAATTCTAATGGCGGGTAATGCGATGCAATGACATACAAAATTATTTTAACTAAAATGACACGCAACATACAATTTAGTATGCGAGTTATATGTCATGCGACATTTATTAAATGACTTAGTCTAATGACGAGGAAGTTCTACTTAAATGAACCTAATAAAAATTAAATGACGTACATTTGACATTTCTATTTTTAAAAATGCAAAAATGACCTAGTTAGCTTAAAGTTCTATCTAATTTAAACTAAGGATTAAGTCACATTAAATCCTAATTTAAACTAAGATATTATCTTAATCTAACATGCAATTTATCTAAAAAGATGATCTAAATTTAAAATGAAACATGCCATTCTAACCTAATATGCTCAATGATTTTTTTTTTTTTGATTTTCTTTATAAAAATTCGAAATTAAAATTAATACATAATTAAACATGCAATCCAACCTAAATGAATGCATTTTTTTGTTATTTTATTTTTTTAAAATTCGAAATAAAATCCCTATTCTAGATATGCAAGATAACAAAAAATATTCCAAAACAAACTGAATCCTAATTCAAATATTTTTTGGATATTTTTTAGTGGTTTTCCAAAACAAGCAATTATCAAATAAACATTGTATTTAAACTAACCAGGACATTCAATCAAATAAAGGATTAAAATAATCGAAAAAATAACTTGTTGTCTCACAGGTCAAATTAACGATTATCCTAACCCTAATTATCACGACAAATAGATCAAAATAACTAAAAATCTGATCTGAATTATTACGAATCAAATTAATAGTTATATTGATTTAACACTTAAAATACTATCGACAAACTCCAAAAATTAATATAATTAAAAAAATGATCCGACATCTTACGGATCAAATTAGTAATTACAATAATCCTGGGGAAGACCCTGCGGATAATGCCTACAAATTCCATGAAATAAAGATCACTTCAAATTTACAGCATAACAATTGAACTTAAAAGAAATAGATAAAATAAAGTTAATAGAAAAGAAAATAAAACTACCTAATTTCCTTTTCTTTTTTTTTTTTTTTCGTTTCCCACGCGTAACCGTGGGTCTCCCAGTCAGCCGGTTGATCAGTCCGGCAAGGAACTCCGGCAAAAGTAAGCTAGTGAACCAAATGGCAGCAGAGGGATGCGGAGCATGGATCACGTGTGGGCGGACGGCCATCGGCGTTGGATGGCAACCGGCAGGCGCTTGGGCGGAGGAAGACTCAAGCATCGGGGACTTGGGGTGGCGTGGTGGTCGCGGCTGGCTTCGGGGCGGTGAGCGGCGCGGAGTTGGCGGATGTCGGGGAGCGAGCGACGGCGTGGTCTGCCTCCCGCCGGGCGGCGGTGGCGAGGTCGGGCGGGATGTCGGGGAGCGGCAGCGCGGCCCTGGCCGGGGTGGCGAGCGGCGCGGGTTGGCACGACGTCGGGGGAGCGAGCAGCGGCAGGTCGGATCGAGCGGCGCGGGTCTGCCTAGCTTGCGACCTGGGTCGCTGATCGGAGGTCACGGTGGTCGGATGGGCGGCGGTGCAAACTCTGGAAGGCAGATGCAGACAGCGAACGCAGGGGGGAAAGAGAAGATGAACAGTGAACTGCTTTTCCTCCTTTCACAAGTCTCTGTCTCTCTCTGCTTTTTGTTTTTTACTTTTCTATCTCTCTCCCTCTCTCACTTCACTCTCCTGCCGACTTCTCTGTACACTTCTCTCCCTTTCCTTTCCCAAAGAACCGAAACCCCTCTTCCTTTTCTCTCTCTTTTCACTTGACTTCCTTTTTTTTTGACGAAGAGAAGCGCCCCTGTTTATAGAGAGAGAACCCAGTTTGTTCTACGTACGAAGATTTGCATAGATTGACCTAATCGCTAAGGATCATCCTTCAAAACGGAGAGATGTGCTCAACAAGAAAATAACCGCAAATTCTTTATGAAGATTTTTTAAAGATAATTCACTCAACTTTTGATATGACTTCATTATCCAAAAATCCTTCAAAATCTCCTTCCTCCACAAAATATTTTTTTAACAACTCTTTTTTTTTTTTAAGAGATAAGTTAAATATCATTGTTACCCTAATGTAAACAAATAAAAATAAAAATAGTTAAAATTTATGTGTCAACGATTTGCCCCTCTTTGAAGGTGAGCTCGTAGAGGTTGACTTCAAAGATAAATTGAGACCTAAATTTTGACTATACACATACACTAAATGATTTTTTTTTTTTTTGAGATGAATCCCATTTTGCAATTTATATGATGCATGGAAATGCTAATGCAAACGATAAAGGAACTTATCTGGAATAACTTACCTTCAAAGAGGGTAGAATGATTCAAGATAGTTGGTGTTACATGTCGAGGACCCGTACAATTCTACGGTCACCCAGAATAGTAACATGGCTTTGTAAAGAGTCTGTTTTCCCAAGACTTGTACTATTCTACGGTCGCCCAGTATGACAATGTTTGGTTGTGTGTAGAGCCCGTACCATTCGACGGTCGGCTAAACGGGGATTTACCTTCCAGGACCCGTACCATTCTACGGTCGCCTGAATAGAGAAATAGGTTTTGTCTAGGACCCGTACCATTCTACGATCGCCTAAATGGGGATTTACCTTCCAGGACCCGTACCATTTTACGGTCGCCTGAATAGGGAAATAGCTTTTGTCTAGGACCCGTATTATTTTACGGTCTCCTAAACGGGGATTCACTTTCAAGGACCCGTACCATTCTACAATCGCCTAAAATAGGGAATAGGTGTTGTCGAGGACCTGTACCATTCTACGGTCGCTTGAATAGGGAAATTGCTTTTCCAGGACCCGTACCATTCTATGGTCGCTTATTAGAACAATAAATGTTGTTTATGACTCGTACCATTCTACGGTCGCCTAAACTGAGGTTTTGCTTGGCTAGGACCCGAACCATTCTTCGGTCGCCTGGCCTTGCAACAGAGATCAACTAACCAGGACCCGAACCTTTCTTCGGTCGCCTTAATCAAATTGAATCTGAACAAAAATCTTTGGAGGACAACTCAATTGAGTGTTGGTATACCTGTGCCACGACAAGTATTTAAGATATGGATAGAGATATACTTACCTGGTAACATCTCTGTTCCTGGGGAAATGTCTCCTGCAAAACATGGTCATAGGAGAAGCAATATGCATTTGTAATCATAAACATGCATTAATTTAAGGGAGGTTCATGCGCGATGATTTATATCAAGCTTGCATCACCTAACTTCCATTGGGAAAGATTTCAAAAAGAATGTTCCAATCTGAACACATAAGTGTTATGAATGTGTCAAATGAGGAACCTCTTGGTCTGAAAGGACTTTTCACCTATCCTCATTAAAAGGGACATTTTACCCTGACTTTGATGCAGGATTTTGATAATCACTCTATCTCACCATTGTCATGCCAAACAAAGGTCCGAGTAATCTCGCAAGTGGTACAAACTTACCAATCTAAGATATCTTTAACAGGGACCATAATGCAAACTTGGTCAACGGCTTAGCAAAGGGGACTCTTTGAGTGGAGGCTATCGAAAAATGAATGATATTTCATAATCATCTTGAGAAATGAAGCAGAAATTATCTTACTCACACTTCTTTAAGCGATGCTTTCAAACATATGAACTTTTACGTTAATTCAAGTGTCATAATCTGAAGAGACTTTGTAAGGGACGTAACGTAGGCTAAGTTCATGGGTTAAAAAACAAAAGGATGATTAGGCCCAAAAAGTGTTTAAGGGGTCAAAGTTGGCGATCATCTTGACATTCCCAATTTTTCTCCAATGTTGAAGATTTTCTTGACATCACAACTCCATTGATTGTAACATTTCAGCATTTGAGTTTTTTTAGTACCGCCTTGTTGGGGATACGACTCACTACAACAAGTGTTTGATTTTTCTCCTTTTGGGCATTGGCATTGCTTTAACCAGGCACACTGCTTTTTCATGTCCCTCGTTCTCATTCATCTTTTTTTTTTTTTTTTATATGGGCATTGGCTTTGTTTTACCAGGTACACTGCTTTTTTTTATGCCCCATTTTTGCACTCCTTTTCTTTGGATTCACACAGCTTCCTTTTTATCATTCTAGACCATGCCACTTGAATTTTTTTCTTTTCTTTGCCTTGCCCCAGTGTGGGGGATGATCACCAACTGGGTTTAATACAAAATGAATTCATAGGCTCAAGTGGGCTATGCAATGGGTGTGGATAGAGAAAGAACTGCTCTTCGTCATCCTAAGGCACTTCAAATTATCGTACAAGTTACACTGTGAAAGTAATACTCAAAGATTGATGCAAAAGTAAGAAAATTCCTATCATTCATCTCAAATTTTGTCCTAATGTGGGATGATTCTTGACAGGGATAATTTTAAAAGCTCTTCACGTGTGTGGGCTCAAAGGGCCAAACAATGGATACACCTGTAGTGTTTGGGGTAGAGAAAATAAAAAGAAAAAAAAATTGCCTCTCATCACTTCGGTTAATGTATCCTTTGCAAGATCACCCTTTTCCTTGCAGGCATGAAATTTTTCCACATAACTCACTAGGGATTAGTGTATGAAATAGTGTATGGAATAAGGCTTGCCTTTCATCATTCTAAGGTATCCCATTTGACATATTCAATTTATCTCACATAATTCATCAAGGAAGAAAAATGCAAGATTTGCAATAAATTTGAAAAATTCAACTCACTGAAGCAATTTATTTATCATAGGAATGCTTGTAGTTCAAAATATGACATGGCAAATTCTATCATGGGTAATACTTCTTGACAGCATCGGAATTAACTAGAGTGGAAAACTCACGACCATCCATTTCTGCCATGATCAAGGCGCCTCCAGGAAGTACCCTCTTCACCACATATGGGCCGTTGTAATTTGGAGCAAACTTGCCCCAGGATTCGAAAAAATTGGTAACAACCTCCTTAGAACAAGATCATTTACCTTGAAATGTCTCGGCCGCACCTTTTGGTTGAAAGATCTGGCTACTCTTTGTTGATATGTTTGGCCATGGCAGAGAGCCTTCAGTCTTTTCTCATCGATCAAGTTTAACTGTTCAAGTCTTTGTTGCGCCCATTCTGCCTCAGATAATTCCACTTGGGATAATACTCTCAGGGAAGGAATCTCCACTTCCACAGGCAAAATTGCCTCCATGCCGTATACCAAAGCAAAAGGAGTTGCCCCGGTAGAAGTACGAATCGATGTCCGATACGCCATCAGTGCGAAGGACTGTCATGCCAATCTCGATAATTCTCGGCTGTCTTAGCCAAGATCTTCTTAATATTCTTATTGGCCGCTTCAACAGCCCCATTCATTTGAGGGCGATAAGGGGACGAATTCAGATGCTTGATCTTGAACTTGCTGAACAACTCATCAACAAGCTTGTTGTTCAAATTTGTCTCGTTGTTAGTGATAATCGTTTCAGGGACACCATAGCGAGCAATTATGTCACGTTTGATGAATTTCGCAACATTGCGAGCAGTGACACTTGCAAATGACATAACTTCAATCCATTTGGAAAAATAATCTATCGCCACCAAAATGAAACGATGTCCATTTGAAGCCTTAGGATTTATCGGGCTGATCACATCAATGCCCCACATTGAGAAGGGCCATGGCTCAGAAAACTGGTGCAGCTCTGTTAGAGGAACATTTATCTTGCCACAATGAATTTGGCAACGATGGCAACTCCGAACATACTGGATACAATCACTTTCTAGTGTGAACTAGTAATAGCCTAATCTCATAATCTTCTTAGCCATCATGTGCCCATTCATATGGGGGCCACACACCCCTTCGTGAACTTCTTGCATGATTTGAGTAGCTTCAGTTGCACCCACACACCGCAACAAGACTGAATCATAAGATCTCTTATACAAATTCTCACCACTGATGAAGAACTTTGAGGCCATCTTCATAATGTACTTCCTATCAACTGGAGTGCTTCCCTCGGGGAATCCCTGTTTTTGGATGTAGTTCATGATATCGTAATACCATGGTTTTCCGTTAGGCTCTTCAGTCACTACCATACAATAAGCTAGCCTTAGCAGAACCTCTATCTTCAATGGCTTGACTTCTAATCCGTCAGTGACTTGCAACATAGATGATAAAGTTGCGAGTGCATCTGCAAATTGATTGTGAGACCTCGATAAGTATTCGAATGAAACTTCATCGAATTCCTTGACCAAATCTTCTAGGTACTCATGATACGGGAGCAATTTAGCATCCTTAGTCTTCCATTCACCTATGGTCTGTAGTATGATCAACGCGGAATCCCCGAACACTTTTAATTTGGCTACACCCATCTCGATTGCAGCTTGAAGCTCGAGGATGCAAGCTTCATACTCGGCTGTATTGTTAGTGCATGGGAATATCAATTTCACAGCTACTTGATGATGCTGTCCGTATAGGAATATCAATTTGGCTACACCCATCTCGATTGCAGCTTGAAACTCAAGATACGGTCATCTAGGGAACAATCATCATTATTTGAGGCTTCATCATTATTTGAGGCTTCCGGATTCTCAGCCAATAAATCGGCGATCACTCGACCTTAACCGACTTCTATGGCATATATTGCACATCAAATTATGACATCAAAATTTGCCACTTAGCCAACTTATCCACCAAAGCTGGCCGATCAAGTAGGTACTTGATAAGATCGTTCTCAGTTACAAGGAATGTATGGTAATGCGGTGTGTAATGTCTCAATCTATGCAACACCCATACTAGTGCAAAGCTGAAGTCTTTTCCACATCGAATATTTCAGCTCGACATGGTGAATTTTTTACTCAGGTAATAAATGGCTCGTTCTTTTTTGTCGACGGGACTTTCCTGTGCCAACATCGCACCTAATGACTCACTATGAATGGTGAGGTAGAGAATCAAAGGATGCCTTGGCGATGGCGAGACAAGAACTAGTGGATTCATCAAGTACTGTTTCAACTTGTCGAATGCTTTTCGACACTCATCATCCCAGTTGGCTCGTGCATTCTTTTTCAAGAGCTTGAAGAACGGCTTAGCAGTTTCGGAAAGTTGGAAAATGAATCGAGCAATGTAATTTAATATGCCCAAAAGACTTCGGACTTCTTTCACCATTGATGGAGGTTGCAGCTCACATATGGCTTTAGCTTTAGCCGGGTCAATCTCAATCCCTTTACTGTTCACAATGAACCCAAGTAATTTACCAGATGTTGCTCCAAACATGCATTTAGTGGGGTTTAGACGAAGCTTGAACTCACGGAGTCGATCGAACAACTTCTTCAAGGTTTCGACGTGGCTTTTCCCAGGTCGAGTCTTTGCGATCATATCATCAACATAGACCTCGATCTCTTGATGCATCATATCATGGAATAATGCTACCATGGCTCGCTGGTAAGTTGCCATTGTGTTCTTGAGCCCGAAGGGCATAACCTTGTAATGAAAGGTCCCCCATGGGGTGATAAATGTAGTTTTCTCCTTGTCTTCCTCCTTCATCCTTATCTGATTGTATCCAGAAAAACCATCAATAAATGAGAATAATTCAAATCTAGCAATACTATCAACAAGGACATCTATGTGAGGTAGCGGGAAGTCATCTTTTGGGCTAGCCTTGTTCAAATTTCGATAATCGACACAAACTCGAACCCGACCATCCTTCTTCATTACCGACACAATGTTTGCTACCCATTTAGGGTATTGCGAGACTTCAATGAATCCAACTTTTAGAAGCTTCATCACCTCTTCCTCTATCTTCTTCGAGAGCTCAGGCTTAGTTCTCTGCAGCCTTTGCTTCTTAGGAGGCATGTTCGGGTTAGTAGGCAAACAATGCTTCACGATTGATGGGTCTAACCCAGGCATGTCGGCGTAGGTCCATGCGAAAATGTCTTGATATTCTTTCAGTAATTGAATTAGGCGCTCAGCCTCGTCTTTAGGGAGATTCGCCCCTATTTTCACCTCCTTGGCTTTTTTCAGTGTCACTTAAAATGACGGTCTGCTCGGATGTGAGAGCCTTGGCTTTTTCATGTTGTTCCCAGCCTCGCTGCACCTCAATGGAATCTTTGATCGAATCTTTAGGATCATCATTATTATCACTTGTAGCATTGGATTGGACCATTTCCACACCTTTGCATACTATATGATTGTCCCTGAAACATGAAATAGAAGGATAAAAAAGACAAACAGGGTAAATCATATTTTTTGTGAATTTTTTTGAAATTCTTTTGGAGAAGTATTTTTTTCAAAACATTTTGACACGAGAAAGCATGATGGAGCCTAGGCCTCAGAGTTCTCCTTGGATTTTTCTTTTGTTTTATCGGCTGGATATCATCACCGCGCTGGTTTGGTGTACCTCATCATGCCCTCAAAATAAAACTTATAATTTCATTGAAATTCATCAATCAATTACAATTTATTGAATGGAAAATGCAATTCAAGTCCTAAGAAGAAAGTGAAAAAGAAGAAATCGAAAACAATTCCTAGAAAGCAATAAAAATTCCTACGCAGGGGAATGTGCAAAAGTGATAAACGGGTTACTCTTATGGGCCAGGGCCCGTTTCTTCCAAAGGTTCTCTATCAATGGCTCCAATGAAAAGGTCATCGAACAAACTTGAAATTCCTTCCAGGGTGTCATCAGAGTTTTCCGTCTTTGATGGCGTCGGATGATCCATGCCATCCCATCCACTTGGAACTATATTGCGGGCATCAAAGTAAAAGCAGGAGGAGCCAAATACTTCACCATATAGTCGAACTTCCCACTTGGCTGTCCGAGTATCCATCACTTCAGCTTCATCTTGCATCATAATTGGAGGACCGAGGAACGTCTCATGAATGTTTGGAGGTGGTAAATTTTGCCTCCCTCGCCCTTGCTCGGTGGCGAGTTATGCCTTCCCGTCTTTGCCTTCCGAACTTCCTCCACCTCTTCCATGGTACCCTAACCCAACGGTCGAGACCTACGAGGGGCTTTAATGGGGTTTTGAATACCTTGACCTCTTCTTCCAAGACCATGGCTGAACAAAGTCATTCCCAACCATCACCCTTCCTATCATAAGGGCAGCATTTGAAACTTCAGGAGTGGGTGGTGACGAATCTCGAGAATGATGTATGGTGAACACCAATTCAAATGAGTGATAACTCGATTCGAATTCAACATCTGGCTCCACATAGGGGATAACCGTCTCATGATAAATTCGATGATCCTCCTCTCCATAGATAGTGACTAGCTTCCCTTTGATCACGAACTTCACAGCTTGATGCAGACTTGAAGGTACCGCTCCAGCAGTGTGAATCCAGGGATGACCCAGCAAAAAATTAAATGCGGTAGGGATATCTATTACTTGAAAAGGGACATTGAAAACAACCGGCCCTATTTGCACATCGAGATGAATCTTCCCAAGCACCTCCTTCTTTGTGCCATCAAAAGCTCGCACATAAGTCTTTGCAGCATGTATCTTGGACAGGTCTACCTTAAGGCGGTGAAGAGTGGCCAATGGACATATGTTTAGAGCAGACCCATTATCAATGAGCACTCGGGACACATGAGAAACTTTGTGCTTGACCGATATGTAGAGTGCTTTGTTATGCCCCTTACCCTCAAGAGGAAATTCCTCATAAGAAAAAGCAATCATGTCATTGAGAAGGACCGATCCCACAAAATCCTCCAGCTTATCTGCTTCAACTGTTTCGGGTACACAAATTTCACTTAGCACCTTCATCAGCAACTTTTCATGCACAGAGGAGGTTTGGAGGAGCTCGAGCAAAGAGATCTGGGCAGGCATCTTTCGCAATTGATCGACCACATTATACTCACTTGCTTTAATTACAGCCAAAAATTCCTTAGCCTCTTCGTCAGTGATAGGCTTTGCAAGTTGAGCACTAGCTTGAGCATAAGTTCAACCAGACCTTGTAACGAGGTCAACATCTAAATCGTAGGACCAAGGCACTGCCTTATTGTTGACATATTCATATGGTTGAGGCATCTTGACCAGACCTAGTGGGGGCATATCTGCGAGTGACGGATCTACTTCTTCCTTACCATCATTGAGAGCAGCCTGCTCCTGCTCCCAATCGATGATGATGTGGGAAATAGTGGAAACTACGTAGTTATGGTTAGCATACACGATGATGCCGTCATCCACCATTTTGGCAATTCTTTCCTTCATCAGTGATAGGGGAACATCTTCTTGATCTGGATAATATCCAACTCTCACCAGTCCATTGTAGGCATCTGTCACACGCACCTTCGAGTTCTTGATCCGTCTAACTTTAGGTTCTAGGATAGCATTCATTGTACCATCATGCTCCGGTAGCGGATTTTTCTGGACGTTTGGCCAAGCGGTTTGAAATAAGAAGGCCTTTATGTCCAAGAGATTTTGGATCTTGTGCTTAAGGGTGAAACATTCATCAGTTGAATGCCCCAATTCACCGTTATGATAGTCACACTTCTTTGTTGGGTCATAACCGCGAATGTTTTCGTGGTTGGGACGTTTTGGTTTACTAGTAAGCAAACCTTTCTTACGGAGGATTGTCAGTACTTGGGATGGAGACCCAGGGAGAGGAGAAAATTTCCTTCTACTATTTGCTTGGGCAAATGATTGACGCCCAGTGGTTTGTGGTTGTCTTGGGTTCATTTGGATGGCCGAGGCATGTTTGACATTTTCTTGGCTATAAGCCACATTCACATCCACAGCCATTTCCTTCTCCTTCTTGGCAGTGAATCTTTTACTAGATGGCTCAATGAACCATCCTTCCCTTATCCCCATCTCGATTTGTTCTCCTATAGGAATAAGCTGATTGAAGCTTTTGACATATGTACTGGCCATTATGTTACGAAACTCGGATGGGAGGGTTTTCACAAACAACTTCATCAGCTCCTTGTTGGTAGGCTCAGGAGTAATTTGAGCCGCCAGGTTTCTCCCTCTCACAGCATATTATTTAAATGACTCACTCATTTTCTTTTCCATCCGCTCCAGGTCTTCTCAAGAAGGTGCGATGTCCATGTTGAACTTGTATTGTTTGAGGAACGTGCAGCCACTTTGTTCCAGGTGTCGAGGAGGTTCATATTCTTCATCACATACCAATTCAGAGCGGGCCTAGTCAAACTTGCATGAAATGATTGGATCATGAGAGGCTCATTCTTGACATACTGGGCCATGCGTACGTGGTACATCTGCAAATGAGCCTTTGGGCAGGAAGTATCGTCGTCTTTCTCGAACTCCGGCATCTTAAATTTTTTCGGCATCTTGACTTTCTCGTAAACTGACAAGTCAAATGGAAGTGAACTCCGCGACTCTTACAGTTGTTTCATTTTCTCTTCAAGTTTGGTGAAGAGTTCATCTTGCTCTGCCTTAGGGACATTGTCGGGCTTAACTTTTCGGTAGTGACAAACAGTGGGTCATCCTCCAGTTCAGGCATGTCATCATCATCAATTTGAGTCTTGTTCATCTACTTTGGGACTACAATCTCGGGGAGAGCAGGTGCAAGGGTCTGATTCACTTGAAGAGATTGCATTTGAGTTGTTATAAGTTGCATAGAGGTGAGCAACTGTTTGAGTTGGTCTTCCACGACAGACATACGATCTCGCATCTCATTTTGGTCTGCCATTTTAGCCCTTCATCGTGTAATAATAGGCGAACATGAAGGATTCATTATCACCTAATTGGATAAAAGTAATGTAAGAACCAATGACAAGATAGGAAAAATGGCCCATGACAATGGTCTAATTGTCTGATTTTATTTGAAATTTTAACCAAATTTCCTAACAATGAACTAAGAATTGAAATCCAAAATCCCTAAACATTGAATCTAAAAATTGAAAACATTGAGCTAGAAATCAAAGTCCCTAAACTAAGAATCAAAATTCAAGACGTCTCATTTTATATGCTTTCGGGATTTCAACGCCTTGCGAAGCTTCTTATTTTCCGCTTCAATCATTTCCACTTTCCGCTTAAGATGCTCAATTTGTGCTCGTTGGGTTGGCTTTTCAGTCACATCAGGGACCACTGGACGCAGGGCGGCAGAAATCCAATGTTGTTGGATGTAGAATGTCGACGCATGGTGAATCTCCTCCTTGCCTTTTAGTCTCTTGGGCACCAAAATCTTCTACGAGTAGCATTCATTCCATGCAGCAATGATCATCTGGATCTCCTTGAAGTAGTCATAGTTTGCTCGAATAAAACGAAGTTGGAACAACTCGTCTTGAGTGGCGGAGGAATTTCTTGAAGAGCTTTGTACTGACGGGCCACCCTATACGGGTAGTAAGAAGTCGCACCAGAAAGGCCCAACAACGGAATTGGCTTATCATGCTTGTGTGAGAAATGAGCTTCCTCAATTCGGAACCATTTAGTATGCCATAGGAATGCCTTAGGATCAGGATTTTTCAAAAAATTAATCCAATGGGCATACTGTTTATTTGGGGAAAAAGGTTCTAAGACTGCAAACTTTTGTATGGGGTGCCTAAAATCATCAATCTTAAATTGCTTCATAAGGTGCCCAAATCCTCTTATGTGGGAGAAAAACCATATTTGCAAAAGTTCGGGGAGGGCACGCGTGGTCTTTTCCTCATTTTGTTTAAAACGAGTTAATGGCAAAAATGTTTCGGCTAAAAGCATATTGACATAATTTAACCCGTCGCAAACACAATTAACCACCCATGGAATTGAAGGATTAATGGCATTTTTTCGATAAGGAAAACGATTAGTCCAAAAAATACTAACATGAAAATTCTAACTTTTGAAATCATTGGTTGGTTTGAAAAACAGCCTTCCAAAAATGAAAATGGGCATGCATAGCAATTGGCTTTAACAACCTTCCTCACTCTTTCGGCTTCGATTTCTAAAAACTGCGATAACTCAAAAATAGAATCTATACCAATAGGCGGTCTAACAAGTTCCTTTTCCAGGGGCATTCCAATGGCAATACTATATTCTTCAAGTGTTGGAGTCAATTCAAACTCACCAAATATGAAAGTGGAAGTTTGTGGACACCAGAAGTAAGGAAGTGCCTGAATCACACCAGAGTGGACGTTGATCTCTAACAGTGGGAGAAGTTGAGCGATCCTGGCCTTCACATATCTCTGGCCATCTTGATCCAACTAATCCAACCATCTCTTGAGCTCTTTTTTTGGAGTAGAAATGAATTGTGCGTTGGTTTTCCCCATTGCATATAAAACAAGACTGACGACGAAATCTAATTGTCATGGACCGACAAAATTACAATAAAGTAAATAAATTGCAAAGAATTTAAACAACTTACTTTTACTGGAAATGGATGACAATCACATAGACACACGCATGAAAAGTGAGGCTCGATTTTTGTCTAGATGGCTTAACAAGGTGGAGCTAAGAGGATGATCTGACCGTTGCAGTCTCATATTAACGTGTCAGGTCCCCTTAACTCCGGCTCAATTGAATAGAATACCCAATAATCACGCAGTCTCGCGGATATGGACAAACACATTCGATACCATGAAAGAAATTTCGGGGAAGAGAATGTCAACCTCTACATAGTAGTCTCGCTTTGGAGGAAGTATCATTCTCAACACCATCCTAAAAATCCTATCGCAACCCAAGACCACAAGTTGAGTGTGCAATAGTGTAGTGTTAAAAGCAATAAAACATGCACAACAGTTTAAATACAATTAACACTTCTATAGTTTTAACATTCACTCCTAACTCCAACCCGCAAGACAGAGGTTAGCAAAGACTACTCCCCTTATACCTCCCATCTGCAAGAACATTTAACACCTTAGGATTAGGGACGTACTTGGGATTCTTGTTGCCAAACAAAAACATTTTTAAAAGAAAAAGAAAAATTAGCCTAAGTCCACCAAATGTTTTATACACTGGTCCCCAGCGGAGTCGCCAAGCTGTCGCGACTCAATTTTTCGAGTTCACCACCTAAAACTAGGTTAATGGATTACTAAGTCTTTAAGCTTAGCTCGGGCTCTCCCAAGCCCATACCAATTCGCGACTTAGGTTTGAATTCTTAACATGCAAATGATTTTCAATCAAGAGTCGCCACTAATCTATTTTTGGTAGGTCAATTAGAAACCCAAGTAAAGTAACGGGAGATTTACTTTACTCCTACGAACCAAAGATTTATGAGTTCGGGGACTTGGTTACACCAGACTATTCTAGTGCTCTTTCGGTACCTTTCTATTTCATTTTCAAAAAAATGTTTGGCAATTGAATTGATTTTAATTTAACTTCATAACATGTGAGGTGATCATACATATGTGCATACCACCAATTTAACACTCAAGAAAGCAATTAAATAATGCAAAACATACTTCGAAGCAACGAAAGCATCTGCATTGTTAAATCAGAATTCACATCAACAATCCTAGATATGATTTCTAATTAACAAGCAATTTTAATTTTTTGTTTTCATTTATTTAATGAAAATCATGACTTATGCAATGCATGTCACTATTCTAACATGAAATGATATGATAACATGACCAAAATTGTATGTCATAAATAAGCATGCAATCTATCCTAAAGCATGAAATGAATTCATTCTAATTCTTTTATATTTTCCATGAAATTTGAAATTAAAGAAATGCAACAATTAAATATGCAATCTAAATTAATCAAATGACCTAATTCTAATGACGGGTAATGCGATGCAATGACATACAAAACTATTTTAACTAAAATGACATGCAACATACAATTTAGTATGCAAGTTATATGTCATGCGAGATTTATTAAATGACTTAGTCTAATGACAAGGAAGTTCTAATTAAATGAACCTAATAAATATTAAAAGACGTACATTTGACATTTCTATTTTTAAAAATGCAAAAATGACCTAGCTAGATTAAAATTCTATCTAATTTAAACTAAGGATTAACTCACGTTAAATCCTAATTTAAACTAAGATATTATCTTAATCTAACATGCAATTTATCTAAAAAGATGATCTAAATTTAAAATGAAACATGTCATTCTAACCTAATATGCTCAATGATTTTTTTGTGATTTTCTTTATAAAAATTCGAAATTAAAATTAATACATAATTAAACATGCAATCCAAATAACAAACTAACAACTTAAATGAATGCATTTTTTTTTTGTTTTTTTATATTTTCTCTAAATTCGAAATAAAATCCCTATTCTAGATATGCAAGATAACAATAAATATTCCAAAACAAACTGAATCCTAATTCAAATATTTTTTGGATATTTTTTAGTGGTTTTCCAAAACAAGCAATTATCAAATAACCATTGTATTTAAAATAATCGAAAAAATAACCCGTTGTCTCACAGGTCAAATTAACGATTATCCTAACTCTAATTATCACGATAAAGAGATCAAAATAACTAAAAATCTGATTTGAATTCTTACAAATCAAATTAATAGTTATATTGATTTAACACTTAAAATACTATCGACAAACCCCAAAAATTAATATAATTAAAAAAATGATCCGACATCTTACGGATCAAATTAGTCATTACAATAATCCCGGGAAGACCCGATAATGCCTACAAAATCCATGAAATAAAGATCAGTTCAAATTTACAGCATAACAATTGAACTTAAAAGAAATAGATAAAATAAAGTTAATAGAAAAGAAAATAAAACTACCTAATTTCCTTCTTCTTCTTCTTTTTTCGTTTCCCACGCATAACCGTGGGTCTCCAAGGGCAGCCGGTTGACCGGCAGAAGTAAGCTAGTGAACCAGCAGTAGCAGAGGGATGTGGAGCACGGATCACGTGTTGGCGGACGGCCACCGGCGTCGGATGGCAACCGGCAGGCGCTCGGGCGGAGGAAGACTCAAGCGTCGGGGACTCGGGGCGGTGCGGCAGCGCGGGCCGGCTTCGGGGTGGTGAGCGGCGCGGGTTGGCGGGATGTTGGGGGAGCAAACGGCCGCGAGTCCGCCCGGGGGCGGCGGCGTGGGTCGCGGATGTCGGGGAGCGAGCGCGCAGGGTCCGCCCGCTCGGGGGCGGCAAGTGGCGCGGGTCAGCACGACGTCGGGGGAGCGAGCAGCGGCAGGTCGGATCGAGCGGCGCGGGTCCACCTGGCTTGCGACCTGGGTCGCTGATCGGAGGTCACGGTGGTCGGATGGGCGGTGATGCAAACTCTGGAAGGCAGATGCAGACAGCGAACGCAGGGGGGAAAGAGAAGATGAACAGTGAACTGCTTTTCCTCCTTTCACAAGTCTCTGTCTCTCTCTGCTTTTTGCTTTTTACTTTTTCTATCTCTCTCCCTCTCTCACTTCACTCTCCTGCTGACTTCTCTGCACACTTCTCTCCCTTTCCTTTCCCAAAGAATCGAAACCCCTCTTCCTTTTCTCTCTCTTTTACTTGACTTCCTTTTTTTTTTACGAAGAGAAGCCCCCCTATTTATAGAGAGAAAACCCCAGTTTGTTCTACATACGAAGATTTGCATATATTGACCTAATCGCTAAGGATCATCCTTCAAAACGGAGAGATGTGCTCAACAGGAAAATAACCGCAAATTCTTTCTGAAGATTTTTTTAAGCTAAATTCAGTCAACTTTTGATATGACTTCATTATCCAAAAATCCTTCAAAATCTCCTTCCTCCACAAAATAATTTTTTAATAATTTTTTTAAGAGATAAGTTAAATATCATTGTTACCCTAATGTAAACAAATAAAAATAAAAATAGTTAAAATTTAGGTGTCAACACGTGGCATTTTGAGCGGAAAAGGCTGAAGACTTCTTTTGTTGGCAAAATTGAGATGCAAGATGGATTATTGAATGAGGAAAATATTCGATTGAAGCATTGAGGCATCACTTGGATTTAGTAAGGCCAATTGTGACTCAATTAAGTGAGTGTGAGAGTCCAATTGGAAGAATTGGCTTGTAAATTCGTTACTCACCTCCCCAAATTTCAAAAGTGACCAATTGAGGAGTTGTCAAAGGTGTGGGTGTGGCGCAAAAAGCCAAATGGATAATACTTGGCGCAGAGTGAGTGTGAGAGATATTTTGTGGAAAGATCGCTTTCCCAGTGGAGCCCACTCATCTGTCCCTTATCCCCTTTAGCTGCCGACCAAAGCACCTCACTTTTCCCCCATCCGTGCGGCTGCATTAATCGAAGAAACCAGCAAGCAAAAAGGAGCAAGCCACCAAGCGCCATCTTCATTTTGCTCTCACACAACCCCACGGAAAACCCAAGACCTTCCCCCGTGCAGCCAGCTCACGGTCAACTCCAGCAGCAAGCGAAGCCTCCAGTTGACTGGCAGCCATCCGTTGCTGCCACTTGGCTGCATCTGTCTTTCTCCAATCAGCAAGCGGAATTGAAGACTGCCGAAGGAAGCCGCGCAATTCCACAGAGTTTGGTCGGCTACTCGCGTCCCAGCTGCAGCCTTCCTCCACGCGTCTCCCAATTGCCAGCGTCGATCAACAACGAACCAGCATATGCTCCTCTGTTGACTTCGCATCTCCATCCCACGACTGCCAGTGAAGCCAGCTCCATTCCACCGATCTTCAGCTCTTCATGCCAGCCACGATCGAAGTCCTACACCCTTGCCGTCCACGCGTCCACAGCCCGGCCCGTCTCGGTCAACAGCAGCAACCATGAAGCCGCGTTCCTTCTGGCCCATTGAGGTGTCGAAGCCTAGCAGCTCCGTGATTCCCCAGTTGGGTGGCCACACGTTCAGCTCATTTGGGCCACAAGTCAGGCCCAGCAAAATCAACTCCGAAGCCCAGCAAAGCCAGCAGTCTTGGCCCAATTTTAGCAAATCAATTTGAGGCCCATCTTCTGCAATATCAGCCCAGCAAGCCAAGTCAGTTTGCAGCCCATTTTTGAGACCCAATTTCCAGCAAATCACTTGAAGTTCGGCCCGCGAAGAAAGCCCAGTCGCAGCTAGGCCCAAGCCTAAGAACGAGTCCAGTCTGAAGTAAGAACAAATCTCAGTTGGGCTGAGATTTGTTGGGCCCAAGTCTAAAGCCCGGCCCAAGCCCGCTGACGTCGTTGAAAGTCCAATTTCGGCCACCGTCGCAGTGATTCGGTCCCCGCTTTTAACCAAGTGAGTTTTACTCACTAATACTTTCTTAGTTTACTAATTATGCTTAGGGTTGGTTAGATTTAATTAAGTGTAATTATGTGGTTAGATTAGGTTAGAACAATTAAATTAGTGACTTAAGGATGCATGTTAGGTGGTTAGCTATAGCCATTAGGGAGTGGAAATGCTCTATTATTTATTGAATGCATCTCGGGATTTTTCCCGACCCGTTTCAAGCTCCAATCAGGCAATACGAGCATAAATTGGATTTTTAATATTTATTTATTTAATTTTCGAAATCAATTATTTAATTAATTATTTTTTCGGAAATTCAACCGGATGGCGGTGGACTGAATTTCGTGTTGATTGTCATGGTGCAGCCTGTTTATTCATTTGAGCTCTCCGTTGTGTGGAATTGAATTAATTGTGAAATTTGAGGATTTGTCCTAAATTGTTTGTTATTGAATATTTGATTGGTAGATGGCCGAGTATGGGTATATAGCGCCAGTTACGTTGATGGGCTATATAGTAGAGGGAATGGTGAGAGCTAACTGAGAACATTATTGGCTGAGACCAATCAAGTACGATATTATTGGATACACGTGGTTCGGTGATTGGAAGTATCATTAGCAAAAACGGCGCCTTAAAGAACGCACATGAATGACTTATAGACAAATGTGGTCCGGTGATTAAGAAAATATCACTGGTAAAAACGACGTCTTAAAGAACTCACGATGTTGTCTATCGCCGATGTCACCTGTCACGAAAAACTTCGCCCTAGAAAGGACACATGGTTCGGTGATCGAGGATATCACTGGTGAAAATGGCACCTTAAAGAACGCACGGTGTCGATAATTGGTATGTCATTGGCGAAAACGACGCCTGAGAAACACATGTGATTTTGTGAAGGAGTATACCATTAGGGAATCATGGTATGAGTGGGAATAACCCAGAAGTGGTTCGAATGACATATAATCGACTAAGTCGATTGATCAATGCTTGATTGGATGTCGTGTATTGTTTGAATATTTGCATTTAACCTTAATTTGCAGGTTGGAAATGAGGCCAATGTAAGTTCTCTGACTTGTGTTGTGCTTAGGCAACCATATGGCGTATTAGTTTACTAATCGGGTTTTAAGGGGTAGAACTCGTTGAGACGTGGTCTCATTAGTTATTGAATAACCATTTCAGGACCCTGAGGAGGAGCCGAGGAGGAGGAACCTGAGGAGGAGAAAGATTTTTGAAGAAGAACAAGATGATCCAGAGAGGATCTTGAGTATAACCCGGATGTGGATTGAGATCCCATCCCTTTTGTGAACCCTGTCTTAGTATAGATAGGTGTGAGACAAGTATGCTATGGATAGTATTGTAAATATACTTTGAGTTGTGTTGTTAATAAAAGTGTGGTTGTGAATTTCAATATGAAAAATATGGCTTGCTTTTCTATCCCATCATTTTATTGCCTGGGGATTTATAACTACTTCCGCATGCATAATAAAAGAAAGGGTTGGCGATACTTAGTCCTTGGATATCGCACTTTAAAATTGACCTGGTAGAAGGATGGGCATGTCCCCAAAGATCGGGGCGTGACAAGAATCATTTAACAAACTCGCGAATTAGCATCTATTTATCGTTTCCTTCCCGTGGTCAAGTTGAAAAGTAATGTTTGTCAAACAATCTCACATTTCCAACATATAATTATTTTTTTTTTTTAAGTTTTCCCTTTACTTACAATTGCAAGAAACTGCCATGGTCTTTTGAGTGTTGGTTACATTCTTTACAATACGTGAAACGTCGGAAAACATTGAATCGGCTCGTGAAGATTACAAATAATAATAGTAATCTAACGATGATATTGTGTAAGTACAAAAAAAGTAGTATTCCTATCTAATTTTTTTTTTAAAATTGAAATAATTTTATAGTTGCTATGCTTTTTACCCTACGATAATCAATTTTATAATAGAATATTTCTCTGTCATTACCCATAACTAACTTTTAAAAGGCAATTATTGATTCTTAACCTTGGGGAGAATTTCACATTTTAAGATCCCATCCATGTTAGCCAGCTGGAAGACGTAACCATGACCAAGACTCTTTATAGCGGGAAAAAAAAAATGAAAATCAGAGACCAAGACTCAAACCAATGACCAAGACAAATAATCAGTGACTGGTGGGGTAGACTTAATAATTTTTTTTGGCTAAATCAGATGTTATCCTCTGCCTAAATTGTTATAAAATGAAAGTGTGACAAAATTTGATTATGATTAGCCATAAAAAAAAAAAATCCCCGTTTATGGTCCTTTAAAAGGAATAATCTATTGGCTTTAATAACTCACCCCGCAACTATTTTTAAAATGTCAATGGTTGTGGACCAATAAAACATTATCCAAGATGCAAATCATTTAATAATGGACAGTAAATAGTGTTCCATTTTTTTTGGCATATCTTCTAATAATTTAGCATAATTTCTTGAACAATTTCTTAAATCTCATGCCTTCTATTCAAAATCTTCTTCTTCTTCTTCTTCTTCTTTTATTTTTATTTTTTTGCGACCAACTTTTAAAAGACAATTATTGATTTTTAACCTTAGGGAGAATGTCACAATCCAAGGTCCCATCCATGTTAGCCAGCAAGAAGATGTTACGAAGGCTAAGACTCCCTCTAGGAAAAAAAAATAAAAAACAAAGACCAAGACAAATAATCACTGACTAGTGAGGCAATTTTTTTCTTTTTTGGGCTAAATCGGATTTATTAGTTTTCCTCTACCAAAATCGATATAAAACGAAAGTGTGACAAAATTTGATCATGATAGGCCATAAAAAAAAATCCACTTTTATGATTCTTTTTTTATAGAATTTGGCTTCAATAATTTGTCCTGCGACTATTTTTGATAAGTCAATGGTTGTGGACCAATAAAATATTATTCAAGATGTAAATCTTTTAATAATGGATAGTAGATAGTGTTCCATTTTTTGGCATATATTCTGATGATAGACCACAATTTCATGATCAATTTCTTAAACCGTGTGCCTTCTATTCGAAATCTTCTTTCTTCTTTTTATTGTTTCTTTGCGACCAACTTTTAAAAGGCAATTATTAATTCTTAATCTTGGGAAGAATGTCGCAATCTAAGCTCACATCCATGTTAGCCAACTGGAAGATGTAATGAAGACCAAGACTCTTTCTAGATGAAAAAAATTAAAAACAAAGACCAACACTCAAACCATTATAAAAGACCAAGACAATTAATCAGTGACTAGTGAGGTAGACTAATTAATTTTTCCATTTTCGGCCAAATAAGACTTATCAGTGCTCCTTGGACTAGATTAATATTAAACGAAAGTTTGGCCGTAAAAAAAAAAAAACAATAATCCCCATTTATGGTTCTTAAACGGAATAATCTAGTTGGCTTTAATAACTCGTCCGGGGACTATTTTTGAAAATCATTGGTTATGGACCGATAAAACATAATCCAAGATGCAAATCTTTAATAATGGACAGCAAATAATGTTCCATTTTTTGGCATATCTTCTAATAATAGACCATAATTTCTTGAATAATTTCTTAACCTGCGTGCCTTCTGTTCAAAATCTTCTTCTTCTTTTATTGTTTTTTTTTTTTTTTTTGGCGACTGACAATAAATATTATTTCTTTGTTTCCATATTCAACAACTAATTCCAGCTACCAAATCAATACTGCAGAAGACAAATACCATGTTTTCTCATTTTCACGCGTTCAACAACCCATAAATATTTAACACGAAATTTTTCTTGCTATGAACCAAATTAAAACGCCAGCTTTTAAAATTTGTTTTCGAGTTTTAAAAAATTGAGATGTTAACATTGAATCAAAACTTGATTTCAAACTCTAAAAAGTTTATACATATGTAGGAAAAGCTAACTTTGAGAGTAAAAACCATACGAGGCTCCAATTTACCTGACAAAATTATTAGGTGAAAACCTCTCTTCAAATTAACACCCAAAATCTATTTAATTGCAACATCAGATAAAAATCATTAACTTATGAAAACAATGTTGCAACTTGTCTTATATGATTATGGTGAACGTCATCCGCAAAATTACTGAATCTCTTATGTATTTAAAATATTATGTCCACATGCATGATATTGTATCTCTAAATTGGTTTGGGGTCTACATAATTGATCACCCGTATTGGTATTAGACATTCCAGTTACGTACAAAAGGTCTTCAGTTCATTCGTCTCTCGCAACCATTTCAAAACTCTCATCGCCATTGAGACAGCCTCCGCAGCCATCTACTCCAAAGGACTTTGAATCTGAGAATCACGTTGCCGAATTGACGCCCACCGCGACCCAACTCCACCATGGACGAAAGCTTCACAAGCCGGGACAACACAAACTCGTCCAATCCGTGCCATCATACCCTGCCGCGCTTCGACCCTCATTTGTCAACGAACCACTCATCGGACAAGTCAGCGCCACTCACCGACAAGTCAACGCCACTGCCCGACCTTGCATCATCCTTAGGAAGATATTGTCAGCATCAAGCGAGCCCCATATCTCCGCCAAGTTAGTGCCGCTCAACCCTCCACGTTATCACAACGTTATCGCTGTGAGAGATGGCAATTTTTGTTCACATATAATAATCAGGTCTTGCAATCGTGTCAAGCAGCGCTTCCAAACCCGGACCAGTCAAAGAACCGGTTTGGATTCTAGTCTAGAGGTAAATTGGTAGAATCGTCCGATTGAACCATCGGAACTGAGAAATTCTGTGTCCGTAGTTAAGGACCTCTGCCCCTCCATTACCATGTAGTCTTCCAATAATTGCGGATGATGGAACTAGAAGAACTGTGAGGCTCAAGATCATGCGTGAGTTGGTACCTCCTTTGGCCCTCAAGAGAGTCGACACCTAAAAGGTTTACCTCTATGAAGAGGCTTTGAGGCCATTGTCGCAAGGATTAGAGCTGTATTTACAGTCTTTCCGATTCAAAGATTTGCCAAAGTGTGCAAGTAAGGTTTGCAGCCGAAAACTCATCCTGAAAATTTCACAAATTAGAGAGGAAACACAGGTTTATCAACAGACTTTGCTCCATTTAAGTGTGTGGAATATGAGTTTAGCCCAAAGGTTCCATTATTATTTGAATATGTTGCCAACAGACCCATCTAATGATCCAGCACCCACATGGGTTAATTTCGGACTAACACTAACAACAATCAATAGAACAAAGTTGAAAGTGTAAACACAAAATAGAAGCATCACTTAGTTGAGATCATCAGTGATAACTTGAGAAATTGGATTACCTTGCGTTCACAATATTGCTGCATTTTTCCTAGCTTGAGCCATTGCACTTTCAAAGATTTCGGTTTTACATCCTTGACCACTCCTTAACATGCACACAACCCTGCTGAAATCCTTTTTGGCATACAGAGCAATGCACACTGCTGGTGGATTATCTCTTCCTGCCCTCCCTGAATCTTGGTAATAGCTTTCGATTGACTTGGACATTGTGTTGTGGATGACAAAACGCTGACCACATGCCATAAAAAAATAATTACTGAACCAACAAAAATAAGTTGAAATATGACAAAAACATTATAACAGAGTCAAGTTAGATCAGATTCATTTGCCACTTTTACAGTAAAGAAAATAACTTTATTCTAGTTTAACTTAATTTCAGCACATTAAAGTTCCATGCATGGAAGAAAGAATATGACTTGAAAAAGACACATAATTTGCTAGTTGCCGCAATCAGTAGCCAAGAATGACAATTTAGCAGGTCACTGGACCATGGAACCAGCAAAGTTTACTTCCAAGCACACTAACGAACCAATCAGTGAAACTAAAACATTAGAAAAAAAAGTGAATTAGTCGAGTATTTGCCAGCATGTCACCTTGATTCTAAAACTAAAATAGGCAAAGGGTTAGAGTCCATTTCAACTTACAACATCAGGTTTGTCTATTCCCATCCCAAAAGCAATGGCTACAAATACAACCTGGACCTCTCCAGTATGCCATTTTGTTTGAACAGCTACTCTTTGATGGGTTGCTAATCTAGCATGATAGTGCACTGTCTCCATACCGCACTTATCATTCAAGTATTTTGCAACATCAACACATTCTCTCTTCGAGAGACAATACACTGCCACTCAAATTAGCAAAACGATTCTTTAGCAGCTCTCCAAGCTGCTTCAGTTGTTCCTTGGTCTTAGCTATGACCTCATATCTTAGGTTTGGTCTATCAAAGCTTGTCTCTAGAACAAGAGCACGGCGGATCCTGAGAGCTTATAGGATATCTTGCAATAGATGTGCATTTCGATCAGACCCAAATTACTTTTTAACTTAATCTGGAGGATAATGTGCAAGTTTCATACCTCATGAACTGGCTGAGTGGCAGTTGCAGTTAAGGCCATCACTGGGACGTATGGAAATATAGGTATTGTTACATCATCCAAAACAAAAGTCAACTGTTTTATTGACCAAACAATTAAAATAAAGTCATTTTAGATCTTAAAGACTGTGGGAGTAACTGGCAAGTTAGGAGTGTCTACTATACATTTGATCGGATGAGAGCCCTCATAAGCAATTTATTAATTGCTTTTGTACAGGTACCTTGGATAAGGTCCTTTGCTGGGAGCAGAATTACAAGGAAATTGGAAATGATCAAGAAAAGACATATTTTTAACAGCAAAGAACAGTGACACACTAATTTAAGGGGATGTGCAGTTTCATCTACGTCAACGAGAGTTGTTTCACAATGACCAAGAGGGAACTACAATAAGTAATAAATCAATTTCTCACTAACCAAAACCCCAGTTGCAAGAGTCAATCAAAAACATATGAGATGAGTGGAAAGCGTTTCCCAAGAGTTTATGAGAAGGACACTCTAATCTCTCCTGATCAAAAACCAAGATAATCTGTTCTCAATTCTTCTCATTGTCCTTGTTGACCCCAATATACCTCAGCAACAAAAATAAATGGATATATGGTTGCAGAATCATTGTTAAAAGAACAAAACGCCATGCCCAGATCTGCCAACTTTTTGTCAACCTCCTAAACAACTGTACCATTGTGGCCAGACTCCTGGGATTTGCCCTGTAAATATTGTGGCCTCTTCAGGTGTCCACAGTTGCTTCACCGAAAGGCCAACCCTGTACAATACTGAGACATTCTTCAAGCTGTGTATTTGGTCCATGTAATTACACGGGCCAATCCCAAGCCAAATGAATCAAAAACTCAAGCCACAAACTTAACAACTATTGACCAAATTAGTTTTGGGCATGGAGGTGGGGCAGAAAGGAGTGAGACAGAATCACAGTTTTCAGAAGCATATCATGTATTTTGAAGATTTTCTGGCCAGAGATTGAGTGGACGAATTGCTTGGAGTACTGCCTTGATCAGGAATATAGCATGTGGGTTTCCTGCCCATTTTACTGCCAAATATATCACTGTCAGTAGAGGAATCCACCTAAAAAAAAGCCCGATTTTTCTCAGGTTGTGGAGAATCTTCTATAATATTAATGTCATGCACAACATTGCATTTGCCATCATTAGGCGTATCTTGGCCAAACATATCAGTCAAAACTCCACAAGCTTCTGATTCCGGAGCTTGCAAATTATACCAATCCTTAGTGTCTTGCATAGTTTTGGCAAGTTCTGCTAGAAAATCATCGCCACAGTGCTCCACAGTGATAAAATCTCGACCTTCATCACCTTCAGACAACCAAAAGAAGAGAGATGATTTTGCAAGTTCCATGACAAAAAAAAAAGATCAAATAATTACAATCTACAATATGTAATCTGCAGCTAAGACAGTGAGATGCCATACTTAATTTTAGGCAAGGCACCATATGTAATTTGCGGTTAGGGCAGAGATAAGTCAAACATTTCGCTAGTCAATAAGACTACTCCGCAAAACCCACAGAGAAATGGGGATGGGATTAATGCTCAATGAACTAGATTTAACCAGCTCCGGTCCATTCAAATCCAAAAGGGAGACTATTCCATAGCCATCATCAGAGTGACGACTGACAGCAATAAATCTCCTTCCTTACAAATGCACAATCGATCAATGACAAATTATCTTCACAACACAAGCATTTATAGCAACTACGTCATTCCCCAATCACCAGATACCACGCGATTCGGCTGATAACCAAGAAAAACCACCACCCAAAGCAACCTAAACACATCAAACTGGAACAGCACCAGACATTTTGTTCGTCAGGAAGACTACTTCGCCAAACCAGCTCCAATCTATTCAAACCTAAAGCAGACTTCCATAAGGACCTATACAACCTCTGCGACGCTGACCAGGACAAAAAGTGCTCTATTCAATAGAGCAAACTATTCCACAGCCATCATCTTCGTGGGGACGAGAAATACCTACATAACCTCTGCCAACGGTAATCGGCATGGAAAAATGGGCGACGAAGTAACGATCCGAGTTACCGTAGAGGGAAACGAGACGATCCAAGCACTTGCTGGTGGACTGCTCGTCGAAGCCGAACTCGAGAGCCAAGCGCAGCAATCGAGCCTTCTCTACCTCCAAGCCCCGATACCTCCATGGAATCTCAACCTGCTCGACGCGATTCGAGCGATCGATCGATGATGCACGAAATGGAATTGAATCGATCCGTAGTCTCTTGAGAGAGAGAGAGAGAGATAGAGAGAGAGAGAGAGAGAGAGAGAGCGCTTGAAGTGCTCTGTTCGAAAAACCCTGCCAACTATGGCGGGATTGATGATGTTTTTCCTTTCCTATTTTTATATACTGGAGAATGAGAGAGATTCGAGCCATATTTTTTTCCGTTCTTTTGAAATTCCGTTTTTGCACCCGAAGTTTGTTGAAGTTCTATTTTTGCCCCCACGGTTGGGTCTGGTTGGTTTTGGCTGGGGGTGGGGGGGCTTTCTATTTTACGTTTTTCTTTTCCGGGCTTGAATCATTCTTGAACTTGGTAGATCGGAATATGGGTACAGGCTTCTTTGTATACATAAGAATATGAGAGGTATCTCAAATTTCTTTCTATCTGTTGCTGTATATCAGCAAAAGGAAAAATTGACAAAGTAATACTTATCTTAATTTAAATTTTTAGCTTTATCTATATATAGAACAGCGAACTCCAAATAATTTGGAAAGATAAATTTCCAACACTATTTTTTTTTTTTGGTTGGTACCAACACTACTTTACTGTTTGGCAAAAAGAAAACACTATTTTGTTGTGCCCTAAACATTATGATCGCGATGGAAATTTCATAAGTCGAAGCTCTCCTTTTATGGGACTGGTTCCGCATTCAACATGGACCATTGGATAAGAAAGGGAAAAAAACCGATTCATCAAATCAGTTTTGCGAAATCGACTTTTTGTCATAGAATTTGGATTTGCAAACATTAAAGGAGAGTTACAAACACAAGGTGATCAAACTTTCATTTGATTGAAAAAAGTTATAATGAGTAAGGAAAATTACCAACATTTAAGTTTCAAAATTTACAAAGTGTAAAGAAAGCTACTATCGATTTAGATATTTCATTAAACGCACAAAAAAGAAATTTACCATTAACCAAATAAATTACTGTTTCTATGAAATATTACAAAGCACAAGTTCCAGAGATTTATGCCCTCCAAACAAAAACTACATCCTCCAAAAAACAAATTACGAAAGGATTTTTTACAAGTAAATTATTATTAGTGAGGATGATTATGTATGCCAAACGAACCTTAAGATTCATTAGGTAATTTACCAACAATAAGAAAAGAAATTTACTATAAACTTAGGCAGATTAAAATTTTTAATGGAATATTACAAGTTATAGGATCTATGAAACTTACAACTACAAAAAGGAAATTACGCCATGTTCAAGAAGTTATGAGATGATATGTTAATAGGAAATTATTATTAATGAGGAAAATGACGAATAATAAAGAAAATTCACGATCAATTAGACAGGATCCAGTTCGTTTTCCCTTCTCATCTAGTCGTCATTGATCATTAGGCTGGTCCTCACCAATCTCCAGGTGGCTTTAAGTTGCGAAAAATATGGATGAATTTGTTCAAACAAAAATGGTGTTTTGTCGCTTTGCATAGATTTGCAAATTCCATCTGGGTAGTTTTGGGATTCATCTTCCATTTAGCTACTTATGTTCTTGTGCTAGTTTACAAGTTTAATGCTTACTCCGGCTAGAACCCCTTTCTTATTTTGCCCAGATATATTGATTTTCTTAAGGGGATTCCTCACCATTTAGAAATCTTTGACTAGTTTTTTATACGTTAGATTTGACTAATAACAGAAATCATGCTTGAAACAATCACATTTCCAATTTCTGATATGATAATTCAAGCTCTTGTTTTCCATCAAGGTGGATTTGTTCATACTCCACTTGGACCTTGGAATACGAGAATGAACTTACAAACCACATGAAAAACTGCGAATTTGTTGTGACTGAAATCTGGAGGTTTGGAGGGACAAAAAAATTACGAGAATATTTGCACTCTTTATACTTTCTTTTCAAGACTCTCCCTATTTGGAGCTCTCCTCTACCGATGGTGTAGCTATGGCAGCCCCCGCCCTCACCTTTTCAAACCCTAATCCCCCACCATAATCTAGCCCTCACACCCATAAAACCGCAGGTATTTCAGATAGTTGACCTTGAAGATTTCTCACAGGTTCTCCACTGTTTCATTCCTTTCCCACCAACCCAGGAGCGATTCCCTTGATCACTAGTGGCAGGGGACTACTCCTCAAGGGATTTTCGAGGCGAGCTCTTCCTCTCGCCATCCAAGGTGCTAATCTTCTAGATTGGGGGAAAAGATCAAATCCTTTAGCCAGCAAACCCTAGCGGCAGATCCCAAGCGGCCATGGCAGGGGAAGAAGAAGCAGTGGGTCGTCGAACCCATCTTTGCAATAAATTGGGTACGATGATGTATGAGAATGGTATGCATATTCTTGATGAGGAATATCGGAAGAAAAAATTCAAGAGTGTCGCTTTTCCCTTGTTGGGCAACTCTACAAGAATCCTAACATTAACTTTCAAGCTCTTACAACAGCAATGAAAAAGGCGTGGAAAAATGAGAATGTGGAAGTAAAACCCTTAGAAAATGGAAAAATCAGCTTCTTCTTTCGTAATGAAGGGACAAAAACTGAGTCCTAGAGGGAGGTCCTTGGTCATTCTCTAATCATTTATTGTTGTTAAAAGCTTGGGAGCTGGATACCCCTTCACATTGTTATGAATTTAAGACATGTGCCTTTTAGGTTAGCATCTTTGGCCTTCCTCTGGAATGGAATTATGAAAGTATGATAAAGAGAATAGCAAGTTCAATGGGGAAAGTTCTAGATGTGAAAATAGATGCTAGAGGCCCTGCTTTTCAGAAAATTGGGAAAGCAAGAGTAGAGTTAGATGTGGAGGCTGATTTGTGAGTAGGACAATTGATGCGTCATGGGAATAAAAAAGTTTGGCTGGACTTTAAATATAAGCGATTGTCCTTTTTCTGTTACTCTTGTGGCAAAATTGGCCATTATGCTAATTATTGTAAAGACATACCTTATGACGAGGAAAAATTTACAACTGAGCTGGGAGGGTGCTTTGGAAGCTGGCTGAAAGCAAAAACTTCTGATCATAGCCCATTCTGGAAAGTGTTTTACCATGAAGTATCACTAGCAGAAAATGTAGAAGAGGTTGTTCTTGAAACCCCTGAGCAATCAAGACAAACCGAAGTTATGGAAGATAATTAGTCTATCCCTCTCATTAATAATTAGAATATTCAGCAGGTAGGTCCAGAACAGATGCTAATGGTTCCTAACTCTAACATTACAAACAAGATAACTATGTACAACTTAGGGAAAATAGCACTTTTGCTCACTGGTTCGGAGTACTTCAACAATCCAAATTTCCAGCCAACAACTAGCTCTGACAACATCATAAAGAAAAACTTTTCACAACCAAAAACTCCCTCTTCCAAGAAACAAAGAAGAGTCAACAGTCAAGAAACAACAACTCCAGCACAAGGCTGGCTGGATGAGACTTAGCTTCTGGACACTCCCATTCAAATGACTGAAGAAGTTGTAGCATGGGCTGTGGTGGCTAGCGCTAATAAGCCACCAAATGATCCATGAATATATTAAGCTAGAACTATCAAGGGTTGGGCACACCCTTGACAATCCAAGAATTTAGAGCCTTGACGGCTCAATTCAGGCCCTTTTTGGTTTTTCTAATGAAAACAAAAAATAAGACTAAGTTTGTGCAAAGAGTAAAGAGAAGACTTCAATTTCAGAGTTGTTTAGTAATTGATCCAGGGGTACGGCGGGAGGTTTGGCTCTTATGTGGGATGATCGGATTTCATTGGATATTTGACTCAATGACGGAAAACTTTGTGAATCTAAAGTGTGAAGAAGGGGTTATGGGTAAAAAAAATGCGGATTACCTTTGTTCATGCTCCATATACATACCCAAAGAGGTTACAACTTTGGGAGAGTTTGCGACAAATAAGCTCTACAAATACTTTGCCTTGGGTGTGCTTGGGAGATTTTAATGAAGTGCAGTTTTATTGTGAAAAAGTGGAGAAGCGACTGGTTGAAAATTTCAGGATGATCGCTTTTCGAATGCTTGGATGCATGCTCTCTAATGGACATAGATAGTAAGAGATGTGCTTTTACTTGGCCAATAATAGGGAAGGGGAAGAATATGTGAAAGAACGACTTGATAGAGTGGTGTGCACGATAGAATGGCGGCTGATGTACCCTAAAGCTGAGGCTTATGCCCTTCTTGCTGTAGGATCAAATCATAGTCCTATCATCCTTTCTCTTCAAACAACTCAAGCTAGAAGAAAACGAGTTTTCAAATTTGAGGCATTTTGGCTTGAGAGTGCCGAATGCAGGGAAGTGGTGTTAAAGTCTTGGGAGACTACAACTTAGCACCAGACAGATTTAGTTGGGAAGCTTCATGCTGTTCAAAATGCACTTTCTAAATGGAGTAAAAAGAAATTAGTGAATGGAAAGAAGAGAATCACTATGTTGAAGCGGGAACTAGAGTGCCTAACAAATAATATTTCGGTTTCCTTTAACAAGGTACAATTTAAAAAGTTACAAAGTGAAATTGACGAGCTTGGGAGGCAAGAAGAAGTGTACTGGGGGTTATGCTCTAGAATTAATTGGCTGAGATGGGGAGATCAGAACACAAAATACTTCCATGCGACAACCATCCAAAGAAGACAAAGAAATAGGATTTCTATGCTACAAAATGCAGAAAATACATGGCTGGTTGAGCAGAATCAGTTGAGAGAACATACTATGCAATTTTTAAAAGAGTTATATTAGTCCCACGGCCCCCGGAATTTTGCACCGGTGGTAGACCAAATACCTATAGTAGTAACACATGATATGAACATAATGTTACTTGCTGAAGTTACTTTAGAAGAAGTCACTCGAGCAACATTTTAGCTAGGAGCAACTAAAGCTCCTGGCCCCGATGGTCTTAATGGACTATTCTATCATCATCACTGGGAAGACATTAAATGGGACATATTTAAGGAGGTGGAGAAGAACTTTTTGACCACCGGCTCTTTTTCACCAACTCTGAATCAAACAAATATTTCCCTTATCCCAAAGGTTCCGAATCTTAAGAGATTGGATTAGTATCGTCCAATTACTTTATGTAATTTTGGCTACAAGATTATCTCGAAAGTGCTTGCTAATAGATTCAAACCAAATGATCCATGAATATATTAAGCTGGAACTATCAAGGGTTGGGCACACCCTTGACAATCCAAGAATTTAGAGCCTTGACGGCTCAATTCAGGCCCTTTTTGGTTTTTCTAATGAAAACAAAAAATAAGACTAAGTTTGTGCAAAGAGTAAAGAGAAGACTTCAATTTCAGAGTTGTTTAGTAGTTGATCCAGTGGGTACGGCGGGAGGTTTGGCTCTTATGTGGGATGATCGGATTTCATTGGATATTTGACTCAATGACGGAAAACTTTGTGAATCTAAAGTGTGAAGAAGGGGTTATGGGTAAAAAAAATGCGGATTACCTTTGTTCATGCTCCATATACATACCCAAAGAGGTTGCAACTTTGGGAGAGTTTGCAACAAATAAGCTCTACAAATACTTTGCCTTGGGTGTGCTTGGGAGATTTTAATGAAGTGCGGTTTTATTGTGAAAAAGTGGAGAAGCGACTGGCTGAAAATTTCAGGATGACTGCTTTTCAGGAATGCTTGGATGCATGCTCTCTAATGGACATAGTGTCACGCCCCGATCCTCGGGGATGCGCCCATCCTTCTACTTGGTCGATTTTAAAGTGCGATATCCCAAGACTAAGTATCGCCGACCCTTTCTGTTTATTACGCATGCGGAAGCAGTTATGAATCCCCAGACAATAAAACAATGGGATAGAAAAGCAAGCCATATTTTTCATATTGAATTTCACAACCACACTTTCATTAACAGTGCAACTCATAGTATCTTTACAATACTATTTACAGCAACCAAGTCTCACACCTATCTACACTAAGACAGGGTTCGCAAAAGGGAGGGGATCTCAATCCACATCCGGGTTGTACTCAAGATCCCTCTCTGGATCATCTTCTTCTTCTTCTTCAAAAATCTCTCTCTTCCTCAGGTTCCTCCTCCTCTGCTCCTTCTCAGGGTCTTGAAATGGTTATTCAATAACCAATGAGACCACGTCTCAGCGAGTTCTACCCCTTAAGACTCGATTAGTAAGAAAATACGCCCGAGGGTTGCCTAAGCACATCATGGGTCAGAGGGCTTACCTTGGCCTCAGTTTCCTTCTTGCAAGTCAGTTCAAATAATAAATACTGACAATTATATCATCCAACCAATCAGATCGACTTAACGATCAATCGACTCAATCGATTACATGTCATCAAAACCATTACATGGTCATCCCGACTCTTCATTCTTGACTTTGAATCACGACCCTATAGGCATAATTTATTTTTAGTGGAATCACGGCCCCACTCGGCAAATTTTCTAGACTTGGTGGCATCATGGCCCCACCTGGCAAATGTTCTAGATTTGGTGGCATCACGGCCCCACCTGGCAAATGTTCTCAACTTGGTGGCATCACGGCCCCACCTGGCAAATGTTCTCAACTTGGTGGCATCACGGCCCCACCTGGCAAATGTTCTCAACTTGGTGGCATCACGGCCCCACCTGGCAATCTTTAATCCAACTCACAACCTCACACAGATACTTTCCCTTCAAGTACCGACATTTTCCCAATTTTGGGATAAATTCTCATATTTACCAATTTCACTAAAATTTCATAATCTGATGCTCGAATAAATAAACAAAAAGACCATTGGAATCAAGACAAAATTTCGGTCGTCGGCTATCCCAAAGATAATTTCCGGAAAATAAATAAATAATTAAATAATTACAAAAATATTAAATAAATGCAATAAATCCAACTTAGGCCCGTTATAGCCAATTGGAAGCCGATATGAACCCGGAAAATTACCGAGACTCGTTCTATAAATAACATGGCATGCTTACTTGCTAATGTCTATTTATAACCACCTAACATGCATCATTAAGTCTCTAATTTAATTGAGCTAAACTAATATAACCACCTAATTGCATTTAATTAAATCTAACCAACCCCTAAACGTAATTAGCAAACTAATAAAGCATTAGTGAGTAAAACTCACTTGCACAAAACGAAAGCCGGGACACCGAGACGACGACGCAACGGTGGCCGAACTTGGACCGGGCCAAGAACTTCGCAAGCCCGAAGAAACTTTGGACTTCAAGATTGGGTTGACTTCTCTAGTCACTTGGGCTTGAAAACACTGAATTGTGGGCTGCTTGCTGGGCCAGAATTAAACTGAAAATGGGCTGATCTCTTGGGCTGAAAACTGCTGGCTTTGCTGGGCTTCGGAGCTGAATCTGCTGCTGTGAAATTTCAATTGGGTTTGAAGACTGCAAAATGGGCCTCAATAAAATTCTGCGGATGGGCTGCTGCTGGTGAGATTTGACTGGGCTGACTTGCGGGGCTTGTGCAAAAGTTTCGCTGGACTGCTGGTTTCGGTGGCCCAAAAGAGCTGCTTGCACGAGCTGGGCCCCGAACAAGAAGACTGAAGCAGCTTCGGCGATGGCGCCAGCGAGGGAACGTGAGGAGCAGCTGCTGGCGACGGATCTGTGCACGGGTGTGGGGCTTTTGCGGTCAACCAAGCAGCTTCGGTTGCTGCCGCTGTTGACCGAGCCAAGAGCAGACTCGGACGCGTGGATGCTGCAGACGCTGGCGTGGAGTTGCTTCAATCAACAAACGGTGAGGAGACACGGTTGACTGGCAGATGCGTTGAGGTTTCACGCTGTGTTGATTGCTGACCGAAGACTCTTGCAGACGCGTGGAGAGAAGAAAGCGTGGCACGGAGCTGCTTCGGTGTTGTCTCGGCGGCTTCAAGCAGCTGCGGTTGTGGACGAGTTTGTCAGGCGTGAAGACACGATGCAGCTTCTTCGGTGATGACTGGAGCAGTGAAGTGGAAGATGGACGCATGGAGTTGAGGGCTTCGGTGGGATCTTGGCGTCGAAGCCAGTCAATTCTTTTTGTTGAAATGGACTATTCGTGTGACAGAGGGATGAACGAAAATGGAGAAACACACTTTGGTGGAATTCGTGGGCTTCCTCCGTGAGAGAGAGAGAGAGAGAGAGAGACGAAGATTAAATCGGGAGGGGCGGTGGTGAGGCGTGCGACCGAAGGTTTAGGAAGAAGAAACTAAAGTCAATAAAGTAAATCCCAAGAGTTAAATGCTTTGTCCCCCATAGGCTTCATGCTTATCCACTTTGGTCTCCCAAATATCTTCTTGTCTTCTCCTCACAAATAATTCTATTTTTGGTGCCCCAAAATATACCTATTTTCTTAATTCCGAATTTACTCACATAGCTTCAATTCATCACTCGAATCCGCAAATTTGAGGTCCGATTTCAATGTAGAAAAATCCCAAGATATTTTCTATAAATCTCCGACACACACAGGCTTAACCCGAAAGTCAAATTTCCCATTAATTTAGCCAATCTGAACTTCTGCCAAATTTCCGCGACGTCCGAACCCAATTTCCGTAAAATTTCCTGAATCTCCGAAAAAATCTTCTGAGACTGAGTCGATACTCCTAAAATTTATTGTGACATGGCCAAAACTTCAATTTCCGAAATCGACTCGAATTGGCGGTTAATTTTCATTCGGCGCGTTTTTAAGCGTGACCTAGACTATCGGGTAGTTTTCTTAACTTTTTAAGGCAAATGACCCGTGGTCGATTTTCTTCAAGCCACTATGAACCCACTCGACTCAATGGCGACTCTTGATTGTCATGAAAATCTCGAGGATTCAATTACGGACACAGGGTACCAAAAAAATAAGAAAATCAGTCTAGTGTCGACCGACGAGAATTTTCTAATTCAGTGGTGTCACCCACGATTAGTCACATATCTCTATCGATCCAGTCTATCTCTGATTTCAAATCGATTTTTAACTGTGCCGTAGTGATTTCTAAAGATGGACACGGTCAAGAAGCCGATTCCTGATCGAGTTCTCAAGTCTATCGCCTTAAAATTCCTTAATAATTTCCCCAAAAATTTGAGTCTAGTTATCTCGAGAGTGATCGGCTCGAGAATAACCCTATAGACGCGTCAATGAAATGCCCGATTTATTCAGTAGAAGACAGGGTTGAAAAATCTGGATGTCACACATAGATAGTAAGGGATGTGCTTTTACTTGGGCCAATAATAGGGAAGGGGAAGAATATGTGAAAGAACGACTTGATAGAGTGGTGTGCACGATAGAATGGCGGCTGATGTACCCTGAAGCTGAGGCTTATGCCCTTCTTGCTGTAGGATCAGATCATAGTCCTATCATCCTTTCTCTTCAAACAACTCAAGCTAGAAGAAAACGAGTTTTCAAATTTGAGGCATTTTGGCTTGAAAGTGCCGAATGCAGGGAAGTGGTGTTAAAGTCTTGGGAGACTACAACTTAGCACCAGACAGAGTTAGTTGGGAAGCTTCATGCTGTTCAAAATGCGCTTTCTAAATGGAGTAACAAGAAATTAGTGAATGGAAAGAAGAGAATCACTATGTTGAAGCGGGAACTAGAGTGCCTAACAAATAATATTTCAGTTTCCTTTAACAAGGTACAATTTAAAAAGTTACAAAGTGAAATTGACGAGCTTGGGAGGCAAGAAGAAATGTACTGGGGGTTATGCTCTAGAATTAATTGGCTGAGATGGGGAGATCAGAACACAAAATACTTCCATGCGACAACCATTCAAAGAAGACAAAGAAATAGGATTTCTATGCTACAAAATGCAGAAAATACATGGCTGGTTGAGCAGAATCAGTTGAGAGAACATACTATGCAATTTTTAAAAGAGTTATATTAGTCCCACGGCCCTCGGAATTTTGCACCGGTGGTAGACCAAATACCTATAGTAGTAACAAATGATATGAACATAATGTTACTTGCTGAAGTTACTTTAGAAGAAGTCACTCGAGCAACATTTTAGCTAGGAGCAACTAAAGCTCCTGGCCCAGATGGTCTTAATGGACTATTCTATCATCATCACTGGGAAGACATCAAATGGGACATATTTAAGGAGGTGGAGAAGAACTTTTTGACCACCAGCTCTTTTTCACCAACTCTGAATCAAACAAATATTTCCCTTATCCCGAAGGTTCCGAATCTTAAGAGATTGGATTAGTATCGTCTAATTACTTTATGTAATTTTGGCTACAAGATTATCTCGAAAGTGCTTGCTAATAGACTCAAACCCCTACTACCAGAAATTATAGCACCAGAACAAAACGCTTTTGTTGGTGGGAGGCAAATCCAGGATAACATCTTTATTGTCTAGGAAGTACTGCATCAAATTAGAATCAGAAGTAGGAAAAAGAAATTCCAAGCAGTTCTCAAATTAGACATGAAGAAGGTCTACGATCAAGTGGAATGAGATTTTTTGGAGGCATGCCTATTAAAGACTAGTTTTGATGAGAAATGGGTGAGATGGATAATGCACTATTCTAGAATGTCAAAATCTGGCCATGATTTTCAATCAATATTGCCTAGCGGCTGGACAGGAGATTAATTTGAACAAATTGAGAATATTTTTCAGCAAGGGTTGCCCTCAATCATTGAATATGGCAAGGGGATTGCGGGTTCCTATTATTAACAAAACGGGTAAATATCTGGGTATTCCTTCCGATTGGGGAGAGTCCAAAAAACAATTGTTTGCATGGGTCCTTGGGAAAATCAATTCAAAACTAGAAAGTTGGAAGGAGAAACTGCTCTCTAAAGCTGGAAAAGAAGTCTTGCTAAAAACGGTGGTTCAAACGTTACCACAGTACGCAATGTCAGTATTTAAAATCCCGGTTTTTATTTGTAAGGCTATTGAATAGAAAATTGCTTCATTTTGGTGGAAGACTAATGAAATGAAAGAAGGTATTCATTAGAAGAGATGGGATATATTGAAGACTAGGAAAGATAAATGTGGAATGGGTTTCAGAGATCTTCTCTCTTTCAATAAAGCAATGTTAGGGAAGCAGGCTTAGCGGCTGGGACAACAACCATCTTCTCTTTGGAGCAAATTGTTGAAGGGTCTATATAATCCCCATACAGATTTTTGGCATGCAGCAAAGGGCCTTCGGCCTTCATGGGGATGGCGAAGCCTGGTCTTAGGGAGGGATTCGATAGCACCCCAGGTCATGTGGAAAGTAGGAGATGGATCTAAGATTAAAATTATGGAAGATAAATGGCTGCAAAGAGGTATTATTAAGGGTCCAGTGAATGTTAATGAACCCTCCTTAGTTTTAGAACTCATAGATAAAGAGCAAGGCGGATGGGACGAAATGACCATAGTAGCACACTTTGATGATCGTCTAGCTAAAGAAATTATGACTATCCTAATCAAGCCTCAAACAGAAGCATATCAGATTGCATGGACTGGTACTCAGGCAGGCAAATATACAATAAAAAATGGGTATAACTACATCAAGGAGGATACAGAGCAATGTCAGGTGAACCATGCCACAACTCCGTTTCAACCCCCCTTCACTTTAGAAAGATATTTGGAAATTGCACACTCCACCCAAGGTAAGAATTTTTATGTAAAATTTATGCCAAAATGCTCTACCAACGAAGGATAACCTATTTCGAAGGAAAATATTACCTGACCCCATATGTCCAATATGCAATTATGAGAGGAAACGGTTGAACATCTCTTCTTGCTGTGTTTGTGGACAAGACAAATATGGGACAACCCTGTGATGAACATTAAGATATCAAGTTAGGGCTTGACAAGGATAGAAGAATGGTTTTGCAGCCTCAAAGAGAAGGCAACTAATCCTCCAAACCTGCATTTGGTAGCTGTAACGTTATGGTCTATTTGGAAGGCCCGAAATCAGGCTGTCTTTCGAGGTAGAGAACCAGAGGCGTCGGCCATCATTGATTCAACACAAGCGGTAATTAAAAGCTATAATTGATGGAATCCAATGATGGGTGGATCTAGAGACAGAGAAGACACCGGATCTGAAAATAGAGCAACCCGAATAGGGATTAGAGAGCAAAATGAAGAGCAGTGACAGGGGAACAAAGAACCAGGCGGGGAGCCGCGACCTGCTAACCGAATGCCAAGAGCTAGAACAGATGATGGATTGGGAAGCAGAGCAGATGAGTCGAGTAGAGACCTACGACTAAGGCTGAACAGTGAGTTGAGCCCAGATAACAGAACGCCGAGAGCATAAGTAGACGTCGGATCATGCAGCAGAGCAGGAAGTGGAGAAGAGCAATCTCGCCTTAGAACCTTGTGTTGGAGAAATCTTCTTGAAGTGTTTTGAAGTTGACAAAACGTTTCCATCAGTCTAGTCTGAAGGTTTGCAGACTCTGCTATTTAAAGTCTGAAGACCTCCGGACAGCCAGACTCAAAACTCAAAGTCTATCCTCATTGACAGTCTCTAATCTATTGAAGAAAGGTTATCCAGAACTGGATATTTAATTAAGGATATGACCTTATCGACTGGAGAAGATCTCTTGGCTGGAAAAGACATAGCGGAATCCTTTGATTGATCGAGATTGACTCGAAGATTAAGGATCCGATGATTGCCTAAATATTCTTGGAAGGTTCTACTTATGGAAACCGAGATCTTGATTGTATGGGCGAACATGATTGATGGGCTATCGACATGTTCCTTTAATAGCTCGAATAATCTTCTTAATTGATTCCGTCCAATAGGTAGATTGGAGGAATTCCTTTGGTAAGTGCCAACGGGTATGATGGCATGAAGGAATATATAAGGAAGACGTTCTAAGTTGTTTGAGGAGTGCGCGATAGAAGAATTCCAAAGTCTGAAGTTTCCTGTTGTTTAGACAATTCCTTTGAGTGAAACCTTGTATGCAAAAGAGAGTTTATATTTGTGAGAAACCTTGAGGAGGTGTGGTAGAACATCTACACTGTGGAATCAAGGAAAAGCTGTGCTGTAACTTCTATTTTGTTCATAGTGAAATCTAGTCGGTGGGCTGTCAGTGCGGAAGAGTGGACGTAGGCTTGGAATAAGCCGAACCACTATAAACCTTGTGTTCAATTTTCTCTTCCTTACTCTCTTTACCTTGATCGTACTTCATTTTGTTAATCAATAGAGAATTTCCTTTCTATTGTTTGCCTAGAATCGCTTCCGTATCTCGATAAATTGTTTGTGCACCTATTCACCCCCCTCTAGGTGCATATACTAGCTATCTCAATACCTTGAACCATCGAAATGCTGGGGGAGATGGGTGCAGAGTTGGCGGCTCTGGGACCAGGAGGCTAAATGGTGAGCTGCGATCTCCTACCCGAGCAGAGGGAGCTAGAGAGGATGATAGATCGGGAAGGAGAATAGGCGAGCCGAACGGAGAGTTGCGCCTTGGACCGAGCAGTGAGCTGAGACAGGGTTACAATGCGCCGAAAGTAGAAGGCAACGCCTGTTCAGGGAGCAGAGCAAGAAGCGGGGAGCTGCGATCTTAGCACAGAGCTGTGAACCGTCGGAGCGTTGCTTACTAGAGGATGCACGAAAATGGCAGATCTGGAACTCACGAAGCTGAACCATCTCAGATATGGATTCCATCGCCGGAAGGAGCTTTGAAGATCAACATAGATGGGACGTACATACCTGGTTCATTGGGGAACTCCATAACTTGCATCTGCCAAGATTCGGGAGGGAGGATGGTGGGAGGTGTGGCTGAAGCGATTAGAGCCTCTTCTCCCTTGATGGTTGAAACCCTAGCTTTAAGGGAAGCCCTTAACTTTTTCTTCCCTAAAAGACACGAAGTACTTTTTATTGAGTCAAATAGTTTGCTACTAGTCAAAGCCATGAATAGTTCAGATTAGTTGAGTTGGGAAATTCAACCTATTGTCAGTAATTGCAAGGAAAAACTGCGGGCCTTCTCAAATGTTCAGATAGTCCATTGCTCTAGAGAGGCTAATCTTGTTGCAGATTGGGTAGCTAAAGCCCACAAGAAAAATTACTTATCTCTGAATTGGGTCTTGTCCCCTCCTCAAACTTTGTTGGATCTTTTATGTAATGATGCCCATTTACCGGGCCTCTTATCTTTGCTAACGTAATGAAGTGTTTCCGTTTTTTTTTTTTTTTTTTTTTGTGACTTAGGAACTACTGTATAGCCGGAAGCCGGCGGCATAAACCCAAGGCAAACTGAGCCCACCCACCTGACCCGGTTGTGGGTGAGTTGCACAAGTGACCGCGGGATTCGAACTCTCGCCCTTCCAGAAGAGGGCTTAAGCGTAAACCATGCAACCACCAATGGGGTGGGTATGAAGTGTTTCTATTTCTGACCCATAAAAAAATTTGGAGGTTTGGATTAGTTTGCAAACAAGTCCTTCCATTTCTATTCCTGATGTAATTGAATTAATGAACAAGAAGGAAATAGTAGTGGCCACAAAGGCGAAATTCATTAAATATTACAAAAACAAGTTCAAGTTGGAGGTGCTTTTGTCTTGGTAGCCCCTGTCTTGGATACATGGTTCAAGTTGGAGGGGCTGAAACGCTTCTTCTTCCATATTACATATATTTGGGACTAAGTCAAGAGTTTCAAGTGGAATACAGATTAGCGATAACGATGAGTTAGCTCTCAAATATATATGTAGCATATATCAATCTATATAATACAACCCATCCCACGGCCAAAGAATGCAGCCTCTTTGAGTAGTGCCCACAAACCTATATGGTCTTTCCTTCATAAGTAGAAGAACACGCCATAGCTTGCAAAGTCTTCATCTTCATCATCCACCAATGAGTTGGAGATGTACTTGGGAATTGACTACTCCAAGCACATCAATAGAGTTGGCAGAGATAACCTCGAGGACCTGAAATGGTGGAAGAGGTAACCCACCACTTTTCTGACTCTTTTGATTATGGCTTGTGACTTACTCATTCCACCGGCATAAATGTCGAAAGTCTATTTTCATTACTGGCCAACTTTTGGAAGTCAAATAGATCAAACCTGTGTCGTAAAATTTAGAAATGGTTACCTTAGGGTGTAATTAGTTTTCACAAGAATTAACTTCAGAGGAATGTACCCAACATGGACACTAGAACAACAATGACATTGTATTATATGAATCATGGTGAGGGACATGAATATTTGAGTGTAACAATTAATTAGAGCTTTTTCAAATTTTTTGAATATATACTTATGTTTTAATTTGGTTTAACAGAATATGTGTTTTTATTAATTTTCCTCAATTAATCTCTCATTATTTCCAATATTTGAAAAAAAAATTAGTTTTATTGAATTTATTTTTAAAAAAAAGGGCGTTGTGTCGTCCCTGGCAAGCTTCGATGCCCGATCTCAGTCATGCTTCATCACGTGACAAGGCCCTAGATACTATGTCAATTGTCGTTAAGCCTAAAAAATTACATCGACTGCGATTAGGCCCCAAATCAGAATCGTCGGTAAACATATATCATATCTCAATATGTAGTTTATCATAATCTAACATGTCAATAAGCGATCTATTAGAAATGATTCCCATCTAACCGTTTCGATGCATGTTCAAAATAACAATCAAGATCGCTTGATCCAATTTTATAGAATAAGATGCCATAAGGGGGTTTAATTTTTCTTTAATTCTCAATGCGCGGGGGCTAAGGAAATATATCATTAGCCTGTGTGGATTATTTAGCGCTTGAACAAGCTAAGTCTATGACCAAAAAAAAAACATTGTGAGTCACTCTTACGAGTCTTACCATTTCTGTGCATTCATTGAAAAGTGCATTGCATGGTTTATCGAAAAGAAACCCTATGTTTCCGACCAAAAAAAGGAAACCCTATGTTATGCACTTTTCAACTGGTCTGAAGAATAGTCCCACATCAAATGAAGTTTTTCAATATAACTTAGAAAGACGGAAAAGAATCATCCGACTATTTCAGAGATTAGAAAATCAAGTTTCATCCGCTAATTGCTCTGCCTCTAAAGAAAAGTCCCTAGATTATTACTGCCGCCCATTTTTTTTTTCCCTTCCCTCAATCCAAACAAATATTGGACGTGAATCAAATTTATTACTTCATTGAAGACTGTTGACCTTGAAGACACCTATATCTTTTACCAATTTTCGACTTGATTTTGATCAAAAGTTAACCCTTGCTAAGATTATGATCAATGTCTATAATTAGATTGTGCATCGTAAGAGCTTTCCAATGTCGTATAATTTGCCCAGATCAGATGACCGGATTGCTGGATATATTGCTGGAGGGGAATGCTTGATCCTTTGGATGTTCACTTCGTTCGATTTCCCCAATAGTGTTCCCTAAAGAAGTGATCTGCAACTACCATTCAAAATTAGCTTGAAGATACAAAACTTGGTGATCTGATTTTGAGGGCAACAGGGTCTTAAATGGTTCTGCTCAACACATATGATGACCCACCGAAGAGTATATCATCGGACACTTGGTTGTCGCTGATTCACATGACATTTGGTTGTCTTTCACATATGATTAGTGGTGGAAGGTAATGTGATCCCTTAAATGTCCTCGTCAGCTTGCAACTCTCCAATTTGAGGAACTTATGATCTTTTCTCCCTTATCTTTACCTTTTGAAAATTTATCAATTCAGTTCCAAGCCATTCAATTTTGCCAATTGAAGCTTAAAATTTTTGATAATTACCAATTGAGTCCATCTTACAAAAATTACTAATTTCATGTTGGGATCAAATCAATTTTTTCGGTTTTGTGAGCAACACTTAGCACCTTGCCATGTGCATGAAAATTACTTTCGGGAGTGACGTGCTTTTCGGATATCACGTTCTTCATGATAGGGTTCGGCAAATTTTGCCGAATGAAATCATTGTTTTTGCATGTTAAAAAGATGATGTACTACTATAGTTATTTTGTATTGAAGACAATCTTTCAAGTCTTCCCGCTAATGGCACGCATATAGTTTCTAGGATAGTATATGCTTGTAACTAATAAACGGTTTCGTACGGTTTATTTCTGGATTTTTTTTTGTTGCATTTGCTGTTGACCTCGCAATCTTTTGGCTGGTGAAGGTAAACAATCTTTTTTGTTCTCTTCATGTGTTGATCCTTTGCTTTAGTTTATTGCGCAGTAGAACCCAAGATTTTTTACCTCGTTTCGAAGTCTTAAATTTGGTGGTACTGAAATGATGGTGTGAATGGATTTATTCCTTTTTGTTCTTTTCCATTTTGGGCCGCTGATATCTCATCTTAGTCAACGGATGGAAGAGGGAAGAGTCAAAGATCCAATGGAATTCCCTTTTATCTTACTGTTGCTCTGGAATACACTTAGAGAGCACCAGTACACCTTTGATTACCGTGGTTTATGACCATCAAAAGCCAGAAAAACCGGTTTTCTCGGATCAGCTCAATGGTCCATTATCTGTTAAGCCAGAAAATGACAGAGTATGTTCCTAAGCAAAAAGGCGAAAATCTTAATAGTTTTACATTTTACCCCTTTTAACAGCGTCCTCATAATACGAGCAATTATTATGAAAATCTAATATATGTGCTGAATTGTATCCGGACCAAAAAAGAATGTCGGATTGAATGTAAATTATTATTTTTTTTTAAATCACGATCAGCGTAAGCAAAGCAAGCAGGGGAGTAGAAAATGGATTTTATAATTTTAAATAAAGATGAAAATTTGACAAACTTTGTCAAGTAGCTGTTTTTGACTATGTTGATGTATATTTCAAGTAACAAATAGCTTTCACATGTCAATTTCAACTCTCCTCAAACACTTGATTATAGACTAGCGTTGGGATTATAGGTACCACCTATTTGTGAGTTGACATTCATAGACAGTGATCTGTATTGGTTCACTCTAGTCAATTTAAAGGAAAAAGAGTATAAATTATAGTACAATAACATTAACACATGCTATCAAATCAATATTAGTTATTTAGAGTTAATAGGAAAATTGAAGAGTTTGATGTATCATGTATTGACGTAGCATTACCAGACATCTAGATTTTATTAAAACACCTAAGAGAAACCGTGCAAACCCCATAAAAAGCCCCATCATAAAATGTAAATCTCGGTACAATTTTTATACCGTAATTGATTTTTTTGGTTGCATCATTTATAAATTAAGTTTATACAATATTTTCACAATAAATAATGGTCCCAATGCAGCTAAGCAAGCAAGATGATGGAAGACTTTGACCTGCATTCCATTGCCACAAACTCCCCCCCCCCCCCCTTTTCTTTTGAGTAGGCCATGTTGGCTTTTACCTCATCCTTTTCTTGGCAACTAAGCAAGCAAGATGATGGAAGACTTTGACTTACTTTTTCTCTCCCATCTTTTTCCCCACTTTCTTTTGAGTAGGTCTTGTCGGCTTTTGCCTCATCACTTTCTTTGCAACTAAGCAAGCAACATAGTGGAAGACTTTGACTTGCTTTCTCACACCACAGAATTTTCTAAATGGTAATTAACTCAATTTCATAGAAAAATTGATACACAATCTTTGAAAAGTCTTTTTTTTCATCATAAAGATTTCTTTTGCAAAATGCAAATACTGGCATAAGCATGCTATAGAAGGAGAAATATCCCATTGACCCATTTAGGTGTCGTGCTTAATTGCTACAATACGAGTCCTTGATAACGGCCCACCACAGTGTTGGGCTCGACATTAGATCTAATTGAGATCCAACACCGCGTCCAGCTCGATGCATGCCAGAATTACTCAAATGCAACGCTACATCTAGTCAAGTATTATTGCAGCTTTGAGCAATTGGAAAAATCATTACTATTTTCGCTTTTTCGATTAACATGAATTGCATATAGACATGGTCAATGGTCCAGACTCATTAAAATATAAATTGGAATAAAAAATTTTACTTTAAATTCATACCAACCTACTCTTTAAAATTTAGCTCATCCATATATGATACAGGTCACTAAATATGAGTGACAATAGGAAGGGAAAGTAAAAGGGGTAGGTACACTATAAGTGCCAAAACTTTTGTACAACGTTTACTTTGGTGCAAAAACTTTTTTTTTTGCTCACTTAAGTTTTGGCATTTGTACTGTATTTATCTCGAAAGCAAAATGTTGTCAATCTTCACTTTGATTTGCGTGGCCATGTGATCCCATTACAAAGAGAACTAACAAAAGGTGAGAGTTAGTCGGTTAAAGAAGTAAATTCCTTCATTGAAGACGTGCAAATCCACGATAGGATTGTTTGTATCCCAAGCACATTTAGCTATCTTTTGACGCAAGAAAAGAAGTAATTTCCAATATGAGCACCTTCCAAAAGTTGCCAATTAAAAGAGATGATTGCGGGGGCTTTTTTGAAATAGCATCATGTGAAAACTAATTTTCATTGTGAACACCTTGACTCCAACGTAAAAGTATCTAGTCATCGGTTGATGGGGCAGGTCGCCAATTAAAGGACATGATTGTGGAGCTCTTTTGAAATAGCATCATGTGAAAACTAATTTCCATTGTGAACACCTTGACTCCAACATAAAAGTATTGGTCATTGGTTGATGGGGTGGGTAAAGCAAATGGTGAGGATAAAGCAAAAAGTATCTCCCATCTTCAATTTGATTTGAGTGGCCACGCGGTCCAATTACAATCTAATTGCTACGTCAATCAGCAATATGGGTGCTAGTCTATCAATAATTTGAGTGGCCACGCGGAGCCATTGTCAAAAGGTGAGGATAAAGCAAAAAGTATCGCCTATCTTCAAAAAGGTAATTTCCATTGTGATTTGTTGGCCATGGGATCCAATAACAAAAAGAACTAACAAGTAAAGTCTATGGGGTCGTCTTGCCAATTTCTAGGAAGGGATTGTTTTGGTGGTCTTGGTCAAAAAGGTTAGAATCAAAAGAAGTACAATTGCCTCCTCTAAGATAAGCCATCCACCACAAGATTATGCGTCTCATTTGGGGCAAGAGAAGAAGTAAAGCTTTATTAAAGTCCCAAGTGCTTGTGCTTGAAGAGGAGAAACACCGATCACCATAAATTATTGAGACTCTCATTTTTTTCTTTTGAGATATATTTGGTTTGATAGCTCTAGGCTAAGGTGTGAAGGTGATCCTCGGATTGTACTGTCTTTCGAGACTCGAACACAACTTGATCTACTTCAAGACAACTTCTTCTCAAACACCCATCATAGTAATTTCATTTCTGCATCGCTCCTCGAGGTAAGCCCGACCTTCATTCTCCTATCTATTACAATTGATAAGACAAAAATATATTCGATTATTACTCATGGCCTAACACCTAACATCCTTTAAGGCATACAAAATATTTCTTATGAAATTCCCTCGATTTTTTCAAAATTATCATCACATATATTGCTAATTTTTCTTATTAGAATCTTCTCATTTAAAATGAATTGGTTATTTTGAACCAAAAAAAAAAAAAAAAACCGTTATGAATGGTTAGACTGGTTGAATATGGTGGAATCACATGTTGGTCCTTATCTTTGATGTTGTTTTCAAAACATTAACGGTTGATTGACCTCTTGGGACAAAAAAGCCTTCTTAATGAAAATTGCGAAAATACCCTTCTAGACTCAATTTTGGTCCATTGGCCTTACGTACAGCAATTGTCCAAAATTACTTAAAGCATGAAAGATCCAAAATACTCAGTTTTTGTGAAAATATTTCTTTTTTTCTTGAAAATATTTAAAAAACTATATTTTTCCAAATATCGATGGTGCTAGTCTATTTCCTTCTATAATCGCACAAAACCTTTCATAGGCTACGGATGAGAATTATCAACAACAAATTTTTTTTTGAACAAGTCAAATCAACCAGAATTTTTGGATGTCCATAATACCATTTTTCATTTAATCAGCAATTTCCTTAATTTCTGGAAAATGTCAGAAAATTCAAATGTCTTCCGGAAATTATGAAAAATTCACAATCATACTATTTTTTGTGCCGGTTACAATGGAAAACTTGAAAGTGAGCAAAGCTGCCACTTTCAACTTACTTACGCATATTTAACATGTGGACAATTTTTAGGTGGACTTTCTCTTTGCGGATTGAATTAGAGAAACTCATCATAAAGTGTGGTTTTTGTGCGATTTTACAGCTTAGAGCAAAGACATGACTTTTACATATATCTATAGCGTAGAAAATTACTGACTTACAATGGATTTGACAATATGATTTATGTATGTTCAGGGTGGGAGGAGAATTTAGCATTTACAGGAGTAAGAACGTCTTTGAAAATAATATAATGGAAGATTCACATGATAGTTGGAGCCACATTTATTAGTTTAAGAAAATGGTTTCTAAGTAGATATAAACATAAATGGTCATTACGTACTCTGGTCCAAATTGTGTGGCTTGACTTGGCTTGCCACCTGAAAACAATTTTATTGCTACTAGTCAATCAGCCATATAAGGTATCGGTCCACCAATAATTGAGACCATCGCATACTACTAATTGGTCCTCTCTCTCTCTCTCTCTCTCTCTCTCTCTCTTGTCACTTCATCATTCGCATTCGGCCTAACAATTCAAGACTATCGTCTGCTAATTAGTCCTCACTCGCTTTCTCTGTTCTTTATCCCTCTTGAAAGTTCTCGCCCAGGCTTGTTTACGGTCTCCTCTCTCTCCGGTCTCGTGCCTCTCTTCGCATCTCAGCTTGCTTGTGGTAATCACTTTTCATTCTTATTAGCATCTCGTTTATTTTGATTTTGTCACTTTATTATTGGAATAACCGGCTGAACTAAGTGTGCTGTGGGCCCTTTTTGTCTATTGGGGATGTGGGGGTGGTTTCTGAATAGCAGAGGAGGGCCTTCTATTCTCTCTTTTGGAGTCGCTATTGCCTATTGACGAGGTATGTTCCCAGCCTAGATTTGACTTTAGTGAAAAAAGGAAAGCCTTTTGTTTTCGACTTTAGATGTGGCTAATCCTATGATGGCCTTGCTATCTGATTCTTAGTCGCATTGTAAATCAGGATTAATCTTTTGTTGAACTAGAACGAGTAGATCTACAAGTGCACTAGACTCTGTTGCACGCAAATTTGCCACATTTCAGTTGAATTCAGAGACCATTCTATTTTTCTTATGTGTCATGAGGTTTCTCTATGATTGAAGGTCCTATGGAAAAATAAATCAGAAAAATAAAAGTAGGCTGGTTCCTGGGTAAACCAGTTTGGTTGTTGGTTATAAAAGAGGAGAACCAATCATTACATAATAAGTTCCTAATTCTTTGTTTAGAACCCACTTATCCTGAAAGCAATCATCTAAAAGCAAGTCTTCTCTTAAAGAGACTTCATTCGACAAATTTACCTCCCTCTAGAACATTCCAAATGAGTAATATCCTGTTTTACTCGAATTGTTGGACCATTAATCCTAAAAAGTGTATTCACTTTCACCTCTAATTCATTTTCTCCCTTCTTTAGCAAGAAAAAAGAAAAAAAAAATCATTTTCCCACTTCAAAGCTTCAAAAGTTGACCAAGTCTTTACTTGAAAAAAAGAAAAAGTAAATGAGGAATTAAAAAATACAGTGAGAGTTTGAGCATTTTAACTATATTGCTACTTTTTACCTACTCACAACTCATCATAATTTCAATCATTGCAATATAAAACATACCAAAGTCCATAGTATGATACTTCTTAAGATCTTTTACATGATATCCAATAGTAAGAAAAAAAAATATAAATCAATCTTTTGACACGCACATGAAAACAATAGAATAAAGCCATAGACGCATATTAGGAGAGTCACCTAGCTTTATATCACTCATTTCTTGCACCCCTTTCTTTACAAACAATAAATTTGTTCTTCAAAATGTGATTAATCAATTTAACCTGAATTATCACAAATTTACCCAATTATCCTATTCTACTTCCATTTCAAGTCGTTCCTTTGTGGTGCTTCTTCTGTCTTTGTGCTTGTATCCAATAATCTCAATAAGAAGAAAAAATAGTGCATAAAAAGAGAGCACTAAGGAAGCATCCGCTCCTCCATTTGGTGCCATCCAACAAATTATAGCTCTATTTTATAGACAAGATATCAATCAACTTTATAGATTTGAAAATTTGAAATGAAAGGCTTGGTGATAGCATACTAATTCAAAATAAATTCATTTTACATGGAATTGTAGCATGTGGTGCCAACATGAAGTAGATAAAAGATAAATAACCACATTCATTAATCTCAATAAGAAGAAAAAAGAGTGCATGAAAAGAGAGCACTAAGGGAGCATCAGCTCCTCCATCTAAAAATTTTAGCTCTATTTTATAGACAAGACATCAATCAACTTTTTAGATTTGAAAATTTGAATTTAAAGGCTCAATGATAGCATACTAATTCAAAATAAATTCATTTTACATGGAATTGTAGCATGTGGTGCTAGCGTGAAATAGACAAAAGATAAATAACCGCGAGCATTTGTTTATCTCTACCTCACATTTCCAACCTCATGTAGAATATGACAATTTTAAATAAAATTAAAATATAAAATCACATATGCAATTACTAGCTTGGTCCTTTCTTGAATTCTTTCACACATTTCTAATTCCGTTTCAACTCAATTATTATCTTTAAATGATTTATCAAATTCCGAGTTTCAATAACCAAATAAAAACCAAACGTATGCTTATATTCTTAATTGAATGCCATATAGTTGTACACAGATTCTAGTTCTTTATAGCCCAATTGAAAAATTAATGTACACAGTACTCGTGGGTGGATCAAGCCAACAAGTTTGACTTGAATAGTTTGAGGTCCAAAAGAAGATAAGGCGGGGGCTAAATGTCACGCCCCAATCCTCGGGCACGCGCACATCCTTCACACTTGGTCGATTTTATAATGCGATATCCCAAGACTATGTATCGCCGACCCTTTCATTTATTAAGCACATGCGGAAGCAGTTAAAATCCCCAGACAATAAAACGATGGGATATAAAAGCAGGGCCATATTTTTCATATTGAAATTTATAACCAAACTTTTGTACAAAACACAAACCACTTCATAACTATTCACATCAAAATGGAGATCTCAAAAGAAGACAGAAACTTAGACGAACTGGGCCGTATTCAAGGCCCCTCTCGGGATTATCTTCTTCTCCCAAAAATCTTTATCCTTAAGATTCGCCTCCGAGTTCTCCTTCTCGGATTCCTCCTCCTCAGCTCTTCAACAGGGTCCTGAAATGGTTTCCCCAAACCGGGATGAGACTACGTCTCAGCGAGTTCTACCCCACTAAGGCCAGATTAGTAAACTATTATACTACAGGCTGCCTAAACACGCACAGGGCAGAGGACTTACCTTAGCCTCAGATCCCACCTGCAAGTCAGTACAATTCACAATAGGCACCCATTTACTCAAAACAAATCGAACCAGTCGATTACATGTCACACAAATCATTCTCCACGGAGGAGTATCTAAAAGCGAGGCCACGTGCATTCTCTAGGACGACATTCCAAGTCTCCGAGCCACGTGCCTCGAACCTTGGGCCCACGTGCATTCTCTAAGGCGACCTCTTCGCCAAGGTGGTACATCAAGTCACCGAGCCACGTGCCCTTTTAGATGCTATTTCCGAATACTGGACCCACGTGCATTCTCTAAGGTACTCGCTTACCAAAGTGACGCATCAGATCACCGAGCCACGTGTCCTTTTAGATGCCGTTCTCAAACACTGGACCCACGTGCATTCTCTAAGGTACTCGCTTACCAAAGTGACGCATCAGATCACCGAGCCACGTGTCCTTTTAGATGCCTGGGCCCACGTGCATTCTCTAAGGTACTCACTTACCAAAGTGATGCATCAATTCACCGAGCCACGTGCCCTTTTAGATGCCAAACTCTTTCACCGAGCCACGTGCATTCTCTAGGACGACATACCGAGTCTCCGAGCCACGTGCATTCTCTCAGGCGACCTTTTCGCCAATGTGACATATTCAACCACTGAATTCACGTGCATTCTCCAGGTGATATTCCAATTCACCGAGCCCACGTGTTTTCTTTCAAGTGATTACCCATCTACTTTCAATACCGACAACCAATGCCCAACGATTTCTCAATCAAATAATTAAATCAACTCAACAAAGCATTATAAATGCTGAATAACATACTTGGCCATTTACCAATCAACAATTCAATCTCAATCAATTTCAATCAATTTAGGGTAAATCCCTAAAATATCACAACTTATTCAATTCCATACAACGTGGAGCTCAAATAAATAAACGGACTGCGCCACGACGATCAGCACGAGATTTTGGTCGTCGGCCATCAAAATCTTAATTTCCGAAAAATAAATAAATAAATAATTAATTTCGAAAATTAATGAATAAATATTAAAAATTCCATTTAGCTCAAATTAAGGCCCAATTAAATAAACGGACTTCACCACGATTACCAGCATAAATTTCCGGTCACGGGCCATCCCAGTTGAATTTTCAGGAAATAATTAATTAATTAATTAATTTCGAAAATTAAATAATTAATATTAAAAATTCAATTTAGCTCAAAATAAAGCCTGATTAAATAAACGGACTTCATCACAGTCATCAGCATAATATTTCGGTCTCGGACCATCTCAGTTAATTTTTGGAAAATAAATAATTATTTAATTAAATTCCGAAAATTAATATTTAAATACCAAAAATTCCACTTAGGCCCGAAAAGCCTAATTGAAGCCCACTAAGGGCCGGGAAAAATCCCGAGGTACTTCCAATAATTAGTAGACCACGTCTACTTGTTAATTGTGCAATCAATTAATCTAAATCGCATCACAATTGACTAATAATTGCTAATTTATTCTAATCTAACAACCTAAACATAATTAATGAAAACTAAACCAACATTAAGCATAATTAGCCAACTAATCCGGGATTAGTGAGATTACTCACCAAATCGCGCGCAAATCGGATCAATCCGACGGGTGCGACGCGAAGAACAACTCTTCCCAAAGCACGGCTCGGGTTCGGGGCCCGGAAACGGCCCAAAACGGCCTTGAACAGGGCTGGAAACCCATTTTTCCAGCCATTGTTCTTGGCTGGACGAAGCTTGTCCGACGGCTAGGGCGACGAGGGGAGGCCGGCGGAGGACGAGGGGGATGCCGGGGACGCCGGGTGGAGCTGGGTGGTGGCCGGGCCCGCTAGACGGGCGGAACGGGCCGGGTCGGGTCGCGGGAGGCGCTGTAGCGAGCGACGGACGCGGGGCGTGCGCGGACGGCGGGACGGCGGCAAGCGGCGGGCGCGTGGGCGGTCCGGCTCCGGTGCGGCGGCGGGACGGGCGGCGACGGTGGGCTGCTGTTCTTCTTTGCTGGTTTAGGGCTGGTTCGCACAAAGAAGAAGGAAGAAGAAGAAGTCGGTTACGAGGGAGAGTGGGGGAGAAGAGAGAGGAGAGAGAAGAGATAAGAGAATTTGACTGGTAAAAGTAAAAAGAAGAGAGAGAGAAGAGAAGCCAATTTCAATTTGGCAAGGGGCATTCGGCGGTGGGGAGGGGCTGCGCACGAAGGGGGAGGAGAGGATAGAGAAAAGAGAGAAAAGAAGAGAGAGGAGAGAAAAGAAATAAAATAACCTAATACCATTAGTCTTATTTTATTCTTTTTCTTTTCTCTTTCCCTTTCTATTTTCTTTCGGTCTTCGATTTTTCCTCCGATAATTTCTTTCTTGAAATTTCGGACTTGGCAATAAATTGATGGACGATGAGATGGTCCTAAAAATGAATTGTAACACGCCCGAATATTCGATTCCCAAAACCGAATTAAATTTCATAATTAAAATCGATCGGACGCGATTTTAGTCCAATCCAACCAATTAGGTAGCTTTTAGGGATTTTACCGCGGTTATATCCCTTAACGGCTTCACCCAATAGGTTAGCTAACTCGTGAGTGATCAGCTCAGAGAAAAAGGACCATAGGCACGTCGACGATATCACAATTCATTTTATCGAAACGAGGTCGAATTTCAGAATGTCACACTAAAAGCATCTGCAACTGCTCCTAGTCAATCAATTACTAATTAATTAAAGATTTCATGTTCAATTTTCCTTGTGCGGTAACGGATTTATGTTTGTTATTGTTCATGGAGATTAGTTCATCAATCATTTTTATGCAGCAAAACAGCATCTTTTGTTCCAACTTTCGCCCTCAAATTGCCATACATCTTTCATTCCTTTTTTTAATTTCAATTCATGTTCACGAAAGTTTGTGTGTCGTGAATTCATAATTCAAAAGCCTTTTGGATATTACCTCTAAATATTGCTGCTTCCTCCTAGAAGTAAGCCTAGACACTTCATTCCCTTTTTTTCTATGTTTTTTTCCTAAATTATCTTTTATTTTTTGAATATTTCGCATACTTCTTTTATCATTGTTTTACTGACTTTTCAAGAGTTGAATGATATGCCAACAAAATTGTAATGAAAAATGACCTAGAAAAGAACTCAAGGACAGTGGACAAGCATTTCATATATCATTAGTAACTTAATACTATTGCGTTATGCTCATTTTGTGGCACCCTGAACCCTTCTTAGGTTGCCACAAGCACCAACGTTACACCTTATTACATCTCTTAGAAGAAGCGTCGTAATTCATAGACATTTTTTTTTAAACGGTCCCAGCGCGACTCATTAGTGAAAGCAAAATAAAACATCGCCATCTCACCCTCCATCAACCATGATACAATTTGCACACCACTAATCATCATAATTAAAAGACAAGCCATGACACTTTATTTACATATTTTCAAGATGGGTTTCTTTGGGTCGGTACATCAAAAGAAAAGGCCAGGGCATGAAGCCACACTCGGCCTAAAACCCTAAAAAGAAACTCTCGACCCACTACGACTCACGTATAAGATCCCCCATCACTAGTGTCGGCTAACCATCCCAAAAAGTTTCAGCTCTTACTTGTCACGCACGGGCCCTCACACCCATCCCGGTGCATCAGGCGGTGGCGGTGGCAACATCCCACGCATCACTCCGTTGCGACGAATGTGGATGGATATGAACTCCTGGACAACGGGGCCCCCAGCCAGGCCTACATCGTACATAACTAAACAACGCACTCGAATATACGTCAATCCATGAACAGAGGGACAGCCAAACTCCTCGCACTCGACCTCTACATCGGAAAGTAGGCCGTAAAACACACCCCACGTGACAGCAGGGAGCGGCATGCTACTAATCTGAAATGTTGGTCCCCAAAGGGGTGAGTACAACCACTCAGCATGTAAAAGAATCCAATAACCACTCAATGCATTATACAATACAATCACAACATCATACATGCCATTCATGCATTCAAGCGTACTTACCTTGATGCCATGCATATACCATCATATATTATCATCACAATCATATCATATACATGTCATCACCATGCCATAGGTGATCATCATCATATCATATCATACATGCACATCATCATCAAGCCATAGGTGATCATCATCATATCATATCATATATGCATATCATCATCATGCCATAGGTGATCATCATCATATCATATCATACACGCACATCATCATCAAGCCATAGGCGATCATCATCATATCGTATCATATATGCATATCATCATGCCATAGGTGATCATCATCATATTATATCATACATGCATGATTCAATTTCCACTTTTGACTTTCACTTCGATCACCACATCACTCTTCCTCGGGATCATCAATTTCATCTCATACTTTACACTGGCACCCAATCCTGGCATCGCGAGAAAAACCTCCGGCATTCAGCCATTTAAGGCCACCGGGCATCCGGCACCCCCACATTCCGGGCATCTCGCATCCCAACAGGCATCACGAGGCATCCCCTCGGGCAAAGACCTCCGAGGCTTCCGGCACCCAACCATTTCAGGCATCCTGATACTCCTAGGGCCATCCGGCCATGTATCTCTTGTGGCATCCCAAAATTCATGACGACCTCTAGTTACATTAAAGTCTATGAATAGGTGATGGAAGTACCATTAAGTTATTTTATAACCATTTAATCCATAATTTACAATAAGATTTATGGTCGAGCTTTTAATGGATAATTATTTGATAGGAAAGAAAATCCTATCATTGGCCATGTGTTTTATAAATTGGAATTTATGGATTTATGATTTCAAGTTTTATGGCCATATGAAATTGTAATCTAGTATTTATATAAGTTAGGATTTAAGGTAAATTATTAAAAGTAAAAATGGACTTATTTAAGAAAATTTTGGGCCATTTAAGCTTGGACCTTAAGCCCAAGTGAGATGGGCCTAAAGTGGGCCAAGAGGCCCGGCCCATGAAGCCCATTGGGCTGTCGACGCAATGGGGGAGGAGGAGCCGCATGGCCTCCAAGTGTCTTCAACAAGGGAGACACTTGTCTCCTTCTTAGGGACAAGTGTCCCCCATGCAAAATAAGAATGCATGCAATTTATATAGCAACCAAAAAGAAAGAGAGAGAGGGAGTGGTCGGTCTAGGTGCCGAGAGAGAGGAAGGAGGAGCTCGCCCGTCGCCGCCCGCACGCCGTTCGTCCGTCGCCGGTGTGCTGTCCGTGTGCTCGTATTTGCTCGGTCTTAGAGGCAAGTTGGGACTGATTTCCACCCCTTGCATGTGTGCCTTGCATGTGTGGTTGAATTTTGGATGTTTAGAGGTTAGAAATCGAAGTACATGAGGTTCGTTCTTGGAGATGCATGTTGTTTTCGTATGAACCGCCTGAACCAGAATCTTGTGAGAGCTTGCATGCATGTTTTGAGTTTGATTTTGACTTTTATTCCTTGATGAAAGTTGTAGCCAACATCTTCAAATATGACATACTAAAATTTGGGACAAAATTATGGAGATTTAAGGGGTCAAACTCTCATCCTACGAAGACACTAGATCTGGAACGATTTCGCTGACCTTTCAGTGGATTTGTGGTTGCATGTCGATGTTTACTAAGAATCTCCCTTCGACTTCTTCATGAAACTTGTAGAGAACATCCTAAGGAACAACATACTCAAATTTGAAGTAAAATGGGCAATTTTAGCCTAGTGAATCGACTTACTCTTGAAGACGGTAAATCTGGAGACGCTGTACAGGACACCCGAGACTTCATGGACCTATATGATGACTATACTCTAGAAATTTGACTTAGATCCCTTAATAAAAGTTGTATAGGACCTCTTGAAGTAAAACATATCCAAATTTCAGAAGAAACGAAGAAGAATAAAGGGGTGAAAACTCGGTATTTCGGAGATGACTACACTGGACGTTTCGGTGCGAGGACCAGAAGCTTCGTACGACTATAGAATATGATCTAAATCTAATCTGGCTTAGAAGTCTTCATGAAAAATCTACTTTAGTGTCTTGACTATAACCTGGTAAAATTTCATAATTTTTGGAGGTCATTCGGGTTTTTTTAATCGAATTATTTCGGAAACTGTGCATTCTGTTTCTATCCGAAATTGCATGCTGTATTTGTGTGAAGTATATCTTTTGTGTGGAACTCTATTGGGCATGTGCTTTTCATGAAATTGTTATCTTATTGACTTGTCTATCACATGCCTTGATTTCATGATTTTTGAGAAGCATATGGATATTTAATTTAAATGTTTCCTAAAATGGTACATGCTGGAATTTTGTAAACTTCGAAAAGGCATGAAATATGGACTATTTTAAATTGCATGGACTTCATGAATTGTATTGTTATGAGTGATTGTGCCTTGCTGCATGTATGACGATGATTTGAGGTGCATGTATGCATTCAAAGGATGAATATGATCTTCATTTGCCATCACATCACATGCCATGTTGAAAATTGAGCCATAATTGTGAATGTGAAATTGAAAATGAGATGTATGAGAATATGCATCGTGGTGATGAGAAGACCGTCAGAGGTGTGAGCCGACGATGCCTCGGGAGTGTCGGGATGCCCGGTGGTATACGGTACGTAATTCCGGAGGGTAGGGGAAACCATTTTCATGGCGAGCCCCGGAGATTTCCTCGAGAGTTTCGAGATGCTCGGTGGTATACGGTACGTAATTCTAGAGGAGGGGGGAATCCTGGTGGTATGTCGGTACATAATTCCAGAAGCTCGGCAGGTATTGTGCCAAGGGATACCTCGCGATGCTAGTTGGGATGCGAGATGCCCGGCCAGGGAGTGTAAATGCCGGAAGCCTCGGAGGTTTTTGCCCGAGAGGATACCTCGTGATGCCAGTTGGGATGCGAGATGCTCGGAGCGTGGGGGTGTCGGATGCCCGGCGGGTATTGTGCTGGAGGGTTCTTGCGACGCCAGGATTGGGCGCAAGTGATGAATGTGGGATGCAAATATTGGTCCCGGGAAAGAGAAGTGTGGTAGTCCAAGATGAAATTGAAATCAGATTATGCATGACATGATGCATGATGATATATGCATGGCAATGATGATGGTACATGTGATATGATGATGATGTTACATGCATGGATGCATGGTCATGATGATGGTACACGTGATTTGATGATGATGTTACATGCATGGATGTGTGACATGATGATGGTAAGTATATGATATGATGGTGATGTCTATATGATGATGATAAATATGAGGTATGATTACATGTGCATGATGCCATGGTATGTTGTGCATGGATGCCTATATGACATGTGATGCTATGATTGTGATGATTGTGTGGCATGATGCATTGAGTGGTTTATTGGTCCTTTACCTACTGAGTAGCTGTACTCACCCCTTCAGGGACCAACATTTTAGATTAGTACATGGATTGAGCAGTTGGAAATGACCGCGGGGAGGAGGATAGCAAATGAAGGAACTTTTGGATGCCGACTCTGGTTGATGAACCTTAAGCATACGATTGTTGGAAGAGGTGTCGGTCATCTTTTGAAGTATAACCTAGTATAGAAAACTATGACATTTTGATGTACCGATGAATGATGTCCATATGGTTTAAGTGAATAAAAGTGTACGGCTTTTGCTTATAAATGTTTAGTCGGTGTGCATCGTTTTCTGAATATAGGCAAGGGAGTTGTTGGATGTGCTTCCGTATATAAATTGCGCAAGGGACCGATCTAAAAGATGTAAACCCCCAGGTTGTATGAACCCGCTGCAATTAAAATGGTATCAGAGTAACATGTTATTAGGAAAAGAGAATGGCAAGCGAACTGTGGCGACCCTAATCGGATCAGGGGCCGTCGAGGGGTGCCACATCTCTATACATTCCGGGCATTCGGCACCCCCCATCCCGAGCATCCTGATACTCCTAGGGCATTATCATCCGCCACACACAGTTTCCTCATTTATCATTATTCATGCTTACCAATTTAGGTCTCAACTCAGCATGTCACATGATGTAATGGCAAACAAAACCACTTTCATCCTTCGATCCATACGTGCATCATCAGTCATCATCATATATGCCGCGATATGCAATCAATCATACACATAAAATTTATGGCATTCGTACAATTTAACATAGTCCATTTATCATGCCTTTTTGAAATTTATTTAAATTCCAGCTTGTACCATTTTCGAAAATAATTAAATTAAATATCCATATGATTCTCAAAAATCACTAAATTAAGACATGTAATAGACAAGACAATAAGACATTGATTTCATGAAAAACACATGGCCAATAAAATTCCACACAAAAGATATCATTCACACAAATACAGCATGAAATTTCGGATAAAAACAGAATGTACAGTTTTTGAAATAATTCGATTAAAGAGGTCGAAGAGAGATTCTTAGTAAAAATCAACATGCAACCACAAATCCACCGAAAGGTCAGTGAAATCATTCCAGATCTGGTGTCTCCGTAGGATGAGAGTTTGACCCCTCAAATCTCCATCATTTTGTACCAAATTTCAGTATGTTGTAGTTTAAGATGTTGGATACAACTTTCATGAAGGAATCAAAGTCAAAAGCGAACTCAAAACATGCATGCAAGCTCTCACAAGGTTCTGGCTCAGGCGGATTCATGCGAAAACAGCAACACCACTCAAGAACAAGTCATTTTAGCTTAGGTTTCTCCCTTCTAATCACTCAAAATTCGACACTACTCCAAACATACATGCAAGACACACATGCAAGAGTAGGAAGTGGATTCCCAACTTGCCTCTAGACCGAGCTAGCAACGAGCACACGGCGGCGAATGGGCGGCACACGGGCGGCGACGGGTGGACGGACGGCGAGCTCCTTCCTCTCCCTCTCGGCTTCTCCTCTCTCGGCCTCACTCTCCCTCTCTCGCACGATTCTCTCTCTCTCTTTTGCTTGGACTGAACCAACCGGCCACTCTCTCTCTCCTTCCCTTTTATTCCCCCAATTTCCTCATCATTTGCAATGATTGCTTGCCACTCCAATTGGCCAATGCATGCAAGTCCTCCTTGCCACTTGGCAAGGCTCATGCATGGGCCGGTCACTCCTCTTCTTGGGCCTCCCTTGGGCCGGCGACAACCCCATCCGTGGGCCTAATTGGGCCGGCCATTCGGCCCACTAAAGCTTAGGCCAATGGGCCTAAGGCCCAAACCTAAATAAAATTAGATTTTTTCCCCTTTTTATACTTTCTTCTATAAATTTTAAATTTTAAATTCCACATGGCCAAAGTCTTGTAACATTTTATTTATAGGAATTTAATTTATGAGGTGCATAGCCAAGCATAGATTATTCTCATTAATTTATCCTATAGTTCTAATTTCAAAAATTCATGAACACAAGCACATAATACATAGCCTTAAGAGAAAACTAATGGCTAAAACATAAACCATAGGTAATTTCTTTACCTAATTATAGGCTTTAATTCCTCTAGAGGATGTCTTGAATTTTGGGATGCCACAATTCTCCCCTCCTTAGAGAATTTCGTCCTCAAAATTAGACACCACTTGTGCCTTCTTGAAAGAAATAAGGGTACTTTTCCTTCATCTGATCTTCACTTTCCCATGTGGCTTCCTCCATATCATGATGTCGCCATAATACCTTAACCAGGGGAATCTTCTTAGTCCTAAGAATTTGTTCCTTTCGATCCAATATCTGTATAGGCTCCTCGATGTACCTTATTTTCTCATCCACTTTGATGGCTTCATGATCGAGTATGTGACCAGGATTCGGCTGGTACTTCCTCAACATCGATACATGAAACACATCGTGCAAATTTCCTAACTTAGGAGGTAACGCCAAGCGATAAGCTACATCCCATATCCTTTCGAGTATTTCAAAAGGTCCAATAAATCTAGGGCTTAACTTACCCTTCATCCCAAATTGAGATATCCCTTTCATTGGAGATACCTTAAGGAATACATGATCTCCTACGCTAAATTCCAAAGGCCTTCTACACCTATCTGCGTAGTCTTTCTGCCTACTCTGAGCTGTTTTAAGTCTTTCTCTGATAATTTCAACAGCCTTAATGGTAACTTGTACCAGTTCAGGTCCTGTCAATTTCCTTTCACCTACTTCATTTCAACAGACAAGAGTCCTACATCTCCTTCCATATAATGCTTCATAGGGAGCCATGCCTATACTTTTCTGAAAACTATTATTATAGGCAAACTCCACCAAATGCAATCTTTCATCCCAATTTCCTTTGAAATCAATTACACAAGCCCTTAACATATCCTCTAATGTCTGGATTACTCTTTCTGTTTGTCCATCTGTTTGGGGATGAAAAGCAATACTAAACTGAAGCTTAGTTCCTAATGCAATTTGAAGACTTCGCCAAAAGTTCGAAGTAAATCTCGAATCCCGATCTGAAGTAATAGTCACTGGAACACCATGTAGGCGTACTACTTGACCTACATACATATATGCGTATTTATCCATTGGATAGTCCATGCGAATCGCTAGAAAATGAGCCGATTTAGTCAAACGGTCCACTATAACCCAAATAGAATCATGGCCACTTGATGTCCTTGGCAATCCTTGCACAAAGTCCATTGTTATATGCTCCCATTTCCATTCTGGAATGTCTAATGATCTCAAGAGTCCTGCGGGTTTACGATGCTCTGCTTTTTACTTGCTGGCACGTCAAACATTGAGAAACGTGCTTAGTCGTATCTGCTTTCATGCCATTCCACCAAAATTGCTGACGCAAATTTCTATACATCTTTGTAGTACCTGGATGAATACTATAATTACTCTTATGTGCCTCCGACGGAATTTCCTTCCTCAATTCTTCATTGTCGGGAACACAAAGTCGTCCTTGACATCTTACTATTCCATCATTAGAGACTTGAAATTCCGGTCTTTTTCCTAAAGACACAGCATCTTTCACTTTCAAAATCTCTAGGTCAGATTCTTGCGAGATTTTAACATTCCGAATAATCTCCGGTTCAATCCTTAATGCACTAAGCATACCAGTAAGACAATCCATTTCCAATTTGAATTCTGAGTCTGCTACAAACTTTAACAATTCCCATTCTGCCATCCTTAAACTAGCCATTTCCATAGCCGACTTATGACTAAGAGCATCCGCTACCCTATTCGCTTGCCCTGGATGATATCCTATTTCACAATCATAATCCTTTAACAACTCCATCCACCTCCTTTGTCTCATGTTCAATTCCTTTTGTGAGAACAGATATTTCAAACTCTTATGATCCGTATAAATCTCAAACTTTTCTCCATACAAATAGTGTCTGCATATTTTCAAGGCAAACACTATAGCTGCTAGTTCTAAATCATGCGTCGGGTAATTCAATTCATGGGGTTTCAATTGTCTAGATGCATAGGCTATAACCTTGCCATGCTGCATCAAAACACATCCCAGTCCTTTGTGAGATGCATTACTATACACTGTAAAACCATCAGGTCCAGTAGGTATAGTCAGGATTGGAGCTGAGGTCAATTTCCTTTTAAGCTCCTGGAAACTCCTTTCGCATTTCCCATTCCATTCAAATTTTATATTCTTTCGGGTCAACTTAGTTAAAGGTCCCGCCAGTCGTGAAAATCCTTCAATAAACCTTCTATAATAACCAGCCAGTCCTAAGAAACTTCGTATTTCAATGGGTGTCGTTGGTCTCGGCCAATTTACTACCATTTCAACTTTTGCCGGGTCTACTGCAATTCATTTTCCTAACACCACATGCCCTAAAAATATTATCTGGTCCAGCCAAAACTCACACTTACTAAACTTAGCATACAACTTATGCTCTCTCAGGGTTTGCAAAACTATCCTCAAATGTTGTTCATGCTCTTTAGGCCCTTTTGAATATACCAGAATATCATCAATAAAAACAATTACAAACTGGTCTAAATAAGGCTGAAATATCCTATTCATTAGATCCATAAATGCAGCCGGCGCGTTAGTCAATCCAAATGGCATAACAAGGAACTCGTAGTGTCCATAACGAGTCCTAAACGCAGTCTTAGGAATGTCCTCCTTCTTAATTCTTAACTGATGGTATCCCGACCTCAAGTCAATCTTAGAGAAGACCGAACTTCCCTAGAGTTGGTCAAACAGGTCATCAATTCTAGGAAAATGATACTTATTCTTAATGGTCACCTGGTTCAGCTGCCTATAGTCAATGCACAAGCGCATCGATCCATCTTTCTTTTTCACAAACAAGACCGGTGCACCCCAAGGTGAAACACTTGGTCTAATGAATCCTTTGTCGAGTAAGTCCTACAGTTGCACTTTCAACTCATTCAATTCGACTAAGGCCATCCTATATGGGGCTTTTGATATTGGTTCTGTTCTAGGCAATTCCTTAGGGAATACATCTTGAAATTCGTTAACTACACGAACTTCCTCAAGTTTAGGCTCCTCCCTTGCATAATCTTTAACTATGGCTAGGTATCCTTGACATCCTTTGTCAAGTAACTTACAGGCTTCTACTGCTGAAATAAGTGCTACAGGAAGATGGGTCTGACCTCCTAAAAATTCACAACTAGACTGATCAGGTAAAACGAATTGGATCACTGTTCTATAACAATCCATTCTAGCCCGATACTTACTAAGCCAGTCCATTCCTATAATAACGTCAAAATCATACTTAGCCATTACAACCAAGTCTATTTCCATATCTTTTCCTCCCATTGATATCTTACAATTTCCACACACCAAATAGACAATACCATATCCTTTAAAGGCGTGGAAACACAAAGAGGTGTCTCAAGAGGCATAACTTCTATCTTATTCAAGCGTCTATATCTTTCAGACACAAATGAATGCGTTGCACCCGTATCAAACAATGCATATGCCTTTTCACCATTGATAAGGATCGTATCTGAGATAACATTTTTAGAAGCTTCCGCTTCCTCTTGGGTGACCGCATACACCCTTCCTTGTACTGGTGGCCTCTGAGGATTTCCTTGTAAATTTGATCTAACAGCACTCTGATATCCCTGTCGCACCAAGCCAACACTCACTTGCGACATCTCTTATGGGCAACTTCTCCTAAGATGGCCCACTTGTCCACAACCAAAACATTTTAGTCGTCCATTGCAAGGTCCTGGGCCATGTCGCCCATTACACCTTTGACAAACACCAGGCTGATAGAGTGCTTTCCCTATATTCAGACCATTTCTTGCTCCCCCAAAATTTCCAAAATTACTCTTCTTCTTCACATTCCAGGTCTGACCTTGACCTGAATAAGGTCTCTTACCCCTTCTCACATCATTAAAATTCAACGGTTTCTTAAACTCCAACCACTCTCTCAACAGTTCCTGCTCCACTAATTGTGCCCTTTCATAAATCTCATTATAATCTCTTATGTTCAAAGGTACCAGTTGTTTCTTGATATCATTCCCCAGCCCTTTCAGAAACCTCTTAGCCTTTTCCTCCTGATCCTCAATCAATCTAGGAGCATATCTAGACAGTTCAGAAAATCTAGCCTCATACTGATCTACTGTCAGCTCATTTTGTTCTAGTTGAACAAATTCTGTAATTTTCCTATCCTTAGCACAGTCAGAAAAATGCTTTCTATTGAAAGCTCTCACAAACTCCTCCCAGTTAACATCAATACCTGGTGGAAAGATTATGTCATTCAAAGCTCTCCACCAAAACTTTGCATTTCCCTCCAACTGGTACTCTATTAAAACTATTTTCTCAGCATCAGTGCAGTCCAACAGCTGGAAAATTCGTTCCATCCCATCAATCCATTGCTCCGCCTCCTCAGGACTTCCCATTCTGTTGAACTTAGGTGGCTTTAGCTTCAGAAATTGCTCCACCAGTCCTTGAGTACGGTGTTCAGCTCCGAGCTGTTGCTGCGCCTGCCTTTCCATCAGATTTCCAATATTGGCTAATGCCTACAAGATGTCTTCCATTCGGGGTTCATCCCTTGCAGCAGAGGCTTCATCCCTCGATGGATGAGCACTTCCAGCTCGCACCATGACTTTCCTGCAATTTCCAAGCATTGCCTCATGAATAATTTGAGACTCACTGCCTCCATTCAAAGCAATTACTACTACTTCATAAGTAACATATACATGTTACTGGTACCTAAAGGCAACTCAAAATAAACTACTAGGGATCTACGAGTGAATACTCATCACCCGTTATTCAATTATTTCATTTTATATCCAATGTTGTGCATTGTCAATTTCCAAATGAGGCTCCTTATCACTCCACCCATAACCACTTGCTTTGATACCAAAAAGGGGGCTGTGGCACCCCGAACCCTTCTTAGGTTGCCACAAGCACCAACGTTACACCTTATTACATCTTTTAGAAGAAGTGTCATAATTCATAGACATTTTTTTAAACGGTCCCAGCGCGACTCATTAGCGGAAGCAAAATAAAACATCGCAATCTCACCCTCCATCAACCATGATACAATTTGCACACCACTAATCATCATAATTAAAAGACAAGCCATGACACTTTATTTACATATTTTCAATATGGGTTTCTTTGGGTCGGTACATCAAAAGAAAAGGCTAGGACATGAAGCCACACTCGGCCTAAAACCCCAAAAAGAAACTCTCGACCCACTACGACTCACGTGTAAGATCCCCCATCACTAGTGTCGGCTAACCATCCCAAAAAGTTTCAGCTCCTACTCGTCACGCACGGGCCCTCACACCCATCCCGGTGCATCAAGCAGTGGCTGCGGCAACATCCCACGCATCACTCCGTTGCGACGAATGTGGACGGATATGAACTCTTGGACAACGGGGCCCCCAGCCAGGCCTACATCATATATAACTAAACAACGCACTCGAATATACGTCAATCCAGGAACAGAGGGACAACCAAACTCCTCGCACTCGACCTCTACATCGGAAGGTAGGCCGTAAAACACACCCCGCATGACAACAGGGAGTGGCATGCTGCTAATCTAAAATGTTAGTCCCCAAAGGGGTGAGTACAACCACTTAGCAGGTAAAATAATCCAATAACCACTCAATGCATTATATAATACAATCACAACATCATACATGCCATTCATGCATTCAAACGTATTTACCTTGATGCCATGCATATACCATCATACATCATCATCACAATCATATCATATACATGTCATCACCATGCCATAGGTGATCATCATCATATCATATCACACATGCACATCATCATCAAGCCATAGGTGATCATCATCATATCATATCATATATGCATATCATCATCATGCCATAGGTGATCATCATCATATCATATCACACATGCACATCATCATCAAGCCATAGGCGATCATCATCATATCGTATCATATATGCATATCATCATGCCATAGGTGATCATATCATATCATATCATACATGCATGATTCAATTTCCACTTTTGACTTTCACTTCGATCACCACTTCACTCTTCCTTGGGATCATCAATTTCATCTCATACTTTACACTGGCACCCAATCCTGGCATCGCGAGAAAAACCTCTGGCATTCAGCCATTTAAGGCCACCGGGCATCCGGCACCCCCACATTCCGGGCATCTCGCATCCCAACAGGCATCACGAGGCATCCTCTCGGGCAAAGACCTCCGAGGCTTCCAGCATCCAACCATTCCAGGCATCCTGATACTCCCAGGGCCATCCGACCATGTATCTCTATACATTCCGGGCATCCGGCACCCCCCATCCCGAGCATCCTGATACTCCCAGGGCATTATCATCCGCCACAAACAGTTTCCTCATTTATCATTATTCATGCTTACCAATTTAAGTCTCAACTCAACATGTCACATGATGTAATGGCAAACAAAACCACTTTCATCCTTCGATCCATACGTGCATCATCAGTCATCATCATATATGCCGTGATATGCAATCAATCATACACATAAAATTTATGGTATTCGTACAATTTAGCATAGTCCATTTATCATGCCTTTTTGAAATTTATTTAAATTCCAGCTTGTACCATTTTCGAAAATAATTAAATTAAATATCCATATGATTCTCAAAAATCACTAAATTAAGACATATAATAGACAAGACAATAAGACATTGATTTCATGAAAAACACATGGCCAATAAAACTCCACACAAAAGATATCATTCACACAAATACAGCATGAAATTTCGGATAAAAACAGAATGTGCAGTTTTTGAAATAATTCGATTAAAATACCCGAACGACCTCCGAAAATTATGAAACTTTACCCGGTCCTAGTTAAGACACTAAAGTATATTTTTCATGAAGACTTCTCGGACAAATTCGTTTTGGATAATTTTCTATAGTCGTCCGAAGCTTCTGGTCCTCATACCGAAACGTCCAGTGTAGTCATCTCCGAAATACCGAGTTTTTACCCACTTATTCTTCTTCTTTTCCTCTGAAATTTGGATATGTTTTACCTCAAGAGGTCCCCTACAACTTTCGTGAAGGGAACTAAGTCAAATGTCCAAATAAAAGTCACCATTTGGGTCCATGAAGTCTCGGGTGTCCTGTACCACGTCTCCAGATTTACTGTCTTCAAGAGTAAGTCGATTTACTAGGTTATACTTGTTCATTTTACTTAAAATTTGATTATGTTGTATTTTACGATTTTCTCTACAAGTTTTATGAAGAAGTAAAAGAGAGATTCTTAGTAAAAATCAACATGCAACCACAAATCCGCCGAAAGGTCAGTGAAATCGTTCCAGATCTGGTGTCTCCGTAGGATGAGAGTTTGACCCCTCAAATCTCCATCATTTTGTACCAAATGTTAGTATGTTGTAGTTTAAGATGTTGGCTACAACTTTAATGAAGGAATAAAAGTCAAAATTGAACTCAAAACATGCATGCAAGCTCTCACAAGGTTCTGGCTCAGGCGGATTCATGCGAAAACAGTAACACCACTCAAGAACAAGTCATTTTAGCTTAGGTTTCTCCCTTCTAATCACTCAAAATTCGACACTACTCCAAACATACATGCAAGACACACATACAAGAGTAGGAAGTGGATTCCCAACTTGCCTCTAGACCGAGCTAGTGACGAGCACACGGCAGCGAACGGGCGGCACACGGGCGGCGACGGGCGGACGGATGGCGAGCTCCTTCCTCTCCCTCTCAGCTTCTCCTCTCTCGGCCTCACTCTCCCTCTCTCGCACGATTCTCTCTCTCTCTTTGGCTTGGACGGAACCAACCGGCCACTCTCTCTCTCCTTCCCTTTTATTCCCCCAATTTCCTCATCATTTGCAATGATTGCTTGCCACTCCAATTGGCCAATGCATGCAAGTCCTCCTTGCCACTTGGCGAGGCTCATGCATGGGCCGGTCACTCCGCTTCTTGGACCTCCCTTGGGCCGGCGACAGCCCCATCCGTGGGCCTAATTGGGCCGGCCATTCGGCCCACTAAAGCTTAGGCCAATGGGCCTAAGGCCCAAACCTAAATAAAATTAGATTTTTCCCCCTTTTTATACTTTCTTCTATAATTTTTAAATTTTAAATTCCACGTGGCCAAAGTCTTGTAACATTTTATTTATAGGAATTTAATTTATGAGGTGCATAGCCAAGCATAGATTATTCTCATTAATTTATCCTATAGTTCTAATTTCAAAATTCATGAACACAAGCACATAATACATAGCCTTAAGAGAAAACTAATGGCTAAAACATAAACCATAGGTAATTTCATTACCTAATTATATGCTTTATTTCCTCTAGAGGATGTCTTGAATTTTGGGATGCCACACATTTGGTGTCATTTAACAAATTATAACTCTAATACAGACAATTTATCAATCAATAATTTAAATTTTAAATTTTCAAGCGAATAGCTTGGTAACATCATATCATAGATTCATCTTATATGAAATTATTGGCATGTGGGGCCAACACGAAATAAATAAGAGAGAAATGACAAAGACCATTTGTTCATCTCTACCTTGCATTTCCAACCTCATTAAGAATATGACAATTTTAAATAAAATTAAAATATATAATCACTAAATTTGGACGAAAACATCAAAGAAGTGAAGCAAACGACCCAAAATTAATAGAGAAGCAACATTCACACAAAAAGAGAAAAGAACATAGGGGAGAGAGAGAGAGAGAGAGAGAGAGAGAGAGAGAGAGAGAGAGAGAGAGAGAGAGAGAGGGGAGGGAGGGAGGGAGGGAGGAAGCAAAAACAACGGTCTAAGATTGATTGAAGTTAAGAAAGAGGGAGAGTACCTTGTTGCAAGCCATTAGAAGAGAGAAGAGAGAAGCTCGAGTTTTCTTGGAGAAATAAGTTAAAAGTCCTCGAAATATGTCTGGATACATGTTGGGTGGAAATGACGTAAATGGAACTTAATTTCATTGATAGACTTAATTAACGTTCATTCTATTCATCCTTAAAAGAGAAGTAAGGCCAATTGGAAGAAAAGTGCAATTTTTGCATTTCCTCTCATTTCTATGCACTTTTAGAAAGACATAAAATGCGGGCCCAGAGGGAAGTATTTCCCTTTCATTTAGAATCATTTTCATCGACTTCCTTCATAATCAAAACAACTGATCAATTGAAAATCTTTCCTCAATTAATGTTTTAGATTTAGTTAATTTTACATATGAGCAATGCCTAAAACTTGAAACCTGCCAAATTAAAACGTGATTGACGGAAATTCCCTCCACTTAGGAAAGTGCACATATTTAGAGGATGTGGTTTGTTGGGCAACAATTACAGGACACTTCATTAGTTTGGCCAATGGACATGGGATTAGACAGAAGGGGTTATGAAAATGAGGTGGTGGAGATAGTTAGGTTTGTTTGTATATTCGGATAAAAATAATAAGAGTAAGGTCGAAGATTATGTCTGACCAAAAAAGAAAAAAAAAAGGTCGAAGATTAAGACAAGGATTAGGCATCATGTGAGCTTATATTCAGAGGAAGATGCTTCCATGGAGTTCCCTATATAATTTCAATATTTTACCTTGAACTGAAAGAATCCGCCTTTAAATATCAAACACATGCGTGAAGTTATGTAATTGTTCAAATGTGCATTAAGGAAGTCAATTACAATGCAATTTTTGTAATTTCAAATTTGTGTTTCTAAACAAGTAAATGATGTGGGCTTTTTGGAGACCTCTTCAGGGCCACCTAATTTTCTGCAGTGAAACGACGTTAGCTTACTTAACTGAAGGTCGTGTCTTTATTACCGAGGGAATTAACGAACGCGTTATTCGGAGCCAACAAGCATTTGCAAAAAATCATCCTAAAAGCGTCTTTCGTCGTTTAACAATCCTTTTAGGCAGCAAAAGAAACATCTTTCTTTTCAACTTTCCCCCTCAGATTGCCATGGACAGAGGGCGGAGTCAGGGAAAGAGAAATAGGGCAGAGGAAGAGAGCACTGAAGGAGCATCCACTTCTTCATTCATCTCTCCAGAAGCCACAGGTGTAGGTAGTGGTCAATATGACGTGTTCTTGAGCTTTAGAGGCTCGGATACTCGCAATACATTCACCAATCACCTCTATCACAGTTTGATCAAGGCAGGGACTGTACCATTTCGCCTTTTTAGGGATGAGAACAACATCCCAATTGGTGAGGAATTTGGTTCAGAGATTCTCGATGCCATCGCACAGTCTAAGATTTCGATTTCCGTCATCTCTGAAAATTATGCTTCGAGCAAATGGTGCCTTCGCGAGCTCGTTCATATCATGGACCGTAAGAAGAGCGTGTCACACATAGTGTTGCCTATATTTTACAAAGTTGCCCCATCGGATGTGCGGCATCTAAAAGGAAATTTTGGAAATGCCTTCCATTCAAGTTAGGAGCATTTTGATAAGAAGGATATCCAGGAAGGGCAACGAGCACTTAATGAAGTCAGTTACTTAAATGGATGGGAATCTCAAAAAATTGCGGACGGGTACTTTACTGAACTTTTTCTTTCTTGATAAGTAAGTTTTCTTCTTTTGGCATAATCGAGGAAATGCAGATGAATTACTTTTACTGCAAGCTCGAAAAGATCGCCAAAATAAATAGTTGTAATGCCTCGAGAAGACGACAAACACCAGTACGCCCCAAGATGGCCTTGAAAACTAAACCAACGACAAATGAAACCAAAGCATCCCATAGTGCCCAAGAATTTACATTTTCCTCTGGTATAGAGCCAAAAAAAACAAAGAAACAACAATACCTCCAGCCAATAGTATTAATCACTAAACAATAGGCCTTCAAATGACTCCAATGCTTGGTCTTCAAATTTTGATCACCACTGGATAAAATCGACCTCCTATATAGCCAACAAGGGTTAGCTCAGTTGATAAGGATAGAATACTTTGCATAGACTATGTCTAGGTTCATAACTTCTCATTATTTTTATTGTTTGACAGGCATGAGGGAAAATTAATAGAACGTGTAGTTGAAACTGTTCTAAGCAAGTTATGGAAAGATTTTCAGCTGGATGTGCCTGAGCAACTAGTTGGACTTGATGATTGTATGAAAGAAATGATGAATTGGATCGACAATCCTTCCATCAATGCTCGAATGATTGGAATTTATGGCATGGGCGGGATAGGCAAGACAACTCTTGCCAAGTGCATCTATAATCAACTCTCGAATAAATTTGTGCATGTCAGCTTCCTTCCAGATGTTCGAGAAACTACTAGGCGCCACGGTATTACGTATTTACAAAGTCAACTTATATTAAATTTACTAAATGAAAAAAAAAGGAAGTTTCTATAATTGATGATGGAATAAATATAATCAAATCTAGCTTCAGACAAAAAAAGGTTCTCATTCTTTTGGATGATATAGACGACAAGAATCAACTAGCTGCATTGGTTAGGAAACACAATTGGTTTATGGCAGGAAGTTTGATCATTGTTACCACTAGAAACAAAGCCATTCTTGATCAATCTGAATTTGAGGTAGATTACAAGTATGAATTGAATGAATTGGATAAGGTGCAAGCTTTGCTTTTTGTTTAACAGACATGCATTTCGTATGGACCATTCTCCGAGGGACTTTGATGGCATATCTCGTTATATCATATCCACCATGGGTGGGCTTCCCTTGGCACTTCAAGTTGTAGGTTCATACTTGTATGGGAAAATGAATCAAAAAGTATGGGAAGATGTGCAGAAGCAAGTAAAAAACCAACCACATAGAAATGTCCAAAAGATATTGCAAATAAGTTATGATGCATTAGAAGAAGGACATAAGCAGATTTTTCTCGATATTGTTTGTTACTTTATTGGCAAAACAAGCAAATATGCCATGTACATGTGGGAGGACTGTGGGTTTTATCCAAGTCAAGGTATTGTAGAGTTGAGTTGAGGTGCTTAATTAAAATTGGAGATCATGGTGAATTTCTAGTGCATGATCAACTAAGAGATCTTGGAAGGAGCATTTTTTACCAAGGACAACCGCTTAAGAAACGTAGTGGACCATGGTACGATGACTACGAGGGAGTGCCAAAAGTACTAAGAGTCTATGCACGGGTAAAATATGGCACTCCTTTCTTTTTCTTTCCCTCTTATTTTAATATATTTAATTTGATCTATTCTAATATTTCATCTACGATGAATAGATGCTCTTACTTTTTAGGAAGAAAGATCTATATAAACATCCATTTGTGTCCATCTTAGATTATTTGTGATAGCTAAATGGATTGTAAGTATTTAAAGGATGAGACCGTTATACATTTGATTCAATTTCATTGATATAAATTACATCTGTAAAGATTTGATTGACAATCGATTTAAGTTCCTCTAACTACAATTTTACACTATAAATCTCATTTACTAAAAGCATGTAATTGTCATATCTAGTTGAAAATATTGATAATCTAAAGACTACAATAATGAATGAAGATGAAGTATAAACATGATAGATCAGATAAATGAATATTTCTTGATTGAAAAAGAAAAAGAAAAAGATAGCTTGTGCTAATTATAATAACTGATAATTAATTCAAAACAATAAGATTGGAAAAAATTTCACACTTATCACATGTTCTTGCTTACTGGTACGGCCAGATGTATTGGTGGTAGTCCTATGATTTAGGAGTACAATGTTTAATATTTTTTTCTCCAATTTGATTTTGAAGATACCCATCCCTCTACTCTACTAGTTATATTTATCTCTTTTAATTATTATTTCCTTTTAATAGATAAGATAGCAAAAATCCCCTTAAAAGTATTTTTAGGAAAATCTTACTGTTTTCTTAAGGTTTTATCACGTTGACCTTGCTCATTTCATGGATTAGGTTAGATGTATGATAAAGAGTGGATTTTCTTATAACAAAAATTTGTATCCACTATAAGTTACTTATAACACATACAACTATTTCTCATAAAAAAAAATCCATGAAAACTTGACTAATTAGAGGAAATGCCATACTTATTATTATATCCATGCCTTTGAGTATAATGATGCTCGTGTCATTTTATTATTATGTATTGTCCATTTGGTTCGCCTCATGATATGATTTATACACTATTGTCCAATGTCACCACGTCACTTTTTAAACGTACTTAACAAAAAAAAAAAGTTTAAGTTTTCAAAGAAATGATTAAACACTTTAAAACAATAGTAAATGATGTTAAAGATATGTAGATATCTTCTAGAGATATTTAGGATATTTTCTCTAATTTTCTATATTTATTTTGATTATGCATATCTAATTTGATTTTCTTTGATTTTCTTAGACAATCCTGTAATAAAAATTATAGATAGGCTCTCCATATAATCTTTTCTATATATGGAAATATATTGAAAATTTCCCATATTTTCTCTTCGGCATTATTACATTTAAATAATGAAATGAAAACCGAGTGTTTCCATAGCTACTTACAGGTGGCCCACCGGCACTCTTCAACAAATTCTTCTGAAAAATTATACAAAAGTCATGAAAATTTACAAGTAAACATTTGTATGTTGTAAAATGGTTTCATATATTTCGTAATAAATAAAAGTCAAAGTGCATGTGCTACAAAATTTGACAGATAAAAGGAAAAGATAAAACATTGAGTTGCCTTTACCTTAGTTGTTTTAGAGCAATAACCATTTTTTCTTTATTTTTCACGTCATTTGTTTAATTTTCGAAAAGTTCGTGAGCCATATTTGTACATGGGAAGCATAGAAAGGTTATAGATCATGCAAAATCCAAGATTTAAGAAAAAAAAAACTAAAAAGTTAAAAAACTTGCAGGACGCCCGCCCGGTTCTCCTCCAACCCCCTCCCGTTTCCTCCTCGCAAAAATTTGTGGAGACACCTCTCTCGTTTCCATTTCCGTGACAATTTACGGGCAGCTGCAAGCGAAACCTCCAACGACGAACTCCTTTCTAAAGTGAGATGGCTTAAGTGGAGGGTCGTGCGAAGCGACTTGTTTCTTTCAATGCATCTATCGAATTTATCAGTACTGAATTTATGTAAGAGCGAGATTGGAGAGTATTGGCAAGGATGGATGTCATTCATGGTAAGATTGAGAAAATAACGAATTTAGGGTTTTGTTTTTGTTTAGTCAATCAACCCATTCTTTGACAGCTTATTCTCCTTTTCTATTAGGCGTCAAAGCGGCTTAAAGTTCTCATGCTTGAAAATTGCCATAATTTAAGGCGTACTCCTGATCTCTTAGCTTTCACACAGTTGAAAATTCTCAATTTGAGCAATTGTCGGAAATTGGAGCATCTCCACCCTTCTATTGGCAAACTCACGAGCCTTGTTTCCTTAAACTTGTATTACTATGAAAGACTCAAGGAACTACAAGAGGAGGTGGGCGGATTAAAAGATTTAGAAGAACTTTTTTTAGATGAATCTGGTATTATAGAGATTCCTATGTCTATTGGTTCTTTGAGGAAGCTGAAGACACTGAGCGCCTCAAAGTGTTACTCACTGAGAGAAATCCCCAGCTCAATTGGGGATTTACAGAATTTGTAATATCTTGGCTTGTGTTGTTCTGCGATCAAAAAGCGTCCCAGTGCTATTGGAAGGTTGAAAAATCTGCGGGCTCTATTTCTCAATGGATACAGTCGTGACAAGCTCCGATCGCTGCCAAAGCTTCCTTCTTCTCTCCAACACCTTAACCTATGGGACTGTAAGGTGCTCCAGTCCCTACCAGAGCTTCCTTCTTCTCTCCAAAGTCTTGACCTACATGACTGTAAGGAGCTCCGATCGCAGCCAGAGCTTCCTTCTTCTCTCTAAAGTCTTGACCTACAAGACTGTAAGAAGCTCCAATCGCTGCCAGAGCTTCCTTCTTCTCTCCAACGCCTTTACCTAAGGGGCCGTAAGAAGCTCCAGAAGCTCCGGTCATTGCCAGAGCTTCCTTCTTCTCTCCAACACCTTGACCTAGAGGGCTATGAGGAGCTCCGATCGCTGACAGAGCTTCCTTCATCTCTCCAAAGCCTTCACCTATAGGACTGTGAGGAGCTCCGGTCGCTGCCAGAGCTTCCTTCATCTCTCCAAAGCCTTGACCTACAGGACTGTAAGGAGTTCCGGTCGCTGCCAGAGCTTCCTTCATCTCTCCAAAGCCTTAACCTACGGGACTGTAAGGAGCTCCGGTCGCTGCCAGAGCTTCCTTCTTCTCTCCAAAGCCTTGACCTATGGGGCTGTAAGGAGCTCCGGTCGCTACCAAAGCTTCCTTCTTCTCTCCAAAGCCTTGACCTAAGGGGCTGTAGGGAGCCCCGGTCGATGCGAGAGCTTCCTTCTTCTCTCCAAAGCCTTGACCTAGCTGCGAGAGCTTCCTTCTTCTCTCCAAAGCCTTGACCTACGAGGCTGTAAGGAGCTCCGGTCGCTGCCAGAGCTTCCTTCTTCTCTCCAAAGCCTTGACCTATGGGGCTGTAAGGAGCTTCGGTTGCTACCAGAGCTTCCTTTGTCTCTCCTAAAACTTGACCTATTGCACTGTAAGAAGCTCCGGTCACTACTAAAGCTTCCTTCTTCTCTCCGACGCCTTATGCTAAAGGGTTGTAAGGAGCTCCGGTCGCTGCCAAAGCTTCCTTCTTCTCTCCAAATCCTTAACCTATGGGGCTATGAGGAGCTCCAGTCGCTGCCAAAGCTTCTTTCGTCTATCCAATGCCTTACGCTAGAGGGCAGTAAGGACCTCCAGTCGCTACCAAAGCTTCCTTCTTCTCTCCAAAGCCTTGACCTATCAGGTTGGGACAATTTCTTCTCACTGCCAATGCATCCTGCGGGCTTAGGAAATCTGCACATCACTTGTCTGAGTCTTGGACTGCCACAGCTTGTTAGCCACAAGGCCCTCATCCACCTAGAAAAACTCCATCTTTAGGTACACCATTCACTTGAAGACATCCGCAAGCTTTCCTCAATACCACTGAAACTCTGTTTTGAGGAGTGGGATAAGCTAACATCACTTAAGCTCGCGAGACTCAAGCACTTTGAAGAGCTTTCAATAAAAAAGTGCAGTTCCTTGGAGTTCATATCTTTGAGGGACTGCAATTCCATTAAAAGACTTCGCTGTCTAGAATTACCGTGTTTGAAGGAATTAAAGGCTGGTGGGTGTGGCAATCTAGTCAAAATTGAAGGTCTTGACGGTGCAGAGTTCTTAGAAAAGTTGGATTTTAGGGGATGCAAATCAATGGAGACTTTGCCAGATTTGACGAGAAGTGAGAAGTTACGATCTCTAACAATTCGAGGTTGCAAGAAACTTACTCAGCTTCAAGGACTTGAAATGTTGAATTTAATTGATTTGGATATTTCTGGTTGTGTCTCATTGGAAGCAATACCGAATTTATCTGGAATGCGCATTTATAGAAAGTAGGAACTGTTTTGAGTTCTCTATGGAAATATTATCTTGTAGTGATAATGATGTGAGGACTCTTATACACATATTACAACAGTGAAACTAGTCATGTTTCTTCATCAGAGGTAAATAAGCAGTGAACAAATATTTTTCCTCTGATATTCATGACCTCCTTTTCATCACTATCTTCTTTTGACAAGAAGGTTTTCCATGACAGGATTCTGTGTCACGCCCCGATCCTCGGGCACGCACACATCCTTCTCCACTTGGTCGATTTTATAATGCGATATCCCATGACAATGTATCGCCGACCCTTTCATTTATTAAGCACATGCGGAAGCAATTAAAATCCCCAGACAATAAAACGATGGGATAGAAAAGCAGGGCCATATTTTTTATATTGAAACTTATAACCAAACTTTTATACAAAACACAAATCAGAGCACTTCGCAACTTTTTACTCTATCTCTATTCACATCAAAATGGAGATCTCAAAAGAAGATAGAATCTCAATCCATCTGGGCCGTACTCAAGACCCCTCTCGGGATTATCTTCTTCTTCCAAAAATCCTTCTCCTCAAGTTTCACCTCCGAGTTCTCATTCTCAGACTCCTCCTCATCAGCTCCTCATCGGGGTCCTGAAATGTTTTCCCCAAACTGGGATGAGACTACGTCTCAGCGAGTTCTACCCCACTAAGCCCGATTAGTAAACCATTATACTATAGGCTGCCTAAACACGCACATGGCAGAGGACTTACCTTGGCCTCAGATTTCACTTGCAAGTCAGTACAATTCACAATAAACACCCATTTACTCCAAACAAATCGAACCGGTCGATTACATGTCACACAAATTAAATTTCCACTGAGGAGTATCTAAAAGCTAGGCCACGTGCATTCTCCAGGATGACCTTCCAAGTCTCCGAGCCACGTGCCTCAAACCTTGGGCCCACGTGCATTCTCTAAGGGGACCTCTTCGCCAAGGTGGTACATCAAGTCACCAAGCCACGTGCCCTTTTAGATGCCATTCTCGAATATTGGACCCACGTGCATTCTCTAAGGTACTCGCTTACCAAAGTGACGCATCAAATCACCGAGCCACATGTCCCTTTTACGATGCCCGGGCCCACGTGCATTCTCTAAGGTGCTATCTCACCAAAGTGATGCATCAATTCACCGAGTCCACGTGCCCTTTTAGATGCCTGGGCCCACGTGCATTCTCTTAGGTGCTATCTCACCAAAGTGATACATCAATTCACCGAGCCCACGTGCCCTTTTAGATGCCTGGGCCCACGTGCATTCTCTCAGGCGACCTTTTCGCCAAGGTGACATATTCAACCACTGAACTCACGTATATTCTCCAGGTGATATTCCAATTCACCGAGCCCACGTGTCCTCTTTCAAGGGATTACCAATCTACTTTCAATACCGACAACCAATGCCCAATGATTTCTCAATCAAATAATTAAATCAACTCAACAAAGCATTGTAAATGCTGAATAACATACTTGGCCATTTACCAATCAACAATTCAATCTCAATCAACTCCAATCAATTTAGGTAAATCCTAAAATATCACAATTTATTCAATTCCATACAACGTGGAGCTCAAATAAATAAACGGACTGTGCCACGGTGATCAACACGAGATTTCAGTCGTCGGCCATCAAAATCTTAATTTCCGAAAAATAAATAATTAATTTATTAATTTCGAAAATTAAATAATTAATATTAAAAATTCAATTTAGCTCAAAATAAAGCCTGATTAAATAAACGGACTTCACCACAGTCATCAGCATAATTTTCCGGTTCCGGGCCATCTCAGTTAAATTTTCGGAAAATAAATAATTATTTAATTTAATTCCGAAAATTAATATTTAAATACTAAAAATTCCACTTAGGCCCGAAAAGCCTAATTGGAGCCCACTAAGGGTCGGGAAAAATCCGAGGCACTTCCAATAATTAGTAGACCACGTCTACTTGTTAATTACGCAATCAATTTATCTAAATCGCATCACAATTGACTAATAATTGCTAATTTATTTTAATCTAACAACCTAAACATAATTAATTAAAACTAAACCAACCTTAAGTATAATTAGCCAACTAATCCTGGATTAGTGAGATTACTCCCCAAATCGCGCGCAAATCAGATCAATCCGACGGCGGCGACGCGAGGAACGAAACTTCCCAAAGCAACTCACGGATCCGGGGCCCGGAAATGGCCCAAAAGCGGGCTCGAAGTCGCTGGAAACCCACTCGTGGGTTTTCTGGTCGAGGCTGGCCGGGGCTGCTCCGGCGGCTAGGGCGGCGAGGGGAGGCCGGTGGAGGGTGAGGGGGACGAGGGGGAGGTCCGGCGGGGCTGGGTGGTGGCCGGAGGTGGTCGGACAAGGGCGGAACAGGGGCTGAGCAGAGCTGGATGGACGAGGGACGGGGGAGGAACGCCTGGGCACGAGGGACGGGTGGCTGGACGCGCGGCATCGGGCGGGCGGCCGTCGCGGGCGTGCGAGCGGCGGTGCGACGGCGGGACGGGTGGCGACGGGGCTGCAGCTTTTGCTCGAGCTTCTGGTTCTAGTTCGCTGCTCGAGCGTGCGGAGGAAGGAAGAAGAAGAAGAAGAAGAAAGAGAGAGAGAGAGAGAGAGAGAAGATAAGGCTTGACCAGTCAAAAGGGTAGAGAGAGAGAGGGCAGGCGGTGGGGGAGTCGCACGAAGGGGGAGGGAAAGGGGGGGAGAGAGAGAGAAAAGAGAAAAGAAAGAAAAAGGAAAGAAAAGAAGAGAGAGGGGGGAAAAAGAAAATATATAATACCATGATTTCAATTTTTCTTTTTTCTTTTCCTTTTCCTTTCTATTTTCTTTTGGTCTTCAATTTTTCTTCCGATAATTTCTTTCTTGAAATTTCGGACCCGTCAATAAATTGACGAGTGATGAGACATGATCCTAAAAATAAGAATTATGGCGCGCTTAAAATTCGATTCCCGAAATCGAGTTCAATTTCGTGGTTAAAAATTAATCAGACGTGATTTTAGTCCAATCCAACCAATTAGGTAGCTTTTAGGGATTTTACAGCTAATACATCACTTAACGGCTTCACCAAATAGTTAGTTAATTCGTGAGTGATCAGTTCAGAGAAAAAGGACTCTAAGCACGTCGACAAAATGCCTATTTCACTTTATCAAAACGGGGTCAAATTTCAGGATGTCACATTCTGTACTTTCCTAAATTGCTGGTCTTGCACGATTGAAGGAGTGGAGGAATTAGTCATAGAAGCTCACATGATGGTTCAGCCAAGATCGAAATGTAGACCCAATAGAAGTCATAGTAAGATTCTTCATCCTTGAATGGCCAGCATGGGCAAATAGAGTAATACTTTTCTTGAAGCTCTATTTTTTTAGAATGATTTGCTTCACGCTGGATATCTATTTGATTGATTTTGCAAACTCTGAATTTGCCTCTGTATAATTGTTGTTGATTACGTTATAGTAATGTTTTTCATTTATCCTTCCATTGGCAGCTTATGTAGACTACAAATAGATAGCAGCTTGCCAGGCAAGAATGAAAATACCAACAAAGGCAAACAAGAATTACCTAGTGATTTACAGTTCCTCTATCGGCAAACTCGGGATTTGAAATTTTCATCTAGAGGCCAATGAACTTCTGCTACTCATTTTTGTATTATTGTATACTATGCTCGAAATTTCCCAGCGTCCAAAGTTCATATTTTCTTTTCAAAATCCTTGGCCATTTTGAGTTCCTTTCGTTCTTTTGTATGTCAAATTTGACTATTGGCAGATGTCCTGTTTAGGATGAACGCCTTCTAATTTTCTGTGATGAATGAAAACCCTATCAAGTTTCTTATTGTTCCCTTATGGCCCTCATTAACCCTCTAAGAAGAGCATCACTTCCCAGTATATATGGTGAACTGAGCTAAAATAAAATTCAAGGCTCAAGTGTTTCTGGTTGGTGACAAAAAATGTTAAAGTAGTTTTAGCTAGTTTATCATTATGAATGTTGACCACCTTAACATTACCAATGGGCAAACTATTGATTTGAAAGATTATTAAGAAAGGTAAACTGGTGCTACTTCTATGACAGGTTTGGTTGGTCTATATGACGATCTAGGCTTGCTTTGGGACTTCAATTCAATCAACTGTATCGATGACCTTTTGCATTAAAGGACAATTTTTTGCCTGTCTGTGAAACAAGCTAGGATGAGGAGCTCCAGAATTTGCTAATTAGTTTGTATCCCATTTGATCCTATTGTTGTCATGGAATTGCTTTATCACATGACTGATTTGGGTGTGGCTAAGTCGGCTGAGGAACTTCAAATTCCATACTTGAGACTTATCAAAATAAAGAAAAGGGATTTTGCAGAGGAAGCATCTGCAGCAGCTGAGGACCATCTTGCATGCAAAACTTAAAGACACTTTGGGGCTGACCGGAGTGTCCCAAGGAAGTTTTGATGCTTCTGAGTATTCAAATACTTGATCTGATCTCAACATCACATCCATAAATGATTGTAAATGCATTTCTTCAATTAAATATGTTTTATGTATGCTCATTAGGTTCTAGCTCTCCTTTAATCAAATACTAAGCTACTGATTTTTTGTATGTTATCCTGATGCACAGTTGTTCGACGCAATTGCATTCTAATGATGTCACTTCGGAATTGATGAGGCTCTGCAGAGGGAGGTATGCACTGCTAGGCTCCTCCATCTCTATTAGTTTATTCGTGTGATGATATCCTTTGAATGTTGTCGTATAGGTTTCTGATTTGATAAGCTCAGTTCTGATGTATGCGGCATTGGATTTGTAAAGTTGAAATTGACCTCCTCGCAAACTATCCCGCGTTGCTGATTTTGCTAATTGGTACTTGCAAAATAACCTAGTAGCAAATGCATCTTTCTGTTCTGTAGTTTAGGCACTTCACCTTTTCAGGATAATTTTTTTAGCTTCAATTGTGTTCCTAAACACAAACAGGGAAAGTGTTGCTAAATGTTTACTTCTTTTAAGTCTGTTGGTTTCTTTGTCATTGGCCAGCTAATGAAGTCTCTGTTCATTGTGGTCCAACTCCAATCGGTGTCAATGTTTACGCATTTTAACCTTATCTGTCATGGGGTAAATTCTGATGCTATGATCTTGGATATCTTCATTTAATTATAATTAGTCAGTGCTATCTTCCTTATGCAGATTAAAGCTATATTTGATGAAACTCGGAGAAACTCCCCAAACACCACGGGTTGGAGATATGGGCAAGAATGAGCTATGTTAGTATGGAAAGGTATTCCAAAGTTATTTGCAATTGGCGTTTATCATTTGCTCCATGTTGTTAATACTCTTCGAAGGATTCTTGATAAAGGCGACCTCTTCTCATGCGGTGTATTAGTCCTTTGTAGGCTTTGACATCGTGCTATTCTTTAACCAAGGCCCCATCACTAATCGCTTGGAGGAAGACCGCATGTGCAAGTGGTTCTATATGTGAAGTCAAGCAAAAAATGAGATTTGTTAACAAGATTACCATTTAGATGTCCACTTCAAGCTATAGTTTTGAGACTGGGGGAGATTTTTTTCTTGAAAAGCAAATGCCGTGGAATCAGCAAATAATCCATCAATTGCAGCCAAGAGTTTCAATGAAAAGATTTTCAAGAAGACAATAGTTTCTCATTTGGAAGAATTTAGAACACAAAATACAGGCGTTCATTAGTGTAAAATCATCTCTCTAGGCTAGTTACATCAGAAAATTCATATGTAGGCATTTTGCAATCGCTTTGGTCGTATTATCTCAAACTTGATTTATTTAAGCATGAATCTAAAAGCAGAAGAGACACAGCCATGTAAATTTTCATACCTTAAACCAAGTAGAGAGACCAATTCGTTCTTGAAGAGCAACATCACCTTCCCCCTTCCAGATTCTCTCAGGTGGATGCATGGAGCTCGCGCCGCTTGGCAAATTCTCGATCAAGTACTGGGGTCTGGAGTGGAGTATTGAGTTTTTTTATGCAAATTCTCGATCAAAGGTTTGTTTGAGTCTCTAGTGTGCATGGAGTTTATATAGGGTCTTTTTCTTGAACGAGAATCGGTGTATTTTTGGTTGGTGATTAAGAAATGTTAAAGTAGTTTTGGCTAGTCCATCATATATGAATGTAAGCCTTTCTTAAAATTACCATTAGTCAAAATGTTGTCTTGAAATATTATCAAGCAAGGTAAACCGGTGCTCCTTCTGTTACAGGTTTGGTTGGTCTATGTAATGATCAAGGCTTACTTTGGGACTTAAATTCAATCAGCTGTATTGATGACCTTTCGCATAACTGGACAATTTTTTGCCCAGCTATCAAACAAGCGAGGGCAAGGAGCTCAAGAATTTGCTAATTAGTTTACATCCCATTTGATCATATTGTTGTCATGGAATTATTTTATCACATGACTGAATTAGGTGTGGCTCACTTAGCTGAGGAACTTCAAATTCCATACATGAGACCAATTTTGCAGAGAAAGCATCAGCAACAGCTGAGGTGCCAAACTTGAAGAAGCTCGTGGGCCAAGCAAAATGTTCTGAGGAAGTTTTGATGCTTGTGAAGATCCAAAGCACTTGATCTGGTCTCAACAGCATGTACCTCAATATAGTAAATGTAGTTTTTTAAATTGAATCTTTTGTTTGTATGCTCGTTAGGTTCTATCTCTTTGTTAATCAAATGAGTAACTGGTGATTTTTGTGTATGTTATCCTGATGCAGAGTTGTTTGGTGTGGTTGCATTCTAGGGATATCACTCTTGAACTTGATGAGGCTATGCGGAGGTAGGTATGCACTAAGCTCTTCCGTTTCTATTTGTTTATCCTTTGAATGTTGACATGTAGGTTTCTGATTTGATAAGCTCAGTTCTCATGTTTGCAGTATTGAATTAGTGAAGTTGAAACTGACCTCCTCACAATCTATCCCGAATTGCTGATTTTTGTTGATTGGATATTGCCAATGATCAAGTAACAAGTATGTCTTTCTGTTCTGTAGTTTAGGCATTTCACCTTTTTAGCATAATTTTATTAACATCAATTTTGTTCCTGAACATAAACAAGGAAAGTGTTGTTGCTAATTGTTTACTTCTTTTAAGCCTATTTTTTTTCTTTTTCATCTGCTAGCTGATGAAGTCTCTGTTCTCTATGGTTGAACAACAATTGGTGTAAATGGTGTTTTCACATTTGTACCTTATCTTTCATGGGGTAAATTGTGAGTCAGTCCTATGCTCAACGTGTAGATACAAGCTGCATTTCATGGAACTTGGAGAAAGTCCCCAAACACCACATGATGGATATGCGGGCAGGAATGAGCTATGTCATTATGAAAATGTATTCTGAACCTAGTGGCGTTTATCATGTGCTTCGCATTGTCAATACTCTTCAAAGGATTCTGGATATGAAGCAACCTCTTCTCATGAGGGTTATTTGTCCTTTGCAAGCACAAATTGCTTGCAGGAAGACCGCACGTGCAGGTGGTTTTATTTGTGCAAGTTAAGCATAAAATGAGATTTGTCAAGGAGATTACCAGTTAGATGTCCACTTCAGGCTACAATTTTGCGACTAGAAAAATCGGATGCCAAGGAATCAGGAAAAAATCTGTCAATTGCAGCCAAGAGCTTCAGTGAAAAGATTTACAAGAAGACAGTAAGTTCTCATTTGGTTGAATTTTGTACACAAAAGAAAGGTGTTCAGTAGTGTAAAATCATCTCTCTGGTATGGTGTTACATCAGAAAATTCATATGTCCGCATTTTGGAATCACTTTTATTGTATAATCTCAAATTTGATTTATTTAAGCATGAATCTAAAAGCTGAAGAGACCCAACCGTATATATTTTCACACCTGAAACCTGTTTTTCTCTTGCATTGGCTACAGTTGAAGACTAATAACAAAACGTGGACAAAATTTTTTGGGGTGAAAAGAGCCCTTCCCAAAATTTACTCATTTTCATTGAACAAAAACTTCTAAGGGTCATCTAATTGGTTTATAATGAGATGATACTCCACCAAATTGGGTCACCGTTTCACTCATTCAAGTGTCAATCGAAGCAATTTCTTTGAGGTCACTGTCAAATATTCCTGTACCCTGTACTAGATTACGATGGTGGAATTTTAGTAGTTGAAAGCTACTTGCAAGGTATTCATGGTTTGATGTGCTTATTGTCCCCTTGAACTTTGACTCAATTTTTCCAGAGCTCAAAACAAGGCCAAGTAGCATGTTAAGCCACATTTGAATCTATAAGTACTAACACATATGTAATGCGGTTGTGTTGAATACTTGTTAAATGTACTTAACATGAAATAATTTAATTTCATGGTCGAACATTACACGAGAAAAGTCATAAGTAAAGTCAATGTATCGGCTCTACACTTTATTTACTTAGCTGCTTAGTCAGTGTCTAGGTAATTAATCCAAAGGGCACTAGCTTTGTGCTTGACTACTTATGGAACATCATTCACAGCCCCATCAGCCGAATTGATTTGAAGTGGGAACGCGTGAATAGACCGGATAATTGGATGAACATTTTGAACCGATTGAGCTGATGTGGTTTTGTTCATGGGTTTTCCCCCTTTTCCTCTTCTACTTTCATTTCATGCTAACAATTTGCTTCGAGCTTGTTTTTGAAAGTTTTATCACATTTTACATCAAGATCCTATGAATAACAGCCGCTCAAACAATAACTATGTAAGTTCCCAAAGGACAAGAGAAGATTCGGTTCAGGCTCTTTGATTTCCTCATATTTGTAACACCAAACTCGACAGGATGGTAGTTGAAATATGAAAACTGTCCTCAAATCAGAATGGAAGTATAGAAGGCCTTTCAGCTTATTTAACACCTGCTAGCTGCATGTTAGAATGTATAGCTTTGGTAGTTTGCCATATGATGAATCTTATGATGCAAAGGAATTGAAATAGACAAATTGAGGAATTACAGGGTTAATGAACCCCAAAACGGAGACTTAAAACAACATTTGGCCAAAAATAAAAGTTCTAAACAACGAAATCGACCACGAAAGTAGATGTAAACGTCAAATCCTACAAATGAAAGCAGTCATCTTATTTTGCAATCAGCATCGTGTTGTTGAGAAGAGAAATTAGCAGGTCAGACAATTTTTACTTTGCACGAGAATGCATGCATGCATGCAGAATCGTGTTGCAGATAAATCAAAAGGTAAGGAAATTCGGGGAAAAAAAACTTTTGGCAAATATAAATAATATGTGAATATCACATACAAGTGGTCTCATCTTCCTATGTTTCGAATGTTGGAGATCGATGAATGAAACAAGGATTCGAAAAAACATTATAATGGAAAGATCGAACATTGTGGCACTCTTCTGAATACTTAATTACCATTAGATACATATTAAGATGATTAGCCAATAAAAAAGGCAAACCTCTGTTTCCTCTTGACCGATTTCATCCTTTTCTCGCTTGATGAAGATGAGCATGATATCCCGTAATTTCTACATATTAAAAATCGACACATAAAGCTCGAGCATTTGCGCTTCAACCACCAGAACCCTTGTTTGAAAGATGCCTTGAACTTGCCCTCGACCAAATAAAACTTGTATCTGGCCACCCTCCTCTTCTCCGCTTCTCCGGGTCATTCCACCACGTTTATCGACTTCTAAAACGTAAGAAATAGGCAAAGGCCAGAGTCCATTTCGACTTACAACATCAGGTTTGTCTATCCCCATCCCAAAGGCAAAGGAAGCACACAAAATCTGGACCTCTCCAGTATGCCATTTCTTTTGAACAGTGACAAGCTACTAATCCAGCATGATAGTACATTTTTATACGGTACTTCTCATTCAAATATTTTGCAATGTCAACACATTCACTCTTCCAAAAGCAATATACTATGCCACAAAAATTAGCAAAACAATTTTTTAGCAGCCCTTCAAGCTGCTTCAATGGTTCCTAGGTCTTAGCTATGACCTCGTATTTTAGATCTAGTCTGTCAAACCTTGGGTCCCCAAGCTTTGACAGACTAGATCTAATATATGAGAACATGGGGAACCCCAAGAGCTTTTAGGATATCCTGCGATGGATGTATAATTCAATCAGAATAAACAGATTATTTCAACATAATCAGGAGGTTAATATGTGAGTTTAGTACCCACAAACTGAATGAGTGGCAGTTGCAGTTAAGGTGGACATACGGAAAGTTCTGCTTGAGACATCCCAGTCCCCTATAGTCTAGCTGAAATTCGTGTCCCCCTTGACTAATAATGACAACCACAAAAGTGACAATCAATGAGCTTTACTCCTTAATTAGTCTAAATGTACAAGAAAAGCTCAAACCAGCAGCATTTTCCTTTCATGAGATCAAACTGGCAGAGCAAATCCAGTTAGGACCTTGTAAGAAACACAATCAATGATCACATGGTTGAACCTTTGCCTTTCTCAAGTTGTTACCATAAAGTATAAGCGTTAATAGAATAAACAGGGACACAAGAACCAGCTTAAAAGACTGAGTATCATGCCAAACATAGACAGGAGATTGGATCATTATCCAAGCTTATGCCAATTCCAATTACTCTGGGAAGTAATTTCCATTGGAGCTTACTTAAGTTGTGTGCTCTTTACTCAATATAATGAAAGATGGGCCACTAAGTGTTCCCAAACAACGGAACCTAAATCTTTTCATCGAACAAGGAACACTACATTCTGTTATATGGAAACTTCATAGGGTTATGGGCTTCAGAAGGTCTAGTGTAACACCAACAATTTAATTAGGCTAGAAACATAGAAAATGCAGAGAAGTTTGGAAAAAGAGCTTAAGTCAGCATATATAAAAGCTCAAACCAGCAGTATGTTCCTTTCATGAGAACCACGAAAGTGACAACCAATGAGCTCTTGTCGTCAATCAGGCAAATGTACAATAAAAGCTCAAACCAGCAGCATGTTCCTTTCAAGAGATTAAATTGGCAGAGCAAATCCAGTTAATATTTTTTAAGGAACACGATCAATGATCATGTGGGTGGACCCTTGCCTTTCTTACGTTGTCAATACATAGTATAACCATTAATAGAATAAACAGATACACAAGAACGAGCTTAAGAGACTGAGTATTATGCCAAACATAGATAGCAGATGGCATCTTCCTTTCATGAGATTAAACCAGCCAAGCAAATCTAGTTAATACCTTGTAAGAAACACGATCAATGATCACGTGAGTGGACCTTTGCCTTTCTCAAGTTGTCAATATATAGTGTAACCATTAATAGAATAAATAGATACACAAGAACCAGCTTAAGAGATGGAGTATTATGCCAAACATAGACAGCAGATGGCATCCTTATCCAAGCTTATGCCACTTCCAATTACTTTAGGAAGTCATTTCCATTGTAGCTTATTTAAGTTGAGTGCCCTTACTCAATATAATGGATGATGTGCCACTAAGTTCTCCCAAATGACAGAACCTAGATCTTTTCCAAAGCTCAAACAAGGAACATTGCATTCTGTTATATTAGAACTTCACAGGGGCTTCAGAAGGTCTAGGGTAACACTGACAATTTAATAAGGCTAGAAACACAGAAAATGCAAAAAAGTTTGGAAAAAGAGTTTCAGTTAGCTTATATAAAAGGAAACTTGCTTATATTTATCTAGAATAAGGACAATAGTTTTGCAGTGGCAACATCACAAATGATTATTCTTTTTGAAGTAACTCTAGCATGATCTTTCTTCATGTACAAGGCATGCCAAAGATTATGCATACCTCATGCAATGTCCCTCATCGACAACAAAACCAGCTAGCTGTCCCTGCAATAAAATATCATAGAAAATAAAAAATTATAAAAAACCTTTTTGGAAAAAAGTTACAGTGCATCAGAAAAAATGCCTTTCTGTGCAAGCATTTCAATATCTCAAGAAATGATAATATTTCCCCCAATCTTTCAGGAGTTACATGCAATAGCTTGCACGATGTTTATCTTTTCTGAAAGGGCAGGCAAAGCAGAAGTGGAGGTTAATAATTTGACAGTCACAACACTTGGCATATAAGTTTTAGAAGTCCGATAGAGCTAAACCTTGCCTTAGTTCTCAGAGGACAACTGCCAATTGGGCAACAGTCTGTTGAGAGTTCAAGAAAGTAGATTGTATGCTGTTCTTCAGGGTTATAGTAATTATTTGATCCTAGATGAGAGATAGCAAGGGAGATGTAACAACTGTGACACCTGGTTTTAGAGTTGCTGGCAGCCGAAACGAAGGGTAAAAACATCAAAAGGGCAAATGAAGAAAGGAAGGGACAACGGAATTATTATTTCTTTCACCTTCAGCTGATCAGGAAGGACCAGTTGTCACACTTGTTTTATAATTACTTTCAGTACATATAGCAGCTACTTCAAGACTAAACAGAAAACACTTCCAAAAAATTCAACTTAATAAATCCAGACTTATATCTTCCTCCTTAATTCAGTTATCATTTATTTTTGCTTGCAACCAAGATCCATTGTATATTAAAGCACAATAATTTCAAACCAATTATGGGAAAAAGATGTCATAGATCATCACCCTTTGTTGAGATAATGGCTTAGCAAATAACTGCAAAGGAAATATAAAAATCTAGAACCCGCAATTGGTGGAAGTACTTTGAAAACTTATTTCTCTTTGACTTAATAACCCTTATGAATTGGACCTGAATTATGACTGACAGCAACACCTAACATGCATAAACAAGATGAATTTTCCTATCAGTGATTAGAAGGTCCTAGAAGTGTGCACAAACTTCAAATCCTAAAAATTACAGACCAGATAGAGAAGTGCAAAGGTAGAACGAGAATGTACCGTATTTCCTTCTTTTCTACTTTCGTCCGATACCATGCATTGGAACCCATGCTTATGTACCTGAATCAATTCCTATAGCTTAATTTTCATTTGAAAAACATTTCCTTCCTTAAGTTCACAACCTTCTAATAAATGCTAAACAAAGCAGATTAGAAGATCATGTTAAAGCTTAAATGTTGACATACAGGACTACCCTTAAACATTTAATTGGTGGAACCATTGAGCAAAGTGCACAGGACTTGTGCTCTAACATTGTCTCCACACATGTCTATATACAATCATCACCCAGTTGAGACAATGTTAACATTCACTAACCCGGTAACATGAACTTTTACCACCTCTAGTGGGCATGAGAATAAAGCAAACTTGCTTGGCTACAGAAGCTTTACAAGCCTAATGCTGCATTGGTCGAAATGCCTTGTTTCCGAATATGACAACATTTGCCAATTCTATGTCATCCAAGGCTTGGAATTCCGCATAACTCAGAGTCCCTTGTTTGGATGTCAAAATCGGAGAACAATGTCTTTTGTTTGAAACTAATGATATTGAGCCTTGAGTAGCAATGCTCTTACAGTCCTTAAACAGAAATAAGCCTCTTCCGTACCGTAATAGTTTCTGACATGGATTGTCATGGAAAATGAAAAATGTGCTCAAAGAAATCACAATCCTTCATTTACACAAAACATTCCTATCAAAGACGCTGGATTGCTAAGTTCCACACTTTGATGTTCCACACTTTGATGATCTGCAATACTCTCATAGCATTTGAGAAATATATGTATTTGTACATCATCCAAAACTGAAATCAACTTCTTTATTGACCAAAGAGTTCTAATATGTCATTTAGGATCTTGAAGAGTGTGGAAGTGAGTGGCAAAAGTTATGATCGTCTATTGGACATTTGATTGGATGAGAGATCCCATAAGCAATTTACTAAATGCTTTTGGACATGAACATTGTGTAGGTCCTTTGCTGTGTGCAGAATCACAACCAAATGGGAAACGATCAAGCAGAGAATAAATTATAAGAGAAAAGTACAGTCACACGCTGATTTAAGCGGTTTGGCAGTATTGTCTATGTCCATGGGAGAAGCATACCATGGATTCTAAAGATCATCTGCCCATAATTTGAGTGGATGTATTCCTTAGAGTATTGCTTTGGCCAGGAATATACATGAGGATGTCCTTCCCGTTTCACTGCCCAATACATCATCTTTGTCTTCACTAGAGGTGAGCGGGTCCAGGGTGGGTAGGGTCTAGACCTGGACCCTGTTCCCTACCCCGTTATAACCGGTTCTCCTTTTTTGGACCCTGTTCCCTACCCTGTTTTCATTGGACCCTGTTCCCGGCCCACCCTGTTTTTCCGGTCTTGGAACAGGGTTGACCCTGTTTATATTGGAACCTATTTTGCAACCGTCCATCTATACGATTTCGAATTTTATTTTAATACATGAAAAAACAACATAATTCTTTTAATTTATATTGAAATATTAAGTGTTATTAATAAATAAATTTCTACCTCATTTCGTATATATTAATCAAATCCTATGTTGTTCACTCGAGATTAAGTCGCGATAATTTAGCAACTCTACTCGGGGTTTTTCTTTGTGGATCACTCGGCAAGGGGCCTCCTTCGGTCCTTGGAAAAAAGAAACACGAAAAAAAAAAAGGGAGGAAAAGCTTGAGAGTCAAGGTCAATGTCAGGAGGCAGAGGAGACGTGGGTAGCGTGGAGAGGGACGTGAGGGAGACGTGACAAGCCGGCAGGGAGAAAAGAAAAAAGAAGAAATAGAATAGTGTACTGTTCATCTTCTTCACGGGCTCCCTCCGCACGCCATAGCCACCGATCGCTGCGCCTGCGTCGCCGCGGCTGCACCACCGCGCCACCGCCGGAGCCCCTCACCCGCGAGCTCGCACCGCCACTCGTCGCCCCGCTGTGGCCGCGACGACCCGACACCTCGACCGCCCCGAAGCTTCGTCGCCGTCGCCCTTGCCCCGTGAAGCCGCCACTGCACTAGCACCGCCGCTTGGCTCCTCGCGACACCAGCAACCAATGAAGCCGCAAGGTCGACAAGAAGGCGTACAATCCGGTTCTCAAACCGGTTCCCGAACAGTCCGATCGATCTGGTTCCGGGTGGGTAATCCCTCGGAACCGGTTCCCGGACCGGTTCAAACCGGTTCCGACTTTTTTGGGAACCGGTTCCGGACTGGTTTCAATGGGAACCGGTTCCCAACCCTGTTTTCCGGGTGGGCCGGTCCGGGAACCGGGTTTACCCGGTCCGATTGCACACCCCTAGTCTTCACTATCAGTAAAGGAATCCTCACCTCAAGGAAAGTTTGATTTTTCACACATTGTGGAGAATCTTCTATAATATTGACATCGTGTATGACATTGCATTCACCGTCATTACAGATATCTTGGCCATAGATATTGGTCAAAACTGTGACATCCTGAATTTCATGTTCTGATTTCGATTGGATAAGATGGGCCTTTCGTCAACGCTACTATAGTGTTTTTCTCTGAGTTGGCCACTCATGAGATAACTAGCCTATTCGGTGAAGCCATTCAGGGATTTTAAACGCAATAGACTTGAGAATTCAACCAAGAATTGACTACTCGACTGTGCTAGTCTGCAAGGGTCATTACGGCATTGTCAAAATCGATCAGAGATCGGAGATAGGTCGATTCGACTGAGATGTGTGATCAAGTGTGGGTGATGCCACCTGATTGCAAAATTCTCATCGGTCGGCACTAAACCAATTTTCTGTCGTTTTGGGTACCCTCTGCCCGTATTTGAAACCTTGAGATTTTCACGAATATCGAGAGTCACCAATGTGTCGGATGGGTTCATTGTGGTTTGAAGAAAATCAACCACGGGTCAATTGCACAAGAAAATTCCTAAAAGCTACCCGGTAGGTAAGGTCACACTAAAAGCACGTTCGATTGAAAATAACCGCGATTGAATTCGATTTCAGAAATTGGAAGTCCTGTCGTGTCATGGGTCATTCTAAGAACGACGACTCACCTTTTGAGGAAATTCTGAAGAATCGGGATCTTTTTCGGGAAATCAAGATGGACGATTCGGAAAATAATCGGAAATATGGATTGGCCAATTCGAAGAGATATTTGGCATCTGGTGTAGGCGAATCGGTAAATGAAAGTTGTTTGGGCTTTTTCCAGATTCGAATTGGACCTCAAACGGATTTGTTTGTTCAGAATATCGAATGCCAAGAAAAGTGAGGTAAAAGTCAGATTTGAAGAAAATTCGTGGGATTAAAGAACCGCCTTCAATTAGATTTCAAATGTACAATTGATGAAGAATTTGGCCTAGGATGACCAATCAATAATGTTAATTGAAGGTGAGTATAAAGTGTTTTATTCAGCATTTTGGTTCCTTTTCCCTTGGACACTCTCGGCCATGTATACCTCTTCTCCATCGTGCATGCTTCCTGATCATCCGAAGCTCAAGCAAGAATATTTAATTCTTTCTCATCTCCCTATTTCTTTTTTTTTCTTTTGGCGTGTGCCCCTCGGCCGACGTTGCCCCGTCTCACCCGCACACTTATTCTCTCTCTCCTTCCCCCTTCCACGCACGTTCCTTTTTACTTTTCCTTGTGCGTGAATACCATCCGCACATCCTCTCCCTCTCGGTTCATGCCCCACCGACCGTCTCTCCTGCAGAATTCAATTTCCCTGTTTGACCGAGTCTTTGCTTATCCCATAAATAAATATCTCTCTCTCTCTCTTTCTCTTGGCGACGTGGACAAACGTCCCATTCGGTTTCTGCACTGTTCGCCGTCTTCCTCATCAAGACCGAAGGAGTCTTCTCTCCTTTGGTGCGGTTGCTGTCCACTTCCTCGCATGACTTCTCCCATCTGCACGTGCTGTCTTTTCCTTAATCAGTCGAAGCGTGGTCCACCAGAATCGACGACGCTGCTTCCTTCGATTGTGCGGTTGTTTGTCCCTTTTCGTGCTTAGTCTGCCCCTCCACAGAAGTCGCAGACGCCCCCACTTTGGCAGTCAGCCCTCCAGCGTGTGGGACTCATCTCCAACGTGGAAGTCGTGGCCCCTTCGGCAGCAACTTCAGCCTTTCTGTTTTCAGTAGCTCGGCCCAACCCATGTCTACACCGATTCAATTCTATGAGGCCCGTTTGAGTGGAAGAAGGCAACCCATTTCAGCAGTCTATTTCTTCAGTTTCCAGCAAGGGTTTGAAGACCCCGTGGCCCATTTTTGAGCCGTCTCGACCCCGGTTGTCGGAATCACTTTGGAGAGAATCGAGCCTTGTCGCGTGCTCGTCGATTTGATCCGATCAAATCTTTAATCAAGTGAGTAATCTCACTAATCCCTGCTTAGTTTACTAATTATGCTTAGGGATTGGTTAGGTTTAATTAAATGCAATTAGGTGGTTAGATTAGAGTAGATTAGTGATTATTAGTCAATTGTGATGCATGTTAGATATTTTGGTTGTGTATTTAGCAAGTAGATGTGGTCTACTAATTATTGGAAGTGCCTCGGGATTTTTCCTGACCCTTAGTGGGCTTCAATTAAGCTTTTCGGGCCTAAGTGGAATTTTTGGTATTTAAATATTAAATTTCGGAATTAAATTAAATAATTATTTATTTTCCGAAAATTCAACTGAGATGGTCCGGAACCGGAATTTTATGTTGATTGTCGTGGTGCAGTCCGTTTATTTAATTGAGCTTTATTTTGTGCGAAAATAATTTATTTGGGAATTATTTTAAGTAATCTTGGAAAATTAATTGGAAATTAACCGGACATTAGTTAATGATACCAAAAATGTTTTAGTGGAATACAGAATATGGTGGGATTTATAAAAAGGAGATTATTATATTTTGGCTAGGGCCGATCGAGTACCCACTCATGGCATTTTATCGGAAATGATAAAACTGGTTATTTGATTGTTTGCTTGGAATGACATGTATACCGGCTCGATGACTCTACGGAGCATCTGGAGACAGTACGGTATGATAAATTGTGTGTATACAGGCTCGATGACTCTACGAAGCATCTGGAGATAGTACGGTATGATAAATTGTGTGTATATCGGCTCGATGACTCCACGGAGCATCTTGAGACAGGACGGTATGATCTACCGGCTCGATGACTCTACGGAGCATCTGGAGACAGTACGGTATGATAAATTGTGTGTATACCGGCTCGATGACTCCACGGAGCATCTTGAGACAGGACGGTATGATCTACCGGCTCGATGACTCTACAGAGTATCTGGAGACAGTACGGTATGATAAATTGTGTGTATACCGGCTCGGTGACTTTATATATCATCTTGAGACAGGACGGTATGATCTACCGACTCAATGACTCTATGGAGCATCTGGAGACAATACGGTATGATTTGATAGCTCGATGACTCTATATGTCGTCTGGAGATAAGATAACAAGCTATCTATATATCACCTAGGGTGAGTAGTCTTGGATGTTGATCAGACTTATAGAAAGTATGGAAGGGGTCATTGCTTTGATATGATGCTGTGAATTGATTGATTTGATGGAAATGACCGGGAGTGGTCTTGTTGGCTTGTAATCAACTAGGTCGATTTGATCGATGCTTCGATCTATGATATGAATGCTTGGGTGCCTATTATGAATTGTACTGACTTGCAGGGGGGATCTGAGGCCAAGGTACGTCTTCTGCCCTGTGCGTGTATAGGCAGCCTATAGTATAATGGTTTACTAATCGGGCTTAGTGGGGTAGAACTCGCTGAGACGTAGTCTCATCCCAGTTTGGGGAAAACATTTCAGGATCCCGATGAGAAGCTGAGGAGGAGAAGTCTGGGAAGGAGAACTCGGAGGTAAAACCTGAGGAGAAGGATTTTGGAAGAAGAAGATAATCCCGAGAGGGGCCTTGAGTACAGCCCGGATGGACTGAGAGTCTATCTTCTTTTGAGAATTCCATTTTGAAGTGAATAGTTATGAAGTGGTTTGTATTTTGTATAAAAGTTTGGTTATAAATTTCAATATGAAAAATATGGTTTTGCTTTTCTATCCCATCGTTTTATTGTCTTGGGATTTTAACTGCTTCCGCATGTGCTTAATAAATGAAAATGTCGGCAATACATAGTCCTGGGATATCGCATTATAAAATCGACCAAGTGAGAAGGATGTGTGCGTGCCCGAGGATCGGGGCGTGACAAAAACTCCATGAGATTCTGATTTTGCAGCTTGCAAATCATCCCAATCCTAAGAATCTTGCATGGTTTCAGCAAGTTCTCCTAGGATGTCATCGCCACAGTGCTCCACAGCGATCAATTCTCTCAACCTTTGTCACCTTGAGAAAAGCAAAAGAAGAAAGAGATAATTTTGCAAGATCCATGGCAAACAAGAGATCAAATAAGCACATTTTTCAATACGTAATTTTCACTTAGTTCAAAGAGACACAATATTGACATTATTGCAAGACACCATAAGTAATTTGCAGTGATATAAGCCACACAGTTCACTTGTCAATAGGACTACTCCGCCAAACCCAGAAAGAAACAGGGGATGAGACTAACGCTCAATGACCTAAACTCTGGTCCCATTCAAATCCAAAGTAGACCGTTATTCCATTGCCATCATCAGAATTGAGACTAACCGCAATGAATCTCCTTAACTAGGAATGCACGTTCAATCAAATGCACAAACTATCCCCACAACACAAGCGATTAAAGTCATTCATTCCCTGATGACCAGATATCACACAATTTGGGCCAATAATCAAGAAAAAAACTGCCATCCATCTGAAGTAACCTAAGCACATCAAGCTGGACCAGTGCCGGACATTTCGCTCATCAGTAGGACTGCTACTTCACTAAACCCGCTCCGATGCATTCAAACCTAAAGCAAGACGATTCCACGGCCATCATCATCATCATGGGGACGAGAGCTACCTCCATAATCTCCACAAGCGCTAATTTGCATAAGAATGCGCGACGAAATAACAATTTGAGTTACCATAGAGCGAAACGAGATGGCCCGAGCACTTGCTGGCAAACTGCTCGTCGAAGCTTACCTTGTGAACCGAGCTCAGCAACCGAGCTTTCTCTACTCCGAGCCCCGCTCCCTCCATGGAACTTCAACCTGTTGGAGCGATTCGACCAATTAATGATGCCCAAGTCGGAATCGAATCGATCCATAGCCTCGAGAGCGAGCTCGAAGTGCTCTTGTTCTATTGATGTGTGATAGAAGTTAATAGTGACATGGAACTGACAATTCACCGTGTAGATGGATAAGATAAAATCTAAGTGGCAAAAGCGAGTGCCTCTATAGCAGTCATAACTGCTATCATATTGGTTATAGATGATTATAATCATTGGAAAGATCATATCTTTGGAAGCGGAGAGCTTGGATACCATTGATAATGTCAAAGCTTAGATTGAGGACAAGGTAAGCATTCTCCTAGATCAGCAAAGGTATATTTTTTTCCAAGAAGCAACTCGAGGATGGCCAAACACTGGCGGATTACAATGACTCTACATCTTGTGCTTCGCCTTCGAGGTGGAATGGAGACTTTCTCAACTTTTTAGATGTCTGACACATTCGAATTCTTTCCTAAAAAATCCCAAATGAAATGTCAACAGTGCGTATTTTTTCAATGGATAGCTAATTTTACCAAAATAGAGGTAGACCTAGTAGTAAAGCTCCATCATTCTATCTATACCAAAGAATTATTTCTCAACCATCTATACCAAAGCATTATTTCTCAAGTTTCGAAATAATTGCTCTTTATTTATCATATTTCACAATCGGAAGAATGATTGTTGCAAAACACAGCTCTTAAATTTGCAAGACTATTATGCTAAAATTTTCTACCAATAATTCCTTAAACTTTGGGATGTAAAGAAACACAAAATTTTGAAGGGGCTGATCTCATTAAATAAAGATGAAAGTTTTTGTAAATAAAGAAAAGCATCAGCAAGAGGGGCTAGGATAGAGACATGGATTGCTACCATTCTTAGGGTGGAGCTAACCGTCATTGAGAGAGAACGCATCAGGTTTGTCTATTCCCATCCCAAAGGCAATGTTAGCACATACAATCTGGACCTCTCCAGTATGCCATTTTGTTTAAAAAGCTACTCTTTAACAGCTGCTAATCCAGCATGACAGTACACTGTCTTTATACGGCACTTCTCATTCAAGTATTTTGCAACGTCAACACATTCACTCTTCGAAAGGCAAGATATTGTGCCACAAAAATTAGCAAAGCAATTCTTTAGCAGCTCTTTAAGCTGCTTCAGTGGTTCCTTGGTCTTAGCGATAACCTCTATTTTTCTGTCAAAGCTTGTCTCAAGAACATGAGAATGGGGAATTCTAAGAGCTTTTAGGATATCCTACAATGATGTATAATTCAATTCGAACAAACAAATTATTTCAACAAAATCAGGAGGTTAAGGTGTAAGTTTAGTACTTCACTAACTGACTGAGTGGCAGTAGCAGTTAAGGCCATCACTGGGACATACAGAAAGTTTTGCTTGTGACATCCCAGTCCTTGATAATCTAGACAAAAATCATGTCCCCATTGACAACAATAATGGCAACCACGAAAGTGACAATCAAAGAGCTTTTCTCATTAATCATTCAAATGTACAAGAGAAGCTCAAACCAGCAGTACGTTCCTTTCACGAGATCACATTAATAGAGCAAATTGAGTTAAGACCTTGAAAGAAACACAATCAATGACCACATGGGTGAACCTTTGTCTTTCTCAAGTTGTTAACATATAGTATAACCATTAACAGAATAAAAAGGGACTCAAGAACCAGCTTAAGAAACTGAGAATCATGCCAAACATAGACAGGAGATGGGATCGTTATCCAAGCTTATGCCGGTTCCAAATACTTTGGAAAGTAATCTCCATTGGAGCTTATCTAAGTTGTGTCTTCTTTACTCAATATAATGAATGATGAGCCACTATGTGTTCCCAAATGATGGAACCTAGATCTTTTCTAAAGTTCAAACACCAAACACTGCATTATGTTATATTATAACTTCAAAGGGGTTTGGGCTTCAGAAGGTTTAGTGTAACACTGACAATTTAATTAGGCTAGAAACACTGAAAATGCAAAAAGGTTTGGAGAAAGAGTTTAAGTTCGTGTATATAAAAGTTAACTTGCTTAGCTATATCAATAACAAGGACAATAGTTTTGCAGTGGCAACATCACAAATAATTATTCCTTTTGAAGTAACTCTAGCATGATCTTTCTTCATGTACGAGGCATACCAAAGATTATGCATATCTCACACAATGTGTCTCATCAACAACAAAACCAGCTAGTTGTGTCTGCAATGCATGATGGTTGAATATAAATTTTTTATAAAGAACCTTTTCGAAAAAGTTATGGTGCATCAGAAACAATACCTTTTTATGCAAGCATTTCAATATCTCGAGAAATGATGGGTTTCCCACAATCCTTTGAGGAGTTTACATACAATAGCTTGCATGATGGTTTATCTTTTCTGGAAAGGCAGGCAAAGCAGAAGCGGAGATTAATAATTTGACAGTCACAACACTCAGCATAAAAGCTTTAGAAGTCCAATATAGTTAAACCTTTGCCTTAGTTCTTGGAGGACAGTTGCTGCTTGGGCAGCAGTTTGTTGAGAGTTCAAGAAAGTAGATGGTATTCCGTACTTGAGGGTTGGAGTAACTAATTGATCTTGGACAAGAGATAGCAACGAGATATAACAACTGTGACGACTGATTTAAGAGTTGCTGGCGGCTAAAACAAAGGGTAAAAACATCAAAAGAACACATGAAGAAAGGAAGGGGCAAGCGAATTATTATTTCTTTCACCATTAGCTGATCAGGAAGGACCAGTAGTCACTACTTGTCTTATAATTACTTTCAGCTAGAAACATATATCAACCACTTTAAGACTGAACAGAAAACACTTCTAGAAAATTCAAATTAATAAATTCAAATAATGGCATAGCCAATAACTGCAAGGAAATTTAGAAATCTAGAACCCATATTTGGTGGAAGTACTTTGAAAATTGTTCCTCTTTGACTTAGTAACCCATTTGGATTGGACCTAAATCATGACTGACAACAACACTTGCATGCATAAACAAGATGAATTTTCCAGTCAGTGATCAGAAGGTCCTAGATGCTGCATTGGTTGGAATGAAGCAATCTTGCTTGGCTATAGAAGATTTACAAGCTTGATGCTGCATTGGTTGAAACGCCTTGTTTCTAAATATTACAACATTTGCCAATTCTATGTCATCCAAGGCTTGCAATTCCTCATAAATTATTTCAGGCAACCGACGACCGATGGATGGTGGTCGGCGGAACGGATGAAGGACCGGTTGACGAACGATGAGAACAATTTTTATTTCTCATTTCTGTTCCAAAAATAGAGAAGTAAAAAATTTCTACTTCTGATTTCTATTCCAAACCTATTTCTGGAATCGAAATCTATTCGAGAAATAGAAAAACGGAATAAGTTTATTAAACGGATTTCTATTCTAGAAACAGGTCTGGAATAGAAAAATTGTTTCTGGAACAGAAATACGCAGTTGTCATGCACCCCTAAACTCTCCTGATCAAAAACCAAGACAATCTGTTCTTGTTGACACCTAAATTTTGACGATTTAGTTTATTTATTTATTGCATAGGAAATTAGGGGTTAATTTTATTAATTGCATAGCATATAGATTTAGATTGCATTTATTTTGTTATTTGCATCTTTTGCATTTTATTGGACCGGTGGCGGATGAGTTCAAATTAGATGGACCAGGCCCATGAAGCGAGTTGGCCCAAGCCCGTGTTTTTTAATAATTAAAAATTATCTCGTAGGAATATAATATTTTAAAATTTTTCCAAGATATGAATCTTTTTTAGATAGGGCAGATAGGTAAAAGAATATTGCGATTTGGTTTTGAAATATTTGGATTTAGAGAAAAATTTCATTTTAATCTCGAATCCTTATTAATATGGGATGAATTTTGTGAAAAATATTGCAGATGTTGATTTGAGGAAGAATTTAAAAATCCAATTTCTTCCCCTATAAAAGGCCATACGCATATGAGAGGAGGGGGGTCTTTTCTGGATTAAAGGAAAAAGCGAAAATCAAGCATAAAAGAGTCTCCGTTTCTTTGGTTTTGCGGAGGTGGGGGAGGCTTTTGTTAAAAAAAAATGGTTTGGCTTTTTCCTTCTGCAAAAGTGCTGCAGAAGGTCAAAGGTCAGCAGAAAAGACAGCAAAAGGGACGCGAGAGTGTACGAAGACGGGGGAAAAGTGTGCTGCTACGAGAGAAAAACACCTACGGTTCTTCTTCTTCGCTAGATTTTCTGTGTTCGCTACCCGTTTGCATCACGCCGTTGAGCTTCGCTTCAATGCGCCAACGCTGCCCGGGCGAGGTCGTCGCGATTTCGCCACAATGATCTCGCTGCTCCGCCTCTCCTGCACCTTTATCCGAAGTTTCGCCCCAGCCATGCCGAACCCGTGACGACACGGCTCGCCCCTTGCTGTCGAGATTTCCTCCGTCGTTCTCCGCCGTCCTTGCAGCCAAGACCGACGCCGCCCGTCACCCGGCAAGAACGGACCCAAGCCGGACCGGCTGCCCGACGACTGCGCCCTTGCGGTGTCCCTGTCCGCGAAGCCATCACCGATTCACCTCTTCACCGCATGCCGCCGCCGATTCACCCTTGCCGGAGTTCCTCTTGCTGGACCGACGACTCTCTCCCCTTAAAGATTCACGGCTGTGTGTGGAAAGGAAGAAAAAACAGAAAAAGAGAAAAAGAAAAATCAGATTAGGCAGTTTTTCTTTTATGTTTTTTTATTATTTTTATTATTATTTCTTTAATATTCTGTTTTAGTGGAATTGTTCCTTAATATATTATTGATATCCCGACATGAAAAGTCCCTCAAGCTAGAGATTGACAGTCCGATTTTCGCGCCCAAAATCCGACTCGCAATCCCTTACAAAAATCGACAATCTAATCTCAAGCCCGAGGTTCGATTCGCGATTTAATTTTAAAATTAGTCAACTCGATCTCATGAGCGAGATATGGTTGGCTAATTTTTGAATATCGATATTGTCTTGCTTGATTTGATGCTGTGTGTTTGGATCAACTTTATTTTCATAAAAAAAAAAATCCGAATAAGGATTAGGTTTGTTTTTATTATCTTGCATATTTAGGATCGCAATCTTATTTTGAATTTTTAAATAATAAAAAATCCAAAAAAGAGGCATTCATTTAGGATGTTAGTTTTCTTTAATTTAAATGGCACGTTTAATTATTTGGTAATTTTAAGTTTCGAATTTTACAAAGAAAAATACAAAAAAATCATCATGCATGTATTATGCAGAATTAGGGCATCCTTGGCACGTCATTACGTATTAGGTTGACTGCATGTTTAAATTTTATTTAGATAAATCCTTTTAGATAGATTGCATTTTAGGTTAAAGATTACTTGGTTAAGATAAGATTTTAGTTTAAATTAGGACTTGGCTTAACCTAATTCCTAATACAAATTGAATAGAATCTTAATCTAGCTAGATAATCTTTGCATTTTTCTAATTTCGAATTTCATGGAAAATACAAAAAATTGCTTTAGAATTAATCAATTTCATTCTTTAGGATAGACTGCATCTTATTCATGTCATGTACTTTAGGACATGTTGCCATGCCATATCATTTCATATTAGATTAAAAGCATTGCATTGCATATGAATTATAGTCTCGTTAAAAAGTGAAAACGAAAATTGAGTAATTGCTTGTTAATTAGAAACCATATCTAGGGTTGTTGATGTGGATTTTAATTTAACACTGCAGATGCTTTCGTTGCTTTAAAGTAAGTCTTGCATTATTTAATTGCTTTCTTGGGTGTTAAATTGGTGGTTTGCGCACCTGCATGGACACTTCACATGTTAGGGAATTAGATTTAAAATCAATGCAAACTGCCTGCAAAAATATTTGTTCAAAATAAAAGAAATGGTACCGAAAGGGCGTTAGAGAAATCTAGCGTAACCAAGTCCCCATACCAAAATCTCTGGTTCGTAGGAGTAAAGTAAATCTCTCGTTACTTTACTTGGGTTTCTAATCGACCCACCAAAAATAGATTAGTGGCGACTCCTAATTTAAAATCAATTGCATGTTAAGAATTCAAACCTAAGTCGCGAATTGATATGGGCTTGGGAGAGCCCACGTTAAGTCTAGGCTTAACAATCCATTAGTCAAATCCTAGGTGGTTCATACCCCGAAAAAATTGGTCGCGACAGCTTGGCGACTCCGCTGGGGATCTTGAGTTAAAACTCTTAGTGGACTTAGGCCAATTTTTCTTTTCTTTTGAAAAAAGTTTTTTGTTTGACAGCGATTCCAGATATCGTCCCTAACATTTAAGGTGTTAAATGTTTTTTTGCAGAATGGGAGGTATAAGGGGAAGTGTTTGCTAACCTTTATTTTGTAGGGAGGTGTAGGAATGTATGATTTATTTTCATGAACGAAGTGTTGTTTGATTTAAACTGCTGTGCATGCTTTGCATTTATCACTACACTTTGCACACATAACCTGCCGTCGGACCTGGGCCGCATAGGATCACTTAGGATGGTATTGAGATGGATACCACTCCGACCGCATGCTCGCGGTACGAGTCGCCAATCTCAATCTCGAAGTTTCTTTCATGGTGTCAAGAGTACCCACCTCGGTCCGCATGCCCGCGACCTGGGTCGGCTCTTTGACCAAACCGAAGTCATGAGGACCCGACATAGTCCACGCGCCCGTGACTAGTCTGATCATCCTTGTGGCTTCACTTTGCTAAGCATGTCTAGAGTAGAAATCAAGCCTCACATCTCATGTGCGTGTCTGTGTGATTGCCATTAATTTTCCTTTGTGAAGTAAGTATTCTATCCCTATACTATGCAATTTACTTTGTCATACTTTTGGTCGGTCCATGACAATTTAGGTTGATCATTGATTTAATTCATTTGTCAATTATGAATGAAATAAGGAAATTGCCATTTAATGAATCATTTGGAAAATAAAAAAAAAAATTGAAATTTGTTTTCAATTCGTGTCTTGGCTCTTCCTAGTTCATGTTTAGGAAATTTCGTCCTTACTGGGGCATCCCATGTCTTTGTTTTCTTAATCCATTTTTAGGAAATCCTTTTCATGTGTGAACTTTTCTTGACTAAAAATAGATCGTTGTCATGGATTGGCTCTCTATTTAGACCTCATGTTTACATATTTTCGTTCATTTGGATTAGGTGATAACGGATCCTTCACGCTCTCCCATCATCACTCGATTAAGAGCTAGAATGGCTGATCAAACTGAAATGCGTGATCGTATGTCCGTTGTGGAGACTCAACTCCAACAAGTGCTCGCATCTATACAGCTTGTGACGGATCAACTCCAATTCCTCCAAGCAAATCCAATAGCTGCACCTGCTCTTCCTGAAGTAGTTATCCTAAAACAAGCAAACAAGGTTCAAACGATTGACAATGACATGCCCGGGCTAGAAGATGACTCGGTCCTTGTTGGAAAGACCAAGCCTGACAGCGTTGCTAAGACAAATCAAGATGAGCGCGTTGCAAAGCTAGAAGAGAAAATGAAGCAATTGCAAGGATCACAAAACTCACTCCCGTTCGACTTGTTTGTGTATGAGAAGGTTAAGGTGCCGAAGAAGTTCAAAATGCCGGAGTTCGAGAGATACGATGGTACTTCCTGCCCAAAAGCTCATTTGCAGATGTACCACGTACGCATAGCCCAATATGTCAAGAATGAGCCCCTCATGATTCAATCATTTCATGCGAGTTTGACTGGGCCTGCACTGAACTGGTATATAATGAAGAATGTAAACCTCCTTGACACCTGGAATGAAGTGACTGATGCATTCCTCAAGCAATATAAGTTCAACATGGACATTGCACCTTCTCGAGAGGATCTTGAGCGGATGGAGAAGAAGAAGAGTGAGTCATTCAAGGAGTATGCTGTGAGGTGGAGAAATCTTGCCGCTCAAGTCACTCCGGAGCCTGCTAACAAGGAGCTGATGAAGTTGTTCGTTAAGACTCTCCCATTTGAGTTTCGCAACCGAATGGCTAGCACATATGTTGAGAACTTCAACCAACTTATCCCGGTGGGTGAATAGATTGAAGTTGGGCTAAGAGATGGATGGTTCAATGAACCAACCAATCAAGGCAAAAGGTTCACCATGAAGAAAGACAAAGAACCAAGCACGGAAGTCAATGTCACATATGCACAATCTAGCAAGCCTCCAGTTGTTCATGTCCCTAAGAATCAACAAGGGGAAGGCCGATCGTCTGCCCCTCGGCAATTTGTTAAGAGGCAATTCACTCCTCTTCCTGGCCCTCTGTCCCAGGTCATAAAGGTTCTTCAAAAGAAGGGGTTGCTATCTTATGAGCCAAAGCGACCCAATGCTGAAAAATTTTCCAACTACGATCCTTCCAAGAAATGCGAGTATCATATGGGGGAAGTAGGACATTCAACTAATGAATGCTTGACTTTGAAACATAAGGTCCAAAACTTACTAGACACCAAGGCGTTTGCCTTTAGTACTGCTCAACCGAATGTCAAAAAGAATCCTCTACCTGAGCATGAGGATAGGGTGAATGCCATTGATGAAGGACCTTTGGAAGAAATGGGCCCTGGCCCACAAGAGTAACTTATTACTTTTGCACATTCCCTGCGTGGGAATTTTTGTCGCTTTCTAGGAATTTTATCGCTTTTTAGGAGTTATTATCGCTATCTAGCGATTGTTTTCAATTTCTTCTTTTTCACTTTCTTTTTTAGGACTTGAATTCGCATTTTCCATTTAATAAATGTAATTGATTGATGAATATCAATGAAATTACAAGTTTTATTTTGAGGGCATGACGGGGTACTCCAAACCAGTCCAATGACGATATCCAACCATGAAAGAAACTATTATCCACGGAGAAATCCTGAGGGTTGGACTCTTTCATGCTTCTTCCTAAAAACTTTTTCAAAAACAAAAGCATTTCACTGCTAAAAAAAAAATTTCCCAAAACTTGTAGCAGATTAGACCTGTCTGTTTGTCTGACTCATTTGCTTCTTGTCTCAGAGCATAATTCTATAACTTGTTATGACAAGGGACATCTGAGAATAGCGTATCAAGTTTCAATGATCATAAACTTGACTTGTGATCAACAGGTTTAGAGCGCACTTGCAATGAAAAAATTTGGGGCAAGTAAAAGAGAACCATCATTCTCCGGTGGAAGATCCTAGAGGCAAGTTTGCTCCGAATTACGGCATGTATGTGGTAAAGAAAGTACTTCCAGGAGGTGACATCCTAGCATAAATGGATGGTCGTGAGTTTTTAAACTCTAGTGAATTATGATGCTTTCAAGAAGTATTATTTATGATAGAATTTGCCATGTCATGTTTTGAGTTGCAAGCATTTCTATGATGAGTAAATTGCCTCAGTGAATTGAAATGTTCAAATTTGTTGCAAATCTTGCTTTTTTCCTCCTTGATGAATTGTGTGAGATGGAATGAATGTGTCAAATGGGATACTTTGGAATGATGAAAGGCAAATCATATTCCATACACTGTTTCATACACTAACCCCTAATGAGTTGTGTGGAAAAATTCCATGCCTACGAGGAAAAGGGTGATCTCGCAAAGGGTACGTCAACCGAGGTGATGAGAGGCAGTTTCTTCTGCTACCCGAAACATTACAGGTAAATCCATTGTTCAGCCCTTTGAACCCACACACATGAAGAGCTTTTTAAATTATCCCTATCAAGAATCGTTCCATACTAAGACAAGATTTGAAATGAATGATAGGAATTTTCTTACTCACACTTACATCAATCTTCGAGTATTGCGAGGCAATGTAACTTGTACGATAATTTAAAGTGCCTTAAGACGACAAAGAGCAGTTCTTTCTCTATCCTATACACTTTATCCATTGCATAGCCCCCTTGAGCCTATGAATTCATTTCACATTAAACCCAATTGGTGATCATCCCCCACACTGGGGCAAGGAAAGAAAAATCAAACCACTCAAGTAGCATGATTTACAATGCTAATAAAAATGGAGACTTTGTCCAAAAAAAAGAGAGTGCAAAAATGGGGCATGAAAAAGCAATGTACCTGGTAAAAGCAAGGCCAATGCCCAAAGAAAAAAATCAAACACTTGATGAAGTGAGTCGTATCTCCAACAAGATGATACCCAAAAAAAAGAAAAAAAAAACTCAAATGTTGAGATGTTGCAATCGGTGGAGTTGTGATGTGAAGAAAATCTTCGACGATGGGGAGGAAAATTGTTGGAAATGTCAAGATGATCACCAACTTTGACCCCATAAACACTTTTTGAGCCAAATGATCCTTTTGTTTCTCAACCCATGAACCCAACCTACGTTACATCCCTTACAAAGTCTCTTCAGATTAGGGCACTTGAATTAACGTAAAAGTTCATATGTTTGGAAGCATCGCTTGAAGAAGTGCGAGTAAGATAATTTCTGTTTCATTTCTCATGTTTCTTGGCTTGTAAACCCCAAGATGATTGTGAAATATCATTCATTTTTTAATAGCATCGACTCAAAGAGTCTCCTTTGCTAAGCCGTTGACCAAGCCAGCGTTGCAGTCCCTGTTAAAGACCTCTCAGATTGGTAGGGTCATACCACTTGCGAGATTGCTCGAACCCTTGTTTGGCATGATGATGGAAAGATAGAGTGATTGTCAAAAATCCTGCATCAAAGTTCAGGATAAAACAACCCATTTTAATGAGGATGAGTGAAAAGTCCTTTCAGACCAAGAGGTCCCCCATTTGGCACATCTATGACACTCATGTGTTTAGATTGGAACATTCTTTGTGAAATCCTTCCCAATGGAAATTAGGTGATGCAGGCTTGATATAAATCACAGCGCATGAACCTCCCTTAAATTGATGCATGTTTATGATCACAAATGCATATTGTTTCTCCTATGACTATGTTTTGCATAAGACATTTCCCCCAGGAACAGAGGTGATACTAGAAGTTTTCCTCAGATTCAGGTGATCGAAGAGAAGTTCGAGTCCTGGTCGGATAATCAATGTCACAATGCTAGGCGACCGTAGAAAGGTACGAGTCCTGGATATGTAACACCAACTACTTTAGATCACTCTACCCTCCTTGAAGGTAAGATATTCCAGGTAAATTTCTTTACCATTTTCCAAAAATTAGACATCTTAGTTTGGATCTGGATGTCTCCATTCTTATCGAAGAACATTCACATTTGAACATTTCACTCTAGATGTGAATGTTCTTCGATCTTTCTCATTATACCTTAGTCTGGATCTAGGTATTTCGATCTTCCAAAATCATGACATCTCTGTCCGGACCCGGATGTCTTGATTATTTTCGTTAGAGCATTTAACTTTGATGTGAATGTTCTTCAATCTTCCTCGTTATACCTTAGTCTGGATCTAGGTATTTCAAGTCCCAAACTCTTGACATCTCAGTTTGGGCCCAGATGTCTTGATTATTTTCATTCAAACATTTCACTTTGGATGTGAATGTTTTTCAATTATTCTTGTATAACTAGTCTGGATCTAGGTATTTCAATTTCCAAAATTTCGACATCTCAGTTTGGATCTGGATGTCCTAATTATTTTCGTCTAAACATTTCACTCTGGATGTGAATGTTTTTTCAACATTTCTCGTTATACCTTAGTCTGGATCTAGGTATTTCGAATTCAAAACTCTTGACATCTTAGTCTGGATCTGAATGTCTTAATTCTTTTCGTTGAACATTTCACTCTGGATGTGAATGTTTTTCGATCCTTCTCATTATACCTTAGTCTAGATCTAGGTATTTTGAATTCAAAAATCTTGACATCTCAGTCTGGATCTAGATGTCTCAATTCTTTGAACATTTCACTTTGGATGTGAATGATCTTCTCAATCTCAATGTCTCAATCTATTACCTGTTACACTCTTCAAGGAACCTGAGCGAGAGTTAGGTACTTATAGAGTAAATGGGGATTTATCATGTACCTCAAGATGTTTTACCGCACTGACTGATAAGAAATTGCAGGTACGTCTTTTCTTTCACATCATGCATTTGCATTAGCATTTTCATGCATCATATTAATTGCATTTTAAAATGGAATTCATTTTCCGGGGAAAAAAATCAAAAATCAAAAATCAAGTTATTCAATGCATGTGCATGGTCAAAATTTAGGTTTCAATTTGTCTTTGAATGCAACCTCTACGAGCTCACCTTCAAAGAGGGGCAGCTGTTGACACCTAAATTTTGACGATTTAGTTTATTTATTTATTGCATAGGAAATTAGGGGTTAATTTAATTAATTGCATAGCATATAGATTTAGATTGCATTTATTTTGTTATTTGCATCTTTGGCATTTTATTGGACCGGTGGCGGATGAGTTCGAATTAGATGGACCGGGCCCATGAAGCGCGTAGGTTGGCCCAAGCCCGTGTTTTTTAATAATTAAAAATTATCTCGTGGGGATATAATATTTTAAAATTTTTCCGAGATATGAATCTTTTTTAGATAAGGCAGATAGATAAAAGAATATTGCGATTTGGTTTTGAAAGATTTGGATTTAGAGAAAAATTTCATTTTAATCTCGAATCCTTATCAATATGGGATGAATTTTGTGAAAAATATTGCGGATGTTGATTTGAGGAAGAATTTAAAAATCCAATTTCTTCCCCTATAAAAGGCCATACGCATATGAGAGGAGGGGGGTCTTTTCTGGATTAAAGGGAAAAGCGAAAATCAAGCATAAGAGTCTCTGTTTCTTTGGTTTTGCGGCACCGGGGGGGGGAGGCTTTTGTTAAAAAAAAGGTTTGGCTTTTTCCTTCTACAAAAGTGCTGCAGAAGGTCAAAAGGTCAGCAAAAAAGACAGCAAAAGGGACGCGAGAGTGTACGAAGACGGGGGAAAAGTGTGCTGCTGCGAGAGAGAAAAAATGCCTACAGTTCTTCTTCTTCGCTAGATTTTCCTACGTGTTCTGCTACCCATTTGCATCCACGCTGCTGAGCTTCGCTTCAACGCGCCGACACGCCGAGGCGAGGTGCGTCGCGATTTCGCCTTGTGATCTCGTGCTCCGCCTCTCCTTGCCTTGTCCGGTTTCGCCCAGCCGTGCCGAACCCGTGACAACCCGAAGCTCGCCCCTTCTTTGTCGAGATTTCCTCCGCTGTTCTTTGCCGTCCTTGCAGCCAAGACCGAGCACCGCCGTCACCTGTAAGCCGGACCCAAGCCGGACCGCTATCCGACCTGACGCCCTTGCAGTGTCCCTGTCTGCGAAGCCATCACCAATTCACCTCTTCACCACTTGCTGCCGCCGATTCACCCTTACCGGAGTTCCTCTTGCCGGCCCGACGACTCTCTCCCCTTAGAGATTCACGGCTGTGTGCGAAAAGGAAGAAAAAACAGAAAAAGAGAAAAAGAAAAATCAGATTAGGTAGTTTCTCTTTTATGTTTTTTTATTATTTTTATTATTATTTCTTTAATATTCTATTTTAGTGGAATTGTCCCTTAATATATTATTGATATCCCAACATGAAAGTCCCTCAAGCTAGGGATTGACAGTCCGATTTTTGCGCCCGAAATCCGACTCGCAATCCCTTACAAAAATCGACAATCCAATCTCAAGCCCGAGATTCGATTTGCGATTTAATTTTAAAATTGGTCAACCCGATCTCATGCGCGAGATATGGTTCGCTAATTTTTGAATATCAATATTGTCTTGCTTGATTTGATGCCATGCGTTTGGATCAACTTTATTTTCATAAAAAAAAAGAAATAAAAAAAATCCGAATAAGGATTAGGTTTGTTTTTATTATCTTGCATATTTAGGATCGCAATCTTATTTTGAATTTTTAAACAATAAAAAATCCAAAAAAAAGGCATTCATTTAGGATGTTACTTTTCTTTAATTTAAATGGCACATTTAATTATTTAGTAATTTTAAATTTCGAATTTTACAAAGAAAAATACAAAAAAATCATCATGCATGTATTATGTAGAATTAAGGCATCCTTGGCACGTCATTACGTATTAGGTTGATTGCATGTTTAAATTTTATTTAGATAAATCCTTTTAGATAGATTGCATTTTAGGTTAAAGATTACTTGGTTAAGATAAGATTTTAGTTTAAATTAGGATTTGGCTTAACCTAATTCCTAATACAAATTGAATAGAATCTTAATCTAGCTAGATAATCTTTGCATTTTTCTAATTTCGAATTTCATGGAAAATACAAAAAATTGCTTTAGAATTAATCAATTTCATTCTTTAGGATAGACTGCATCTTATTCATGTCATGTACTTTAGGACATGTTGCCATGCCATATCATTTCAGATTAGATTAAAAGCATTGCATTGCATATGGATAATAGTCTCGTTAAAAAGTGAAAACAAAAATTGAGTAATTGTTTGTTAATTAGAAACCATATCTAAGGTTGTTGATGTGGATTTTAATTTAACACTACAGATGCTTTCGTTGCTTTAAAGTAAGTCCTGCATTATTTAATTGCTTTCTTGGGTGTTAAATTGGTGGTTTACACCTGCATGGACACTTCACATGTTAGGGAATTAGATTTAAAATCAATGCAAACTACCTGCAAAAATATTTTTTCAAAATAAAAGAAATGGTACGAAAGGGGCGTTAGAGAAATCTAGCGTAACCAAGTCCCCGTCTCAAAATCTCTGTTCGTAGGAGTAAAGTAAATCTCTCGTTACTTTACTTGGGTTTCTAATCAACCCACCAAAAATAGATTAGTGGCGACTCTAATTTAAAATCAATTGCATGTTAAGAATTCAAACTTAAGTCGCGAATTGGTATGGGCTTAGGAGAGCCTGCGTTAAGTCTAGCTTAACAATCCATTACCAAACCTTAGGTGGTTCATACCCCGAAAAATTGGTCGTGACAGTTCTCAATTCTTCTTATTTTCCTTCTTGGCCCAAATATATCTCAACAACAAAAATATTAAAAATATGAGTTGCAGAATCATTGTTAAAAGATTAAAAAGTCATGAGTCGAGATTTGACAACTTTTTGTTAACCTCCTAAACAATTGGACCATTGTGGCCAGACTCCTAGGATTTGCCCAGTAACTATTGTGGCTTCTTCAAGTGTCCACAGTTGCTTCACTGAACGGCCAACCCTGTACAATACTCAGACATTCTTCAAGCTGCATATTTGGTCCATGCAATTAAACGAGCCAATCCCAAGCCAAATCTCGGTCCATGAATCAAAAACTCGAGCCACAAATTTAAAAACTATCACCCAATTACGTTTGGGCATGGGAAAAAACATGCGAAGCCACCCTGCTTTTCTTTCTTTTTCCTAATCCTTTCAAACTGATGGGGGCAGAAGGGAGTGAGACAACTTCACAATTTTCAGAAGCACCATGGATTCTAAAGATCGTCTGGCTAGAAGTTGAGTGGATAAAGGGCTCAAAGTACTGCTTTGATCAGGAATATAGCATGTGGGTTTCCTGTCCATTTTTACTGCCAAATATATCCTTCACCGTCAGTAGAGGAATTTACCTCAAGGAAAGTTTGATTTTTCTCAGGTCGTGGAGAATCTTCTATAATATTGACATCATGCACAACATTGCATTCACCATCATTACTGATATCTTGGCCAAACATATCAGTCAAAACTCCATAGGCCTTTAATTCCACAGCTTGCAAATCATCCTAATCCTCAGAATTTTGCATGGTTTCAAGAAGTTCTGCCAGGAAGTCATCACCCTAGTGCTCAACAATGATAAACTCTCGACCTTCGTCGCCTTAAGAAAACCAAAAGAAGAAAGAAATGATTTTGCAAGTTCCATGGCAAACAAGAGATCAGACAAACACAATCCACAATATGTAATTTGCATTTAGTTCAGTGAGACAACATATTTATATGTAGGCAAGACACCATATGTGAATTTGCAGTCAGTTCTGAAATAAGTCAGACATTTCGCTAGTCAATAAGACTGCTCTGCAAAACCCACAGAGAAATAGGGACGAGATCAATGAACTAGATTTAACCAGCTCTGGCCCATTCACATCCAAAAGGCAGACCACTCCACAGCCATCGTCAGAATGCCAACTAACCCCAATAAATCTCCGTATTCAGGACTGCACAATCAATCGATTCACGAATCATCCACGCAACACAATCAATCGTCAGAATACCTACACAACCTCCGCAACGCTAATCAGCATAAAAAATGGGCGACAAAATAACAATTCGAGTTACCGTAGAGGGAAACGAGACGGTCCCAAGCACTTGCTAGCGGACTGCTCGTCGAAGCCGAACTCAAGAGCCAAGCTCAGCAACCCCGAGCTTTCTCTATCTCTTCCAAGCCCTGATCCTCCATGGAGTCTCAACCTGTTGATTGATTGATGATGCACGAGCTGCAGTCGAATCGAGATGATCGCTAATCTCTCCAGAGACCGCGGGCTTCGAAGTGCTCATTTCAAAAGACGTTCCCAGCGATGGCGGGTTTGGTGATGTTTTCCGCTGCCTATTTTTATATATACGCTGGAGAATGGGAGAGATTGGAACCTTATTTTTTTGATATTTTTTTTTTTGAAATTTCCTCTTTCGCCCCTGAAGTTTTTCTAAGCTCTATTTTGCACCTCGGGCTTCATTTGACACGCTTGGGCTTGAAAAATCGTTAACCTCGGCAGATAGGATTATGTGTGAAGGTTACTTCGGAAACGGAAGACTTGCATATCATATGAAAGTTATAGACGTATCTGTTGCTGTGCGTCAGTGAAAGACAACATTGGCAAAGTAATATTGTTTCTTAATTTACATTTTTTTCCTTTCTATATATTAAATATATATTACAATGGAATGATTTTCAAAACTTCAGGAAAAATAGCATTTCCAAACACTACTTTACTGTTTGGCAAAAATAATAATAAAAAGCTACTTTATTATAGGCAAAACCTCTTGATGGGGACGGAAATTTCGCAAATCAAAACTCTCTTTTATGGGATTAGTCCTACATTCAACGTGGACCGTTGGATAGAAAGGGCAAAAACATGATCCGTCGAGTCTATTTTGCAAAATCGATTTTCTGTCATCACTTCAATACATGAAAGAAAGTCATGGATGTGATCAAATTATCATTTGATAAAGAAAAGTTACGATGAGTAAGGAAATTTACCAAGACAAAGATCTCAAGACTTTACGAAGTGCAAAATTGAATGATTTGTCATCTTTAACGGTTTCTTTCGTGACGTGACACTTGTTAATGGCTTTTTTATCAGATTTATTAATGTTTGATGCCAAGGGATTCAGAAGAATTTGTATTTTGTTGGTTCCTTAATTGTGGTTTATGTTGTTGCATTGCTTACCAAAGTTAGCATTCCCCGCCAGATATTCAGGCTCTACATCATCAATTTGGAGCATCGAATGATTTTCAGGAATTGGAAGGAAAAAGAAATTCCTAAAAGACAATATGATATGGATCCTGCAATGGAGGACAAGATTTGTGATCTCTACGACCTTTTTGTTGATGTACATATTTCCTTTGCATTTTTTATACTGCCTTTTTCAAGTTGAAACATGCTTTAGAAAGCTACTTTTAAACATGATCGTGTCACGGCCCGAAAGTGAGCATGTCCAAGTGTGGCATCCCAAAACTCAGAGACAAGCCATAAGGTGTGTTAAAGTCTCTAATTAGGTGATAAAATTTTCCATGGCTTATGCTTTAGCCATTAGTCTTTTTAATTAGATGATTTGTGCATGTGATTGTGAAAATTTAAATTTGATAGATTAATAATCTATGCTTGGCCATGTACTTTATAAATTAAATTTCAATAAACAAGATGTCCCAAGACTTTGGCCAAGATGAAAATTGAAATTTGAAAATATTTATAGAAAGGAATTTCAAAAAAAAAAAAGGGGGGGGGGGGAAAGGTAAATTTTTAGGATGGGCCTTAGGCCCATTGGCCTAAAGATTTTAGTGGGCCAAGTTAGTCGGCCCAATAGAAGCCCATGGAAGGGGGCTGTCGCCGGCCCATTTAGGCCCAAGGAGATGTGGCCGTCAGCCACAAAGAAGGCCCAAGAGGAAGGCCCAAAATCCCATCAAGACAAGTGGCACAAGACTCTCATGCATTGGCCTAGACTAGGATGCCATGCATTGGTCCATTTAAGTGGCATGTAATGATTAGCAATGATGAGAGTTTGGGGGTATAAGAGGGAAGAGAGAGAGAGGGGTGGCCGGATTTCCCTCATTCGGCCAAGAGAGAGAGAGAGAGAGAGAGAGATTTCGAGAGAGAGAGAGAGGAGGAGCGGCCGAGAGAGAGAGGAGGAGAAACCGCTGTCCGTCCGCCGTGTGCCGCCGTGTTCGCCGCCCTACGCCATCGACTGACCGGTCTAGAGGCAAGTGGGAGTCCTCTAGCTTCTCTTGCATGCTTGTATGTTGTTTGCATGTTAAATTTTTGGGTGTTTAAGTGAGAAAAACCGAGGTGTGCTTGGCTTATTCTTGAATCGCATGACTGTTCTAGCTCGGATCATGTGAGTCAGAAAGTTGTTTGAGCTTGCATGTGTGTTTAGAGTCCGATTTTGGCTTCGATTTCTTCATGCGAGTTGTAGCTAACATCTTGAAATACAATATACTGAAATTTCGTGGAAAATGATGGAGATTTGAGGGGTTAAACTCTCATTCTACGGAGACCTCAGATCTGGAAAGATTTTACTGACCTCTTGTTGGATGTGTGGTTGCATGTTGGTTTGTGTTAAGAATCTCTCTTCGATTTATTCATGAAAGTTGTAGGGAACATCGTATACTACAACACACTCAAATTTGAAGTGAAATGAACAAGTATAGCCTAGTAAATCGGCTAGATCTTGAAGACGGTAATTCTGGAAGTGTATTTTGGGACACCCGAGATTTCATGGACTTAAATGACGACTATAATGTGGTTATTTGACTTGGATCTCTTCATGAAACTTGTAAATGACATCTTGATGTATAACATATCCAAATTTCAGAGGAAACTAAAGAGAATAGGTAGGTGAAACCTCCGTATTTCGGAGAAGCATGCACTGGACGATGCGGTAATGGATCCAGAAGCTTCGTGAGATTGTATAAAATACTCTAGAACGAATTTGGCTTAGAAGTCTTTATGAAAGTTGTACGAAAATGTCTTGGCTATAACTCGGTAAAATTTCGTAATTTTTGGAGGCCGTATGGATATTTTAATCGAATTTCTTTGGAAACCGTGCATTCTGGTTTCATCCGAAAATTATATGATGTTTTGTGAAAATTGGGAAATTGTGTGAAATGCTATTTGGCCATGTATTTTGTATGAAATTATCATCCTATTGGCTTGTTTAATATTTGCTGTAATTTTTATAATTTTGGGAATTTGTTGATATTAAATTTAATATTTATGGAAATGACAAAAGTTGGAATTTAAATAAATAAATAAATAAGTAAAAAGAAAAGAAAAATAAAATAAAATAGATTATTTTATTGGCCATTAATTTATTTCATAAATAATTATACCATGTTGCATGTATGATGAGGTCTTGATGTATGCATGACATTGAATTGAGATGCATGTGTGAATTCCATGCCAAGTATGACTTGTTTGATGTCACGTCATATGACATGCTAAATTAAGACCAAAATTGGTAAACATGGATAATGATAAGCGAGGAGGTGGTTGTGGTGGATGATGATGCCCGGAATGTATAGAGATGCATTGCCGGATGGCCCCGGGAGTGTCGGGATGCCCGGTGGTATACGGTACGTAATTCGGGGAGGCCTGGTGGTATGTCGGTATAATTCCGAAGCCCCGCATCGGAGGTTTTTGCCTGAAGGGAATGCCTCGCGATGCCAGGATTGGGGTGCGGGATGCCCGGCCAAGGAGTGTAAATGCCGGAAGCCCTGTCGGAGGTTTCTGCCCGAAGGGAATGCCTCGTGATGCTAGTTGGGATGCGATATGCCCGAAATGTGGGGGGCCGGATGCCCGGTGGCCTGGGAGGCTGAATGCCGGAAGCCTCGGAGGTCTTTGCCCGAGGGGATGATGAAATTGATGATTTGAGAAATGGGTGATGTGGTGATCAAATTGAAAGCTAAAAGTGGAAATTAAACCCATGGCATGACATGTATGATATGCATGATGATGATAATGATGATGATATATGATATGCATGATGATATGCATGATGATGATGATGATATGTGATGTGAAATAATGATGATCACCCATGGCATGACATGCATGATGATATGCATGATGATGATAATGATGATGATATATGATATGGCATGATGACATGAGTAATGTGATGATGTCATGATGATGATGACATGTATGATATAATGATGCCATGATGATGATGACATGTATAATATGATGATGCATGATAGTATGCGCGTGGCTTCAAGTAACGCGCGCAATGCATGTATGATTTGTATGATCATTGAGTTGTTATTGGATTCTTATCTGCTAAGTGGTTGTACACACCCTTTTGGGGACCAATATTTCGATTAGTATATGGTTTGGCGAGTTGGATATGACTGCGAGGGAAGGATAGCAAAGGAGGGAACCTTTGACGCCGACAAACGGTTGATGGACCTTAAGCATACGATTGTGGGAGGAGATGTCGGTCATCTTTTGAAGTATAGCCGAGTATAGAAACATTGGCATTTCGATGTCCGACTAAAGATGTCCATCTCGCTTTATGTAAATAAACGTGTTCGGCTTTAACTTATATAAGATGTTTAGTAGGTGTGCATCGTTTTCTAAATATAGGGAAGGGAGTTTGTTGGATGTGCTTCCGTATTTAAATTGCTCAAGGGACCGATCTAAAAGATGTAAACCCCCAGGTTGTATGGAAAGTGATATGTTTAATAAGGAAAGTGAATGATAAGCGAACTGTGGCAACCCTAATTGGATCGGGGGCCGTCGAGGGGTGCCACACCAAGAGGTTTCCATGGCATGGGCGTGACACGCTGATGACCCTCGAATTATGTTCCCGAGATGTATAGTATTCTCCTAGGGGCGGGCGATACTGTATTTGTACGCATACGTTATAAATGCGAGTAGCTGGTAGTTGGCTATAAATGCCAGTGGTTGGTAGATAGGGAGGTGTAATCTCTACTGTTAGATCTAAGGGAGATCTATGATTAGGGTTTGCCTTATACTTGTATATAAAGGGGTGTCCTCCCTCATTGTATTCTCATTCACAAGCAATCCAAAAAACAGAGCTTCTCTCTCTAAGAGTTTCTCTCTCTACAATACGAGTCTTGTGAGTCGAGTGTGAAAGGCTGCTTAGGGGTAAAACCTTAAGGCCGCAGGGTGAATCAGGGAGTGATCGAGAGTTGATCGATCGGCCCGTGACAAGTGGTATCAGAGATGATTTGCGATCCAAGCGCAAGTGCAATGGCTGATCCACGATCTGATGAGGCGTTGGTCTTGGGTGATGACTGCGCTGATCGTGGGCGAAACGCCGAGAAGGGCAATGCCAAGGGGAAGAAGACCCGTGGTGGTTCGAAGGAGCCTATGGGGGATCTTGCACAATGGATGGCGAAGCTAGAGTTGTTCGTCTCCGATGTCCAAGGATTGGTCGATGACCTGACCCAGACCATGGACGAAATTGAGCTGGTTGCAGAAGTGCAAGAGCTCAAGACCGGCATGGGAGAACTCCGCCACGAGTTGCTGGGGACCCTACAGGAGGAACTAGCACAACGGTATGAACCCTTGGAGGCCACAATGGCGGCCATGCGCGCAAAGATAGCGGAGCTTACGGGTAAGCTCGCTGAAGCACAAGCTGCACGTGTGAACGGTGTCATCACGGTGCACGGTCCACGGGTGGACACGCCGAAGCCAAAGGAATTCCGGGGCTCACGGGTGGCCAAGGACGTGGACAACTTTCTGTGGTACATGGAGCGGTACTCCCAGGCTATGGGAATTAACGACGACCAAACACAGGTAAACACTGCATCTATGTACTTAGCGGATAGTGCTTTGTTGTGGTGGCATCGTTGGTCGGATGATAGGTGCGGGAATCCTATCACGACCTGGGTGGGTTTCGTCGAAGAGTTCTGACAGAACTACTTTCTCGCTTATGCGGAGGAGGAAGCTCGTGACGAGCTAAAGCGTCTCGAGCAGAAGGGTGGTGTGCGCAACTACATCAAGCGGTTGTCGGAGTTGCTACTCCAAATCCCCTCGATGAATGAAGTCGAAGCGTTTCACCAATTCATGGGTGGTCTCAAGCCATGGACGAAGCAAGAGTTAAAGCGGTACAACGTGGAAGATCTCACTATGGCCATGACCGTAGCCGAGTCGCTCGTGGAGTACAAGGCGTCGCCTTCCACATCCCGACCGGACAACCGTCCAAGGGACAAAGGCACTGGTGGGGGAGATCGGGGTAGATTCAACAATCGCCCGACTGGAGCTAAACCGCCGAATGGTCCTCATCCTCACCGGGCTAATGTGAGACAAAATGGAGGTGGGCAAAGGAAGGTACGCTCGTATAGCTGTTTCTTTTGCGATGGTCCGCACATGGCGCGGGATTGCCCGAACAAGGCTAAGCTGGCTACTCTTTGCAAAGAGGATGAGCCTAGGGAGGAAGCGCGGTTGGGATCGCTGCGACTCCTTAGCACGATCAAGGCCAAGAAGGCGAAGGAGCCTAAGGGTTTGATGTTTGCGGACATGAAGATCGGAGTGACCACGATGAGTGCACTAGTGGACACAGGAGCATCCGACATCTTCATCTCGGAGGAAGCTGCGAAGAAACTTAACCTACGGGTTGAGAAAGGAGCCGGTTGGCTCAAGACCGTGAACTCAAAGGAAGTCCCTGCGATCGGGGTTGCAAGGGACGTGGAGCTACAACTCGGCTCATGGAGAGGCAAGGAGACTCTAGAGGTAATTCCACTTGACGACTACGATATTGTTATTGGAATTAAGTTCCTAGATAGGATCCATGATGTTGTAGTTCCCTTTGCATAATGTATATGCGTGTTGGACAAGAATAGCCAATGCGTGATTCTGGTCCATCGTGAGTCAGAGCGTGATCGGAAGATGATCTCGGCCATACGACTCACCAAAGGAACAAGGAAGGGGGAAGTGACCTTCCTGGCGGCCTTGAAGATCGAGGACGATAAGGGTGAAGGGAAGGAAGTCCCAACGGAAGCAACCCAAGTCCTCGACTCGTTCAAGGATGTCATGCCTTCGGAGCTGCCGAAGAAGTTACCACCCAAGAGAGAGGTGGATCACCGGATCGAGCTAATGCATGATGCTCGACCGCCTGCCATGGCGCCTTACCGTATGGCGCCGCCCGAATTGGAAGAGTTGAGGAGACAACTCAAGGAGCTGCTCGACGCGGGTTATATACGGCCGTCAAAAGCCCCGTTCGGTGTGCTGGTCCTGTTCCAAAAGAAGCACGATGGATCACTCCGGATGTGCATCGACTACTGGGCGCTAAACAAGCTGATTGTGAAGAACAAGTATCCGATCCCGCTCATCGCGGATCTCTTCGATCAACTTGGTGGAGCTCAGTGGTTTACCAAGCTGGATCTCCGATTGGGCTACTACCAAGTTCAGATCTCTGAAGGGGACGAGCCGAAGACCGCTTGCGTGACGCGGTATGGATCTTACGAGTTCCTAGTTATGCCGTTCGGCTTGACCAATGCCCCGGCCACTTTCTGCACGATGATGAACAAGGTACTCCACCCTTTTCTAGATAGGTTTGTAGTGGTTTACCTAGACGATATTGTGATTTATAGCCGAACGTTGGGAGAGCATGTCGAACATGTAAGGCAAGTCTTCCAAGTCTTGCGCGAGAACGAGTTGTTCGTCAAGTGCGAGAAGTGTGCCTTCGCCCAAAAGGAAGTTCTGTTCCTGGGGCACATCGTCGGGGGTGGACGTGTGCGGATGGACAAGGCAAAGATTCAATCGATCGTCGAATGGGAGCCGCCGACGAAAGTACCTGCATTGAGGTCGTTCTTGGGCCTCACCAACTACTACCAATGGTTCGTGCGGAGTTACTCGAGCATCACCATGCCACTCACGGACCTACTAAAGAAGGAAAAAGCGTGGGAGTGGACGGATCGATGCCAAAGAGCCTTCGACCGATTGAAGACCGCCATGACCGAGGAGCCGAGGTTGGCATTGCCCGACCACACCAAGCCATATAAGGTGGAGACTGAAATGTTAGTATTGCCGAATAGGACAGTAGTTGCTCTTCATGTGAACAACACGAAGGCTGAAATGTTAGTATTGCCGAATAGGACAGTAGTTGCTGATTCACATGACATTTGGCTGTCTTTCACATATGATTAGTGGCTGAAGGCTGCGATCCTTTAAATGGCTTTGTCAGCTTGCAACTCTCCAATTTGAGGATACCATGCACTTCATGACATGGGTGGTCAATTTTGCCGAATGAAATCATTGTGTTTACATGTTAAAAGATGACGTATGACTATAGTTAATTTGTGTTAAAGACAATCTTTCAGCTCTTCCCACTAATGGCATGCATATAGTTTCCCGGATGGTATATGCTTGTAAGTAATAAACAGTTTCATATGGTTTTCTTCTGGATCTATTTCCTGCATTTGCTGCTGACCTTGCAATCTTTTGGCTGGTGAAGGTAAAGGATCTTTTTTCTCTTCATGTGTTGATCCTTTGCTTTTTGTTTATTGTGCAGCAGAACCTAGGATTTTTAAACTCGTTTTGAAGTCTTATGTTTGTTGGTACGGGTGTCACTGAATTTATTCCTTTTTGTTCTTTTGTGTTTTGGGCCACTGATGTCTTATCTTAGTCAACGGATGAAAGAGGAAGGGTCAAAGAGCCAATAGTACTCCATTTATCCTGGTATTGCTCCGGAAGACACTAGATAGAGTTCCAACACACCTTTGATTTATGTAGTTTCTATCCAATAAAAGCTGATGAAATCAGATTTTTCCAGATCAGTCTAACGGTCCGTTATATGTTAAGCCAGAAAATGACAAGTTTGATCCTCAGCAGAAGGCAAAAATCTTGTTAGTTTTTCATGTTACTCCTTTTAATAGCACTCTCATACTATTGTTCCCCTGGATCAATGAAAATAATTGGACTAACGTGGACTCAATAAACTCACCATGAGCAGAGCAAGCATGAGAGAAGAAAACACATATTATGAATTAGGACAAAGATGAAAATTTGACAAATTTTATTAGGATATTGATGTATATTCCAAGCAACCAATAGCTTGACAAATCAATGTCGACCCCTTCAAACCTTTCATGAGGCTAGCAATTGAATGCATCACATATTCTCATGTTCACATTCATGTATCGTGACTTATATTAGGTCACTCCTTTTCATTTCAAGGGGAAAAAGAAAAAAGTATAGTTATAGAGCAGCAAATGTATAGATAAATAAGAGTTACTTGGAGTTAATAAACAAAATGAAAAGTTCAGTGCATATCAAATTTACAACAAACATCAAAATTTCTTAAAATAATCTATGAAAAACTATGAGAACCCTATATCAAGTCTTACTAGAAAACACAAGTGGCCACACTTTCATCCAAAAGCTCCAAATTATGATTAGTACTGTCCATTGCATCACTTACAAATTCCTATGCAACATTTCCACAATAAAGACCGGTCTCTTGTCTTGCCGTGAACATAACCTAAGTGTTTGTAATTATGATGTCCCCTAGAGATAGGTATACACGATTACCCCACATTCACACACCTTCGAGGAAATTCAGGGGAAGAACAAGAATCACTCCAAAGTTGAACATTGACTACAGTCTTTTATTTATTTATTATTTTTTTGGAGTAGGTTTTGTCGGCATTTGCCTTGTCCCTTTCTTTGGTTAAAAGAGGACTTGGGAAATGCAATGAAGCAAGCAAGATGAAGGATGACTTTGACTTGCTTTCCCTCGCCTCACGCTATGAAATATGATTAGCTAACAATCATGATTTGGAAGTTGTATGCTTTCCACATAAATAACCAACCGAGATTGATTTAAATATGAGTATACATCACCTCCTTCATTACCTTCTTTTAAATATAATTTAAGCAAGCTGCAAATTAAAAATATGGAATGAAATATATCAAGCTGCTCTAATTACATCATAATTATATAAAAAGAATTATTACGAATTTTGTAATTCGATCCATTATTAAGTCGTAGTATGGGTGAAAATTGAAAACTATCCGCTAGAACCGCATTCAATTTTTTTACGCAAATCTTCTTTGGTTCCCACATCCAATGACCCAGCAACACTGCGGAAGACAGAGACCGTGTTTTCTCATTTTCACACGTGCAAAAACCAAAGATATTTGCAATCCATTTTACTTGCCATAAACCAAAGTAAAACGTCTGTTTCAAATTTCCCTCTCCTAGTTTTAAACATTGAAGCTGTTTGACATTAAGGGTGTAGAAAATGAATTTGACAAACATTTCCACTAAAATTGCTAACAATAACGAATGAACAAAAGATACTTTTATGACTCATGAAAATGTTTGGACCTAAATTTTTGTCGATAATGAAAACATTTTTCATTGGCTAATTACGTTAAGTGATATAAGCAATAATTTTTATGATATAAGTACCTTGCCATGTGCATGAAAAGTACGTTTGAGAGTGATTTGCTTTTTGAATATCATGCTCTTCATGACTAGGGTGGTAAATTTTGCCGAATGAAATGGTTGTTTTTACATGTTAAAAAAGATGAGGTATGACTATAGTTATTTTGCGTTGAAGACAATATTTCAGCTCTTCCCCTTGATGGCATGCATATTGTTTCTAGGATGGTATGTGTTTGTAAATAATAAAAGGTTTTGTACGGTTTTCTTCTATTTCTTTCCTGCATTTGCTGTTGACCTTGCAATCTTTTGGCTGGTGAAGGTAAACAATATTCTTTGTTCTCTTCATGCGTCGATCCTTTGCGTTTGTCTATTGAGCAATAGAACCCAAGATTTTTAACCTCGTTTCGAAGTCTTAATATTTGGTGGTACTAAGATTATGGGTGTGAATGAATTTATTCCTTCTTGTTCTTTTCCATTTTGGGCCACTGATGTCTCATCTCAGTGGACTGATGAAAGAGGGAAGAGTCAAAGATACAATCTTATTCCATTTATCCAACTATTGCTCTAGAAGACACTTAAGAGAGTACCAAGATACCTTCAATTCCTGTGGTTTATGACCAATAAAAGCCAGCAAAATGGGATTTTTCAGATCAGTTTAACAGTCCATTATCTGTTAACTTGTTAAGCCCTAAAACGACAAGGATGTTCCTCATCATAAGGAAAAAATCTTACTAATTTTACATGTTACTCCTTTTAATAGCATTCTCATAATATGGAGCAATTTTTTTTTTTTTTCTTATATATGTGCTGAATTGTATCCGGACCAAAAAAAAAAAATGTTGGATCTAATGTAAATCTCAAAAACAAAACAACTCACGAGCAGCAAAAGCGAAGCAAGCAGGGCAGAGGAAAAAGGATTTTATGAATTTAAATAAAGATGAAAATTTGACAAACTTTATCAGGTAGCTACTTTTGGATATGTTGATGTAATTTCAAGTAACAGATAGCTTTCACATGTCAATTTCAACTCTTGCCAAACACTTGATGACAGACTAGCATTAGGATTACATGTATTAAATATTCGTGAGTTCACATTCATGGACCATGATCTATATTGGCTCACTCTTGTCAATTTAAAGGAAAAAGAGCATAATTATAGAACAATAATATTACCACATGTGCTATTAGATAAATATAAGTTGTTTAGAGTCAATAGGACAGTTTGATGTATAACATATTTATGTAGTATTGTCAGACATTTAGATTTTAATAAAACACCTAAGAGAAACCATGCAAACCCCATACAAAGCCCCCGCCACAAAATACAAATTTCAGTACAATTATTATATCATAATTGATTTGCCCCGTCGCATCATTTATAAATTAAATTTAGACAATATTTTCACCATAAATAATGGTTTTTGTTCTCCCCATGTAACTAAGCAAGCAAGATGGTGGAAGACTTTGACTTGCTTTCAATTGCTAGAATCTTTTTCCCCCCATTTCTTTTGAGTAGGTCTTGTTGGTTTAGCAAGCAAGATGGCGGAAGACTTTGATTTGCTTTTCCTCGTCAATCCTTCTCCCGCCCCCTCCTTCTTTCGAGTAGGTCTTGTCAGCTTTTGCCTTACCACTTTCTTTGTAATTGAGTGAGCAGGATGGTGGAAGACTTTGATTTGCTTTTCTTTGCCAATTCTCCCTCTACCTCTTCTTTTAGGTCATGTTAGCTTTTGCCTTATCGCTTTCTCTACAACTAAGCAAGTAAGATGGTGGAAGACTTTGACTTGCTTTTCCTCACCAGTCCTTCCCCCTTCTTTTAGGTCTTGTTAGCTTTTGCCTTATCGCTTTCTTTGTAACTAAGGAAGCAAGATGATGGAAGACTTTGACTTGCTTTTCCTCACTAGTCCGTCCCCTCCTCCCCCTTCCTTTTAGGTCTTGTCAGCTTTTGTCTTATCGCTTTCTTTGTAACTAAGCAAGCAAGTTGGTGGAAGACTTTGACTTGCTTTTCCTCACCGGTCCTTCCCCCTTCCCCCTCCCCCTCTTCTTTTAGGTCTTGTCAGCTTTTGCCTTATCACTTTCTTTGCAAAGCAAGCAAGACGGTGGAATAATTTGACTTGCTTTTCCTCACTAGTCCTCCCCCCTCCCCCTCACTCTCTTCTTTTATGTCTTGTTAGCATTTGCCTTATCACTTTCTTTGCAATTGAGCAAGCAAGATGGTGGAAGACTTTAACTTGCGTTTCCTCGCTAGTCCTCCCCACCCCCTCCCAAAAAAAAAAAATTATGTTGAGTAGGTCTTGTCAACTTTTGCCTTACCACTTTCTTTGCAACTGAGCAAGGAAGATGGTGGAAGACTTTGACTTGCTTTCCCTCGCTAGACAATTTTCTAAAAGGTAATTAACTCGGTTTCATAGGAAATTTGATATAGAAGTTTTGAAAAAGTCTTTTTTTTTTTTTTTTCGTGATAAAGATTTCTTTTGCAAAATGCATATATTGGCATGATCATGTTATGTGAAAGAATATCCCATTGACCCAATTTGGCGATGCGCTTGATTGTTGCAACAACATATTTATCCTAGAGTTATGAGTCCTCAATGACGGCCCACTGCAGTGTTGGGCTCGACATTAGATCTAGTAGAGATCCAATGCCGTGTCTAGCTCAATGCATGCCAAAATTACTCAAATGCGACGCTAGGTCTAGTCAAGTGTCATTGCAGCTTTGAGCAAGACGCCTCTATTTTGAGTTCAGCCGTGACAAAGAAGAGAGAGAGAGAGAGAGAGAGAGAGAGAGAGAGAGAGAGATGGGGCCTAAGTTGTGGAGGGCATGGTTGGTGTTGTTCAGGCGAGTGACTGTAGGATGGTGACATTAATTCACGGTGGTGGGGGCAGAGAGAGAGAGAGAGAGAGAGAGAGAGAGAGAGAGAGAGAGAGATGATGTGGTAGAATAACAAATATTTCATGTGACAGTTGTATCATATGGTGTGATAAGCTGATGAAGAGTATTTTTGACATTTAAGCACCCATTAGGATGCAATTCGGCTAATAACCAAGAAAAACCACCATCCAAAGCAACCTAAACCCATCAAAATTGGCCGGATAGACTATATTGACAAATTATTAAAAGATTTAGGACTAAATTGATCAAATTTAGAGGTTTAGAACTGAATTAGCACAAATGCAATTGGTTTAGGACTTTTTCAGTAATTTTCCCAGCTTTCTTCATTCCCTTATTTTTCACCATAACTTTGATCCCTAAATACCTAAGATAAATTTTTTTGTGTGCATATTAAGCACATGATATCAATCTAATTCCTTACGTCCTTAAGAGTACAGAGGAGATTTGGCTGAATTGGCCCTAATTGACGTTGTCATCTAGATGTGGAGCTAAATGATATCATGGGAAAGATTACATTTGGAAAACTAAAAATGACTGAGCCATATAAGTTCTACATGAGTCCCACTAGATTAAACAATCGATAATGAATAGGGAATGAATGACGGGTCACTCAATCATTGATTAAAGCAATGGGCAAGTGAAGAAAAAGCTCATGCAATTGTCGCGCCACATACAATGGGCTCCACGTGTCGAGGCATACCACACTCGAGCATGAGTTCCCCTAAGAAGAGCCATGTGAAAGCAAATGAAAAGATCATTACTTTTCTCTCTTCTTTTTTTAATTAACATGAATTGCATATAGACATGATTCAAACTCATTAAAATATATTATATATTGAATAAAATATTGTTACTTTAAATTCATAACAACCTATTCTTTCAATTTGAGCCAATCCATATATGATTCAGGTCACTAAATATGAGTTAACAAATAGATTTTTGACCATTTCAATGCCTCCAACGGTGAGAGGCTTTTATTTCAATAGGAAGGGAAAGCAAAATGTTGTCCATCTTCACTTTGATTTGTGCGGCCATGTGATTCCATTACAAAGAGAACTAACAAAAGGCGAGGGTTAGTCAGTAAAAAAAGTAAATTTTCTCATCGAGGACGTGCAAATCCATGGTAAGATTGTGTGTGTCCCTAGCACATTGGGCTCACTTTTCGAGGCAAGAGAAGAAGTAATTTTCAATATGAACACCTTGCAAAAGTTCCCAAGTAAAGGAGATAATTTCATTTGACAAAAAAAGAAAAAAAAAAAAGAAAAGGAGATGATTCCGTGGCTGTTAAGGACTAGCATCGTGTCAAAAAATTTAATTTCCACTATGATTTGCTTGGCCGCGGGATCCAATAACAAAAAGAATTAATAAGTGAAGTCTATAGGGGTTATCTTGCCAATTTCGAGGAAGGGATTGTTTTGGTGGTCTTGGTCAAAAAGGTTAGAATCAAAAGAAGTACAATTGCCTCATCTAAGAAACGCCATCCACCACAAGATTTCGCGTCTCCTCTGGGGCAAGAGAAGTACAGCTTTATATAAAGTCTCAAATGCTTGTGCTTGAAGAGGAGAAACACCAATCACCATAAATCACTGAGATCCTCATTTTTGTTTTGAGATATATTTGTATTGATAGCTCCAAGTTGAGGTGTGAAGGTGATCCTCAAATTGTACTGTCTTTTGGGACTCAAACACAACTTGATCTGTCCAAGGCAACTTCTTCTCAAACACTAAAACCCATTACAAGAATTTCATCTCTGCATCACTCCTCCAGGTAAGCCCGACTTCATTCTCTAGTCTATTACAATTGATAGGACAAAAATACATTTGATTATTACTCATTGCATAACACCCAATATCCTTTAAGGCATACGAAACATTACTCGTGAAGTTCCCTCGACTTTTCCAAAATCATCATTACATATATATTGCTAATTTCCTTACTACAATCTTCCCATTAAACTAATTGGTTATGTATGGTTAGACTGGTTGAATCTAGTGGAATTGAATGCTAGCCTAAGCATTTATCCTAATGTTGTTTTCTAAAATTTAATGGTTGATTGAACTCCCATGGGAATGAAAATTACCAAAATATCCTTCTAGACCCGATTATGGGTCCATCAGCCCTATGTGTGCCCCAATTGTCCAAAATTACTTAAGGGCTAAAACATCCAAAATATTCAGTTTTTGCAAAAATAAATCTTTTTTTTTTCTTGAAAACAGTTAAAAATATTTTTCCAAATATCAATCATGCTAGCCTATTCTCTTCAATAATGCACAAAACCTTTCATAGGCTATGGATCAAAATTGTCAACACGTATTTATTATGTGGACAATTTTTAGGTGGACTTGATCTTCATGGATTGAATTAGAGAAACTTGTCATAAGATGTGCTTTTCATGAGATTTTATTGCTTATAACAAAGATATGACTTTTACATATATATAGTGTAGGAAATTATTGACCTACAGTGGATTTGATAATATGATTTATGCATCTTTATGGTGGGAGGAAAATGCAGCACCTACAGGAGTAAGAACGTCTTTGATAATAATATAATGGAAAATTTATAAGCCGGTCAGAGCCACATTTATCTATTTAACAAAATGGTTTTTAAGTGGATATGAATGGAAGTGGTCATTCTGTACTCTGGTCCAAATTGTGTGGCTTGACTTTGCTTGCCATCTGAAAAGAATTTTTATTGCTACCAGTCAATTAGCCTATCGTCTACCGGTCGGTCAATAATAATTCAAGACTGTCGTCTACTACTGATTGATCCCCCGCTCCCTCCCCCACCCTCTCTCTCGTTGCTCCCTTTATCTTTCGCATTCGGCCTCTCTCTTGCAGAACAATTTGAGACTATCGTCCACTAATCAGTCCTCACTCGCTTTCTCCGTTCTTTTTCCCCCTTGAAAGTTCCTGCCCAGGCTTGCTTAGGGTCTTCTCTCACCGATCCCGCACCTCTCTTCGTATCTTAGCTCGCAGAAGGTAATCACTTTTTCATCTCTTACTACCGTATTGTTTCTATTGATTCATCGCTTTATTATTGAAATAGTAGGCTGAACTAGTGTCTTCTGGGCCCTTTTTGTCTACTGGGGATGTGGGGTGGCTGCTGAATAGCTGAGGAGGGTGTCTTTTATTCTCTCTTTTGGAATCGTTGTTTCTCGTGACATTTGTGTCTATTTTATTTTATTTTATTTTTATTTTATTTTCTTTTTATTTTTTTTATTTCTCTCTTCCCCCTTCCATCACTCTCTAATAAAAATGTATTAAATAGAAAATTATACTAATATACCTAAAATATTAAAACATTGAAAATATGTAATAATATATATATTTATATATTGAATTTATATTATAAGATAGAATTAAATTCTAATATATAAATAAAAATAAGATTAAATTAAAAAAATTAATTTTTTATTTTTTATACTAGATTCAAATATTATTTATACTGAAATATAATTGTAATTTTTTAATTTTAGAAATTTGTTATTTGAGAAAAAAGTTTTCTTATTATAAATATCATAAATCATATCCGCATTTCCCAATGAGATACTTTTATCCGATTTATATCTTATTTGTATTTGATTTTATCTTATTTTGAGTATATATCAAATGTAGAATATGATACATTTTATTTTAATTTGAACTTTATTCGAATCGCCAAATGCAATCTTAAAGTTATGGGACGCGGATACACTTTTGAAAATTAGCCAACTGGGTTCAGGCGTCCACCTAACCATGGCACGTGATCATGCGCCGGCATCCAAAATCAGTGCGCCTCCCCCCTAACTATGGCACGTGATTATGCTCCCGCAGAGAGACTCAACACAGAGCCGCGTTGTCCGACTCCCAAGTACAAGTTCTCTCTACTTCTCGATCTGAAGCACATCGAATCCTCTTACCAGGGCGAGAGCTTCAGCTTGAATCGGCGGAGGAAGCAAGGGATCTTCTTTCTCGCGAATCCATCGAGCAGTACGCCTGAGGCCGTCGCGAAGAGCACCTGCAGTCGCTCCTTCCGAACCACCACCTGCTTCAAAGGACCCCATCGATAGTTTTCTTGAGGGACTGGGTTTTCGGCGGGCACCGATTAACAGGTAAAATCAACTCGAATCGTGTCGAGTTTCGAACTTTTTAGTGTTCCGCTTGCTGTAATTTCTGATCATGGACTCCGCTGAGGCGATTAGGGTTCCTGGGTTGGGAGGGTCTTCGCTCGGAACACGAGGGTCGTTTCTGGATCTCCGGATATACCAGAGAAGAGCTGCGATTTCATCGGAAGATAGTAAGTTCCCTGTCTGTTGTTGGTGATTTTGTAGCCACTACTCGTCCTTTCTCGTGATGTTCTGACCTGAGATGATCTGCAAATTTACCTCGGCGTATTTCCAAACCAAGCCGGTTCAGGTCGAGGCGTGAAGGTGATCCTCGGGATTGCGCTGCCTTTCGGGACTCAGACGCAACTCGATCTGCTTCGAGGAGACTTCTTCTCAAACACTGAAACCCATCACAGTGAGCTCCTCGAGGTAAGCACGACCTCTATTCTTCAGTCTATTACAATTGATCGGACAAATAATAAAATACATTTGATTTTACTCGTAAGGCATACGAAATATTACATGTGAAATTCCCTCAGACTTTTTCAAAATCATCCGTACATATATATTGCTAATTTTTCTTACTACAATCTTCTCATTTAAACTAATTGGTTATGAATGGTTAGACCGATTGAATTTGGTGGAATCACATGCTGGCCCTCATCCCGATATTGTTTGCAAAACATTAATGGTTGACTGAACTCCCTTGGGACAAAAGGCCTGTCTTAAGATTACGAAAATACCTTTCTAGACGCAATAAAGCTTGAAACATCCAAAATACTCAGTTTTGGGAAAAGTAATTCTTTTTTTTTTCCTTGGAAACAGTTAAAAACTAGATTTTTTTCAAATATCGATTGTGTTGGTCTATTCTCTTCGATAATCGCACAAAACCTTTCAAAGGCTGCGGACTAGAATTGTCAACAACAAATCTGAACACATCAGATCAACTGGAGAATTTTTGAATGTCCATAAAGCTATTTTCCATTATATTGGCAATTTTCGTAATTTCTAAAATGACAGAAAATTCAAATGTTTTCCAGAAATTATACATAATTGTACTTTTTTTTTTTTTTTCATGTTGGTTACCATGGAAAACTTGAAATTGAGCAAAGCTGCTGGTTTTGATGCACTTACACATATTTAATATGTGGACAATTTTTAGGTGGACTGTGTCTTAGCAGATTGAATTAGAGAAACTCATCACAAAGTGTGGTTTTCATGTAATTTAATTGCTTACAGCAAATGCATGACTTTTACGTATATATAGCATAGAAAGTTACTGACCTACCATAGATTTGACAATATGATTAATGCATGTTCAGGGTGGGAGAGAATGTAGCATTTACAGGAGGAAGAACGTCTTTGATAATATCATAATGAAAAATTAGCAAGAGCCACATTTATCTGTTTAACAAAATGGTTTATACGTAGATATGAACAGAATTGGTCAATCTGTACTCTGGTCCAAATTGTTCTCTCTCTCTCTCTCATGTTTGGCCTCTCTTTTGCAGAACAATTCAAAACTATCGTCCTCATTTGCTTTCTTTGATCTTTTCCCTCTTGAAAGTTCTCACCTAGGCTTGTTTAGGGTCTCCTCTGTCTGATCTCGCACCTCTCTTTGCGTCTCAGCTCGGGGGAGGTAATTGATTTTTCATGTCTAATTAGCGTGTTGTTTCTATTGATCGGCTGCTTTGTTATTGGAATAATGATGGGCTGAACTAGTGTGTTTTGGGCCCTTTTTGTCTATTGGCGATGTGGGGTGGCTGCTGAATAGCTGAGGAGGGTCTTTTATTCTTTCTTTGGAGTCTCTGTTGCCTGTTGACGAGGTATGTCCCCCCGCTCAGATTTGACTTCGGTGAAAAAAGAAATCCTTTGTTTTCAACTTTAGATGTGGCTAATGCCATGATGGCCTTGTTGTCAGATTGTTAGTTGCATTCAATTCAGTATTAATCTTTTGTTGAACTAGAATGAGTAGATCTGCAAGTGCGCCAGACTCTATTGCGCGCAAAATTTCCATATTTTGCTTGAATCCAGAGATCTTTTTTTTTTTTAATGCGTTGTGAGGTTTCTCTGTGTTTGAAGGTCCTAGATCAATTTATAGAAAAATAAATCAGAAAAATAAAAGTCGGCCAGTTCGGGGTCAGCTAGTTTGGTTCTCGGATACAAAAATGGAGAACCGATTATTATTGTATAAATTTCTAATTCTTAGCTTAGAACCTAATCATCTTGAAACCAATCATCCTAAGAGTAAGTCTTCAGTTAAAGGAGATTTCATTTGACACTTCATTCCCTTCTTTTTTATGCTTTCTCCGAAATTATCTTTTTCTTTTTTTTTTTTTTTAAATATTTCGCATACTTCTTTTTTCATTGGTCTACTGATTTTTCAAGAGCTGAATAATATGCCAACAAAATTTTAATAAAAGAAATGACAGTGTACAAGTATTTCATATATCATTAGTAACTTGATTTTAACCTGTCATGCTCATTGGATGTCATTTAAGAAATTATAGCTCTATTTTGTAGACAATATATCAATCGATAATTTAAATAAAATTAAATTGGTGTCTACCTCACATTTACAACTTCATTAAGAATATAGCAATTTTAAATAAGATGAAATTATGAAATCACCGAATTTGAACAAAAACACAAGCAGAGAGAACAAAGAGGTCTAAGATTGATTGAAGTTAAGCAGGAGGGAGAGTACCCTGATCCGAGAACAAAGGCCGAGAGACTTGTTCACTTTTAGCAATTCTTTTTTTTTTGGAAAAAAATCAAGTATAAGTTTCGTCGAGCGGTCCTTAAATACCACAAAAATTCAGAGACTTTGGACATTCTTTTTATTTATTTTCCATTGGTTTTGTGAGCGGTCATGTGTTTAAAGATATAGCTGGGGATTTTTGTCGTGTCATGTCGAAGTAGGATATAACATGAATATGACAAAAGCTGAACAAGAAGTGTTTAGTAAACGCGTTGAACCGCCACGATATGAACACGACTCTTTTAATAAAGCGGGTCAGATGACACGACACAACAAATGCGAATATTAAACGTTTCACCATATGAAATGTCAACACGACACCGTCTGATATGCTAATTTGTATACATGCAAAAAGATGCAACATATTGCATTACATCTAAAGCAAAGACAAAATTGCTTCCCGCAGTATTCGAACTACAAGTGGGACGCAGCCTTTTGTATTAATATTAATCTTATTTCAGAGCCATAAATTTTTATCCCACAAAAGGCCCAATTTTGAGCATACTAAAGCCATAAATTTTAAAATTTTAAAATGAAGAATGAAAAAACAGGCAGACCATGAGAGGGAAGGCTAAAATTCCTTGAAATATGTTCGTATACATGTTGGGTGGAAATGATGTAAATGGAACTTAATTTCATTGATAGACTTGATCATCCTTCATTTATTCATCCTTAAAAAAGGAAGCAAGGCCAATTTTGGAAGAAAAGTGCAACTTTTACATTTCCTAATTTCTATGCACTTCTAGAAAGGGAAAAAGAAAACGTGGGCCCAAAAGGAAGTAGTTGTCTTTCATTTAGAATCATTTTCATCGACTTCCTTCATAATTTATACAACTGGGCAATTGAAAATTTTTCCACGATTAATATTTTAGCTTTAGTTAATTTTACATATGAGTGATGCCTTAAACTTGAACCCTAAAAATTTAAATCACACATCTAGAATGAAGTGCACACATCTAGAGGATGAGGTTATTGGGCAACAATCACGTGACACTACATTAGTTTGGCCAATGGAAATGGGATTAGACAGAGAAGGGATTGTGATGATGAGGTGGGGGACATAGTCAGGGTTGTTTATTATTAGGCCAAAAATAATAAGAGTAAGGTTGAAGATTATGATAAGGATTAGGCATCATGTGAGCTTATGTTTAAGGGAAGATGCTTCCATAGCGTTTCCTACATAGTTTCAGTATCTTAGGTGCGAATCGAAAGAATCAGTCTTAGAATATCATAGACGTGCATGAAGTTATGTAGTTGTTCAATTTTTTACACTTCAATCTGTTTTCATATGTGTTTTAATATCTATATGTGTTTCAACTATGTGTTTCTAAACAAGTAAATGATGTGGGCTTTTCGGGGGCCTCTTTAGGGCCACCTAATCTTCCACAGTGAAACGACGTCAGCTTACTTAACTGAGGGCCGTGTAATCAAAATGTCTTTCTCAAGAATACGAACCTCCTTCAGCATTGCCTTGGGAAGAAATTAACGTGCACGTTGTTTGGAGTGGACCAAGCCAGCAAGCATTTGCAGAAAAGCATCCTAAAAGTGTCTTTTGTTGTTCATCAATCCTTTTAAGCAGCAGAAAAAAGCATCTTTCATTTCAACTTGCCCTCTCCATGGACAGAGGGGAGAGTCCGAGAAAGCGAAAGAGAGCAAAGGAAGAGAGCACTGAGGGAGCATCCACTTCTTTGTTCACCTCTCCGGTGCCCACAACACAAGGTGATGATCAATATGACATATTCTTGAGCTTTAGAGGCTCAGATACTCGAAAGAAATTCACCGATCACCTCTACCATAGATTGGTCAACGCAGGGACTGTGCCTATTTCCGTGTTCAAGGACGATAACAGCATCCCAATTGGTGAGGAATTTGGTTCACAGATTCTCAGTGCCATCTCACGGTCTAGGATTTCGATCCCCATCATCTCCAAAAATTATGCTACAAGCAAATGGTGCCTCCATGAGCTCATTCATATGATAGATTGTAAGAATAGCATGTCACACATAGTGTTGCCAATTTTTTATGAAGTGAAACCATCAGATGTGCGGTTTCTAAAAGGAAGTTTTGGGGACGCCTTCCGTTCGAGTCAGAAGCATCTTAATGAGAATGATATCCAGGAAGGGCAGCGGGCACTTAAAGAAGTTAGTTTCTTACATGGATGGGAATCTGAGAAATTTGCCAACGGGTACTTCATATAACTTTTCTTTTTTTGATAAGTTTTCTTCTTCTCACAGAACCGATGAGATGCAAATGAATTAATTCACTGCAGCTCTGAACAGATCCCCAAAATGTCCCAATAAACAACCATAATGCCTCGAAGACAACAAATACCATTACTCCCCAAGATGTCTCTGAAAGCTAAACCAACGACAACTAAAACCAAAGCTTCCCATAGTGCCCCAGAATTTTACATTTTCCTCCGGTACAGAGCTAAAAAAAAAGAAACAACAACCCACTAGCCAATAGTATCAATCACTAAATAACATGCCTAGAAAGGACTCGAATGCTTAGTATTTCAAAGCTTTATCACCACAAGATAAAATGGACCTCCTCATGCCAATGGAAGTTGGCTTAGGTCAAAAGGATTGGACACTTCACATTTACCATGTTTAGGTTTGATTTCCAATGCCATTAACCCCAATAGCATTGGTAAATCAACTATCTTGATTTTGACACGTAATGCCTTGTCCTTAGAGTAAAATTTTTTCTCCTAACCTTCAAAAAAAAACAAAATTGACCTCCTATCATTTAACTAGCAGCAATCTTAACCCTTATAACGAACATTATAGTTCGAAAAACTCTTCATGAGCCAGGTGCCCTGTCTCATTTTATTTCAACAAGATCCATCTATTGGCATTGAAGGATTGGGAAAAAAAAATGAAATGACCGCTACACCATCTTCCCCCATTGTTAAATGTAAAACCAAAACATCTTGCAAGTTAATTGATCCCATGCATCCTTCATTATATGCCAGTGCTTTTGATGAGATTAAGTATAATCATGAAGTTATCATTGAGTTTTGTTGTTTGACAGGCATGAAGGAGAATTAGTGGAAAAAGTGGTCGAAAATATTCTGAGCAAGTTGCGACAAGATTTTCAGCTTGATGTTACTATGAGGGAGAATTAATTGTTGGAAACCATTATAAGGGGATCATTGTGAACAAAACTCATGGAAAATTATGAATTGGATACATAGTCCTTCCATCAATGCTCGAATGATTGGAATTTATGGCATGGGCGGGATAGGCAAGACAACTCTTGCCAAGTGCATCTACAATCAACTCTTAAATAAGTTCAAGCATGTTAGCTTCCTTCCAGATGTTCGAGAAACTATTAGGCAAAATGGGATTACATATCTACATAATCAACTAATATCAGATACACTGCAAAGCAAATGGCAAGTGTCTAGAATTGACGATGGAATTAGTACAATCAAATCTAGATTTAGAGGAAAAAAGGTTCTTGTTCTTTTAGATGACATAGATGATAAGAAACAACTTGATGCATTGGCTAAGAAACGTGATTGGTTTATGGCAGGAAGTTTGATCATTGTTACAACTAGAAATGAAGCCATTCTTGATCAATCTGAATTCAAGGTAGACTACAAGTATAAATTGAATGAATTGGATATGATGCGTGCTTTGCTTTTGTTTAACAAACATGCATTTCGTGAGGACCATTCTCCAAGGGACTTTGAAGGTATATCTCATGATATTATATCCACCATGGGTGGGCTTCCCTTGGCTCTTCAAGTTGTAGGTTCTTACTTGTATAATAAGAATCGAAAAGTATGGGAAGATGTGAAGAAGAAATTAAAAAAGCAACCACATAGAGATATCCAGAAGATATTGCAAATAAGTTATGATGCATTAGAAGATGGACAAAAGCAGATTTTTCTCGATATTGTTTGTTTCTTTATTGGCAAAACAAGCGAATACGCCATGTACATGTGGGAGGACTGTGGGTTTTATCCAGGTGAAGGTATTGAAGAGTTGAAGTTGAGGTGCTTAATTAAAATTGGATATCATGGTGAATTTCTAGTGCATGATCAACTAAGAGATCTTGGAAGGAGCATTTTTTGCCAAGGACAAAGTGGACCATGGGACGACAACTATGAGGGAGTCCCAAGAGTACTAAGACATCTAGAGGTAAAATATGGCACTCTTTTCTTTTTCTCTCTCTCTTATTTTAATCAATTTAATTTGATCTATTCTAATATTTCATTGAGCGGGAAAAGATGCTCTTACTTTCTAGGAAAAAAAATCTATTTAAACATCCATTTATGTCCATCGTAGATTAACCGTGACACTAAATAAATCGTAAGTATCTCAAGGATGTAAAAGTAATATCATTGATTCAATTTCATTGTTATAAATTACATATGTAAAAAATTGTTTGACTATCAATTTAAGATCCTTTAACTACAATTTTTAGACTATAAATCTCATTTACTTAAAGCATGCAATTGTCATATCTATTTGAAAATATTGATAATTAGAAGGACTATAATTATGAATGAAGATGAAGTATAAACATCATAGATCAAATAAATGAAGATTTCCTGGTTAAAAAGAAAAGGATAGTATAATAACCGATAATTAATTCAAAAATAAGATTGGAAAAAATTTCACATTTGTCACATATGTTTGCTTTCTATTACGGCTGAATGTATTGTGGTGCTTTTGTGATTTAGGAATCGAATGTTTGATAATTTTTTTTCTCCATTTTGATTTGGAAGATACCGTCCCTGTGCTAGTTATTTAGATCTATCTCTTTTCATTCTTATTTCCTCTTAATAGATAGCAAAAAATATATACAAGAAAATCTTACTGTTTTTTAAGGATTTATCGCATTGACCTTGCTCATTTCATGGATTAGGTTAGGTCTAGGTGTATAAGAAAGAGTGGATTTCCTTATAACAGACATTTCTATCCGCTATAAGTTGTTTTATATTATTTATATCTTTTGGGACAATGCCTCTTTTGTGCCAAAATTCACCACACTAACTTGACTCTTTTAAAATAAACAAAGAAAACTTGATTAATTGGAGGAAATGCCATGCTTATTATTATATCCATAACCTTGTATTCATCATATATGATTTTCAGCATGAAGCCAATTTTCTCAAATATGTTTCATCTTTTACTTAAATTATCAATGTTCATGTCATTTTATCATATATTGTCCATCTAAAGAGCTTCACAGGCTCATGGCTAGGAATTGACCAAGAGATGTTGGGCAGACAAAGCAGCTTTATATTCTTGATTTAATTTGAAATAGTTCGTTCCTATGATTTAATATCAGTCTCTTTTGTTGATCCAATAACTTCTTAACATTAGCAAAAAGAGCACACCATTTAGGTGTTTGGAAAAATGAAAAAGAAAAGTCAATTCTGTTTTGAATGGATAAAAATGCTGAAAGATGATAAATAGCATCGAAAAAAATGAAATTATTGTACAATTCGAGAGATTTTGATTTAACTTTGGAAATTGAAATACTTATGGGACTAATTTCCAATTGACTATTTCAAATATGATTATGTCTATTTTTTTATATCCTATTTCTTTAGTTCATTTTGGTGAAATATATGCGAATTGTGTGGAAACTTTTGACGAAAGTTTGAGGTTTGAAATCCCCTTTCCATACAATAGATTTTTTTAATGTAATACATAGTATAGATCGATGTACGAGCGAAAATTATTAAAGATAGTGTGGGATGGTGATTACAACAATTTAGCGACTTTTCAGACGAATAGACTTAAGAGAATTTATACCCATTGCATTTCACTGGTTAATATTTAAAGCAGATATAACGACAAACGTGTCTAACCATAAAAGTGAATTTCTAACCAATTAAAATTTTGGGGGAAAATATAGGTATTATTATAAAAGTCAAATAAAGCCATAAGGAAATTTCTTTCACCGTCTGCAACTAATTAAATGATCTGTTTTAGCAGGAAAGTTAAACAGTATGTTTTTTGATTTATAAGATGGAAAAAGAAACGATGATATTCTTATGGAAACCAACGTATGATGATTAAACAATGTTACCACGGCACTTTTTAGTTAATCGGTTCATTTTCTAGTTATTCTGAAAGCGACTTATTTTTTTCAATCCTGGTCAAAACTACTAACCAATGTCGCCACGTCACTTTTTAAACAAACTTTCCCCAAAAAAAAAAAAACGTTTCGATTGTCAAAGAAATGAGTAAACACTCCATGCAAATAGTTAATGACGTTAAAGATATTTAGATACTTTCTAGAGATAAGGATATTTCTTTTGATTTTCTATATCTATTTTGATAATGTATATCATATTTGATTTCATTTAATTTCTCTCCACGTAAACTACTCTATATATCTGAATATATTAAAAATTCCTCCCCCCCTTTTTTTTTCTCTTCCACATTATTACATTTAACTAATGAAATGAAAATAGGGTGCTTCCTTAGCTACTTACAGGTGGCCCATCGACACTCTTTAACAAATTCTTTTAAAAATTATACGTAAGTCATTTAAAAATTTACAAGTAAACATTTGTACGTTGTAAAGTAGTTTTATGTATTTCTTCTTAAATGAAAGTGAAAATCCATGCACTACAAAATTTTGAAAAAGAAGAAGAAGCAAGAGATAAAACATTGAGGTGCATTTGCCTCAGTTGTTTTAAAGCAATAATTATTTTTTCTTTATCTTTGCGTCATTTGTTTAACTTTCAAAAGGTCGTAAAAAAAGAAAAAGAAATAAATGTGAGTTTACATATCCATACATGTACAGGGGAAGGATAAAGGTAATCGTGCAAATTCAAGATTTAAAAAAAGCAAAAACTAAAAAGTGAAAAAAACTTGCAGAGACGCCCCTGGTTCCAAGACTTTTTGGGGGCAGCTTCTAGCGGAGATTCCAAGTTTTCTGAAGTGAGATGGCTTGAGTGGGTCGATCCTGGAAACGATGCGTCTCTTTCGACGATCAACTTTCATTTGCCAAAATTATCGGTGCTGGACTTATGGGAGGGTGAAGAGGATTGGACAGGACTCACAGAGGTGAGGGTGGTGCTGAGCTCATGGGAGGGCGAAGAGGATTGGGAAGGAATCACAGAGAATTGGGAAGGATGGAATTCATTCAAGGTAAGATTGGGAAAAGAATACATCCTCTTTGCGATCTTGAGGTTTGTTTTTTGTTTAGCCAATCAACTCCTCATTTGACGGATTATTCTCCTTTTGTATTAGGCGTCAAAGCAGCTTAAAGTTCTCCGCGTTCGAGGTTGTTCTAATTTAAGATGTACTCCTGAACTCTCAGCTTTCACGCAGTTGAAAATTCTCATATTGAGCGATTGTGTTGAATTGGAGCATCTCCACCCTTCTATTGGCGAACTCACAAGCCTCGTTACCTTGGACTTGTGTTACTGTAGAGGTCTCAAGGAGCTACCAGAGGAGGTGGGTGGATTAAAAGATTTAGAAGAACTTCTTTTAGGTCACTCTGGTATTACATCAATTCCTTCGTCTATTGGTTCTTTGAGGAAATTGAAGACACTGCGTGCCTGCAAATGTGAGTCACTGAGAGAAATCCCCAGCTCAATTGGGGATTTACAGAATTTGCAAGACCTTAACTTGCAATGTTACTGCGATCGAAAAGCTTCCCAGTGCTATTGGAGGGTTGAAAAATCTGCAGATTCTAAATCTCTTCCGGTGCAGTAGTCTGAAAGGGGCAATTCCAAGTGAAATCGGTGACTTGCCTTCCCTCAAGAGTCTCGATCTTCATTGGACAAGGATATCTGGCCTGCCCGAAAGCGTCCGGAATCTTTCTTCTCTCCAAAGCCTTCAACTAATTTATTGTACGGAGCTCTGGTCGCTGCCGGCGCTTCCTTCTTCTCTCCAAAAACTTAACATAATGGGCTGTTACAAGCTCCGGTCGCTGCCGGCGCTTCCTTCTTCTCTCCAACAACTTAACACAAATGGGCTGTTACAAGCTCCAGTCGCTGCCAGAGCTTCCTTCGGGCTTAACATGTCTATTGGTTACTTGTCAGAGTCTTGGACTGCCACAGCTCCTTCGCCTCATCCACCTAGAAATACTCCATCTTGAGGTACCCCATTTTCTTGAAGACTTCCGCGACCTTTCCTCAATAACATCGAAACTCTGTTTTGAGGAGTGGGATAAGCTGACATCACTTTCGCTCAACGGACACAAGCACTTGGAAGAGCTTTCAATAAAAAAGTGCAGTTCCATCTATAGTTTGACCCTTTCACAATTGATTCATCTGAGACGATTACGCATTGAGCATTGCAATAGTCTATTTGGAATTTCGAGATTTATAAATTTGGAGTCCTTGGAGGTCATATTTTTATATGATTGCAATTCCATTATAAGGCTTTTCTATCCAGAATCAAAGTGTTTGAAGAAATTAGTGGTTGTTGGGTGCGACAATCTAGTCGAAATTCAATGTCTTGAGAATGTGAATCTCGTAGAAGAGTTGGATTTTACAGGATGCAAATCAATGGAGACTTTGCCAGATTTGATAGGATGTGTGAAGTTACGATCTCTAAGAGTTCGAGACTGCAAGAAACTTACACGGCTTCAAGGATTTGAAAAGTTGAATTTAGTTGATTTGGATATTTCTGGTTGTGACTCCTTGGAAGCAACACCGAACTTATCTGGAACTCGCATCTTTAGAAATTATGAACAAGAGCTGTCTTTTGATTCGTGGAGTGATGTTTCCTGAATAGAGGTAAATAAGCGGTGAACAATCATTTTTTGTCTAAGATTCATGACCTACTTTTGATCACTTTTTTTGACAAGGAGGTTTTCTATGATAGGGTTCTCTACTATCCTAAATTGCTAGTCTTACATAATTGAAGGAGTGGGGCAGTTGGTTGTAGAAGCTGACATGATGCTTTAGCCAAGATCAAAATGCAGACCCTAATGTCAATAGAAGGCATAGAGGCTGATGAACTTCTGCTACTCATTATTGTATACTACGCCTAGAATTTCCCAATGTCCAATGTTCATATTTTCTTTGAAAAACCATTTTGAGTTACTTTGTAAGTTCTTTTATATGTCAAATTTGACTAATGGTAGATATCGTGTTTGGGTCAAACGCCTTTTGATTTTCCATAATGCATGAAACCCCTGTCAAGTTTCTTACTATTCCCTTGATGTCCCTCATTAACCTTCTAAGAAGAGCTTAACTTCTTGGAATATGATGAACTGAGCTAAAATAAAATTCAAGGTTCAAGTGTTTCTGTTTGGTGACAAAAAAAAAAAAAAAAAAAGTAGTTTTGGCTAGTCTGTCATATATGAATGTAGACCACCTTAACATTATTAGTAGCCGAACTGTTGTTTTGAAGGATTATCAAGCAAGGTAAACTGGTGTTGCTTCTATGACATGTTTGGTTGGTCTATGCGACGATCTAGGCTTACTTTGGGACTTCAATTCAATTAATTGCATCGATGACCTTTTGCATTATTGGACAATTTTTTGCCCGTCTGTGAAACAAGCTGGGATGAGGAGCTCAAGAATCTACTAATTAGTTTGCATCCCGTTTGATCCTATTGTTGTCATGGAATTGCTTTATGGCATGACTGATTTGGGCATGGCTAACTGTGCTGAGGAACTTCAAATTCCATACCTGAGGCTGATCAAAATAAAGAAAAGGGATTTTGCAGAGGAAGCTACCGTGACAACTGAGGACCATCTTGCATGCCAACCTTGAAGATGCTCTGGGGCTGACTGGAGTGTTACAAGGAAGTTTTGATGCTTCTGAATATTCAAACACTTGATCTGATCTCGAAGTCACATCCCTGAATGATTGTAAATGTATTTTTTTTTTCAATTAAATATGCTTTTTGTATGCTCATCAGGTTCTAGCTCTCCTTTAATCAAATACTAAGCTGCTGATTTTTTGTATGTTACCCTAATGCAGAGTTGTCCGATGCGGTTACATTCTAATGGTATCACTCCCGAATTGATAAGGCTTTGTAGAGGGAGGTATGCACTACTAGGCTCCTCCATTTTTATCAGTTTATTTGTGTGATGATATCCTTTGAATGTTGTCATATAGGTTTCTGATTTGATAAGATCAGTTTTCATGTATGCAGCATTGGATCTGTAAAGTTGAAATTAACCTCCTCACAAACTAATCTTGTATTGCTGATATTGCTAATTGGATCTTGCAATATAACCCAGTAGCAAATAAATTTTTCTGTTCTGTAGTTTAGGCACTAATCCTTTCAGCATAATTTTATTAATTTCAATTCTGTTCCTAAACACAAAAAGGAAAAGTGTTGCTAATTGCTTACTCCTTTTATGCCTGTTGGTTTCTTTTTCATCGGCCATCTAATAAAGTCTCTGTTCATTGTGGTCCAACTCTGGTATCGATATTTACGCATTTGTACCTTATCTCTCATGGGGTAAATTCTGATGCTACGATCTTGGATTTATTGATAATTAGTTAGTGCTATCTTCCTTGTGCAGACTAAAGCTGCATTTGATGAAACTTGGAGAAAGTCTCCAGACACCATGGGTTGGAGATATGGGCAAGAATGAGCTATGTCAGTATAGAAAGGCATTTTGGAGTTTTTTGCTATTGGCGTTTGTCATTGGCTCTGTGTTGTTATTACTCTTCAAAGGATTCTTGATATAAGGCGACCTCTTCTCATGTGGTGTATTAGTCCTTCGCAAGCTTTGAAATTGTGCTACTCTTTAGCAAAGGCTGCATCACAAATCGCTTGGAGGTAGCAACGGCTGCATCATAAATCACTTGGAGGAAGACCGCATGTGTAGATGGTTCTATATGTGGAGTCAAGCTTAAAATGAGAGTTGCTGACAAGATTACCATTTAGATGTCCACTTTAAGCTACAGTTTTGTGACTGGGAGGGACTTTTTTCGTGGAAAAAGCAAATGCCAAGAGATCAGCAAATAATCTGTAAATTGCAGCCAAGAGTTTCAATGAATAGCTTTCCAAGAAGACAGGAGTTTCCCATTTGGAAGAATTTTGAACACAAAAGAATGGCATTCATTAGTGTAAAATCATCTCTCTGGTCTGGTTATGTCGGAATATTCATATGTAGGCATTTTGCAATCACTTTGGCAGTATAATCTCAAACTTGATTTGTTTAAGCATGAATCTAAAAGCAGAAGAGACACAGCCATGTACATTTTCATACCTAAAATCAAGTAGAGAGACTAGTTCATTCTTGAAGAGCAGCATTACTTTCTCCTTCGAGATTCTCTTAGGTGGACGCATGGAACTCATGTCGCTCGGAGTCGCACCTCCACGGTTGTTTTTAGCGTTTCCACCTCTAAAACCAGGTCTCTCTCTCTCTCTATGGATTTGTTCTTGTACACTTATGTCAGTCTGATCAAGCACTGGGTTCTAAAGTGAAGTATAGAGTTGTTTTATGCAATTCTCTATCAAAAGTTTGTTGAGTCTCTAGTGTGGATGGAGTTTATGTGGGCTCTATTTCTTGAACGAGAATTGATGTAGAAAAAAGAGTTTTTTCTATTCTTCTTTCGAGTTCTTCCTGCAATAAAAGCTAGTGGCATTGATTATCTGACACCGTCTTGATTTGAGGTTTCTCTTTGAATGTGGTGTTAAATGACAAAGAAAGAATCAGTGGTTCACGTGAAAATGGCTATTTGAGTTGTTTGGAAAGGAAGGAAGCTATTGGTAGTAGCTATAACTTAGTGTGTTTATTGTAGAGGAGGAGGGGAAAGCGAAGAAGATAAGATCAAAACGGGATGGGAGAACGTGTGTCTCAGTGTTTGGTTGGTTCACCAAGTTGAAATTGGGGAGAGCATGGCAATCTTAGTAGCCACAAGAGAATTTGGGATCTTGGATGAAGAATGTGGCAAAGGACTGGACCAAGAGCGGATTGTTACATGAGTTAGAACTGAAAAGAGGTGAATCTGTCAAATTAGAAGAACTTATGTTAGATTTTGCTGATATTACTGAGATTCCTACGTCTATTGGGTCTCTGATGAAGTTGGAGAAATTGAGTGCCTGCTGTTGTGAGTCACTCAGAGAAATCCTAGCTTAATTTGAGATTTGCTGAATATGCAACATTTGGACATTAGTGATCCTAGGATTGAAAAGCTTCCTAGTGCTATTGGAAGGTGTTGAAAAATCTGCACACTATAAGTCTCCTATCATGCCTTGTCTGAAAAAGCAATTCCAAGTGAAATCGGTGACTTGTCTTCACTCGAGATTCTCTATATCACTTGTGCGCCGCTATCTACCCTGCCAGAAAGCATTCGGAATGTTTCTTCTCTCCAATGCCTTAGCCTAATGGGCTATGACAAGCTCCGGTTGCTGCCAGAGCTTCCTTCAAGCTTGACATATCTGTTGATCTCTTGTCAGAGTCCCAAGTTGCCACAGCTTTCTAGCCTAATTCACCCAGAAAAACTCCATTTTAAGGCATGCCATCTAGTTGAAGACATCCATGAGATTTCCTCAAGACCCTTGAAATTCTGTATTGAGGAGTGTGATAAGCTGATATTGCTTAAGCTCGACAGATTCAAGTACTTGGAAGAGTTTTGATAAAAAAAAAAAAAAAGTGCAGTTTGATTGAAAGATTGGCCCTTTCACAATTAATCCATCTGAAATGATTATGCGCCAAGCATTGTGATAACCTAGTTGAAATTTAGACCCATGATGATTTGGAGTTCTTGGAGGGCATACTTATACATGACTGCAATTCCATTAAAAGGCTTCTCTGTCCAAAATCATGGTGTTTGGAGGAATTACAGGCCATCAGGAGCAACAATCTGGTCGAAAATTAAGGTTTTGACAGTGTGTAGTTCTTAGAAAAATTGGATATTACAAGATGCATGACAATGGAGACTTTGCCAAGTTTGACGGGATGTGAGAAGTTACAATCTCTAGTAATTAAAGACTGAGAGAAACTTACTCAGCTTCAGGGACTTGAAAAGATGGATTTAGATCTTTTGGATGTTCAAGGTTGCAACTCATTGGAAATGCTGTTGAAATTATCTAGAACATGCGTCACTGGAAATTATGAAGAGATCTATCTCGATCTCTCTGTTGAAATGTTATACTACAGTGATAATGATGTGATGAATCTTATACCTGTGTAGTAGACGAACATGTTTCCTTGACAGAGGTAAATAATCATTTTTCTTCTAATATTCATGACCTTCTTTTCTCACTATCTTCTTTTGACAACAAAATATAGACCCTAATGTGTTATCTAGTAAGATTCTCCATCCTTGAATGGCCAGCGTGAGAGAATGGAGTAACACTTTTCTTGAAGCTATATTTTTTAAGAATGATTTGCCCCGCACCGGGTATCTATTTATTTGATTTTGGAGACTCTGGATTTGCCAACATATACTTGCTGTTGAATACGTTATAGCAATGTTTTTCATCTATCCTTCCATTGGCAGCTTTTCTAGACTGCAAACAGATTAGCGACTTGTGAGGCAAGAATGAATATCAACATAGTTAGACAAGAATCACCTAGTGATTAATAGTTTCCCTCTCTGTAAACTTGGGATTTGAATTTTTCATCTAGAGGCCGATGATCTTCTGGTACTCAATATTGTAAACTATGGCAAGTATCCATTTTCCCTATGTTCAAAATTCATATTTTCTTTGAAAAAATCCTTGACCATTTTGAGTTCCTTTGTGAGTTCTTCTATGTGTCAAATTTGACTAATGGCAGATACCCCATTGGGGATAAACACATTTCGATTTTCTGTGATGAACCCTGTCAGGTTTCTTATTGTTCCCTTGATTTTCCTCTTGAACCTTCTAGATAAGTATCAATTCCAGTGAGTATAAAGAACTGAGCTAAAATAAAAATCAAAGTTCAAGTATTTCTGGTTGGTGATAAATAAATAAATAAAAAATGGAGTATTTTTGGCTAGTCTCTCATGTATGATTCTAGACTGCCTATTCTTAACCTGCAGTCAAATTATTATTTTGAAAGATTATCAAGCAATGTAAATTGGTACTGCTTCTACGACAGGTCTGGTTGATCTATAGGATGATCAAGGCTTACTTTGGGACTTAAATTTGATGAGCTTTATCGATGATCTTTTGCATAATCGGGATAAATTTTTTGCCCTTTCTGTGAAACAAGCGGGGGCAAGGAGCTCAAGAACTTGCTAATGAGTCTGCATCCCATCTAATCCTATTGTTGTCATGGAATCGTTTTATCACATGATTAATCTGAGTCTGGCTAACTTGGCTGGGGAACTTCAAATTCCATGCCAGTGACTGATCAAAATGAAGAAGATATATTTTGCAAAGGAAGCACTAGCAACAGCTGAGGACCATCTTTTGTGCCAATGTTGAAGAGGCTCATGGACCAACTGGAGTGTGTTTAGGAAGTTTTGATGCTTGTGAGGATCCAAAACACTTCATCTGATCTCAACAGCACATGTTTGAATGATTTAAATGTTGTATTTCCAGTTGAGTCTGCTTTTTGTATGCACTCGAGGTTCAACCTCTCTGTCAATCAAATGTGTAGCTGGCTGATTCTTTTGTATGTCATCCTGATGCAGAGGTGTTTGATGCCATTGCATTCTAATGTTATCACACCTGAACTCAGTGAGGCTCTGCAGAGGGAGGTATGCACTACTAGTCATACCATAACAATGAAAAAATAACCTTTGTGCTTATACTATATGAGCTATGGAATTTCACCTGAAAATCAGTAAGCAAGTATGCATGAGGACAATCTCCTCCATTTCTATCAGTTTATCAATGCGATACTATCCATTGAATGTTGTCATATAGGATTCTGATTTTTTTTTTTCATTTGATAAGCTCAGTTCTCATGCGACGTCGACTTTGTAAAGTTGAAATTCACCTCCTAGCAAATTTTATTGTACTGCTGATTTTGTTGATGGGATATTGCGAAATAACCATGTAACAGATTCATCTTTCTGTTCTGCAGTCTGAGCACCTCATCTTCTCAGCATAATTTTATTAACAAGGAAAGTGTTGCTAGTTGCTTTCGTCTCCAAAGCTGAAGTGCACTTTCATCTTTGTGTTCCTAACCACAAACAAGAAAGGTGTTGCTAGTTGCTTTCGTCTCCAAAGCCTGTTGTTTTCTTTTTCATTGGCCAGCTGATGAGGTTTTTGTTCATTGCTGTCCAACTGCAATCGGGGCAAATGATGCTTTGTGCATTTGCACCTTATCTTTCATGGTGTATATTGTGATGCTCTGATCTTAGTTATCTTCATTCATTGATAATTAGTAAATCCTATCCTTCTTGTATAGATTCAACTCTTATTTCATAAAATTCAGATAGCATCCCCAAACATCACAGGAAGGAGATGTGGGCAGGAATGAGATATGTCATGAGACGTTATGGAAAGGCATTCCAAAGTTCTTCGCCATTGGTGCTTATAATGTGCTCCATGTTGTTGATATTCTTCTTATGATTCATAATATAAAGGGACCTCTTATAATGTGTAGTTGTCCTTTGCAAGCTTTGAAATCGTGCTATTATTTAGCAAACACAGAATTTCAAAATGCTTGCAAGAAGACCGCATATGTGCAGGTGGTTCTGTACGTGAAGTTAAGCATGAAGTGAGGTTTATCAAAAAGATTACTATTTAGATATCCACTTCAAGCTACGATTTTGTCAATGTGAGAGACTTCTTCATGGAAAAAGCAAATGTCATGGAATCAGCAAATAATCTATCAATTGCAGGCAAGATTTTCAGCGTTCCCAAAAGACAGTAGTTTCTCATTTGGAAGAATTTTGAGCACAAAATAAAAGTGTTTGTCAATGTACAATCATCTCTCGGACTTGGGAAGTTCATGTATTGGCATTTTGCCATCACTTGTAAGTGTATAATCTCAAACTTGATTCCTTTAAGCATGAATCTATAAAGCAGAGTATACACAGCCGTACAATTTCCATACCTGGAATCAAATTTTCTTTGGTGTTGGCTACAGTTGAAGATCGATAAAAATGTCAAGAATAATCTCTGGAAGGGTGAAAGTAGCCCCTCCCAATATTTATACTCATTTGGTTTGGACAGAAACACTAGAGGGGTCATCTAATTGCTTAGTACTCGGACTATACTACACCAAATTGTGGTCATAGGTTATGCATTCAAGTTTCAATCGAAGCAATTTCTTTGGAGCCACTCTTAGATGTTCCTCTTTATTGTACTACTTTACAATGGTGGAACTTTAGTAGTTAAAAGCTACTCACATCATAGAGTCTGATTCACTCATTTTCCGCTGAACTTTGAGTCAATACTTTCCGGAGCTGAAGACAAGGCCGAGTAACTTGTTAAGCTAAGTTTGAATCTTTAAGTACTAACTCATATAAAATGCAGGTCATGTTAAAGAGTCAAAACACTAGTTAAACATACCAGACATGAAATAATCTAATTTTCAGAATATTAATTAAAAATAACACGAGAAGATTCACAAATAAAGTAAATTATTGACTATATAATTTATTATTTAATTGCTCAACCAGAGTGCCTAGGCATTTAATTCAAAGGGTAATGGCTTTGTGTTTGACTACTTATACAAAATTAGTCACGACCTTATCGATCAAATTGATTTGAAGTTGGAACGTGAGTCGATCAAATGATTAGATGAACGTGTTAAACTGATTGAACCATTTGGCGCTGTTCACGGGTCTTTCCCCTTTTTCTCTTCTACTTTGGTTACATGCTAATAATTTGGTTTGAGCTTGTTTATGATAGTTCCATCCCATATTACATTGAGGTCTTATTAATAAACAATAACAACGAAAGTTTTGAAAGGACAAGAGAAGGTTCTTTGGTTCTCCTCATTTTTTTTTTAAATTCCAGGCTTGATGGGATGGCACAAGAAATGTGAATGCTATCACTCAAATCAGAATGGAAATATTGAAGGTCTTTCGATTTATTTAACACCTGCGAACTGCATGTTAAAATATATAGCCTCGGTAGTTTGCCATATGATGAATCATATAACTTAGAGGAATTGAAATAGACAAATTGAGGAAATTAGGGCGTTAAAGAACCCCAAAACGGAGCCTTAAGCAAGCATTCAGCATGAAAAAAGTTCAACCTCTGTCAATCAAATGTGTAGCTGCTGATTCTTTTGTTTGTCACCCTGATGCAGAGGTGTTTGATGCCGTTGCATTCTAACGTTATCACACTTGAACTCAAGGAGGCTCTGCAGAGAGAGGTATGCACTACTAGTCGTACCATAACAATGAAAAAATAACTTGTGTGCTTATACCATATGACCTGTGGAATTTCACCTGAAAATTAGTAAGCAAGTATGCATGAGGACAATCTCCTCCATTTCTTTCAGTTTATCAATGCGATACTGTCCTTTGAATGTTGTCATATAGGATTCTGATTTTTTTTTTTTTTTTAATTTGATAAGCTCAATTCTCATGAGATGTTGACTTTGTAAAGTTGAAATTCACCTCCTAGCAAATTATCTTGTACCGCTGATTTTGTTAATGGGATATTGCAAAATAACCAAGTAACAAATTCATCTTTCTGTTATGCAGTTTAGGCACTTCCATCTTTTCAGCATAATTTTATTAACATCAATTATGTTATTAACCACAAACAAGGAAAGTGTTGCTAATTGCTTTTGTCTCCAAAGCTTGTTGTTTTCTTTTTCATTGGCCAGCTGATGAGTTTTCTGTTCATTGCTGTCCAACTGCAATTGGGGCAAATGATACTTTGTGCATTTGTACCTTGTCTTTCACGGTGTATATTGTGATGCTCCGATCTTAGTTATCTTCATTCATTAATAATTAGTAAATCCTATCCTTCTTGTGTAGATTCAACCTGCATTTCATAAAATTTAGATAACATCCCCAAACATCACAGGAAGGAGATGTGGGCAGGAACGAGGTGTGTCATGAGACGTTATGGAAAGGCATTCCAAAGTTCTTCGCCATTGGTGCTTATAATGTGCTCCATGTTGTTGATATTCTTCATAGGATTCATGATATAAAGGGACCTCTTATAATGTGTAGTAGTCCTTTGCAAGCTTTGAAATCGTGCTAATAACGCCGAATTTCAAAATGCTTTCAAGATGACAGCATATGTGCAGGTGGCTCTGTACGTGAAGTTAAGCATATGGCAAGGTTCATAAAAAAGATTACTGTTTAGATGTCCACTTCAAGCTACGGTTTTTGTCAATGTGGGAGACTTCTTCATGGAAAAAGCGAATGTCATGGAATCAGCAAATAATCTATCAATTGCAGGCAAGATTTTCGGCAAAAAGATTCCCAAAAGAAAGTACTTTCTCATTTGGAAGAATTTTGAGGATGAAATAAAAGTGTCTCGTCAATATACAATCATCTCAGAGCCTCGAGAAGTTCATGCATCGGCGTTTTGCAATCACTTGTAAGTGTATAATCTCAAACTTGATTCCTTTAAGCAGGAATCTATGAAGCAGAGCATACACTGCAGTACATTTTCCATACCTTTCCATACCTGGAACCAAATTTTCTTTGGCATTGGCTACAATTGAAGAGGATAAAAATGTCAAGAATAATCTCTGGAAAGGTGAAAGTAGCTCCTCTCAATGTTTATACTCATTTGCTTTGGACAAAAACACTGGAGGGGTCATCTAATTAAATAGTACTCGAACCATACTACACCAAATTGTGGTTATTAGTCATCATTCAAGTTTAATGGAGCCACTCTCAGATGTTCCTCTTTATCGTAATCTTTTATCGTACGACATTACAATGGTGGAACTTTAGTAGTTGAAAGCTACTCGCATCATAGAGTCTGATTCGCTCGTTGTCTAGCTGAACTTTAAGTCAATACTTTCTGGAGCTAAAGATAAGGCCAAGTAACTTTAAGTCAATACTTTCTAGGACCCTTGTTTGATACACGGCCTTGAACTTGCCCTCGACCGGATAAAGCTCGTATCTGGCCAGCCTCCTCTTCCTCTGCCTCTCGGGGTCATTCCACCATGACACTTTTATCGACTTCTAAAATGTAAGAAATAGGCAAAGCAAAAGTCCATTTTGACTTCCGACATCAGGTTTGTCTATTTCCATCCCAAAGACAATGGTAGCACATACAATCTGAACCTCTCTAGTATGCCATTTCTTTTGAACAGCTACTCTTTGACGGGCTACTAATCCAGCATGATTGTACACCGTCTTTATATTGCACTTCTCTTGTGACATCAACACATTCACTCTTCAAAAGGCCATATACTATGCCACAAAAATTAGCAAAACAATTCTTTAGCAGCTCTCCAAGCTGCTTCAATGGTGTTCCTTGGTCTTAGCTATGACCTCATACTTTAGATTTAGTCTGTCAAAGTTCGTGTCAAGAGCAAGAGCATAGGGAACCCCAAGAGCCTTTAGGATATCCTGTAATGGACATATAATTCAATCAGAATAGACAGATTATTTCAACATAATCAGGCGATTAATATGTAATTCGAGTACCTCACGAAATGAGTGGTAGTTGCAGTTAAAGCCATCACTGGGACATTCGGAAAGTTCTGCTCGAGACATCTCAGTCCCCCGTAACCTGGACAAAATGTCCCTATAGACTACAATAATGACAACCACAAAAGTGACAACCAATGAGCTTTCTACGTTAATTAGTCAAATGTACAAGAAAAGCTCAAACCAGCAGTATGTTCCTTTCATGAGATCAAACTGGAAGAGCAAATCCATTTAAAACCTTGTAAGAAACACAATCAATGATCACATGGTTGAATCTTTGCCTTTCTCAAGTCGTTAACGTTAAGTATAAGCGTTAATAGAATAAACAGGGACACAAGAACCAGCTTAAGCGACTGAGTATCATGCCAAACATAGAGAGGAGAATGGATCATTATCCAAGCTTATGTTGATTCCAATTAGTCTAGGAAGTGATTTCTATTGGAGCTTATTTAAGTTGTGTGCTCTTTACTCAATATAATGAACAATGTGCTGCTAAGTGTACCCAGACAATGGAACCTAAATCTTTTCATCAAACATGGAACACTAAACTCTGTTATGTTAGAACTTCACAGGGTTCTGGGCTTCAGTAGGTCTAGTGTAACATTGATAATTCAATTAAGCTAGGAACACAGAAACATGCAGAAAAGTTTGGAAAAAGAGTTTAAGTTAGCATACATAAAAGTTAGTTTGCTTATATTTATCTAGAACAAGGACAACAGTTTTACAGTGAAATCACAAATAATTATTCCTTTTGAAGTAATTCTAGCATGATCTTTCTCATGTACAAGGCATGCCAAAGATTACGCATACCTCACGCAATGTGCCTCATCAGTAAGAAAACCAGCTAGTAGTGCCTGCAATGCATGATGATCAAATATAAAATATTTACAAAGAACCTTTTAGAAAAAGTTATGGTGCATCAGAAACAATGCCTTTCTATGTCAATATCTCAAGAAATGATGGGTTTCCAACGATACTTTCAGGAGTTACATACAATAGCTTGCACAATGGTTTATCTTTTCTGAAAAGGCAGGTGAAGCAAAAGCAGAGATCATTAATTTGACAGTCACAATGCTCAGCATAAATCACAAGCTTTCGTTTACGCAAAACATTCCATTCAATGATGCTGGATTGCTAATCCACACTTTGACACAAGCTTCCGTTTACGCAAAACATTCCGTTCAATGATGCTGGATTGCTAATCCACACTTTGACAATCTGCTATACTCTCAAAGTATTTGAGAAATATAGGTATTTGTACATCATCCAAAACTGAAATCAACTTCTTTATTAACCAAAGCATTCTAATATGTCATTTTGGATCTCGAAGAGTGTGGAAGCAATTGGCTAAAGTTATGACTGTCTATTGGACATTTGATTGGATGAGAGGCCCCATAAGCAATTTACTAAATGCTTTCGGACATGTACATTGCGTAGGTCCTGTGCTGCATGTAGAATCACGAGCAAATTGGAAACAATCAAGTAGAGAAAAAATTATAAGAGAAAAGAACAGTGAAACACTGATTTAAGTGATTTGAAGCATTGTCTATGTCCATGGAAGAACAATACCATGGATTCTAAAGATCATCTGGCCACAATTTGAGAGTTCTGCTTTGGTCAGGAACATAGCACGCACATTTCCTACCCGTTTTACTGCCCAAATCATTGTCTTCGTCTTCACTGTCAGTAGAGGAATCCACCTCAAGGAAAGTTTGATTTTCCACAGGTTGTGGAGAATCTTCCATAATATTGACGTCTTGTATAACATTGCAGTCACCGTCATTACGGATATCTTAGCCAAACATATCAGTCAAAACTCCACAAGCTTCTGATTCCACAGCTTGCAAATCATCCCAATCCTCAGAGTCTTGCATGGTTTCGACAAGTTCTGCTAGGAAGACATTACCACAGTGATAAACTCTTAACCTTTGTCACCTTAACAGAACTAAAAGAAGAAAGAGATGATTTTGCAAGAGCCATGGCAAACAAGAGATCAAATAAATACAATCTACAATAAGTATTCTACACTTAGTTCAGTGCGACACGATATTGATATTATCGCAAGACACCCATAAGCAATTTGCGGTGAATTTAGAAAAAAGCCAGACGGTTCGCTTGTCAAGAGGACTACTCCATCAAACCCACAAAGAAACAGGGGATGAGATTAACGCTCAACGAACCAGACTCCGGTCCATTCAAATCCAAAGTAGACTTTTATTCCATAGCCATCGCCAGAATGACTAAACGCAATGAATCTCCTTAATTAAGAATATGCACATTCAATCAAATGCACAAATTATCCGCGCAACACAAGCAATTAAAGTCATTCCCCGATGACCAGATATCACGCAATTTGGCCCAATCATCAAGAAAAAAACCACCATCATCCGAAGTAACCTAAGCACATCAAGCTGGACCAGTGCCGGACATTTCGCTCGTCAGTAGGACTGCTACTTCGCTAAACTCGCTCCGATCCATTCAGACCTAAAGCAAGACCCTTCTACTGCCGTCAACATCGTGGGGACGAGAGCTACCTACGCAATCTCCGAAAACGCTTATTAGCATAAAAAAAAATGCGTGACGAAATAACGATTCGAGTTACCATAGAGCGAAACGAGACGGTCCGAGCACTTGCTGGTGGACTGCTCGTTGAAGCCGGACTCTAGAGCCGAGCTCAGCAACCGAGCTTTCTCTACCTCCGAGCCCTGCTCCCTCCACGGAATGTTCAACCTGCTCGAGCGATTCGATCGATTGATGGTGGCCGAGTTGGAATCGAATCGAATCGATCCGTAGTCTGGAATCGAATTCGAGCGAGCTCGAAGTGCTCTTGTTCGAGAACCTTCCCAGCGATGGCGGGATTGATGTTTTTCATTTTCCATTTTTATACGCCGGAGAACGGGGGAGATCAGAGCCATATCTTTCAGTTCTTTTTTTTTTTTTGACAATTCCGTTTTCGCCCCTGAAGTTTGTTTAAGTTCTATTTTTGCTCCCCCTCTTCTAAGTTTTTCTGGTTTCATTCGACCCCCTCGGGTTCGTTTGGTGTGAGGGCTCCCTTTGCAAACGCGAGACTTGCATGTGGTACTAGAAGTTTTAGATTTCCAAGACGGATCTCAAATTTCTTTTCTGTTGCTGTTTATCTACTAAACAAACAATCGGCAAAAAACTGGGCTGATCGTAATAGCTTTTTTTCTGACCAAAAAAGAAAAGTAATGGCTTTTTTTAATTTAATTTACATTTTTACCTTTATATATATTAATATACATATTTCAATGGGATGATTTTCAAAAGTTTTGGAAAAATAGAGTGTCCAACACTATTGTGCCCAAAACATCATGATTGTAATGAAAATTTCATAATTTAAAACTCTCTTTTATGGGATCAATTATAATTCAACATGGATAGTTGGATAAACAGGGCAAAAACGCAATCCGTCAAACCTGTTCTGCAAATTCAATTTTCTATTGTAACTTTCAGGCATTAAAGAAAAGTTCTGGATGCAAATGTTTTCAATTATATCTGCTCAAGAAACGTTATGACAAAATAAAGAAAATTACTAACACATAGGTTGCAAAACTTTACAAAGTGTGAATAAAGTTACAATCACTTTAATATTTTACTGACATACACAAAAGAAGTTCACTATTAATAAGTAGACTACTGTTTTTATGGAATATTGTGAACCATAGGCTCAGAGGATTTACGACCTCCAAAAATAAAACTTAAACTCTCCAAAGAAAATTTATCCAAGGATATTTTACAAATAAATCACTACAGTAAGAACAACTACATACGCCATAGGAAAATTACATTCTATTAAGTGATTTACTAACAATCTAAGAAAAAAATTGTCATAAACTTAGACAGTTTTTTTTTTTTTTTGGTGATAATCATAAGATACATGAAATTTAAGTAACAAAAGAAAAAATAAGCCAATTAGTAAATTATTATTAATTAGGAAAATTAAGGATACTAAAGAAAGATCACGATAAATTAGATGGATCTGGTCCGTTTTGCCTTCTCATGTGTTGTCGTTGACTATTCAAATGATTCCCGCCAATCTTTAGGTGGCCTTGAGTTGCAAAGGGTATGGTAATTCTAATTAAAATGGTATGCCATAGCTTTCTTTCTTTCTTTGCCTTTTTCTCTTTGTATAGAGGTGGTGTATGCTTAGAGAGCGTTTGTGATTCTTCACATGAAATAATAGCCTGATGATCAGCTTATATGAATTTACTCCCAAATTTGCTGACTTATACGTTGAATCAAATCGAATTGAAAATAATCTAACCCAAATAGATCCAATTAACCTGTTTCAATCCATTTTCATGTAATGTAAGTGTAATGACCCATGCCCAACCCGATCACTACTCAAATTATATTCGACCCAACTCATATTACTAAAACACTTTCATATTTAATTAAATCTAAGAAAACTCATGCTCAAACCAAAGTCGGAGTTCAAGGTCGAGTTAAGCGCGACAATTACAAGCACAAACAAGATGAATTTTCCAACAAGTGATTAGAAAGTCCTAGAAGCATGGTACAATTTTTAAATTCTAGAAATAACACAATAGATAGAGATTTGTGAAGACAAAACGAGAATGTCTTGTATTTTTTTTCTTTTCTAATTTTGTCCAATACCATATATTAGAACCCATGGTTATGTACCGGAATCACTTCCCATCGCTTAATATTCATTTGAAAAACATTTTCATCCTTAAGTTCACAAGCTTCTCAACAGTCCATAAAAAAGCATATTAGAAGATCATGTTAAAGCTTAAATTTTGACATATAGGTCCACCCTTTTACATTTAGTTGGTAGAACCATTGACGAAAGTGCACGGGCGTTGTGCTCTAAACATTGTCTTCACTTTCTTCTACATACAATCATTACACAGTTGAGACAATGTTAACATTCACTAACCTAGTAACATAAACGTTTACCCCCTCCAGTGGGCATAAGAATAAAGCAAGCTTTACAAGCCTGACGCTACATTGGTCGAAATGCCTTGTTTCCAAATATGACAACATTTGCCAATTTTATGTCATCCAAGGCTTGGAATTCCTCATAACTCAAGAGTCCCTTGGTTGGAAGTCAAAATCCAAGAGCAATGTCTTTTATTTGAAATTAAAGAAACTGACGCTATTGAACCTTGAGTGATAGTGCTCTTACAGTCCTTCAACAGAAATAAGCCTCTTTAGCACCGTAATGGTTTCTGACATGGATTGTCATGGAAAATGAAAAATGTGCACAAAGGAATCACAAGCCTTCATTTACGCAAAACATTCCCATCAATGATGCTAGATTGCTAAGTTCCACACTTTTATGATCTGCTATGCTCTCAAAAGTATTTGAGAAATATAGGTATTTGTAGATCATTTAAAATTGAAATCAACTTCTTTATTGACTAAAGAGTTCTAATATCTCATTTTGGATCTTGAAGATTGTGGAAGTAATTGGCAAAAGTTATGAGTGTCTATTGGACATTTGATTGGATGAGAGGCACCATAAGCAATTTACTAAATGCTTTCACGCATGTACATTGTGGAGGTTCTTTGCTGTGTGTAGAATCACAAGCAAATTGGAAACGATCAAGGAGAGAACAACTTATAAGAGAAAAGAACAGTGACACACTGACTTAAGCGGTTTGGCATTATTATCTATGTCCATGGGAGAAGCATACCATAGATTCTAAACATCGTCTGGCCAGAAATTGAGTAGATGAATTGCTTGTAGTACTGCTTTGGTGAGGAATATAGCATGTAGATTTCCTACCCATTTAACTGCCAAGTATATTGTCTTCATCTTGAGTATCAGTAGAAAAATCTACCTCAAGAAAATTTTGGTTTTCTTCAGGTTGTAAAGAATCTTCTATAAATGTCAACATCATGTATAACATTGCATTCACCGCCATTACAGATGTCTTGGCCAAAAACAGCAGTCAAAACTCCACAAGCTTCTGATTCTGGAGCTTGCAAATCATCCCAATCCTCAGAATCTTGCATGGTTTCCGCAAGTTCTGCTAGGAAGTCATAGCCACAGTGCTCCACAATGATAAACTCTCAACCTTGGTCACCTTAAGAAAACCAAAAGAAAAAAGAGATGACTTTGCAAGTTCCATTGCAAAAAAAGAGATCATATAAATACAGTCTACAATACGTAATTTGCACTTAGTTCAATGAGACACGATATTAGTATTATTGCAAGACACCATATGTAATTCGAAGTGGGTTCAGAAATAAGCCAGACAGCTCACCAGTCAATAGGACTACCCCGCCAAACAAGGACAAGATTAAGGCTCAGTCAACTGGATTTAACCAGCTCCAGTCCTTTCAAATCCAAAGTAGACTATTCTATAGCCATCATCAGAATAGCAACTAACCGCAACAAATCTCCTCATTAGCAATGCGCAATCAATCGATTTACAAATTATCCACACAACACAAGCAATCATGCCATTCCCTAATGACCACATACTGCGCATTTTGGCCAATAAGCAAGAAACACTTTGCCGCGTGCCCAATTATCAACAGAGATTAGGGTGTCTTTGTTCAACCAACATAATTGTCTGACCATGTATGACCTTTAGATAGTCAAGGAAGAATATTGGAAAGATTACGCTATGAGATTGCAGCCTGTTATCTGTGTTTTGAATATGAATATGATTATTGTCTATCACATTTCTCAAGTACCAATTGCAAAATAACAATTACAACAATACATCAACATCTACATAAAACGGTAAGCTAGTAAAAACACATAAAAACACATTTTGTGGAGGCCAGCATTGCGATGGCATTTGTTTGCAATTGCTTGATTTAGGAAATACTTCTAAACCTAGGAACATCCTAAGTCAAATTGTTTTCATATCTGAGCAGTGACCAATAGCAGATGAGAATTTAAACATACGGGTTCCACCTGATGTAAGAATGACTAAAGCTGTTGGTGACATGTAAAAGAGCCAATCACATCACTTCAAAAGCCTGTTGTCACCATAAAAGGTTTACTTTTCATAGAAATTAATAAATCAAGAGAAGAATTCTTACTTGAATTACTTCGTCAATAAGGTCAACTTCCGAGACACTTGGAATGAAACCAGCACCTATCCCTTGGTCTTGTGAGGACCTACTAGAACCAGTCAGCAGCAATCTATGAGACAACGTAAATCATTAAAACCAGAAAAGATTAAATCTGCAACTGTAATATCCAAGAGAGATTAGTGCTTGCTCTTCAAACAACTATCGGAGAGAGAGAAGTGCAAATACTTACTCATTCCAAACCGTTTAATAAGGCCATAGATGTGGCAGAGATGGATGTAGATGACACCTTCAGAAATTTCGAAGTCAATAGAACCCGCTGTAAAGTCCACATGCCCCAGAAGTTATAAGGCCTTAAATCAAGCAGCATCATTGACATATCACAATAATGCCGCAATTGAAATATGGAAATGAGAACACCACTTCAAATCCAGAACTTCTGTTAGAAATATTGGCAATGCGCCATACAGTAAATCTCGGGAGTCATACCCTTTATATTTAACCCCATTTTTATTTGAAAGAATTGCAGTTTTTTTCTTTTTTGATCAGCCTATTCATATCAACAATTTATCATCTCATGTTTCTGCTTTCTGTGGAGACCACTTCTCTCTCTTCCCAGGCAATGATGCGAAACCATGAGCCTTGAACTATGAGGACTAAAAATGAGACCCCATCATATCAATCTCTCACAAGTCATCGACCAATCTTAATGAAACAAAATTGGATGGTAAACTAGATTGTGCATGGAGATTTAATAATCGCAAAATGTATAACATGTTCAAGGGAACTAACCAGGCTTGCCTCCAGAAAATACAGGGCTTTCAACAGGTTCAACACCATAGAGCTGACAAATAAAAGAGAACCAGCAAAGAACTTAGACTAGAAGGGGAGAAAAAGAATAACATGCAGCTGATGCAGTGCTCTCAAAACAAAAAGAATGTTCAGGCACACGGTTTTTCATTCAAGGCATCCATAGCTGATAATCACCCAAAATTGACAATATTTTCAAAGTTCAACACATGACAAACAATATCATAAAAACAATCTACCTTTATGTCAGGGTTTTGCTCTTTCAGAAACTTTCCAGCACCAGTTATAGTACCACCACTTCCTATCCCAGAAACAAAGGCACATATTTTGCCGCCCAAGCCTTTCCATCTCTCTGATCCGGTTGTTTCATAATGTATCTAAACAGAACAATGACAGCCAAGCCGAAGTTTGTGTCATCACCTCCATACACAACCAACAAGACATGACAGTTGACCACTCATGTACCTTTGGGTTAGCAGGATTCTTGAACTGCTGAAGAATGTAAGAGTTAGGTTTCTTTGCCATTATCTCCACTGCTTTCTGAATAGCCCTTTTCATGCCCTTGGCAGGATTGGTCAGGACCAACCCAGCTCCAAAAGCACGGAGGATGATCCTTCTTTCCAAACTCATAGATGCTGGTATTGTAATGATTAGCCTGTAGCCTTTGTTGCTGCCATGAATGCCAAAGGCAATGCCAGTATTGCCATTGGTAGGCTCAATCAGTACACTCTTCAGCAATTTTGAATAAAAAAACAAAATGAAAAATCCATTAGCAAAAGAGCTTCATTTCTATATAAATTCATTTGCAACTGTGCATAATACCAATACAGTGATTATTTGCTGTCATTCCCTAATGACCAGATACAGCGCATTTTGGCCAATAAACAAGAAAGACTTTGCCGCGTGCCCAGTTATCATCAGAGATAAAGACTACTTCACCAAACCCGCTCCGATCTATTCAAACCTAGAGCACACTATTCCCTAGCCATCATCACCATCGTCGTGGTGGACGATGAAATACCTACACGACCTAACCTCTGCAAAGGCAAATCAACATTTAAAAAAAAAAGATGGGCGACAAAGTAACGATTGAAGTTACCGTAAAGGGAAAGGAGACGGTCCCAAGCACTTGCTGGAGGACTGCTCGTCGAAGCCGAACTGGAGAGCCAAGCTCAGCAACCCTAGACTTCTCTGCCTCCTCCAACCCCCGATGCTCGATGGAATCTCAACCTGTTCGACGCGATTTGAATCGATCGATCGATGATGCAAGGGTAGTAATCGAATCGATCCGTAGAGAGAGAGAGAGAGAGAGAGAGCGCGCTCGAAGCGCTCTCTTCGAAGAAAAACGATGCCAGCGATAGGGGTGAGCGCGGTTCCCGGGTAGAACCGAGAACCGGAGAACCGAACCGCAGGTTCTGGTTCGGTTCCCGGTTCCAGAGAGGCCGGTTCCGGTTCCCGGTTCCCTTTTTTTGGGAACCGGCGGTTCTCGGTTCCGGTTCCCAAACCTAAAAACCCTAAATATTTTGATCTCGCGGCGTCCCAATTTTTGAACCTCCGCCCAAATCCCTGTCCCCCGACTCCTCCATACCCCTACCTTGAATCCCTCGACGACGCCGCTCGCCCGAACGTTGGACGCCGCTCGCCCCCGGACGACGCTGTTGACGACGACGCCCCGCCGCTTGCCGCTCACCCACCGCTTGCCGCCCTCGGGGCGTCCTCCATAGCATTCGATTCGGCTCTGTCGCAGTGCGCGCGCTCTCTCTCTCTCTCTCTCTCCCTCTCTCTCTGTGGCGTGGGTTTTGTGTCTTCTGTGTGTGAAATTTTTGATTTCTCTTTCTCTTTCTGGTTTTGTTTCTTGCGAAGTGCAGAATTCAGGTTTTGTTCGTGTGTGCCAATTTAAAAATTCATGTCTCGAAATATTGAAGAGATCGTGTTGTATTGGAATTTGAAATTTTCGAGCATATATCTCTCTTTTCCTCCAAGTTCACAAGCATTTTCATTTTCCTTTGAAGGTATGAGTTTTTTCCTAAATCCAGCTTTGATTTTTGATCCTTCTGCTTAATTATTGGTAACGTTAGCTATGTTAGGCCTTCATGAACTCTCTATTTCCGAGAAAAACTATATTATTACATTCTTCCCAAGTTGACTAGCATATATCGTTTTGTATTATCTTTAATGAATGACAAGCTTATTTGTTATTGTTGCGTTCTTTTCCATTTTTTAAAACTAAAATGAAAAAAAAAAAAAAAAAAAATCGATTGGAGCTTTGGGCAAAGCTACGAAACTTGTGATAGGGTAGGTTAGGTTTTTCGTTCCGACGGGTAGGTTCAGAGTTTGAAAAATTAGGAGCACGCATGTCCAGAAAAGGTAAGTTCGAGTTAGGCGGAGCACATAAAGGAGCACAGAACGTTCACCTAGCCAGCGATGGCGGGACTAATGTTTTTGCTCTGCTTTTTTACCGGCTGGAGAACGGGGAGAGATTGGAGCCATCTTTTTTCAATTCTTTCTAAAATTCCGTTTTTGCACCTGAATTTTGTTGGAGTCTCTATTTTTGCCCCCCTCATAAGTTTTCCTGGTTTCATTCGACACCCTTGGGTTGGGTCTAAGTATTAGAAGAAGAGCAAGTATTTTCCGCAAGACTTACAAGTATACCATCGACGTGATACATCAAGCCAAGCGTTATTTAACAAAATGGCTATAGGTTACAATTAGTCCTAAAATTATATATACGTATATCAATTCGGTTATAAACTTATTACTTGTACTAAATTAATCCAAAATCTTTGCTAAAACAAAATATAATATAATTATTCTAGCCAATTTTCACTGAAAATTATTGACATTACAATGTGTCATGTAAAGCGCCGACGGTGATTCAACTACCACATTAACGATTCATGAAGAAAATTAACAAGAATGACTATGTTGAAATTTTTCGCAAGGATTTAGGACTAAATCAACAAAATTAGAAAAAAATTAGAATTGAATTAATATATATATATACACAATAAATTTATGATTGATTGGGTAATTTTTCTTACAAACAGCAAAGCAACTTTACTATTTTTTTTTTTTTTTAATTTCAAGTTATATAAACTTCAATTTGTGACATCTATAACATGGAATCCAAGAAGCCTCTTCAGCACCATAATAGTTTTTTTTATATGGATTGTCATGAAAAATAAACATAAAGAAATCACAAGCCTTCATTTACGCAAAACATTCCTTTCAATGATGCTGAATTGCTAAGTTCCACACTTCGATGATCTACTATATTCTCCAAGTATTTGAGAAATACACGTATTTTGTACATCATCCAAAAAAGAAATCAACTTCTTCATTGACCAAAGAATTCCAATATGTCATTTTGGATCTTGAGGATTGTGCAAGTAATTGACAAAAGTTTGGAGTGTCTATTGGACATTTGATTGGATGAGATGCCCCATAAGCAATTTACTAAATGCTTTTATACATGTACATTGTGTAGGTCCTTTGCTATGTGTAGAATCACAAAAAATTGGAAATGATCAAGGAGAGAATAAATCATAAGAGAAAAGAACAGTGACACACTGACTTAAGTGGTTTGGCAGTAATGTCTACATCCATGGGAGAAGCATTCCATGGATTCTGAAAATCGTCTGGCCTAGAGTTGAGTGCATATATTGCTCAGGGCACTGCTTTGGTCAGGAATGCAGCATGTGGACTTCCTATCCATTTTACTGTCAAATATATTATCGTGTATGACACTGCATTCACCGCCAAAACTCCACGAACTTGGCCAAACATATCATTCAAAACTCCACGAGCTTCTGGTTCTGCAGCTTGCAAATCATCCCGATCCTCAGATTCTTGCATGGTTTCAACAAGTTCTGCTAGGGAGTCAATGCCGCAGTGCTGCAAGTGCACAGTGATAAACTCTCGACCTTTGTTCCCTTAAGAAAATCAAAAGGAGAAAGAGATCAAATAAATACAATCTACAATATAAAATTCGCACTAAGTTCAGTGAGACATGAAATTAATATTAATGCAAGACACCATAAGTAATCTGAATTGAGTTCACCGGTCAATAGGATCACACTCTACCAGACCCACAAATAAACAGGGATGAGATTAATGCTCAATTGAACTAAATTTGACCAGCTCCGGTCCATTCCAATCCAAAGTAGACTATTCTATGGCCATCATCAAAATAGCGACTAACCGCAATGAATCTCCTTATTAGCAATGCACAAAATCAATCAATTTGCAAAACCATCCATGCAACACGAGCAACCATGCCATTCCCTAATGACCAGATATTGCGCAATTTGGCCAGTAAGCAAGAAAAACCACTGCCCAAAGCAACCTAAACGCATCAAACTGGAATGGTGCCGGACATTTTGCCCATCAGTAAGACTAGTTCACCAAACCTGCTCCGATCTATCCAAACCTAGAGCAGATTATTCCACAGCCGTCGTCATCGTGGTGGACGAGAAATACCCACACAACCTCTGCAAACGCTAACCAGCATAAATAAAGATGGGCAACAAAGTAACGATTGGAGTCACCGTAGAGGGAAACGAGACGGTCCAAGCACTCGCTGGCGGACTGCTCAACGAAGCTGAACTCGAGAGCCAACCTCAGCAACCCGAGCTTTCTCCACCTCCTCTAAGCCCCGATGCCTCCATGGAATCTCAACCTGCTCGAGTCGATTCGAGCGATCGATGACGCACAATTCCGTTTTTGCGCCCTGAAGTTTGTCGAAGTTTCTATTTTTGCCCCCCTCATAAGTTTTTCTAGCTTCATTCGACGCCCTTGGAAGTTGGGTCTGTTTCGTGGGGGGCCTCCTCCTTTTCGCTTTATTCTTTTCTTGGGCTTGAATCATTCTTGAACTTCTTAGATAGGAATATGGGGAAAGGCTTCTTTGCATACACAAGACTTGCGGTATCGTACTTAAATTATAGATTTATGACAAGTATTTCGGTAGGACGAACTTCCAATAATTTGGTAAAAATAGGGTTTCAACATTATTATACTATTCGGCAAAAGAAAAAAAATACTACTTTGTCGCGCTCGAAACTTCTTCATCGTGACGAAAATTCCGCTAGTCAAAGTTCTCTTTTACAAGATCGGTCCATCAAATCTGTTGAGTCATAACTTTGCGAACGTTAAATGAAAGTGACGAATGCAAAAATTACATCCTCCTAAGAAATTTACCGTTAAGTGAATAAAATATTGTTTTTATGGAATATGAAGAATCATAGGTTCTAGAGAATCTATGCCCTACAAACAAAAATTACATCCTCCTAAGAAAAATTACTAAAGGATATTTTATAGATAAGTTACTATTAGTAAGGATGATTACATATGCCTAAAGGAAAGTTAAGATCCATTAGGAGAAATTTACTATAAACTTAGGTAGATGACTATTTTTAATAGAATATTACAAATCATAGGACCTACAGAAATTAAGATGACAAAAAAGGAAATTACGTCGTGTCAAAAAAGTTTTGATAGGATTAAAGAGGATTCGTTTCAAGCTTCTCGGTTTTCCTCATTTTTGTAGATCTGAGCTTGACGGGACAATACTAGAAATATGAAACTGTCCTCAAATCAATCTGGAATTATGGAAAGCCTTTCAGTTTGTTTAACACCAGCGCAAGGCGTTTTTAGATTATCTAACTTTGGAAGTATACGTTGCCATATGATGAATCGTACAACAGAGAGGAATCAAAATAAGACGAATTGAAGACGATTTGTTGGGTGGGGGGGGGGGGGGGGGGGTGTTAAGAACCCCAAAATGAGGCGTAAGCAACATTGGACCAAAGCAAAGTCGTTACCAACATAATCGACCCCGAAATAGATCGAGACGTCAATCCTACCAAATACTAAGACGCTTGTGTTTGGGGGGTGTTAAGAACCCCAAAATGAGGTGTAAGCAACATTTGGCCAAAGCAAAGTCGTTATCAACATAATCGACCCCGAAATAGATCGAAACGTCAATCCTACCAAATACTAAGTATTCATCTGGTTTTGCAATCAGCATCAAATTTACTAGGAAAAGAGCTTACTGAAAAGAGGAGAGATGAGCGGATCAGACAATTTTAATCAGCTCCATGAACTAAATTCAATCATCAGAACATTTTGCATCCGGTGCGCATGTTTTCAGGTTAATACACACGGGCGGTGCATCGGTGAAAATTTTGTTTTATAATACTGCAGGTTAAGTCATTTGTGACTTGTGCGGAGAGCCCATGAAGTCCGTGTTGAGGCTACCGCTGAGTACACGAGGGTACGGTGCGTGATTGAAATTTGATAAATGAGAGGTAGAATGATTCCTCGAGCTGTTCTTTGAAGGCCAAGTTTCTGTCATACCTTTTTCCTGCAAGTTGAAAATGCAAACGTCGTGGCTGCAGAAGTAGCTACGCACGGTCGTGAAGCCAAGCCGCGAGTCCAAAAGATCCCGACCCGCAATTTCTGAGCTTACTATCTAACCAATTTGGTCAGTGTAACTCTACGTGTGTTGACCTTGACTTGCCTGAATCGCCAATGTAATGGTCACCCGAACAAAATAAGTTAAATGTCAATTTCATCTTTCTAGGAGAGTATATCCCTGAGGTAGCCATGCAAGTAACGAAATGAAAGGTCTTATGTCTGGAAGAATAAATCAAGACTCCATAAGCCAACAAAAGATTACCGTCCTAACACGATGGCCATGAGAATAAGACGTCAACGAGGCCTAGCAATGTTAAGGAGATCGCCCGAAAATAACGCAATGGGTTTTCCGATTGATTAAATTTAAGTTACTTCAGTCAATGCAGACCATCTAAGAGCACCCTTGAAATTTCTTTGAAAATTAGATGCCTATTTAGAAGCATGGTGATCTAAATTGAATGAAAATGGGAGTTGAAAATCTATGGTGACACGAAAATGGAATCTTATCTAATTCTTAATTAATTCTGTTTTTGGTTAAGCATTACGGGCAATGGAATCAAAATTGCGATTTGGGTTTGTAAAATCCAAACTAGGCGATTCCATATCCATTGCCATCATCACAATGGAGGCTAAACACAATGAATCTCCTCAATTATAAAAATGCACAATCAATCAATTTCACATATTATTCGCGCGCACAAGCAATTATGTCATTCCCTGGTGACCAGATATCACACAAATTGGGCCAATAATCAAGAGAAACCACCATCCAAAGTAACCTAAGCACATCAAGCTGGACCGGTGGCAGACATTTTGCTCGTCAGTAGGACTACTACTTCACTAAACCCAGTCCAATCTATTCAAACCCAGTGCACACTATTCCAAGGCCATCATCGTCGTGGTGGAGTGGACAAGTCAAATAGATGGAACTCACACACGACTAAAAAAGATTTTGACAACAGTAGTGTCAAAAAAACTCCCACCATCTGAAACCTTGAATTCGCCAAAATCTCTGCATCATCTGTTCCTTGCTTAACTCCATCTATAATAAGAAACAAAGCATGCTAATAGCATTATATGAGCCATCTCCACCAGAAAACTTTCATATTTTAGCAATGCGCGGCCGTGACTTACAAAACTGATAAAATGATAATGTGGGTCGTACCGGGACCAGGTATACCAGGACTGTTTGAGAATAGCTTCTTCCTGGACTTGCTATTCCAGTCGAAAAACTGTAGGAAGCCTCCCTATGACCGTCTTTTCTCCACCTTCATCTCTCAATTACAGGTATCTAAAAAGAACAGAAACAAAATTACATACATAAAGAGCAGATAGGAAGACCCAGAACAACCAAATGCAGAGTAAATTTGCAACTTCGGCGAGTGCATTCAACAATTTCTCAGACAAAACTAAGCGAGAACGCATGAACGATGGAGACCCAGTTTATAGTATCCAAATTTCAATAACCCTCCATCCCTATCCGCAAGCATTTCACGACTCACTGCTCGGATAATTCTAATTCCACGTTTGCCAAGAATGGACCCAACAACCAATTTCGAGCATTATCCAGACCAACACCAAGCGTCCAGCATAACTCAAATGAAACAAGATTCATTCACGCAGCATTTCCCAAACTCTTGAAACCCCATTGCTTGTGAAGCACGACCTCACAACCTCGCCTGCTAAGTCCAGACTCTAAACTGAAGTGGAGATTCACACATAAACAGAACAGTAGCGCACACCAACAAAATCACAAATTTTTCGCGCGGACCCAAGATTCACACTTACCGTCCGCCGAATGTTGGTGTCAGGATTAGAAAGAGCACACGGAGTCGCGCATCAAGCTAACGACAGTAGATCTGAGCCGGCATTGCCGGCGAGATGCCCGGGGAAGGGGCAAACGCCGGGATTGCCCGGCGGACTTGACCCCAATTACAGAGAGAGATCTGGCGAGACGAAGAAGATGAGGAGGAGGAAGAAGAGGAGGAAAGGAGAGAGAATGCGAGGAGTTCGAGAGTTTAAAAATGGTGGAAAAAAAATGAAAAGTAAAATGGAATTTGTGTCCAAAGGAAGAAGGAAGAAGAGAGAGAGAGAGAGAGAGACTGACTGCTTTTTGAGCATTAAAATCTGAGGAGGAAGAGACAGCGATCTTGATGGATTTTTTTTTTTTTCTCTATTTGTTTTTTTCAGAGAGCCAGGGTGCCGTGTCCGACCGCCACGTGTCAGTCTTGTGAGTTAAGCCAGTTTAAATTGGAGAAAAAGTTGCTATTTCCTTTTCGCTGGTTGGTGTCTTTTTGTTGTCCTGTCAGAAAGGGTCAGGGGAAACTAATGGGATTAATATTTCGGTTATTATTGTTACTTTGCATACTTGGTAGGTTGCAATTTAGGAGAGTATGTTCTTTTGGGCTAAAAAAATTGTTGGCATATCATGTTGTAACTATTAATTTTTTATAGAATGAGTTACACAAAATGGTATTTCAACTTAAAAAATAAATAAAAATTGAGTCATATAACTTACTTACCTTATCGTGAAATTTTTTTCAAGAAGATACATTTCAATATGATAGAATAACAAAAATAAATTAAGTGACTAGATTGCACATTTGGCAATAAAATAGGGAAAAACGATGACTTTATTTCTTGTTTAATCAAAGAAAGTAAATTCATCAAATTGGTGGATTAAGTCGAAAATAAATCGACTCAAATTGATCAATTTAACCCATTTTGACACATTTCAATGCAATACAAATTTAGTGACTCGTAATCAAGCCAATTAATACCAAATCTAACCATATGATAAGAACACTTTCATATTTAACCTAATTTAGGAAAATTCATGCTTAAACTGAGATAAGAGCGTAAAGTGAGCACAAGATTTAATGAGGGCGAGAGAGGAAAAAGAGAGTCATAGAGATGAATTGAGTTCAATTAAGCGACGAATCCATTTACACATATTATTTTAGTTTTTACCACCCTAAAACCATTTATGACCAATTTTTTGGAATATAGCCAATTTATATAATACCTCATCACATCAAATATGGATTAAGAAATAAGTTTATGATTCTTTTGACAAGTCTAAAGAATAATTTAAAGATCACATTAAATAAATTATTGTCACATGTTGAATCAAAGTTTATTGATTATTGACGTCAATTCTCTTAAACGATCTTTTCTCTTGCTGGGAAAGAAAGGAAAAGACAAAAAAGACTAATCGTTTGGCTTTAGTGTGCGTCTCCAAAAAATGAATTACAACAGTACTCAAAGACATCAAGCATAATTCACGTGTTTCCTTTTTTCATTTTCTTTACCTATTTTACCTCTTACACGATGTTACATAATAGTCTTGGGTTGAGGGTCAAATACTGCCACTTTTTTTTTTTGTCATACAAACACTGCCACTTGACATGCATGAAACGTAGACCCCCTCCATTGACCAAAAACAAAGACAATTTCGGTCTTGGTAGAACAAGACAATGTGATACTCAACATTTAATCGATCGTTAGGTAGCTTATTTGCTAAGACCATGTTAGGTAGCTTATCTGCTAGGACCATGTTCCTTTTCTCTGAATGTTGCATGCACATTCCAAATGACTTCGTTGCAGTCCCACTTTTGAGATGGAGTCACCGTACGAACCTTTCTCGACAGTCAATAATCCAACCTTTTAGAGGTTCCAATTTTGAAGGTTCTTGGAAATTTCCATACATGCAATGACAATATATAGTCTACAATATGACTATTTGAGTACAATCCCTATAAGATTTGGGATAAAAGAATGCTTAAATAGATATGATACAAGCCAAGGAAAATATACAAATGAGGAATACCCCACGACAGGTAGTTTGATTAGAACTAGTGTTTCTTGTCGCATCAAAGTCACCAATAACTTGTCTTTTTCTTTTTCTTTTGGGAGACTTAAATCACTTTATCCAATTTGATCTCTCTTATGATGTACAATCATGCGCATGTACCTCATAGAAGCATTTGGCATCATCACAACTCAGAGTCATAACCAAAAAAACTAGCCGGGTTATAACCACTAGGATCCTCTTTAAAATGATAAGGGGGCCATCTCAAATTCCTGAACAAGGATAATCACATTCCAATCCTTAAATAAATATCAAAGGGTTAAGACAGTCCATTCGCATCGTTTATCCCTGATTGTAACCATAAAATTTTCCCATTCATTACATAATGTTTGATTTAGGTCATGATCATTAAGTATCGCCTATAATGTAAGTTTCGATGATGGCAAACCCATCACCACAACTAAAGGGTATGTCAGTAATTCATTATTTAATAGGACCGAAGGGCACAAATCAATCGCTTTTGGTTACAACACAACTCAAACTTGTAATTTTGGTACTTACGTGATCATAGAGCCAACCGAGCTCAATGATAATTAACTAGTTGCCACTTCTAGAAAATAGGAGATTTCTGTTGATTGATATCAAGAATCTATAGGATTATTTGTTTATTTCTCATTTATCTATTTCGATCCATGTAACAGCTGTTCTTCCTCTAATATCCCATGCAATCTGAGCTGCAGTTACTACCCTCTTACAAGCTTCCAAAATACATTTGCCCTCACGTGAAGATTTACTACGGTACGGGCTCTCCTCTGTGGTCTTCAGAGGACGATGGGTATACCCCAAAGTTTCTTCTTCTTTTCCTAGGCCGAAGAGAATCCCCCCAGTCCAATATATTTCCAAAACAATCCTTTTCAAATGACTCATGCACGCACTAACATTCAGAGGAACAATTTTGTCCTCACTTCAAAAGGCAATAAATGAATTACCTCCTTCTGGGCCAATACTGTCAATTTCCCTCACCTTGTGCGATGCTGTGCCGTCATCAAAACCGTGCCGATTCCAACTACTCTTGAGTGCAAAGCGTTGGCTGCAATTCTATATATATGCAGTCATCACCGTGAATTGTTATGAAAATACAACAAAGAAGCAACTGATAAGTGCCACGTGAGAGCATTATTAGGCAGTTGACACGTCCAAGTCAAAATGAATCTAACATTGTGCCTGACCCAAGAATAATAAAATCATGTTAAATCCCTCGGTATCGAATTATGGATGCACTGCCATGGGCTCTCCGTGAAAAACTATTGCATAATGGGGATCTAAGATCCCAGTCCACTAATGACTTGAACAATCCAATCCACCGATGCAATGCTTGCTGACCAGCAAGCCGGCAGTGTTCAATAGTTGGATTAACTGATGATCGTACCCTGATAAAGGTTTTCAACCAATCGATTGTATCTTTAGATATATTACTTGGAAAATTGAATCTGCAAGTAAACTAACTTTAGATGCAGTCATGATATGCATTCATCACTAATTCAAAACGGGAAAGAAGAATTGCAACATGCCTTTGTATAATTGGATTTCATTGTTATTCTTTGCTGAACTAAAACAAGAAACTTTTTCTTCTGCAGTCAAGACCGGAGGGTGTGTTCCCATATGCCTCTTTGGTTTATATGTCGACCCACATTTTGTTTCCCCATACGAAAATAATTAGTTCCAGACAAGGAACATGTCACATATGAAAGGAAAAGACAAACATGAGATGACAAGACCATCACAACTGAAGAATTCTGTGTCCATAGTTAAGGACCTTTGCCCCTCCATTACCATGTGGTCTTCCAATAATTGCGGATGATGGAACCAGAAGAACTGTGCGGCTCAAGATCATGCGTAAGTTGGTATGTGTCGTCCATCAAGATAGTTGACACGTGAAAGGTTTACCTTTATGAAGAGGTTTTGAGACAATTGTCGCAAGGATTAGAACCATATTTACAGTCTTCCTGATTCACAAACATGCCAAAGTGCACAAGTAAGGTTTGCCACTGACACTTATCCTGAAAATTCACAAATTGGAGAAGAAACACCTGTTTGTCAATAGACTTTGCTCCATTTAGGTGAGCGGAATATGATTTTAGCCCAAAGGGTCCATTACTTTGTGAATATGTTGCCAACAGACCCATCAAAAGATCCAGCATCCAGACGGGGTAATGCCAGACTAACACTAAGAACAATCAATAGAACAAAGTGGAAAGTGTAAACACAAAATAGAAGCATCACTTAGTTGAGATCTTCAGAGAGAAGTCGAGAACACAAATTGGATTACCTTGAGATCACAATATCGCTGATTTTCCTAGCTTGAGCCAGTGCACTTCTAAAGATTTCAGTTTTACATCCTTGACCACTCCTTAACATGCACACAACCCGACTGAAGTCCTTTTTTGCATATAGAGCAATGCGCACTGCTGGTAGATTATCTCTTCATGCCCTCCCTCATTCTTGGTAACAGCTTTCAATTGACTTGGACATTGTGTTGTGGATGACAAAACGCTGACCACATGACATAAAAAAATATTTACTGAACCATCAAAGTCGAAATATGATAAAAAAATCATAACAGGAGGACAAATTAGATCAGATTCATTTGCTACTTTTACAATAAAGCAAAGAACTTTATCCTAGTTTAACTTGATTTCAGCACAACAGATGCCATGCGTGGAAGAAAGAATTTGACGTGGAAAAAAACACATAATTCGCTAGTTGCAATCAATAGCCAAGGATGACAATTCAGCAGGCCACTGGACCATGGAACTAGCAAAGTTTACTTCCAAGCACACTAATAAACCGATCAGCGAAACTAAAGCATTAGAAAAAAGGTAAATTAGTTGAGTATTTGCCGGCATGTCAGCTTGACAACTAAAAATAGGCAAAGGCTTAGAATCCATTTCAACTTACAACATCAGGTTTGTCTATTCCCATTCCAAAAGCAATGACTGCACATACAACCTGGACCTCTCCAGCATGCCATTTCTTTTGGACAGCTACTCTTTGACGGGCTGCTAATACAGCATGATAGTACACCGTCTTTATACCGCACTTATCATTCAAGTAATTTGCAACATCAACGCATTCACTCTTTGAGAGGCAATACACTATGCGACACAAATTAGCAAAACAATTCTTTAGTAGCTCTTCAAGCTGCTTCAGTGGTTCCTTGGTCTTAGATATGACCTCATATTTTAGGTTTGGTCTGTCAGAGTCTTGAGAACAAGAGCATGGGGGATCTTGAGAGCCTTTAGGATATCCTGCAATGGATGTACATTTCAATCAGATCCAAATGATTTTTTCAACATAATCTGGAGGATGATGTGCAAGTTTCATACCTCATGAACTGGCTGAGTGACGGTTGCAGTTAAGGCCATCACCATGACGTATGGAAAGTTTTGCTTGAGACATCCCAGTCCCCTATAATATGGACGAAAAATCATGTCCCTGTTGACTGCAATAATGACAACCGAGAAACTAATGATCAATAAACTTTACGTTTACAATCATTCAAATATAGGAGAAAAGCTCAAAACATGGATACATTCCTTTCATGAAATTGCACTGGCAGAGCAAGTCCAATAAAGACCTTATAAGAAACACGATCAATGATCACATGCGTGAACTTTTGCCTTATATCTTGAGTTGTTAATACATGGTATAAAAGTTAAAAGAATAAGTAGGGACACAAGAACCAGCTTAAAAGACCTGACTATTGTGCCAAACATGGACACTTTCACTTACTTCCGAAAGTAATTTCCATGAAGCTAAATTTAGTTGTGCGCATTGTGCTTATTATGATTAATGATGTGCCACCGACATTTCGCAAAAGAAGGAACTAGATCATTTCCAGAATTAGTTATTTCAACATTGCATTCTGTTATACTAGAACTCCACAGACAGTCTGGGTTTCAGAAGGTTTAGCGTGACACCAACAATGTCATTAGGCCAGCAACACAGAAGATGTAAAAATGTTTGAAAAAAAAGAATTTGAGTGAGCATATATAAAAGTTAACTCGCTTTTCTCTATCTAGAACAAGGACAGTAGTTTTGCAGAGGGAACAACATAAATACTTATTCCTTTTAATGTAACTCTATCTTGATCTTTGCTTTAGATACAAGGATGCCAAAGAGCATACCTCACACAATGTGTCTCATCAACAACAAAACCAGCTAGTTGTGCCTGCAGTGCGTGATGGTCGAGTATCAAAAAGTTAAAAAGAAACTTTCAGAAAAAGTTACACGGTGTATCAGAAATAGTACCTTTCTATGCAAGCATTTCAATATCTTGAGAAATGATGGGTTTCCCACAATCCTTTCAGGAGTTACATACAATAGGTTGCACAATGGTTTATCTTTCCTGAAAAGGCAGGTAGAGCAGCGAAGATTAATGACTTGACAATCCCAACACTAAGCCAAAAAAATAAAAATAAATTAGAAGTCCAATGGAAATCCCATTGCAACATATGGAGCATGGCCCAACATTTTATGGAGGGACAATGATTGTACGGTATGATATACTTCTCTCGGAAGGCTAAGATGCTAAAATTTATTTTTAAGGGAAACATCTTAGGCATGCATCTTTTCATTAACTACTTAAAAAATGTACATCCTTTGCAACATATGGAGCAAACCATTTTATGGCGGGAGAAAGATTGTAGAGTAGGATATGCTTCAGCAGGAAGAGAGCTAAACCTTGCCTTAGTTCTTGGAGGACAGCTGCTGCCTGGGCAGTGGTTTGCTGAGAGCTCAAGAAAGTTGATGGTATTCCGTACTTGAGGGTTAGAGTAATTATTTGATCCTGGATGAGAAATAGCAGGAGAGATATAACAACTGTGACACCTGGTTTAAGAGTTGATGGCAGCTAAAATGAAGGGTAAAAACATCAGAAAAGCCAATGAAGGGATGAGGAATAACTCTTTTATTCACCTTCAGCTAATTAGAAAGCACCAGTTGTCACCATTTGTCTTATAATTACTTTAGCTAGAAACATATATGAACTACTCTTAAGACAGAACAGAAAACATTTCAGGATAATTCAACTTAATAAATTCAGATTAATTTCTTTCGTGATTCAGTGGATCCAATATTTTGCATGCTCTCAAGATCCATCGTATATGAAAGGATATCCATTTCAAACCAATTATGGAAATGATCACCCCTAGTTGAGATGATGACATAGCACATATGTACATAGGAAATATAGAATGTACAATATGTATTTGGTGCAAGTAATTTGAAAACTTATTCCTCTTTGACTTAATAACCCTATTAAATTGGACTTGAAACATGACTGACGACAACACTTACATGCAAAAACAAGATAAATTTTCTAGTAAGTAATTAGAAGTTCCTAGAAGCAGAGCACAAACCTCAAATTCTAGAAATTACAGAATGGACAAAGATGGGTGAAGGCAGAATGAGAATGTCCTGTATTTCAACACAAACTTCTCAACAGTGCTAATAAAGCAGATTGCAAGATCATTTTATAGCTTAAATTTCAATATACAGGTCTACCCGTCTAGTATATAATCGGTGAAACCATTCAACAAAGTGCACAGGGCTTGTGCTCTAAACACTGTCTCCACACATGCTTCCACATTCGATCATTACACAAATGAAATAATGTTAACATTCACTAACCTAGTAACGTAAACTTTTACCACCTCCAGTGGGCGTGAGAACGAAGCAATCTTGCTTGGCTACAGAAGTTTTACAAGCCTGATGCTGCATTGGTCGAAATGCCTTGTTTCCGAATATTACAACATTTGCCAATTCTATGTCATCCAAGGCTTGCAATTCCTCATTACTCAGAGTTCCTTGTTTGCATGTTGAAATCTGAGAGTGATGTCTTTTACTTGAAACTGATGATATCGAACCATGAGTATCAGTGCTCTTACAGTCCTTCAACACAAATAAGCCTCTTCAGCACCATAAATAGTTTCTGACATGTGGTGATGGAAAATGAAAATCGTGCACAAAGAAATTCCAAGCCTTCATTTTGCAAAACACACCTGTCAAAGACACCGGATGCTAAGTTCAACGCTTGGATGATGTACCATACTCTCAAAATACATGAGAAATATAGGTATTGTTACATATCCAAAACAAGAATGAACTGTTCTTATTGACCAAACAATTCTCATATAAGTCATTTTAGATCTTATAGACTGTAGAAGTAACTGGCAAGTTAGGAGTGTCTATTATACATTTGATCAGATGAGAGCCCTCATGAGCAATTTACTAAATGCTTTTGTACAGGTATACCGCGTAAGGTTTGTTGCTGAGCAGAATTGCAAGCAAACTGGAAATGATCAAGGAAAGACATAAGTTGAAGAGGAAAGAACAGTGACACACTAATTTAAGGGGATGAGTTGTTTAACAGTGATTAGGAGAGAATTACAATAAGAAATAAATCAATTTCTCACTAACCAAAACCCCAATTGCAAGAGTCAATCAAAAACAAATGAGACAAGTGGATTGTGTTTCCCAAGAGTTTTCTGAGGACACTATAATCTCCTGATCAAAAACCAAGACAATCTGTTCTCAATTCTTCTTGTTTTCCTTGTTGACACCCCAATATACCTCAGCAACAAAAATATATAAAAGTACGGGTGCAGAATTATTGTTAAAACAATAAAAGGTCATGCAGAGATCTGCCAACTTTTTGTCAACCTCATAAACAACTGGACCATTGTGGCCAGACTCATGGGATTTTCCTGGTAACTATTGTGTCTTCTTCAGGTGCCCATAGTTTCTTCACTGAACGGGCAACCCTGTAAAATACCGAGACATTCTTCAAGCCACACATTTGGTCCAAGCAATTACACGGGCTAATCCCAAGAAAAATCTAGGTCCATGGATAAAAAACTTAAGCTACAAACTTAACAACTATCAACCAAATTACTTTTGGGCATGGGAAAAAACGTGCCAAGCCACCATGCTTTTCTTTTTTTCTTTTTCCTTAATCCCTTCAAACTGGTTAGGACAGAAAGGAGTGAGACAACTTCACAGTTTTCAGAAGCATACCATGGATTCTAAAGATCGTCTGGTCAAAAGTTGAGTGGACGAATTGCTCGGAGTACTACCAAATATATCATCTTCGTCTTCACTTTCAGTAGAGGAATCCACCTCAAGAAATGTTTGATTTTTCTCAGGTTGTGGAGAATCCTCTATAATGTTAACATCGTGCACAACATTGCATTCGCCGTCATTAGGGGTATCTTGGCCAAACATATCAGTCAAAACTCACAAGCTTCTGATTCTGCAGCTTGCAAATCATCCCTATCCTCAATGTCTTGCGTAGTTTCAGCAAGTTCTGCTAGAAAATCATCGCCACAGTGGTCCACAGTGATAAACTCTCGACCATCGTCGCCCTAAGAAAACCAAAAAAAGAGAGATGATTTTGCAAGTTCCCTGACACAAAAAAGTGATCAAATAAATACAATCTACACAATATGTAATTTGCAGTTAGTTCAGAAACAAATTAGACATTTCGCTAGTCAAGAAGACTACTCTGCAAAACCCACAGAGAACTAAGGACAGGAATAACCAGCCCCGGTCCATTCAAATCCAAAACGTGGAATATTCCATCGCCATCGTCAAAATGACAACCTAACTGCACTAAATCTCTTTATTTAGGAATGTACAATCGATCAATTCACAAATCATTGCCGCAACACAATCAATTACGTCATTACCTAATGATCAGATACCACGCAATTCGGCTAATAACCAAGAAAAGCCACCATCCAAAGCAACCTAAACACATCAAGCTGGAACAGCACCAGACATTTCGCTCGTCAGCAAGACTACTTCGCTGAACTAGCTCCGATCTAATCAAACCTAAAGCAGACTACGAGAAGGACCAACGCAACCTCTGCAAACGCTAATCAGCATAAAAAATGGGTGACGAGGAAATGATGATTCGAGGTACCGTAGAGGGAAACGAGACGGTCCCAAGCACTTGCTGGCGGACTGCTCGTCGAAGCCGAACTCGAGAGCCGACCTCAGCAACCGAGCTTTCTCCACCTCCTCCAAGCCCCGATCCTCCATGGAATCTCAACCTGTTCGGAGCGATTCGAGCGATCGATCGATCGATGATGCACCAATCGGAATGGAATTTCAACATTCTCGAGAGCGCGCGCGCGCCCGAATTGCTCTTGTTCGAAAAACCTTGCCAGCTATGGTGGGACTGCTGGAGAATGGGAGAGATTGGAGCCGATTCCGTTTTCGCGCCTGAAGTTTATTGAAATTCCCCCTCGGAAGAGCTATGGCTCTTTTTAGGTTAATCTTTTATTGGGCTTGAATCATTCTTGAACTTGGCAGATAGGAATATGGGAAAAGGCTTCTTTGCATGCATAAGGCCATGAGAAGTTATCTCAAATTTTCTTTTTGTCTGTTGCTGTGTATCAGCAAAAGAAAAAATTGATAAAGTAATACTTATCTTAATGTACATTTGTACCTTTTACCTTTATATAAATTTCGAAAGAATGAACTTCAAATAATTTGAAAAATTAAGTTTCCAACACTACTTTACTATTTCACGAAAAAGAAAATACTTTTTTGCTGTGGCCGAAACGTCGTGATCACAATGGAAATTCCACAAGTCGAAGCTCTCCTTTTATGAGATTGGTCCCGCATTCAACGTGGACCGCTAGATAAGAAGGGGAAAAAATTGGTCCGTCAATTTTTTTTTGCAAAATTGACTTTTGGTCATAATTTGAATTCGCAGACGTTAAAGAAAAGTTACAAATGCAAAAGTGATCAAACTTTCATTTGATTAAAAAAAAAATTAAGATGAGTAAGGAAAATTACCAATAAATAAATCTCAAAACATTACAAAATGCGAGGAAAGTTACTAAATTCAGATATTTCATTAAACATGCAAAAAGAAATTTACCCGAATAAATTACTGCTTTTATGAAATATTACAAGGCACAGACGCCAAAAATTTATGCCCTCCAAACAAAAATTACATCCTCCATAAGAAAAATTACAAAAGGATATTTTACCAATAGATTACTAATAGTGAGGATGATTATGAACACTGAACAAAAGTTAGGATTTATTCGATAATTTACTAATGATAAGAAAAGAAATTTACTAGAAGGTAGATTACAATTTTTAATGGAATATTACAAACTATAGGACCTACAGAGCTTATGATCACCGAAAGGAAATTACATTGTGTTAAAAAAGTCATAAGATGATATGTTACTAGGAGATTACTTTTAGTGAGAAAAATGACCGATACCAAAAAAAAAAAAAAATCACAATCAATTAGACAATATCGGATCTATTTTCCTTTCAGATCTGGTCATTGTTGATCATTAGACTAATCCTTGCCAATCCTTAGGCAGTTTTGAGTTGCGAAGAGTATGGAGGAATTTGTTCAAATCAAAAGGTGTGTCGTAGCTTTGTATAGATTTGCAGATTCATCTGGTTAGTTTTGGGATTTTCATCTTCCATTGTTTTGCCTATGTTCTTGTGCTAGTGTATAGGTATAATGCTTACTTCCTCCATAAGCTTTCTTATTCTGCCCAGATTTAGTGATTTTCTTAGGGGATTTAATCGCCGTTTAGAAATCTTTGACAAGTTTTTTATGCGTCAAATTTGACTAATAGCAGAAATCATGCTTGAAACAATCACATTTCGAATTTTCAAGCTATTGTTTTACGCCAAGTTGGATTAGTTCCATTGATACTCCTCTTGGACCTTGGAATGTGAGAATGAACTTGCAAACCACATGAAAAACTGAGAATCTATTGAGAATTGAAATCCGAAGATTTGGATTAGTAGTCAAGCAATCGAGTCCTTCCAATTCTATACCTAATGTCAATTGAATTGGCAAACAAGAATGATGTTCCCTTTTTCAACGAAACGGTAGGGGCCTTAAAGGTGAAATTCTTTAAATATTACAAAAACATCCCACTTTTGTTGGGTAGCCACTATCGTGGATCCAAAGTTCAAGTTGGAGAAGCTTGAAACTCTTCTTGTTTCATATCACAAACATTTGGGACTTAGTTAGGAGTTCTAAGGGGAACGTTAGCAATAACAATGAGATGGCTCTCAAATATGTCCGTGGCATATGCTGGTTAATATTATAGGACAAGTTCTATCTCACGGGCAAACAACGCGGCCTCTTTGAGTAGTGCCCAAAAACCTATATTGTCTTTGTTTTAAGAGTAGGAAAACACCCCCACTGCCCGCTAAGTCTTCGTCTTCATTGTTTACCAATGAGCTGGAGTGGTACTTGGGAATAGACTACTCCAAGCATATCAATAGAATTGGCGAAAATAACCTCGAGGACCTGAAATGATGGAAGAGGTGAACTACCACTTTTCCGATTCAAAATCTATGTTCGCTACGAGCCCCCTTTTGGAAGTCAAGTAGATCCAACTTGTTTGCGTATAATTTAGAAATGGTTACTGTAGGGGTTAATTAGTTTTTACAAAAATTAACTCCGGAGGAATATTAACCAACATGGACGCGAGAACAACAATGACACTATATTATTTAAATCATGGTGAGGGACATTTGAGTGGAGCCATTAATAAGAGCACCACTAAGTGTAATTTTTTTTTCTAATTATTTGAAAATGTGTCATAATTGGGTTTAACAGAATGTGTGTTTTTATTAATTTCCCTCAATTAATCTCTCATTATTTCTAATATTCGAACACAAAATTATTTTTTATTGATTATTTTTTTTATATTATCTAGGCGCAGACCAACAATGCCCGAGTGGTGTCGTCCCTGGCATGCCCTAATGCCCAATCTTAACCATGCTTCGTCATGTGACAAGGCCCAAATACTATATCGGCTGTGGTTAAAGCCTAATAAATCACATCGATTGAGATTAAACCCCAAATCAGAATCATCGGTAAACATATATCATATATCAATATGTAGTTCGACAATGAGCGCTAATCCAACATTTATATATCATAATCCAACAAGGAAAATTGTCAAAAAAGTCCTAAACCTATTGCACATTTGCCAATTCAGTCCTAAACTTTTTAACTTTGCCAATTGAGTCCTAAACCTTTTTACTTATTGCCAATTCAGTCCATTCAGCCAATTTTGGCCGGAAAATGCTGATGTGGACGTTGGCGGTGCCAATTCAGTCCATTCAACCTTTTTACTTATTGCTTAAATGCGATGTAGACAATTTTTAATAATGTTTTAATATATTTTTTAATTTTTCCCTTTTTTTCCTTTTTCTTTTTTTCTTTTTGGCTTTTTCCTTGGCCTTTTCTGGTGGCCGGCCACAGGCGGTCCACTGGCCTCGCTCGCCACAGGCGAGGCCCGATCGGGCGTCAGCCGAGCGACGGCAACGGCAACGCCAAGCGAGGCCGCCACGCCTTGGCGAGGGCTAGCCTCGCCGGTCTGCGAGGAGCCCTCGCCGGGCGGCGTCGGCCTCGCCCCTAGCCGAGCGGGCGACGCCACCGGCCACAAGCCGACATCCGCACGGCCAAGGGCAAGGGCCGGCCTCGCTAGATCTGATCTCAGCGAGGCTGACGCTCGCCTGGGCGAGGGCGAGCCCCGGCAAGGGCTCCCATCGCCAAATCGGCGAGGCCGACCCTCGCCAAGGCCAAGGCGGCCTCGTCCGGCGTCGCCGTCGCTCCGGTGACGCCCTAGCGAGGCCGCCACGGCTGGGGGAGGGTTGGCCTTGTCGGGCTGCGCTTGGGTAAGGGTTCCCCTTGCCGAGGCTCCTCCTCGCCCGGCCGGGCCTCGCATGTGGCAGGCGAGGCTAGCCAGCCGGCTGTGGTCGGTGACCAGTCGTCGTCGGTGGCTAGTGGCTGGCCACCGGAAAAGGCCAAGGAAAAAGCCAAAAAGAGAGAGAGAGAGAGAGAGAGAGGAAAAAACAGAAAAAATAATAATAAAAATAAAATTCAAAAAAATTAAAATATTATTAAAAATTATTAAAAAATTATCCATGTCGCACGGCGATCCTACGTGGCACCGCCGGTGTCCACATTAGCATTTTCTGGCCAAAATTGGCCGAATGGACTGAATTGGCAGGAAGTAAAAATGTTTAGGACTCAATTGGCAAGAAGTAAAAAGGTTTAGGACTCAATTGACAAAGTTAAAAAGTTTAGGACTGAATTGGCAAAAGTGCAATAGGTTTAGCACTTTTTGGACAATTTTCCCTAATCCAACATGCCAATATGCTATATATTAGAAATAATTCACCCATCTAAACAATTTCAATGAATGTTCAAAATAACAATCAACTTGGAAATCCATTCAACGTTTGATCCAATTTTATAGAATAAGATGCCATAAGGTAATTTAATTTTTCCCTTAATTCTGAAAGTGCAGGGGCTAAGGAAAAATATTATTGGCCTGTTTGGATTATTCAGCGTTTAAACAAGGTAAGTCTATGACCAAAAGAAAAAAGGTAAGTCATTCCTACCATTTCTGTGTTTTCATGAAAAAACTGCGTTGCGTGGTTTATCGAAAGGAAACCCTATGTTATGCAATTTTACCATTTCTGCGTTTTCAGTAAAAACTGCAATACTTGGTTTAATGGAAGGAAACCCTATGTCATGCACTTTTCAACTGGTCTGAAGAATACTCCTGCGTTTAATGAAGTTTTTCAATATAACTTAGAAAGACGGACAAGAATCATTTGACTATTTCGGGGATTAGAAAATCAAGTTCATCCCCCTGTTGCTCCGCCTCTAAAGAAAAGTCCCTAGATTATTACTGCCCCCCATTTTCTTTCCCTTCCCTCAATCCGAACACATATTGGACGTGAATCAATTTTATTATTTCATTAAAGATTGTTGACCTTGAAGATACCTTTTTTTTTTTTCCACTGAGGTTCAACTTTGATTTTGATCAAAAGTTAACCCCTGCTAAGATTATGATCGATCGGTATAATTGGGTTGTGCATTGCAAGAGCTTTCCAACATCGCCTAGTTTGCCCAAATTGGATGACCAGATTGCTGGATATATCAGCGCAAGGAAATGCTTGATCCTTTGGATGCTCACATGTTAAATTTCCCCAATAGTGTTCCTAAAAGAAGTGATCTGCAACTACCATTCAAAGTTAGCTTGAAGATACAAAACTTGGTGATCTGATTTTGGAGGCAACGGAGCCTTAAATGGTTTTGCTCGACACATTTGATGCCTGACTAAAGAGTATATCATTGTGTGACATCCTGAAATCTAGGTTCTGATTTCGATCGAAATAGTTGGGCATTTCATTGACGCATTTATAGTTATTTTCCTTAAACTGATCACTCATGGGATAACTAGTCTATCAGGTGAAGCTGTTAAGGAATTTAAACGCATTAGACTTGAGAATTCGACCAGGAAACGACTGCTCGACCGTGCAAATCTGCAAGAGATCATTACGACACAGTAAGATCGATTAGACATCGGAGATAGGTTGACTCGACAAAGGTATATGATTAAGTGTGGGTGATTCCACCTAATTGCACAATTCTTGTCGATCGGCACTAGACCGACTCTTCTGTTGTTTTGATACCTTGTGTCTGTATTTGAAACCTCAAGATTTCTACGATAATCGAGAGTCACCAATGTATCGAAGATGTACTTTGTGGCTTGAGAATAATCAACCACAGGTCAAATGCACGAAAATTCCTAAAAGCTACCTAGTAGATTAGGACGTACTAAATTTGCGCCGAATTGAAATTAATCATGAAATCGAACCCGAATTCAGAAATTGAGAGTTCTGTCAAGTCACAATTCATTTTAGGAAAGTCGACTCATCTTCAGAAGATTTTTCTACAAACCGAGATTTTGGCGAAAAAGCAAAAGTAAGGCCGTTTTTGTTCGAGATTGTCGGAGGGCCGTTTTTGATCGAATATTTGGGAAGCAAGTTGGATCATTTGATGGGGAAAATTCATAAGAAGGTTGAGGACACATGGGTTAATTTAATTGAGCTTCAATTGGATGGAATTGATTGAGAATTGATTGAATTAAGTGTACAAGATTTTATGCCATGGCGGAAAAAGAAATTGGACCCATTGAAGATAGTTGTGGAAGCTTGGGTGAGTGGAATGTGACATCACATGAGGTCATGGTGGGCCATGTGCTTGAGTGACCTGAGAGAGAGAGAGAGAGAGAGAGAGAGAGAGAGAATTGGTTTCCTCTTTCCCCTTCTCTCTCCCGTCGCTGCCTCTCTCCATCTCTCTTCTTGCTGCTCGTGTTCCTGCTGTACAAAGAACCAGCAAGCCGAAGACCGTTGAAGCCGGCCAGACTCCGCCGTCGCGTCGCCGCGCCACTGTCCGCTGCGCTCCCCTTCGCTCGCACGACCAACCAGCCCATGTGCGGCTCCGCCCGCTCATGTGACCACGAGCCTCCCGCACCTCCGTCCATTTGCTTTGCTCCTCATCGCTAGCCACCGCAGGAGACCCGTCGGAGCCGCCGTTTGCTCCGCCCAAGCTGCCGTCGTCCTCCTCCGCCCATTCCAACCCGAACCAGCCACCGTCTACCCCTCCGTCGACCCCAATTAGCATCTGGAAAAATGGGTATGGCAGCGGGCGTTTGGCCCTATTTGGCCGGCTTCTCGACCCCGGAAGCTAGGCCCGCCTTGGAGTGAATCGATCCCCTCGGCATCCCCGTCGATTTGAGCCGCTCAAATCGTTAATTGGGTGAGTTCAATTCACTAATCCCCGCTTAGTAGGTTAATCACGTTTAAGGGGTGTTTAGATTAAGCTAAGTAGGTTTAAGTGATTAGATTAATTTATTTAAATGTTAAGTAGATTAAGGGATGTGATTAGTTTAGTGGATAATTAATTAAGGCTAAGTAAATGTTTGGATTAAAGTAATCTTGTTTAAGCCTTAATTAATTATTTTAAATTCAATAATTAATTCGAATTTATACTATTATTTATTATATTATATTATTATAATATAATATTATTTCATTTAATTTCGGAATAAATTTAATTATTTATTATTTTCCGGAAATTTTGACCGGGATGGCGGTGACCGGAATTTTATGTTGATGATCGTGGTGAAGTCCGTTTATTTAATTGAGCTCTGATTTGAGCTAAATTGAATTTATTGTAATTAATTATTAATTTTCGAAATTAATTAATTAATTAATTAAATTTCGGAAATTAAGATTAAGATGGTCGACGACCAAATTCCGTGCTGATTATCATGGTGCAGTCTGTTTATTGATTTGAGCGTTAATTTGTGTTGAATTGAATTAATTGTGAATTTAGGATTTATTCCTAAATTATTTGATTTTGGTTATTAATGGAAGAATAACCGGGCATCGGTTTACAGCGCCAAAAATATGTAATGGGCTGTTGAAATTGGTGGGATATTTGTAAGTGAAATTATTATATTTTGGCTAAGACCAACCGTGTACCCACACACGGCTATTTATCGAGGATGATAAAAATGATGAATTGACTATATGGTTGGAGTGGTATACTATATCGCCTACGGGTAATATGTCGTTTTGGTGAAGATATGTCCGATACTATATCAGCCTATGGGCGATATGTCAGCTTTGGGTGAGCAGTATACCTTATTATCAACTTTGGGTGAGCACATACTTATAGTATACTAAATTGGCTTGGGGGCCCTAATCTATCAACTTTGGGCAAGCATATACATAGTATACTATACCTATCAGCTTTGGGCGAGATATGCTATCTATTTTCAGCTTTGGGTGAGTAGTCCTAGACTATGGTCGGACTTTATAGATAGTATTGAATGTACCGACCAGGGAAAGGTCATGGTGACATGTAATCGATTAAGTCGATTGATCGCTGAGTCGATTTGATTGGTGGAATGTGATTGATTGTTGTAGTTATCAATATTATTGATTGAACTGATGTGCAGGAAGGAACTGATGCCAAGGTAAGCCCTTTGACCTGTGTTGTGCTTAGGTAGCCCTTATGGCGTATTGGCTTCCTAATTAGGTCTTAGTGGGGTAGAACTTGCTGGGACATAGCCTCATCTTGGTTTGGGGAAAATATTTCAAGTCCCTAGATGATGTTCGTGGAGAACCGGAAGTCCTGGAGTTCGGGAGGTGAAGGCTGAAGAATCGGCAAATGGGTCTGACTAGTGGATGTTAAGACAGTCCTCTTTTTGATAAGCCGTTAATTTTGTAAATAGCCTAAGTTTGTAATTAACCAGTTTGTCTATAAAGACTCGTCTTGATTTGAAAAATATGATCCTACTTTTCTATCCCATTGTCTGATTGTCTGGGGATTTTATTAAGCTTCCGCATGCGTATATAAATGAATGGATCGGCGACCTTCCTGGGACGTCGCAAATAAATCAACCAATTAAGAGATGGGCGCGCGCCCGAGGATCGGGGCGTGACATATTGTACACTGCTTTCTCTTGTTTCATTATTATTCTCCATGCTCTTCATGTGAACAATGAGAAGGCCGAAATGTTAGTACTGCCTAATAAGACAATTGTCGCTGATTCTAATGACATTTGGCTGTCTTTAACATATGATTAGTGGATGAAGGTAATGTGATCCCTTAAATGTCCTTGTCAGCTTGCAACTCTCCAATTTGAGGAGCTTCTGATCTTCTTCTCCCCTATCTTTCTCCAAAAAATTGTCCAAAAAACCCTAAATTTTTTGACAATTTATCAATTTAGTGTTAAATTTTTCAATTTTACCAATTCAATCCTTAACCTTTTGACAATTTGTCAATTGAGTTCATCTTGCCAAAATTGCTAATTTTCAAGATCAAGTCAATTTTTCAATGTCGCTATGCATAGCAACATGTAATATCTTGCCATGTGCATGAAAAGTACATTTGAGAGTGACATGCTTTTCGGATACCATGCTCTTCATGACAGCGTTGGCAAATTTTGCCGAATGAAATTGTTGTTTTTAGATGTTAAAAAGATGACATATGACTACAGTTATTTTGCATTGAAGACAATCTTTTAGCCCTTCCTCTAATGGCACGCATATTGTTTCCTGGAGAGTATATGCTTGTAAATTATAGATGGTCTCGTATGGTTATCTTCTGGATTTCTTTCTTGCATTTTGCTGTTGACCCTTCAATCTTTTGGCTGGTGAAGGTAAACAAGTTGGTGAAGGTATACAATCTTCATTATTCTCTTCATGCGTTGATCCTTTGCTTTTGTTCATTGCTCAGTAAAACCCAAGATTCTTAACCTCGTTTCGAAGTCTTAAATTTGGTAGTACTAAGATGATGGGTGTGAATGAATTTATTCCTTTTTGCTCTTTACCATTTTGGGTCGTTCATGTCCCATCTCAGTCAACGATGAAAGAGAGAAGAATCAAAGATCCAATGTCATTCCATTTATCTTAATATTGCTCTGGAGTACACTTAGAGAGCACCGAGTTGCCTTAACATCATATGGTTTCTATCCAATAAAAGCCGGCTAAATCAGATTTTTCCAAATCAGTCTAAGGATCCATAATTTGTTAAGCCAGAAAATGACAGGTTTCACCCTCAACAGAAGGCAAAATCTTATTAGTTTTACATGTTACTCCTTTTAATAGCACTCTCGTAATATGGAGGAATTATTCCGTAAATTAAATATATGTGCTAAATTGAATCTAAAGCCACAAAACTGATGGATTTAATTTAAATCTAAAAAAAGAAAAAGAAAAAACTCACGAACAACATAAGCAGAGCAAGTAGAGGGAGAAGAAAATGGATTTTACGAATTCAAGTAAAGATGAAAATTTGATAGACTTCATCAGGTAGGTAATCTTGGCTATGCTAAGTAACAGATAGCTTTCACATATCAATTTCAACTCACCTTTTGATGATGGACTAGCTTTAGAATTATATGTATCGCATATTCGTGTATTCACATGTATGGACCGTGATCTGTTTTTTTTTTTTTTTTTTTGGTGAAAGGTAAGAAGACCGTGATCTATTTGGGCTCACTCTTGTCAATTTAAAGGAAAATGAGTATAATTGTAGAACAATAACATTACCACGTATGCTATTAGATCAACATGAGTTATTTGGAGTCAATAGGCAAATTGAAGAGTTTGATGTTTAGCGTATTTACGTAGCATTGTCGGACATCTAGATTTTATTAAAACACTTAAGAGAAACCATGCAAATCCCATACAAAGCCTCATTGTAAAATACAAATTTCAATACAATTATTATATTGTGATTTATTTTCTTCGTCGCATCATTTATAAATTAAATTTATACAATATTTTCACGTAAAATAATAATCTCTAGTCTCCCAATGCAACTAACCAAGCAAGATAGTGGAAGACTTGGACTTGCTTTCCCTTTCTTGGCAACCAATTCCTTTTCCTTTTTCCCCTTTCTTTTGAGTAGGTCTTGTTGGCTTTTGCCTTATTGCTTTGATTTACTTTTTCTCACCAAACTGCAACTAACCAAGCAAGATGGTGGAAGACTTTGACTTGCTTTCCCTCACCAAAGAATTTTCTTAAAGTTAATTAATTCGGTTTCATACAAAAATTGATATAGAATCTTTGAAAAAGTCTTTTCTTCATAATAAAGATTTCTTTTGCAAAATGCAAATACTGACATGAATATGCTATGCAAATCCCATCGATCTAATTCGGCATCACACTAGATTGTCGCAATAACATATTTATTCTTAAGTAATATAACATATTTATTCTTTAGTAATGAGTCCTCATATGACGGCTCATCGCTTGGGCTTGACATCATATCTAATTGAGCTCCAATGCCGCGTCTAGCTCGATGCATGCCAGCGTTACTCAAACGCAACGCTCGATCTGGTCAAGCGTGATTGCAACTTTGAGCAAGACGCCTCTATTTTTGAGTCGGGCCATGACAAAGAAGAGAGAGAGAGAGAGATGCAGACAAAGATGGGGGCTAAGTTGTGGAGGGCGTCGTTGGCGCTGGTCGGGGGAGTGACCGTAGGCTGCTGACATTAATTGGCAATGGTGGGGAAGGGGGAGTGGTGGAAAGAAAGAGAGTAATAATGTGATAGAATAAGGTTTTTCACTTGAGGGTGTATCACGTGATGCAATAAGTTAATAGAAAGCGAGTATTTTTGACATCTAAGCGTCCATTAGGATGCAAATTGGCTAATAACCAAGAAAAACCACCATCCAAAGCAACCTAAACACAATCAAACTGGAATAGTACCAAACATTTTGCTCGTCGGCAAGACTACTTCGCTGTACCAATTCCGATTTATTAAAAAATAAACCAAGATCAATTTGACCCTGGACAAGAAATATCTACATAATATATGCAAAGCTGACTAGCACAAAAAACGTGTGACAAAATAATAATTCAAGTACCGTGGAGCGAAACGAGACAGTCCAAGCACCTGTTGGTGGACTGCTTGTCGAAGCTGAACTCGAGCACCAAGCTCAGTAATCGAGCTTTCTCTACCTCCAAGCCCCAATCCTCCATGGAAGTCAACCTGTTCGAGCGATTCAATCGATCGATCGATGGTGCATAAGTCGGAATCGAATTGATCGCTAGTCTCTAAAAGCGTGCACTTGAAGTGCTCTTTTCGAAAAACCTTCCTAGCGATGGCGAGATTAATGTTTTTCCTTTTTACTTTTATATATGCTGGAGAATGGGAGAGATTGGAGCCATATTTTTTTCAATTTTTTTGGAAATTCCATTTTCGTACCTGAAGTTTGTCTAAGCTCTATTTTGCCTTCCTGTAAGTTCTTCTGGCTTCATTTTACACCCTTGGTTCTTTTTATTTTTATTTTTCTGGATTTGAGTCATTGTTGACCTCGGTAGATAGGAATATGTGTGAAGGCTCCTTTGCAAAAAGAAGACTTGCGTGTCGTACTAAAGTTATAGATCTATGAGAAGTATCTCAAATTTCTTCCATCTGTTGCTGTGCATCAGCAAAAGAAAATATTGGCGAAGTAATATAGTTTCTTAGTTACATTTTTACCCTTATATATATTTCAATGGAATGATTTACCAATTTTGGAAAAATAGCATTTCCAACCCCCCAGGGGAAGGGGGGATTTCCAACAAAGATTGGCATCGGTCAAACAATCGACAAAAACTAGATGAGAAGGGAAAATTAGACCGGATCCCATCTAAGTAATGGCGATTCTTATTTGACATTCGTAAATTACCTATTAATTTCCACACAGTGCATATGTATCAATTTCAGGACTTTTCTTCACAAGTAGTCAAGTTGAGCCTGAGTATTTCAAACAAAGGAAAGACCCAAAGCAGATCAAACAGAGAATGCATCAGTTCATTTTAGGGCGTTCTTCTATGGTGCTTGCGGCACCAATTATTTGATTTGGGTTAGGTTGTAATCTCCTCAAGAAGAGGAAAAAGAGTGGAAGCGACACAAATGTAGAAAACAACAGGAAAGGGAAAATGATTCCCTGATGTATTCTTGAGCTTTAGAGGCTCATATACACATAAGATTCTTTCTTCATGTCTTCCGGCCATTTCCAAATCCATTTTAACTCGATATGATTTATGAAATTCTGTTCTTCAATAACCAAAATAACAACCAAATTCATGTTTATATTTTTAAACAAACGGAATATGTTTGAAAATATATTCTAGTTCTTTTATAATGCAACTTAGAAATTAACGTACACGTTAATCGGAAGTGGACCAAACCAACAGGTTTGACTTGACTAGAGGGTGAGGTCTTAAAGAAGATAAAGGCAAGGACTAAAAGCATCTGTAAACTGCTCCGTGTCCCTCAATTACTAACTAATTAAATCCCATCGCAATAAAGGTTAATCGTTGTGTGGTTTGTATGATTGCATGAGACCCTTTTGAAAAAGAAGGCACCCACCATTCTTGACTTAGAGTGGCACGCCATTTTGGGTCTGTTCATTTCCTTTTTTTGTGTTTATTACTATATCTGAAAATTGCAGTTGAAATCCGTCATTAGTTGTGAATACCAACAATGTCCCTCCAGTCTTCCACTACTTTAGTTTGGTTAAAATTCTTCGTCCACAAATCAATTTTAAAGATTTAATTAAAATGCTCTATTGTTTGCTGTTCTAACCATGTTCTAACCATGAGATGGTCCCGGATGTATTATTTCTTTTCTAGAACCCATCATGAACTTCATGGGAGGAAGGTCTCCTTCTTTCATTCTAAAATAGTTTAATGTGTAGGAAATTTCTAGGAAGATCTTTGTGGATTGGATCAAAGAAACTCATCATTGAGTGTGGTTTCCATGTGATTTAATGGAAAAAAAAAATTATCAAAAAAGTCATAAATCTATTACATTTGTGTCAATTCAGTCTTGAACGTTTTAATTTGACCAATTTAGTCATCAACGTTTTGACAATTTATCAATGTAGTATATTTGGCCAATTTCAGCTGAAAATTATTGATGTGGACAATAACTGTTTTGTGTGGTATGGCTAGCAAGGACTCGCAGCCCTCGCCCAATGGCCAAGGAGTGCTCTCAACAACTGTTTTGGCATCAAAGTGAGTGCCGTACAAAAGTTTTGGCACTTGTATTGTATTTACCTCAAAAGCAAAATGTTGTCAATCTTCACTTTGATTTGCACGGGCCATGTGATCCCATTACAAAGAGAACTAACAAAAGGTGAGAGTTAGTCGGCTAAAGAAGTAAATTTCCTTATTGAAGACGTGCAAATCCACGATAGGATTGTTTGTATCCCAAGCACATCTAGCTGATCTTTTGACGCAAGAAAAGAAGTAATTTCCAATAGGAGAACCTTCCAAAAGTTGCCGATTAAAGGAGATGATTGCGGGGGCTTTTTTGAAATAGCATCATGTGAAAACTAATTTCCATTGTGAACACCTTGATTCCAACGTAAAAGTATCTAGTCATTAGTTGATGGGGCAGGTTGCTAATTAAAGGACATGATTGCGGAGCTCTTTTGAAATAGCATCATGTGAAAACTAATTTCCATTGTGAACACCTTGACTCCAACATAAAAGTATCTGGTCATTGGTTGATGGGGCGGGTAAAGCAAAGGGTGAGGATAAAGCAAAAAGTATTGCCCATCTTCAATTTGATTTGAGTGGCCACACGGTCCAATTACAATCTAATTGCTACGTCAATTGGCAATATGGGTGCTAGTCTATCAATAATTTGAGTGGCCACGCGGAGCCATTGTCAAAAGGTGAGGATAAAGCAAAAAGTATCGCCTATCTTCAAAAAGGTAATTTCCACTGTGATTTGTTGGCCACGGGATCCAATAACAAAAAAACTAACAAGTAAAGGCTACAGGGGTCGTCTTGCCAATTTCTAGGAAGGGATTGTTTTGGTGGTCTTGGTCAAAAAGGTTAGAATCAAAAGAAGTACAGTTGCCTCCTCTAAGATAAGCCATCTACCACAAGATTACGTGTCTCCTTTGGGGCAAGAGAAGAAGTAAAGCTTTATTTAAAGTCCCAAGTGCTTGTGCTTGAAGAGGAGAAACACCAATCACCATAAATCATTGAGACTCTCATTTTTGTTCTGAGATATATTTGGTTTGATAGCTCTAGGCTGAGGTGTGAAGGTGATCCTCGAATTGTATTGTCTTTCGAGACTCGAACACAACTTGATCTACTTCAAGGCGACTTCTTCTCAAACACCCATCATAGTAATTTCATCTATGCATTGCTCCTCGAGGTAAGCTTGACCTTCATTCTCCCGTCTGGTACAATTGATAGGACAAAAATATATTCGATTATTACTCATGGCCTAACGCCTAGCATCCTTTAAGGCATACAAAATATTTCTTGTGAAACTCCCTCGATTTTTTCAAAATCATCATCATATATATTGCTAATTTTTCTTATTAAAATCTTCTCATTTAAACTAATTGGTTATTTTGAACCTAGAAAAAAAAAAACCGTTGTGAACAGTTAGACCGGTTGAATATGGTGGAATCACATGCTGGCCCTTATCTTTGATGTTGTTTTCAAAACATTAATGGTTGACTGAACTCTTGGGACAAAAAGCCTGCTTGATGAAAATTGCGAAAATACCCTTCTAGACTCAATTTTGGTTCATTGGCCTTATACATATAGCAATTGTCCACAATTACTTAAAGCATGAAATATCCAAAATACTCGGTTTTTGTGAAAATATATCTTTTTTCTTGAAAATATTTTAAAAAACTATATTTTTCCAAATATCAATGGTGCTAGTCTATTTCCTTCTATAATCGCACAAAACCTTTCACAGGCTATGGATGAGAATTATCAACAAAAAAAATTTCGAACAGGTCATATCAACCAGAGAATTTTTGGATGTCCATAATACCATTTTTCATTTTATCAGCAATTTCCGTAATTTCTGGAAAAATGATAGAAAATTCAAACGTCTTTCATAAATTATGAAAAATTCACAATTGTACCATTTTTTGTGCTGGTTACAATGGAAAACTTGAAAGTGAGCAAAGCTGCTGCTTTCATCGTACTTACACATATTTAATATGTGGACAATTTTTAGGTGGACTTTCTCTTTACGGATTGAATTAGAAAAACTCATCATAAAGTGTGGTTTTCATGCGATTTTACTGCTTAGAGCAAAGACATGACTTTTAAATATATATAGTGTAGGAAATTACTGACTTACAATGGATTTGACAATATGATTTATGCATGTTCAGGGTGGGAGGATAATTTAGCATTTACAGAAGTAAGAATGTCTTTGAAAATAATATAATGGAAGATTCACATGTCGGTTAGAGCCACATTTATTAGTTTAACAACTCTAAGTAGATATGAGCAGAAGTGGTCATTCCGTACTCTGGTCCATATTGTGTGGCTTGACGTAGCTTGCCACCTGAAAACAATTTTGTTGCTACTAGTCAATCAGCCATATGAGGATATCGGTTCATCAATAATAATTCGAGACTATCGCCTACTACTAATCAGTCCTCTCTCTCTCTCTCTCTCTCTCTCTCTCTCTCTCTCTCTCTCGTTTCTCACCTTATCATTCGCATTCTCTCTTGCAGAACAATTCGAGAGTATCATCTACCGATTAGTCCACACTCGCTCTTTATCCCTCTTGAAAGTTCTCGCCCAGGCTTGTTTACGGTCTCCTCTCTCTCCGATCCCGTGCCTCTCTTCGCATCTCAGCTCGCTTGTGGTAATACTTTTTCATCTCTTATTAGCATCTCGTTTATTTTTATTTTGTCACTTTATTATTGGAATAATCGGCTGAACTAAGTGTGCTCTGGGCCCGTTTTGTCTATTGAGGATGTGGGGGTGGTTGTTGAATAGCAGAGGAGGGTCTTCTATTCTCTCTTTTGGAGTCGCTGTTGCCTATTGACGAGGTATGTCCCCAGCTTAGATTTGACTTCAGTGAAAAAAGGAAAGCCTTTTGTTTTCAACTTTAAATGTGGCTAATCCTATGATGGCCTTCCTATATGATTCTTAGTTGCATCATAATTTAGTACTAATCTTTTGTTGAACTAGAGCGAGTAGGTCTGTAAGTGCACTAGACTCTGTTGCACGCAAATTTGCCACATTTCGGTTGAATTCATAGACCATTCTATTTTTTTATGCATTGTGAGGTTTCTCTATGTTTGAAGATCCTAGATCAATTTATGGAAAAATAAATCAGAAAAATAAAAGTGGGCTGATTCCTGGGTCAACTAGTTTGGTTATCAGTTATGATAGAGGGGAACCAATCATTACATAATAAGTTCCTAATTCTTTGTTTAGAACCCATTTATCCTAAAACCAATCATCGGAAGAGTAAGTCTTCTCTTAAGGAGACTTCATTCAATAATTTTACCTCCCTCTAGAACATTCCAAATGAGTAATATCCTATTTTACTCAAATTGTTGGACCATTAATCCTAGAAAGTATATTCCTTTCACCTCTTATTCATTTTCTCCCTTCTTTAGCAAGAAAAAAGAAAAAAAAATCATTTTCTCACTTCAAAGCTTCAAAAATTGACCAAGTCTTTACTTGAAAAAAAGAAAAGTAAATGAGGAATTAAAAAGTACGGTGAGAGTTTGAGCATTTTAACTATATTGCTACTTTTTACTTTCTCACAACTCATGACAATTTCAATCATCGCAATATAAAACATACCAAAGTCCATAGTATGATTCTTCCTAAGATCTTTTACATGATATCCAACAGTAAGAAAAAAATATAAATCAATCTTATGACACACTCATGAAAACAATCGAATAAATTGGGCCATACACACATATTAGGAGAGTCACCTAGCTTTATATCACTCATTTCTTACACCTCTTTCTTTTCAAACAATAAATTCGTTCTTCAAAATGTGATTAATCAATTTTACCTGAATTATCACAAATTTAGCCAATTATCGTATTCTACTTCCATTTTAGGTCGTTCCTTTGCGGTGCTTCTTGTGTCTTTATGCTTGTATTCATAATCTCAATAAGAAGAAAAAAGAGTGCATAAAAAGAGAGCACTAACGGAGCATCCACTCCTATGTTTGGTGCCATCTAACAAATTATAGCTCTATTTTATAGACAAGATATCAATCAACTTTATAGATTTGAAAATTTGAAATGAAAGGCTCATGATAGCATACTTATTTAAAATAAATTCATTGGAATTGTAGCATGTGGTGCTAGCATGAAATAGATAAAAGATAAATAACCACGTTCAATAATCTCAATAAGAAGAAAAAAGAGAGCACTAAGGGAGCATCCGCTCCTCTGTTTGGTGCCATCTAATAGCTCTATTTTATAGACAAGATATCAATCAAATTTTTAGATTTGAAAATTTGAATTGAAAGGCTTGGTGATAGCATACTAATTCAAATAAATTCATTTTACATGAAATTGTAGCATGTGGTTCCAGCGTGAAATGGACAAAAGATAAATAACCACTACCATTTGATTATCTTTACCTCACATTTCCAACTGACATTGTTAAACAAAATTAAAATATAAAATCACATCCACAATTACTAGCTTGGTCCTTTCTTGAAGTCTTTCACACATTTCTAATTCCGTTTCAACTCAATTATTATCTTTTAAATGATTTATCAAATTCTGAGTTTCAATAACCAAATAAAGATCAAACTTATACTTATATTCTTAATTGAATGCAATATACTTGTACACAGATTCTAGTTCTTTATAGCCCAATTGAAAAATTGATGTACTCGGTACTCGTGGATGGATCAAGCCAACAAGTTTGACTTCAGTAGTGTGAGGTCCAAAAGAAGATAACGCAAGGGCTAAAAGCATATGCAACTGCTCCTAGTCAATCAATTACCAATTAATTAAAGATTTCATGTTCGTTTTTCCTTATGTGGTAACAGATTTATGTTCATTATTGTTCATAGAGATTAGTTCGTCGATCCTTTTTATGCGCAAAAATGCATCTTTTTGTTCCAACTTTCGCCCTCAAATTTCCATACATCTTTCATTCCCCTTTTTACTTTCAATTCATGTTCATGAAAGTTTCTGTGTGTTGTGAATTCATAATTCAAAAGCCTTTTGGACATTACCTCTAAATATCACTGCTTCCTTCTAAAAGTAAGCCTGGTAACTTCATTCCCTTCTTTTCTATGCTTTTTCCTAAATTGTCTTTTATTTTTTGAATATTTCGCACACTTCTTTTATCACTGTTTTACTGACTTTTCAAGAGTTGAATGATATGCCAACAAAATTGTAATAAAAAAATGACCCAGAAAAGAGCTCAAGGACAGTGTACAAGTATTTCATATATCATTAGTAACTTAATACTAAGACGTTATGCTCATTTGGTGTCATTTAACGAATTATAACTCTATTTTGTAGACAATTTATCAATCAATAATTTAAATTTGAAAGTTTGAAGTGAATAGCTTGGTAGCATCATATCATAGATTCATCTTATATAAAATTATTGGCATTTGGGGCCAACGCGAAATAAATAAGAGAGAAATGACGATGACCATTTGTTCATCTCTACCTTGCATTTCCAACATCATTAAGAATATGACAATTTTAAATAAAATTAAAATGTGAAATCACAAAATTTGAATGAAAACATCAAAGAAGTGAAGCAAACAACCCGATACGAATAGAGAAGCAACATTCACACAAAAAGAGAAAAGAGGGAGGGAGGGAAGGAGAACAAAGACGGTCTAAGATTGATTGAAGTTAAGTAAGAGGGAGAGTACCTTGTTCCGAGCCATTTGAAGAGAGAAGAACGTATCAGCTTGTTGGAGAAGCTCGAGTTTGCTTGGAGAAATAAGTTAAAAGTCCTCGAAAAATGTTAGGATGCATGTTGGGTGGAAATGATGTTAATGGAACTTAATTTCATTGATAGACTTAATTATCGTTCATTCTATTCATCCTTAAAAAGGAAGTAAGGCCAATCCGAAGAAAAGTGCAATTTTCACATTTCCTCTCATTTCTATGCACTTTTAGAAAGAAATAAAATGTGGGCCCAAAAGGAAGTATTTTTCTTTCATTTAGAATCATTTTCATCGACTTCCTTCATAATCAAAACAATTGATCAATTGAAAATTTTTCCTTGATTAATGTTTTAGATTTAGTTAATTTTACATATGAGCAATGCCTAAAACTCGAAACCCGCCAAATTAAAAACGTGATTGATGGAAATTACCTCCAATTAGGAAAGTGCACACATCTGGAGGATCTGGTTTATTGGGCAACAATTACATGACACTTCATTAGTTTGGCCAATGGACATGGGAATACATAGAAGGGGTTGTGAAAAATGAGGTGGTGGAGATAGTTAGGGTTGTTTATGTATTAGGATAAAAATAATAATAGCAAGGTCGAAGATTATGACAAGGATTAGGCATCGTGTGAGCATATATCCAGAGGAAGATGCTTCCATGGAGTTACCTACATAATTTCAATATCTTACCTTGAAATGAAAGAATTCACCTTCAAATATCATACACATGCGTGAAGTTATGTAATTGTTCAAATATGTTTTAAGGAAGTTGATTAATTACAATGTATTTTGTTTAATTTCAAATTTATGTTTCTAAACAAGCAAATGATGTGGGCTTTTTGGGGGCCTCTTCAGGGCCACCTAATCTTCTGCAGTGAAATGATGTAGCTTACTTAACTGAAGGTCGTGTCTTTATTACCTTGGGAATTAACGAACACGTTATTCGGAGCCAACAAGCATTTGCAGAAAAGCATTCTAAAAGCGTCTTTCGTTGTTCAACAATCCTTTTAAGCAGCCAAAAAAGGATCTTTCTTTTCAACTTTCCCCCTCAGATCACCATGGACAGAGGGCAGAGTCAGGGAAAGAAAAAGAGGGCAGAGGAAGAGAGCACTGAAGGAGCATCCACTTCTTCATTCAGCTCTCCAAAAGCCACAGGTGTAGGCAGCGGTCAATATGACGTGTTCTTGAGCTTTAGAGGCTCGGATACCCGCAATACTTTCACTGATCACCTCTATCACAGTCTAACCAAAGCAGGGACCATACCTCTTTGCGTGTTCAGGGACGAGAACAGCATCCCAATTGGTGAGGAATTCAGTTCAGAGATTCTCGATGCCATCGCACGGTCTAAGATTTCGATCCCCATCATCTCCGAAAATTATGCTTCGAGCAAATGGTGCCTCTGCGAACTCGTTCATATCATGCACTGTAAGAAGAGCGCGTCACACATAGTGTTGCCTATATTTTACAAAGTTTCCCCATCCGATGTGCGGCATCTAAAAGGAAATTTTGGAAATGCCTTTCATTCAAGTCGGGAACATTTTGATGAGAAGGATATCCAAGAGGGGCAACGAGCACTTAATGAAGTTAGTCACTTAATTGGATGGGAATCTCAGAAAATTGCGAATGGGTACTTTACTGAACTTTTCTTTTTTGATAAGTTTTCTTCTTCACGCAGAGTTGAGGAAATGCAGATGAACTACTTTTACCGTAAGCTTAGAAAAGATCCCCAAAATAAATAGCCGTAATGACTCTAAGACAACAAACACCAGTACGCCCAAAGATGCCCCTTAAAACTAAACCAACGACAACTAAAACTAAAGCATCCCATAGTGCCCAAGAATTTACATTTTCCTCCGGTATAGAGCGAAAAAAACAAAGAAATGACGATACCTCTAGCCAATAGTATCAATCGCTAAACAATAGGCCTCCTAATGACTCCAATGCTTGATCTTCAAAGCTTGATCACCACTAGATAAAATCGAGCTCCTATAGCCAACAAGGGTTAGCTCAATTGATAAGGATAGAATACTTCGCATAAACTATGTCTAGGTTCATGACTTCTCATTGTTTTTGTTGTTTGATAGGCATGAGGGAAAATTAATAGAACATGTGGTTAAAAATGTTATAAGCAAGTTACGGGAAGATTTTCAGCTGAATGTGCCTGAACAACTAGTTGGACTTGATGATCATATGAAGGAAATTATGAATTGGATCGACAATCCTTCCATCAATGCTCGAATGATTGGAATTTATGGCATGGGCGGGATAGGCAAGACAACTCTTGCCAAGTGCATCTACAATCAACTCTCAAATAAATTTGTGCATGTCAGCTTCCTTCCAGATGTTCGAGAAACTACCAGGCGCCACGGTATTACATATCTGCATAGTCAACTAATATCGGATATACTACAAAGCAAAAGTCAAGTGTCTAGAATTGATGATGGAATTAGTATAATTCAATCTAGATTCAAAAGGAAAAAGGTTCTCATTCTTTTGGATGATATAGATGACAAGAGTCAACTAGATGCGTTGGCTAGGGAGCGTGATTGGTTTATGGCAGGAAGTGTGATCATTGTTACAACTAGAAACGAAGCTATTCTTGATCAATCTAAATTTGAGGTAGACTACAAGTATGAATTGAATGAATTGGATAAGGTGCAAGCTTTTCTTTTGTTTAACAGACATGCATTTCGTATGAACCATTCTCCGAGGGAGTTTGAGGGTATATCTCGTGACATCATATCCAACATGGGTGGGCTTCCCTTGGCTCTTCAAGTTGTAGGTTCTTACTTGTATAAAAAAATGGATCAAAGAGTATGGGAAGATGTGAAGAAGCAATTAAAAAACCAACCACATAGAGATGTCCAGATGTGACATCCCGAAATTCGACCGTTTCGATAAAAGGAAATGTGCATTTCGTCGACGTGCTTTTTATGGTCCTTTTTCTCTCGAAATGATCACTCACGAGTTAACTAACCTATTGGGTGAAGCTTTGTTAAGGGATATATCCATGGTAAAATCCCTAAAAAGCTACCTAAATTGGTTGGATTGGACTAAAATCACGTCTAGTCGATTTTAACCATGGAATTTGATTTGGTTTCGGGAATCGAATATTCGAGAGTATCACAATTCATTTTTAGGACCGTCTCATCGTCTATCAATTTATTGCCGAGTCCGAAATTTCATTAAAGAAATTGTTGGAAGAAAATTAAGCCCGAAAGAAATTAGAATGGGAAAGAGAAAAGAAAATCAAATAAGAAAAGTATTGTTGTTTATTTTTCTTTATTTTCTCTCTCTCTCCCTTCTCTTTTCTTTTCTCTCTTTCTTCTCTCTCCTCTCCCCTCCCCCTCGTGCGAATTCCTTTCCCCCCCCCCTTTCCACCGAAGTGTGGGCTGTCACTCACTTGCCTTTCCCCTCTCCTTTTGACCATTCAAACCCACCTTTTCTCTCTCTTATCTCTTCTTCTCTCTCCTCTCTCTTCTCCCCCTCTCCCTCGTAACCGACTTCTTCTTCTTCCTTATTGTCTGTGCGAACCAGCGAACCAGAAACGGGAGAAGCCGAGACAGCAGCCAGCCGCTGCCGTCACCGCCCGTGCACCGCCTCGCTCGTCGCCAGGTCGTCGTCCTGCCGCCCGCGCTCCGCCAGCCCTCGTTTCCTCGCGCTCAGGCCTCCCCCGTGCGTCTCTCGCCCCTGTTCCGTCTCGTCCAGCCACCGTGAGTGGCCGAGCAAGCCGCCGGAGCCGCCGTGTGGCCTCACCGGACCGACTCTTGCTTTCCCCACCCCTCTCCGCCTCTAACCATCTCTGTTTTCCTCTGTTTCGCAGCTAATCCAGCAACCCACGAAGTGGGTTTTCAGCCGGCTCTTGGGCCGTTTTGGGCCGTTTCCGGGCCCCGAACCCGAGCCGTGCTTTGGGAACAATCGTTCCTCGCGTCGCCGCCGTCGGATTGATCCGATTTGCGGGCGATTTGGTGAGTAATCTCACTAATCCTGGATTAGTTGGCTAATTATGCTTAAGGTTGGTTTAGTTTTAATTAATTATGTTTAGGTTGTTAGATTAGAATAAATTAGTGAATATTAGTCAATTGTGATATGATTTAGATAAATTGATTGTGTAATTAGCAAGTAGACGTGGTCTACTAATTATTGGAAGTGTCTCGGGATTTTTCCCGACCCTTAGTGGGCTCCAATTAGGCTTTTCGGGCCTAAGTGGATATTTTTGTATTTAAATATTAATTTTCGGAATTAAATTAAATAATTATTTTATTTTCCGAAAATTCAACTGAGATGGCTTGGAACCGGAATATTGTGCTGATGACCGTGGTGAAGTCCGTTTAGTTAATCGGGCTTTATTTTGAGCTAAATTGAATTTTTAATATTAATGATTTAATTTTCGAAATTAATTATTTAATTAATTATTTTTCAGAAATTAAGATGTTGATGGCCGACGACCGAAATCTCGTGCTGATTGTTGTCGTATAAATCCGTTTATTTATTTGAGCTCTACGTTGCGTGGAATTAAATAAATTGTGATATTTTGGGGATTTACCCTAGATTGATTGGAATTGATTGAGATTGAATTATTGATTGGTAAATGGCCAAGTATGTTTATTCATCATTTGCAATGCTTTGTTGAGTTGTAAAGTGAGTAGAATTGTGAGAGTGATTTGAATATACTCTTGGCTAAGATCCATCGTGGTATGTTAATATCGTGTGAAAATTGAGTGAGTTGATGAGTATGTGGGGATTCATCCCAAGATTGATCAATGTCGGTATTCAATTAGAATTTGACTATGAGAGGTTGTGAGTTGAACCTCGAAGCCGCCAAGTATGGCTATGCCGATTATCGAGATTTGCCACCGAATTTGGAGTCGGTCGCGCCTGATAAGGCCGTAATTTGCCACCTATTAAAGGTCGCGCCCGTTGGGCCGTAAATTGCCACCTATTAAAGGTCGCGCCTGTTAAGGCCGTAATTTGCCACTCGATAATGGTCGCGCCTGATAAGGCCGTAATTTGCCACCATTAAAGGTCGCGCCCATTGGGCCGTAATTTGCTACCTAAAGATAGGTCGTGTCCTTCGGGACTGTAATTTGTTGCCAAGAAATTTGGTAGTCTATGCTTGTGAAGTCGTGAGTACGATTTGAACTGAATAAGGGAAACGATTGGGAATGGTCGAATTGACATGAAATCGACTAGGTCGATGGATCGAGATATTGATCTGTGATGTAATTGCTTGGGTGCCTATTGAACTGTCTTCAATATGCGGTGGAGTCTCGAGGCCAAGGTAAGTCCTCTCGCCCGTGCGTGTTTAGGCAGCCTATAGTATAATAGTTTACTAATCGGGCTTAGTGGGGTAGAACTCGCTGAGACGTAGTCTCATCCCGGTTTGGGGAAAAACATTTCAGGATCCCGCTGAGGAGCTGATGAGGAGGAGGAGTCTGAGAAGGAGAACTCGGAGGTGAAATTTAAGGAGAATGATTTTTGGAAGAAGAAGATAATTCCGAAGGGGGTCTTGAGTACGACCCGGATGGACTGAGAGTCTATCTTCTTTTGAGAATTCCTTTTGAAGTGAATAGTTATGAAGTGGTTTGTGTTTTGTATAAAAGTTTGGTTATAAGTTTCAATATGAAAAGTATGGCCCTGCTTTTCTATCCCATCGTTTTATTGTCTGGGGATTTTAACTGCTTCCGCATGTGCTTAATAAATGAAAGGGTCGGCGATACATTGTCCTGGGATATCGCATTATAAAATCGACCAAGTGAGAAGGATGTGTGCGTCTTGCGAGGATCGGGCGTGACATCCAGCTTTAAGTGGTATCGGAGCGAAGTTGAAGATTGGAGTGATAAGGAGCGTTGACCATGGGATAGTTAGTAGGAAAGCGCTTTAAATCTGATCGATGCATGTCTCGTGTTAGCTGAGTGCTAAAATTGTTTGTTGTTTGGATCGCTCTGTTTCCCTAATTCGGTGTGGAATTGGAAACAGTGTTAAAGCCGAGTAAGGCTACACCATGAGCGATCGGGAGAGCCGAGAACTCCCGCAAAGAGGACCCGAGGGCCGTTATTCGGGAAATAGAGCCGCAACTCGTGTTGGAACCCGAGGCGGACGTGGTCGAGCGCCAGCACAGGCTAGCGCGAGTGGAGTGAATCCACCTGTCATAGATGTCGGAATCATGACCCTAATGATCCCGAGTGGATGGGATCTTGCGTATTCGGCGATGGGTACCGAATGGATCGCCAAGTGCGCGACGCTTGAAGCCGCCGCTCGATGCCGCCGTATGCGTGGCCGCGCCGTTGCTCGGTCGCTCTATGCCGCACCCGCGCACACTCCGCCATAGTCCCTCCCGCAATGAACGTTGAAGGTCGGCCGTGAATAGTGGTTGCGAAAGATCGATAAGTAAGTTAGTGGGCACTTTCGAAGGTTAGATCCACCAAGGTTTAGGGGTCTTGGAGACCACGAGGCCGCATCACGATGGGTACAAGATATGGAGAAAGCATTCGCGCCTTGATGTGTAATGAAGAAGAAAAGGTGATACTAGCGTGTATCAACTTCAAGATAATGCTAACATTTGGTGGAAAGCCACCAAGGATCTTTGTATTCCGGAAGGAGTACCAAGGGTGTGGAACACCTTCCTCAAAGCTTTTAATGATCGGTATTTTTTCGAGTCTTTGCCGCCCGAGAGTTGAAGATGGAGGAGTTCCAACGCCTTCGCCAAGGATCGATGACTCGTCGATCGGTATGGGGTTAAGTTCGCCGAACTATCTCAATATGCCCCAAGATTGATTGAGGATCCCGAAGAGAAAGCTCGGAGATTTAGGAATGGTCTTCGTACAGAATTGAAACAACCTCTACTACCATTGGATTTGGTAGATTATCGTGAAGTCTACCGTCGGGCTCAGATGATAGAGAGAGGTATAGCGGAGCAAGCAGCCTCAGTTGGATCAAGGTTCAATTCTCATAGAGATAACATCTGCCAAGGAAAGAGGCCTATGCCTGGAAACAGATTCCGCGTTCCGCCCAACAGGGAGGGTGGAATCGGAAAGACATGGTCTAGCCAGAATGGTGTGTGTCGCCTATGTGGAAGGCAACATGGATCCGCCCCATGCCATTCTAGACCAGGTACTTGTTTTGGGTGTGGCCAGTCGGGTCACATAGCTAGGGACTGTCCCAGAAGACAGGGGAGACCGCATCAGTTGCCATCAACGCCGCAAATGGGCCAGATCAGAGGGTATGCACCTCAGAACGCACCGCAAGGAGGTCAGCTGAGACCACCAGTTCAGGGTACAGTGTATGCCATCACCGAAGGACTGGACAAAGGGAAAGCACCGCAGATAGAACACCACTAAGACGACGAAAAGAACAGGAATGGACTGACTAAGCACCAAGTAAAGAAAGAATGTTTTGAGGTGTTTCTATCAGAGTAGAGCAGTGGGATTTTGAAGTGAAGGTTGTGAAATTTCCGTTGTTGTAATAAAGTGGTAGGAAAATGAATCTCTAGTTATAGTTGTACTTGAATCCTTTGCCTATGTATAACTTTGATCTTGTGTATAAAAAGGTTTAGCTCGAGGAGCTTTTGTGTAATGAATTGTTATTGCAATGGGATATAGTTTAATCCGTTGAAGGAAGTTACATTGAAGACAACGTTATGAGTTAAGATTTTAGAAGAATGGTGATTGAGATGTCTTGTATCACCCTGAAAAGACGCTTCACTTGACAAACCAGAATGTTTAGAAAATCTTACAAGAGGATACCGGTAAGTGAAAAGTTGACGTTAAGATTTCGGAAGATGGAACGTCGAGGTATCGTAAGTGATGATAAGTGTCAGACAGTACGAAACTTGAGGAAGAAACTTGGTCAAGAACTCATGGTGGCAGTTGTAGTATTCAACCATACAGTGTGAGGTGGGTAAACCGATATGAAGATAGTTATCGTTGGACAGGTTGTAAGTGTCAAATGTGCTAGTAAGTGAAAGTTCAGTAATGCAAGCCAAGAGGGCATTTATAATCACTCGAGAATTTTGAGTGAGAATGGAAGTATGTTACGATGGAATGATGTGATAGGTTTACCAAGGAGTTAGAGGAATAATGACTCCAGTTGGGGTAGTGGTCGACAGATTGATAAAGTCGGCTCAATTTATCGCTGTATGGAAGGATATTAATTGGAATAGGCATGCCTAAGTGTATGTGTGTCAGACAGTTCATCTGCGTGGAATACTAGTAACGAACCTACATTGGATCCAGAACCGAGGTTCCCAGTTTTAGCAGATCAATCAGATAATTCCTTTTGAGGCAGAACAGAGCAGAGTGTGCAGAACTTCAGTGTGTTGAGATGAGATCGAGAAAGAAAGAAAGATCACGGTAGGGTCGGTTCGCGATCGGTAATTGCAATTGTTGTGATTAGTGCCAGAGTACAGACCGCTCAGAACTGCCAGAATAATTGAATTGTTGATCATTGAAGGCCCCAAAAGTTCTAAATTGGTGAGTACATCTTTTTGAAAGTGTCACCAATGAGGGGAACTTCGCGCTTTGGTAAGAAAGGCAGGTTGAGTCTGAGGTACGTAGGTCGTTTGAGATTCTTGAAAGAATCGGAAACCTAACGTATCGTCTTGCGTTGCAGCCAAGATTGGCGCAAGTGCATGACGTCTTTCACGTGTCGAGGTTAAGGAAGTATGAGCTTGACCCGACCCACGTGCTCAATTTCGAGGAATTAGACGTGGATGACCGTGTGTCATACGTGGAAAGCCCGGTTCAGATTGTCGATCGTAAAGAGCAAGTTCTGCGTACAAAGACCATTCCGTTGGTCAAAGTGGTCTGGCAACACCACGGCATTGAAGGAGCGACTTGGGAGACTGAAGAGTCGATGAGACAGTTATACCCCCGCCTTTTTGAGCGAAGTGTAATGGTTTAAATTTCGAGGACGAAATTTTTATAAGAGGGGAAGAGTTGTGACATCCTGAAATTCGACCCCGTTTCGATAAAATGAAATGTGCATTTCGTCGACGTGCCTATGGTCCTTTTTCTCTGAGCTGATCACTCACGAGTTAACTAACCTATTGGGTGAAGCTATTAAGGGATATATCCATGGTAAAATCCCTAAAAGCTACCTAATTGGTTGGATTGGACTAAAATCACGTCCGGTCGATTTTAACCATGGAATTTGATTTGGTTTCGGGAATCGGATATTCAGACGTGTCACAATTCATTTTTAGGACCGTCTCATTGTCTATCAATTTATTGCCGAGTCCGAAATTTCAAGAAAGAAATTATCGGAGGAAAAATCGAAGACCCGGAAGAAAATAAAGAGGGAATGAGAAAAGGAAAATACTAGAAATAAGAAAATTGGGTTTTCTTATTAAAGTATTATTTTCTTTCCCTTTTTCTTTTCTCTTTTTCTCTCTCTCTCCTCTCCCCTCTCCTTCGTGCGTAGCCAGCCCCCACCGACCGAATGCCCCCTTGCCAATTTAAAATTGGCTTCTCTCTCTTTTGTTTCTACTTTTGACTAGTCAAAAGAAAACCCTCATTCTTATCTCTCCTCTCTCTTCTCTTTCCTCCTCCCCCACGTGACCGTATTCTTCTTCTTCTTCCTTCCTCCGCACGTCCGAGCGAGCGAACCAGGAGCAGAAGAAGAGCCGACGATCGCAGCTCGCCGAGAGCCGTCGCACCGCCGCCCGCACCTGTGCCGCGCGCCCGCTGCTCGCCGCCGTCCCACCGTTCGCGCGCGTCCCCGCGTCCATCGCCTGCTGCCGTCCCTGCCGTGCGACCCAGTTTCGGTTCGGCCTCTGTTCAGCCACCGTGAGTGGCTGAGCAGGTCGCCGGAGCCGCCGTGCAGCCTCGTCGGACCGCCGCCTATCTTCCCGACCTCTTGCCGCCCCCAACCCTCTCTCTTTCTCTCTGTTTTGCAGCGGATCCAGCAAACCCACGAAATGGGTTTCCAGCGGCTTTAGGCCCGCTTTTGGGCCGTTTCCTGGCCCCGGATCCGCGAGTTGCTTTGGGAAGTATCGTTCCTCGCGTCGCCGCCGACGGATTGATCCGATTTGCGGGCGATTTGGTGAGTAATCTCACTAATCCAGGATTAGTTGGCTAATTATGCTTAAGGTTGGTTTAGATCTAATTAATTATGTTTAGGTTGTTAGATTAGAATAAATTAGCAATTATTAGTGAATTGTGATGCGATTTAGATAAATTGATTGTGCAATTAGCAAGTAGACGTGGTCTACTAATTATTGGAAGTGTCTTCGGGAATTTTCCCGACCCTTAGTGGGCTCCAATTAGGCTTTTCGGGCCTAAGTGGAATTTTTTAGTATTTAAATATTAATTTTCGGAATTAAATTAAATAATTATTTATTTTCCGAAAATTCAACTGAGATGGCTTGGAACCGGAATATTGTGCTGATGACCGTGGTGAAGTCCGTTTATTTAATCGGGCTTGATTTTGAGCTAAATTGAATTTTTAATATTAATTATGTAATTTTCGAAATTAATAAATTAATTATTTTTCGGAAATTAAGATTTTGATGGCCGACGACCGAAATCTCGTGCTGATCGTCGTGGCGCAGTCTGTTTATTTATTTGAGCTCCACGTTGCGTGGAATTAAATAAATTGTGATATTTTGGGGAGTTACCCTAAATTGATTGGAATTGATTGAGATTGAATTATTGATTGGTAAATGGCCAAGTATGTTTATTCAGCATTTGTAATGCTTTGATGGGCTATTGAGTGGAGAAGTTTGTGAGAGTAAATTGAATATACTCTTGGCTAAGATCTATCAGGTATGTTAATATTGTGTGAAAATTGAGTGAGTTGATGAGTATGTGGGGATTCATCCCAAGATTGATCAATTGATCAATATTCAATTAGAATTTGACTATGAGAGGTTGTGAGTTGAACCTCAGAAGCCGCCGAAGTATGGCTATGCCAGTTGAGCCGAGATTTGCCACCGAATTTGGAGTCGGTCGCGCCTGATAAGGCCGTAATCTGCCACCCGATATGGGTCGCGCCTGTTAAGGCCGTAATCTGCCACCTATTAAAGGTCGCGCCTGTTGAGGCCGTAATTTGCCACCCGATATGGGTCGCGCCTGTTAAGGCCGTAATTTGCCACCCGATACGGGTCGCGCCTGTTAAGGCCGTAATCTGCCACCTATTAAAGGTCGCGCCTGTTGAGGCCGTAATTTGCCACCCGATATGGGTCGCGCCTGTTAAGGCCGTAATCTGCCACCTATTAAAGGTCGCGCCTGTTAAGGCCGTAATTTGCCACCCGATACGGGTCGCGCCTGATAAGGCCGTAATCCGCCACCTATTAAAGGTCGTGCCCATTGGGCCGTAATTTGCTACCTAAAGGTAGGTCGTGTCCTTCAGGACTGTAATTTGTTGCCAAGATTTGGTAGTCTATGCTCGTGAAGCAGTGAGTAAGATTTTGAGACTGAATAAGGGAGGTGACCAGGGAATGGTCGGATTGACTTGTAATCGACTAGGTCGATTGATCATTGTTTTGATATGATGTTGTGAATTGGTTGATTGATTGGGAATGACCGTGAGTGGTCTTGTTGGCTTGTAATCGACTAGGTCGATTTGATCGATGCTTCGATCGGTGATATGATTGCTTGAGTGTCTATTGTAAATTGTACTGACTTGCAGGTGGGATCTGATGCTAAGGTATGCCTTCTGACCTATGCGTGTTTAGGCAGCCTTTAGTATAATAGTTTACTAATCGGGCTTAGTGGGGTAGAACTCGCTGAGACGTAGTCTCATCCCAGTTTGGGGAAAACCATTTCAGGACCCCGTTGAGGAGCTGAGGAGGAATCTGAGAAGGAGAACTCGGAGGTGAAACCTTGAGTAGAAGGATTTTGGAAGAAGAAGATAATCCTGAGAGGGGCCTTGAGTATGGCCTGGATGGGCTGAGAGTCTATCTTCTTTTGAGAATTCATTTTGATGTGAATAGTTATGAAGTGATTTGTGTTTTGTATAAAAGTTTGGTTATAAGTTTCAATATGAAAAATATGGCCCTGCTTTTCTATCCCATCGTTTTATTGTCTGGGGATTTTAACTGCTTCCGCATGTGCTTAATAAATGAAAGGGTTGGCGATACATAGTCCCGGGATATCGCATTATAAAATCGACCAAGTGAGAAGGATGTGTGCGTGCCCGAGGATCGGGGCGTGACACCAGAAGATATTGCAAATAAGTTATGATGCATTAGAAGATGAACAAAAACAGATTTTTCTTGATATTGTTTGTTACTTTATTAGCAAAACGAGCAAATATGCCATGTACATGTGGGAGGACTGTGGGTTTTATCCAAGTCAAGGTATTGAAGAGTTGAAGTTGAGGTGCTTAATTAAAATTGGAGATCATGGTGAATTTATAGTGCATGATCAACTAAGAGATCTTGGAAGGAGCATTTTTTGCCAAGGACAACCACTTGAGAAACGTAGTGGACCATGGGACGATGACTACGAGGGAGTCCCAAAAGTACTAAGAATCTATGCACAGGTAAAATATGGCACTCCTTTCTTTTTCTTTCCCTCTTATTTTAATATATTTAGTTTGATCTATTCTAATATTCATCTACGATGAATAGATGCTCTTACTTTTTAGGAAGAAAGATCTATATAAACATCCATTTATGTCCATCTTAGATTATTTGTGATAGCTAAATGGATTGTAAGTATTTAAAGGATGAGAACGTTATACCATTTGATTCGATTTCATTGATATAAATTACATCTGTAAAGATTTGATTGACAATCGATTTAAGTTCCTTTAACTACAATTTTACACTATAAATCTCATTTACTAAAAGCATGTAATTGTCATATCTAGTTGAAAATATTGATAATCTAAATACTACAATAATGAATGAAGATGAAGTATAAACATCATAGATCAGATAAATAAATATTTTTTGATTGAAAAAAAGAAGAAGATAGCATGTGCCAATTATAACAACTGATAATTAATTCAAAACAATAAGATTGGAAAAAATTTCACACTTATCACATAGTTCTTCCTTACTGGTACGGCCAGATGTATTGGTGGTAGTCCTATGATTTAGGAGTACAATGTTTAATATTTTTTTTCTCCAATTTGATTTTGAAGATACGCATCCCTCTACTCTACTAGTTATATTTATCTCTTTTAATTATTATTTCCTTTTAATAGATAAGACAGCAAAAATCCCCTTAAAAGTATTTTTAGGAAAATCTTACTGTTTTTTAAGGTTTTATCACGTTGACCTTTCTCATTTCATGGATTAGGTTAGATGTATGATAAAGAGTGGATTTTCTTATAACAAAAATTTGTATCCGCTATAAGTTACTTATAACACATACAACTATTTCTCATAAAAAAATCCATGAAAACTTGACTAATTAGAGGAAATGCCATACTTATTATTATATCCATACCTTTGAGTATAATGATGCTCAGCATGAAGCCAATCTTTTATCATTTTATTATTATATATTGTCCATTTGGGCCGCCTCATGATATAATTTATACACTATTGTCCAATATCAACACGTCACTTTTTAAACGTACTTAACAAAAAAAAGCGTTTAAGTTTTCAAACAAATGATTAAACACTTTAGAACAATAGTAAATGATGTTAAAGATATGTAGATATCTTCTAGACATATTTAGATATTTTTCTAATTTTCTATAACTATTTGGATTATGCATATCTAATTTGATTTTCTTTAATTTTCTTAGACAATTCTATAATAAAAATTTATAAATAGGCTCTCCATGTAATATTTTCTCTATATCGAAATATATTGAAAATATTCCATTTTTTCTCTTCAGCATTATTACATTTAAATAATGAAATGAAAACCGGGTGTTTCCATAGCTACTTACAGGTGGCCCACCGGCACTCTTCAACAAATTCTTTTGAAAAATTATACAAAAGTCATGAAAATTTACAAGTAAACATTTGTATGTTGTAAAATGGTTTCATATATTTCGAATTAAATAAAAGTCAAAGTGCATGCGCTACAAAATTTGAAAGAAAAAAGGAAAAGATAAAACATTGAGTTGCCTTTACCTTAGTTGTTTTAGAGCAATAACCATTTTTTTTTTAACTTTTCACATCATTTGTTTAATTTTCGGAAAGGTCATCAAAACAAATTAAATATGAGCCATATTTGTACATGGGAAGGATAGAAAGGTTATAGATCGTGCAAAATCCAAGATTTAAGAAAAGAAAAGAAAAACTAAAAAGTTAAAAAACTCGCAGGGACGCCCCGCCTGGTTCCCCCCAGGTCCCCCTCCTCGTTCCGCAAAATTTTGTGGAGACACCTCTCTTGTTTCCGTTTCCGTGACAATTTGCGGGCAGCTTCAAGCGGAACCTCCAACGACGAACTCCTTTCTGAAGTGAGATGGCTTGAGTGGAGTGTCGTGCGAAGCGACTTGTCTCTTTCAATGCATCTATCGAATTTATCAATACTGGATTTATCTTGGAGCACGATTAGAGAGTATTGGCAAGGATGGAGGTCATTCATGGTAAGATTGAGAAAAGAACGAATTTAGGGTTTTGTTTTTGTTTAGTCGATCAACCCATTCTTTGACAGCTTATTCTCCTTTTCTATTAGGCGTCAAAGCGGCTTAAAGTTCTCAAGCTTAAATATTGCCATAATTTAAGATGTACTCCTGATCTCTCGGCTTTCACACAGTTGAAGATTCTCAATTTGAGCAAATGTCAGAAATTGGAGCATCTCCACCCTTCTATTGGCAAACTCACGAGCCTCGTTTCCTTAGATTTGAGTCACTGTTGGCATCTCAGGGAGCTACCACAGGAGGTGGGCGAATTAAAAGATTTAGAAGAACTTTATTTAGATGAATCTAGTATTACAGAGATTCCTATGTCTATTGGTTCTCTGAGGAAGCTGAAGACACTAAGCGCCTCATGGTGTTACTCACTAAGAGAAATCTCCAGCTCAATTGGGGGTTTACAGAATTTGCAATATCTTGGCTTGTGGTGTTCTGCGATCAAAAGCTTCCCAATGCTATTGGAAGGTTGAAAAATCTGCATCTATTTCTCAATGGATACCGCCTCAATGGCAATCGATATTTAACTAGCGTTTCTCTCCAACACCTTTACCTAGGGAGCCGTGCCAAGCTCCAGTCACCGCAAGAGCTTCCTTCTTCTCTCCAACACCTTGACTTAAGGGGCAGCAACAAGCTCGGGTCGCTGCCAGAGCTTCCTTCTTCTCTCCAAAGCCTTGAGCTAGGGGGGTGTTACGAGCTCCAGTCACTACCAGAGCTTCCTTCTTCTCTCCAAAGCCTTAAGCTAGGGGGGTGTGACGAGCTCCAGTCGCTACCAGAGCTTCCTTCTTCTCTCCAAGGCCTTTACCTAGGGAGCAACCTAGGGGGCTGTAAGGAGCTCCGGTCGCTGCTAGAGCTTCCTTCTTCTCTCCAACACCTTGTCCTACGGACTGTAAGGAGCTCCGGTTGCTGCCAGAGCTTCCTTCTTCTCTCCAAAGCCTTGACCTATGGGGCTGTAAGGAGCTCCGGTCGCTGCCAGAGCTTCCTTCTTCTCTCCAAAGCCTTGACCTATGGGGCTGTAAGGAGCTCCGGTTGCTGCCAGCTTCCTTCATCTCTCCAAAGCCTTGACCTAAGGGGCTGTAAGGAGCTCCGGTCGTTGCCAGAGCTTCCTTCCTCTCTCCAAAGCCTTGACCTAGACCTAGGGGGCTATGAGGAGCTTCGATCGCTGCCAGAGCTTCCTTCCTCTCTCCAAAGCCTTGACCTATGGGGCTGTAAGGAGCTCCGGTCGCTGCCAGAGCTTCCTTCGTCTCTCCAAAGCTTGACCTATCGGGCTGTAAGGAGCTCCGGTCGCTGCCAGAGCTTCCTTCGGGCTTAACATATCTGTGGTCACTTGTCAGAGTCTTGGACTGCCACAGCTTCTTAGCCTCATCCACCTAGAAAAACTCCATCTTGAGGTATGCCATTTACTTGAAGACATCCGCAAGCTTTCCTCAATAACACTAAAACTCTGTTTTGAGGAGTGGGATAAGCTAACATCACTTACGCTCAACAGACTCACGCACATTGAAGAGCTTTCAATAAAAAATTGTGCAAATGTTGGAACTTCCAATTGGATTCATATCTTTAGAGGATGCAATTCCATTGAAATTGAGGCTTAATTTGTCCTAGAATTTTTACCAAGTGTTTGAAGGAATTAGTGGCTTTCAAGTGCGGCAATCTAGTCAAAATTGAAGGTCTTGACGGTGCATAATTCTTAGAAAAGTTGGATTTTGAGGTATGCAAATCAATGGAGACTTTGCCAGATTTGACGGGATGTGAGAAGTTACGATCCTCTAACAGTTCAAGACTGCAAGAAACTTACTCAGCTTCAGGGACTTGAAATGTTGAATTTAATTGATTTGGATATTTCTGGTTGTGACTCATTGGAAGCAATACCGAAATTATCTGGAACACGCATCTTTAGAAATTAGGAACTGTTTTGAGTTCTCTATGGAAATATTATCTTGCAGTGATAATGATGTGAGGAATCTTATACCCATATTACAACAGTGAGACTAGTCATGTTTCTTCAACAGAGGTAAATAAGCAGTGAACAATCATTTTTCCTCTGAGATTCATGACCTTGCTTTTCATCACTATCTTCTTTTGACAAGAAGGTTTTCCATGACAGGATTCTGTACTTTCCTAAATTGCTGGTCTTGCACAATTGAAGGAGTGGAGGAGTTGGTCATAGAAGCTCACATGATGGTTCAGCCAAGATCAAAATGTAGACCCAAATGTCAATAGAAGGCATAGTAAGATTCTTCATCCTTGAACATCCAGCGTGAGCGAATAGAGTAATACTTTTCTTGAAGCTCTATTTTTTAGAATGATTTTCTCCACACTGGATATCTATTTGATTGATTTTGGAAACTTTGGATTTGCCTCTGTATAATTGTTGTTGATTACGTTATAGCAATGTTTTTCATTTATCCTTCCATTGGCAGCTTCTGTAGACTGCAAACAAATGGCAGCTTGCGAGGCAAGAATGAAAATATAACAAAGGTAAACAAGAATTACCTAGTGATTTACAGTTCCCCTATCGGCAAACCTGGGATTTGAAATTTTCATCTAGAGGCCAATGAACTTCTGCTACTCATTATTGTATTATTGTATACTACGCCCGGAATTTCCCAGTGTCCAAAGTTCATATTTTCTTTTCAAAATCCTTGGCCATTTTGAGTTCCTTTAGTTCTTTTGTATGTCAAATTTGACTAATGGCAGATGTCCTGTTTAGGACAAATGCCTTCTGATTTTCTGTGATGAACAAAAACCCTGTCAAGTTTCTTATTGTTCCCTTGATGGCCCTCATTAACCCTCTAAGAAGAGCATCACTTCCCAGTATATATGGTGAACTGAGCTAAAATAAAATTCAAGGTTCAAGTGTTTCTGGTTGGTGACAAAAAAATGTTAAAAGTAGTTTTGGCTAGTTTGTCATGTATGAATGTTGACCACCTTAACATTACCAGTAGGCAAACTATTGTTTTGAAAGATTATTAAGCAAGGTAAATTGGTGCTGCTTCTATGACAGGTTTGGTTGGTCTATATAATGATCTAGGCTTACTTTGGGACTTCAATTCAATCAACTGTATCAATGACCTTTTGCATTAAAGGACAATTTTTTGCCTGTCTATGAAACAAGCTGGGACAAGGAGCTCAAGAATTTGCTAATTAGTTTGTATCCCGTTTGATCCTATTGTTGTCATGGAATTGCTTTATCACATGACTGATTTGGGTGTGGCTAAGTGGGCTGAGGAACTTCAAATTCCATACTTGAGACCGATCAAAATAAAGAAAAGGGATTTTGCAAAGGAAGCATCAGCAACAGCTGAGGACCATCTTGCATGCCAAACTTAAAGACACTTTGGGGCTGACTGGAGTGTCCCAAGGAAGTTTTGATGCTTCTGAATATTCAAATACTTGATCTGATCTCAACATCACATCCCTAAATGATTGTAAATGTATTTTTTTCAATTAAATATGCTTTCTGTATGCTCATTAGGTTCTAGCTCTCCTTTAATCAAATACTAAGCTACTGATTTTTTGTATGTTACCCTGATGCACAGTTGTTCGACACGTTGCATTCTAATGATATCACTTCGGAATTGATGAGGCTCTGCAAAGGGAGGTATGCACTGCTAGGCTCCTCCATTTCTATTAGTTTATTCATGTGATGATATCCTTTGAATGTTGTCATATAGGTTTCTGATTTGATAAGCTCAGTTCTGATGTATGTGGCATTGGATTTGTAAAGTTGAAATTGACCTCCTCGCAAACTATCCCGCATTGCTGATTTTGCTAATTGGAACTTGCAAAATAACCCAGTAGCAAATGCATCTTTCTGTTCTGTAGTTTAGGCACTTCACCTTTTCAGCATAATTTTTTTAGCTTCAATTCTGTTCCTAAACACAAACAGGGAAAGTGTTGCTAAATGTTTACTTCTTTTAAGTCTGTTGGTTTCTTTGTCATCGGCCAGCTAATGAAGTCTCTGTTCATTGTGGTCCAACTCCGATTGGTGTCAATGTTTACATATTTTTACCTTATCCATTATGGGGTAAATTCTGATGCTATGATCTTGGATATCTTCATTTAATTATAATTAGTCGGTGCTATCCTCCTTATGCAGATTAAAGCTGCATTTGATGAAACTCAGAGAAACTCCCCAAACACCACGGGTTGGAGATATGGGCAAGAATGAGCTATGTCAGTATGGAAAGGCATTCCAAAGTTATTTGCAATTGGCGTTTATCATTTGCTCCATGTTGTTAATACTCTTCGAAGGATTCTTGATAAAGGTGACCTCTTCTCATGTGGTGTATTAGTCCTTTGCAAGCTTTGAAATCATGCTATTCTTTAACCAAGGCCCCATCACTAATCGCTTGGAGGAAGACCGCATGTGCAAGTGGTTCTATATGTGAAGTCAAGCAAAAAATGAGATTTGTTAACAAGATTACCATTTAGATGTCCACTTCAAGCTACAGTTTTGTGACTAGGAGAGACTTTTTTCTTGAAAAAGCAAATGCCGTGGAATCAGCAAATAATCTGTCAATTGCAGCCAAGAGTTTCAATGAAAAGGTTTTCAAGAAGACAGTAGTTTCTCATTTGGAAGAATTTAGAACACAAAATACAGGCGTTCATTAGTGTAAAATGATCTCTCTAGGCTGGTTACGTCGGAAAATTCATATGTAGGCATTTTGCAATCACTTTGGTCGTATTATCTCAAACTTGATTTATTTAAGCATGAATCTAAAAGCAGAAGAGACACAGCCATGTACATTTTCATACCTAAAACCAAGTAGAGAGACCAGTTCATTCTTGAAGAGCAGCATTACTTTTCCCCTTCCAGATTCTCTCAGGTGGATGCATGGAGCTCGCGCCGCTTGGCAAATTCTCAATCAAGTACTGGGTTCTGGAGTGGAGTATTGAGTTGTTTTATGCAAATTCTCGATCAAAGGTTTGTCTGAGTCTCTAGTGTGGATGGAGTTTATATAGGGTCTTTTTCTTGAACGAGAATCGGTGTATTTTTGGTTGGTGATTAAGAAATGTTAAAGTAGTTTTGGCTAGTCTGTCATATATGAATGTATGCCTTTCTTAAAATTACCAGTAGTCAAAATGTTGTCTTGAAATATTATCAAGCAAGGTAAACTGGTGCTGCTTCTATTACAGGTTTGGTTGGTCTATGTAATGATCAAGGCTTACTTTGGGACTTAAATTCAATCAGCTGTATTGATGACCTTTTGCATAACTGGACAATTTTTTGCCCATCTGTGAAACAAGCTGGGGCGAGGAGCTCAAGAATTTGCTAATTAGTTTACATCCCATTTGATCATATTGTTGTCATGGAATTATTTTATCACATGACTGAATTGGGTGTGGCTCACTTGGCTGAGGAACTTCAAATTCCATACCTGAGACCAATTTTGCAGAGAAAGCATCAGCAACAGCTGAGGTGCCAAACTTGAAGAGGCTCGTGGGCCAAGCAGAATGTTCTGAGGAAGTTTTGATGCTTGTGAAGATCCAAAACACTTGATCTGGTCTCAACAGCATGTACCTGAATGATAGTAAATGTAGTTTTTTAAATTGAATATGTTGTTTGTATGCTCGTTAGGTTCTATCTCTTTGTTAATCAAATGAGTAGCTGGTGATTTTTGTGTATGTTACCCTGATGCAGAGTTGTTTGATGTGGTTGCATTCTAAGGATATCACTCCTGAACTCGATGAGGCTATGCAGAGGTAGGTATGCACTAAGCTCCTCCATTTCTATCAGTTTATCCTTTGAATGTTGTCATATAGGTTTCTGATTTGATAAGCTCAGTTCTCATGTTTGCAATATTGAATTAGTGAAGTTGAAACTGACCTCCTCACAATCTATCCCGAGTTGCTGATTTTGCTGATTGGATATTGCCAATGATCAAGTAACAAGTACATCTTTCTGTTCTGTAGTTTAGGCATTTCACATTTTCAGCATAATTTTATTAACATTAATTTTGTTCTTGAACACAAACGGGGAAAGTGTTGTTGCTAATTGTTTACTTCTTTTAAGCCTATTTTTTTTTTTCTTAATCATCTTCTAGCTAATGAAGTCTCTGTTCACTGTGGTTGAACAACGATTGGTGTAAATGATGTTTACACATTTGTACCTTATCTTTCATGGGGTAAATTGTGATGCTGCAATCTCGCATTTCTTTATTTATTGATAATGAGTCAGTCCTATCCTCATCATGTAGATTCAAGCTGCATTTCATGGAACTTGGAGAAAGTCCCCAAACACCACACGATGGAGATGCTTTCAGGAATGAGCTATGTCATTATGAAAATGTATTCTGAACCTAGTGGCGTTTATCATGTTTTCCGTGTTGTCTATACTGTTCAAAGGATTCTGGATATGAAGCAGCCTCTTCTCATGTGGGTTATTTGTCCTTTGCAAGCACTAATCACTTGCAGGAAGACTGCACGTGCAGGTGGTTTTATTTGTGCAAGTTAAGCATAAAATGAGATTTGTCAAGGAGATTACCAGTTAGATGTCCACTTCAGGCTACAATTTTGCGACTAGAAAAATCGAATGCCATGGAATCAGCAAAAAATCTGTCAATTGCAGCCAAGAGTTTCAGTGAAAAGGTTTACAAGAAGACAGTAGTTTCTCATTTGGTTGAATTTTGAACACAAAGAAAGGTGTTCAGTAGTGTAAAATCATCTCTCTGGTCTGGTGTTACATCAGAAAATTCATATGTCCGCATTTTGCAATCACTTTTATTGTATAATCTCAAACTTGATTTATTTAAGCATGAATCTAAAAGCTGAAGAGACCCAACCGTATATATTTTCACACCTGAAACCTATTTTTCTCTTGCATTGGCTGCAGTTGAAGACTAATGATAAAACGTGGACAAAATTTTTGGAAGGGTGAAAAGAGCCCTTCCCAAAATTTACTCATTTTCTTTGAACAAAAAACTTCTAAGGGTCATCTAATTGGTTTATAATGAGACGATACTCCACCAAATTGCAGTCACCGTTCACACATTCAAGTTTCAATCAAAGCAATTTCTTGGAGGCCACTCTCAGATATTCCTGTACCCTGTACTAGATTACAATGGTGGAATTTTAGTAGTTGAAAGCTACTCGCAAGGTATTCATGGTTTGATTTGCTTGTTGTCCCCTTGAACTTTGACTCAATTTTTCCAGAGCTCAAGACAAGGCCAAGTAGCTTGTTAAGCCACATTTGAATCTATAAGTACTAACACATATGTAATGCGGGTCGTGTTGAAATACTTGTTAAAAATCCTTAATATGAAATAATTTAATTTCAGAATATTGGTCGAACATTACACGAGAAAAGTCGCGAGTAAAGTCAATGTATCAGCTCTACACTTTATTTACTTAGCTGCTTAATCAGTGTCTAGGCAATTAATCCAAAGGGCAGTAGCTTTGTGTTTGACTACTTATGGAACATCATTCACAGCCCCATCAGCCGAATTGATTTGAAGTTGGAACGCGTGAATAGACCGGATAATTGGATGAACATTCTGAACCGATTGAGCTGGTTTTGTTCATGGGTTTCCCCCCCTTATTCTCTTCTACTTCCGTTTCATGCTAACAATTTGCTTCAAGCTTGTTTTTGAAAGTTTTATCACATTTTACATCAAGATCCTATGAATAACAGCCATTCAAACAATAACTATGTAAGTTCCCAAAGGACAAGAGAAGGTTCGCTTCGAGCTCTTTGATTTCCTCACATTTGTAACTCCAAACTCGACAAGACAGTACTTGAAATATGAATCCTTGAATCAGAATGGAAGTATAGAAGGCCTTAACACCTGCTAGCTGCATGTTATATAGCTTTGGTAGTTTGCCATATGATGAATCATATAATGCAGACGAATCAAAATAGACAAATTGAGGAATTGCAGGGTTAATGAACCCCAAAACGGAGACTTAAAACAACATTTGGCCACGAAAGTAGATGTAAACATCAAATCCTACAAATGAGAGCAGTCATCTTATTTTGCAATCAACATCGTGTTGTTGAGAAGAGAAATTAGCAGGTCAGACAATTTTTACTTTGCACGAGAATGCATGCATGCATGCAGAATCATGTTGCAGATAAATCAGAAGGTAAGGAAATTCGGGGAAAAAAACTTTTGGCAAATATAAATATATGTGAATATCACATACAAGTCGTCTCATTTTCCTATGTTTCAAATGCTGGAGATCGATGAATGAAACAAGGATTCGAACAAACATTATACTGGAAAGATCGAACATTGTGGCACTCTTCTGAATACTTAATTACCATTAGATACATATTAAGATGATTAGCCAATAAACAAAACAAACCTCTTTGTTTCCTCCTGACCAATTTCATCCTTTTCTCTCTTGATGACAATGAGCATGATATTCCGTAATTTCTACATATTAAAAATCGACGCATAAAGCTCGAGCATTTGCGCTTCAACCACCGGAACCCTTGTTTGAAAGAAGCCTTGAACTTGCCCTCGACCAAATAAAGCTTGTATCTGGCCACCCTCCTCTTCTCTGCTTCTCCGGGTCATTCCACCACGTTTATCGACTTCTAAAACGTAAGAAATAGGCAAAGGCCAGAGTCCATTTCGACTTACAACATCAGGTTTGTCTATTCCCATCCCAAAGGCAATGGTAGCACATACAATCTGGACCTCTCCAGTATGCCATTTCTTTTGAACAGTGACGAGCTACTAATCCAGCATGATAGTACACCATTTTTATACAGCACTTCTCATTCAAGTATTTTGCGACATCAACACATTCACTCTTCGAAAAGCAATATACTATGCCACAAAAATTAGCAAAACAATTTTTTAGCAGCCCTCCAAGCTGCTTCAGTGGTTCCTAGGTCCTCGTATTTTAGATCTAGTCTGTCAAACCTTAGGTCCCCAAGCTTTGACAGACTAGATCTAATATATCAGAACATGGGGAACCCCAAGAGCTTTTAGGATATCCTGCGATGGATGTATAATTCAATCAGAATAAACAGATTATTTCAACATAATCAGGAGGTTAATATGTGAGTTTAGTACTCACGAACTGACTGAGTGGCAGTTGCAGTTAAGGCCATCACTGGGACATACGGAAAGTTCTGCTTGAGACATCCCAGTCCCTTATAATCTAGATGAAGATCGTGTCCCCCTTGACTAATAATGAAAACCACAAAAGTGATAATCAATGAGCTTTACTCATTAATCAGTCAAATGTACAAGAAAAGCTCAAACCAGCAGCACGTTCCTTTCATGAGATCAAACTGGCAGAGCAAATCCAGTTAAGACCTTGTAAGAACCACAATCAGTGATCACATGGTTGAACCTTTGCCTTCCTCAAGTTGTTACCATAAAGTATAAGCGTTAATAGAATAAACCGGGACACAAGAACTAGCTCAAGAGACTGAGTATCATGCCAAACATAGATGGGAGATTGGATCCTTACCCAAGCTTATGCCGATTCCAATTACCCTGGGAAGTAATTTCCATTGGAGCTTATTTAAGTTGTGCGCTCTTTACTCAATATAATGAAAGATGTGCCACTAAGTGTTCCCAAACGATGGAACCTAAATCTTTTCATCAAACAAGGAACACTGCATTCTGTTATATAGAAACTTCATAGGGTTCTGGGCTTCAGAAGGTCTAGTGTAACACCAACAATTTAATTAGGCTAGAAACATAGAAAATGCAGAGAAGTTTGGAAAAAGAGCTTAAGTTAGCATATATAAAAGCTCAAACCAGCAGTACGTTCCTTTCATGACAACCACGAAAGTGACAACCAATGAGCTCTTGTCGTCAATCAGGCAAATGTACAATAAAAGCTCAAACCAGCAGCACGTTCCTTTCATGAGATTAAATTGGCAGAGCAAATCCAGTTAATACCTTTTAAGAAACACAATCAATGATCACGTGGGTGGACCCTTGCCTTTCTCACGTTGTCAGTATATAGTATAACCATTAATAGAATAAATAGATACACAAGAACGAGCTTAAGAGACTGAGTATTATGCCAAACATAGATAGCAGATGGCATCTTCCTTTCATGAGATTAAACTGGCCAAGCAAATCCAGTTAATACCTTGTAAGAAACACAATCAATGATCACGTGAGTGGACCTTTGCCTTTCTCAAGTTGTCAGTATATAGTGTAACCATTAATAGAATAAATAGATACACAAGAACCAGCTTAAGAGATGGAGTATCATGCCAAACATAGACAGCAGATGGCATCCTTATCCAAGCTTATGCCACTTCCAATTACTTTAGGAAGTCATTTCCATTGCAGCTTATTTAAGTTGAGTGCTCTTACTCAATATAATGAATGATGTGCCACTAAGTTTTCCCAAACGACAGAACCTAGATCTTTTCCAAAGCTCAAACAAGGAACATTGCATTCTGTTATATTAGAACTTCACAGGGGCTTCAGAAGGTCTAGGGTAACACTGACAATTTAATAAGGCTAGAAACACAGAAAATGCAAAAAGTTTGGAAAAAGAGTTTAAGTTAGCTTATATAAAAGGAAACTTGCTTATATTTATCTGGAATAAGGACAATAGTTTTGCAGTGGCAACATCACAAATGATTATTCTTTTTGAAGTAACTCTAGCATGATCTTTCTTCATGTACAAGGCATGCCAAAGATTATGCATACCTCACGCAATGTCCCTCATCAACAACAAAACCAGCTAGTTGTGCCTGCAATAAAATATCATCAATATAAAAAATTATAAAGAACCTTTTTGGAAAAAAGTTACAGTGCATCAGAAACAATACCTTTCTGTGCAAGCATTTCAATATCTCGAGAAATGATATTTTTCCCCCAATCCTTTCAGGAGTTACATGCAATAGCTTGCACGATGTTTATCTTTTCTGAAAGGGCAGGCAAAGCAGAAGTGGAGGTTAATAATTTGACAGTCACAACACTCAGCATAAAAGTTTTAGAAGTCCAATAGAGCTAAACCTTGCCTTAGTTCTCGGAGGACAACTGCCAATTGGGCAGCAGTCTGTTGAGAGTTCAAGAAAGTAGATTGTATGCTGTACTTGAGGGTTACAGTAATTATTTGATCCTAGATGAGAGATAGCAAGGGAGATATAACAACTGTGACACCTGGTTTTAGAGTTGCTGGCAGCTGAAACGAAGGGTAAAAACATCAGAAGAGCAAATGAAGAAAGGAAGGGACAATGGAATTATTATTTCTTTCACCTTCAGCTGATCAGGAAGGACCAGTTGTCACTACTTGTTTTATAATTACTTTCAGTACATATATCAACTACTTCAAGACTAAACAGAAAACACTTCTAAAAAATTCAACTTAATAAATCCAGATTTATATCTTCCTCCTTAATTCAGTTATCATTAATTTTGCTTGCAACCAAGATCCATTGTATATTAAAGGACATTAATTTCAAACCAATTATGGGAAAAAGAAGTCATAGATCATCACCCTTTGTTGAGATAATGGCATAGCAAATAACTGCAAAGGAAATATAAAAATCTAGAACCCGTATTTGGTGGAAGTACTTTGAAAACTTATTTCTCTTTGACTTAATAACCCTTTTGAATTGGACCTGAATTATGACTGACAGCAACACTTAACATGCATAAACAAGATGAATTTTCCTGTAAGTGATTAGAAGGTCCTAGAAGTGTAGCACAAACTTCAAATCCTAAAAATTACAGACCAGATAGAGAAGTGCAAAGGCAGAACGAGAATGTACTGTATTTCCTTCTTTTCTACTTTTGTCCGATGCCATACATTGGAACCCATGCTTATGTACCTGAATCACTTCCTATAGCTTAATTTTCATTTGAAAAACATTTCCTTCCTTAAGTTCACAACCTTCTTAAAAATGCTAAACAAAGCAGATCAGAAGATCATGTTAAAGCTTAAATGTTGACATACAGGTCTACCCTTAAACATTTAATTGGTGGAACCACTGAGCAAAGTGCACAGGGCTTGTGCTCTAACATTGTCTCCACACACTTCTACATACAATCATCACCCAGTTGTGACAATGTTAACATTCACTAACCTGGTAACATAAACTTTTACCACCTCCAGTGGACATGAGAATAAAGCAAACTTGCTTGGCTACAAAAGCTTTACAAGCCTGATGCTACATTGCTCGAATTGCCTTGTTTCCGAATATGACAACATTTGCCAATTCTAAGTCATCCAAGGCTTGGAATTCTGCATAACTCAAAGTCCCTTGTTTGGATGTCGAAATTGGAGAGCAATGTCTTTTATTTGAAACTAATGATATTGAGCCTTGAGTGACAGTGCTCTTACAGTCCAACAGAAATAAGCCTCTTCCATACCATAATAGTTTCTGACATGGATTGTCATGGAAAATGAAAAATGTGCTCAAAGAAATTACAAGCCTTCATTTACACAAAACATTCCTATCAAAGACGCTGGATTGCTAAGTTCCACACTTTGATGTTCCACACTTTGATGATCTGCTGTACTCTCATGGCATTTGAGAAATATATGTATTTGTACATCATCCAAAACTGCAATTAACTTCTTTATTAACCAAAGAGTTCTAATATGTCATTTAGGATCTTGAAAAGTGTGGAAGTGAGTGGCAAAAGTTATGACCATCTATTGGACAGTTGAATGGATGAGAGACTCCATAAGCAATTTACCAAATGCTTTTGGACATGACCATTGTGTAGGTCCTTTGCTGTGTGCTGAATCACAAGCAAATTGGAAATGATCAAGCAGAGAATAAATTATAAGAGAAGTACAGTCACACACTGATTTAAGTGGTTTGGCAATATTGTCTATGTCCATGGGAGAAGCATACCATGGATTCTAAAGATTGTCTGCCCAGAATTGGAGTGGATGTATTGCTTAGAGTACCGCTTTGGCCAGGAATATACATGAGGATTTCCTTCCCGTTTTACTGCCCAATACATCATCTTTGTCTTCACTGTCAGTAGAGGAATCCTCACCTCAATGAAAGTTTGATTTTTCACACGTTGTGGAGAATCTTCTAAATATTGACATCGTGTATAACATTGCATTCACCGTCATTACAGATATCTTGGCCAAACATATTGGTCAAAACTCCACGAGCTTCTGATTCCACAGCTTGCAAATCATCCCAATCCTAAGAATCTTGCATGGTTTCAACAAGTTCTGCTAGGGTGTCATCGCCACAGTGCTCCACAGTGATCAACTCTCGACCTTCATCACCTTGAGAAAAGCAAAAGAAGAAAGAGATGATTTTGCAAGATCCATGGCAAACAAGAGATCAAATAAATACAATTTCCAATACGTAATTTGCACTTAGTTCAAAGAGACACGATATTGCTATTACTGCAAGATACCGTAAGTAATTTGCAGTGATATAAGCCAGACAGTTCACTTGTCAATAGGACTACTCTGCCAAACCCACAAAGAAACAGGGGATGAGACTAACGCTCAATGACCTAAACTCTGGTCCCATTCAAATCCAAAGTAGACCGTTATTCCATAGCCATCATCAGAATCGAGACTAACCGCGATGAATCTCCTTAACTAGGAATGCACGTTCAATCAAATGCACAAACTATCCCCGCAACACAAGCGATTAAAATCATTCATTGCCTGATGACCAGATATCACGCAATTTGGGCCAATAATCAAGAAAAAACTGCCGTCCATCCGAAGTAACCTAAGCACATCAAGCTGGACCAGTGCCGGACATTTCGCTCGTCAGTAGGACTGCTACTTCGCTAAACCCGCTCCGATGCATTCAAACCTAAAGCAAGACGATTCCACAGCCATCATCATCATCATCATCATCGTGGGGACGAGAGCTACCTCCATAATCTCCGCCAGCGCTAATTAGCATAAGAACGCGCGACGAGATAACGATTCGAGTTACTGTAGAGCGCGAATTGAAACGGTTCGAGCACTCGTTGGCGGACCGCTCGTCGAATCCGAACTCCAGCGCCGAGCTCCGCAACCGAGCTTTCTCTACCTCCGAGCCCTACTCCCTCCATGGAATCTCAACCTGTTCGAGCGATTCGATCGATCGATGATGCCCGAGTCGGAATCGAATCGATCCGTAGTCTCGAATCGAATTCGAGCGAGCTCGAAGTGCTCTGGTTCGACAACCTTGCCAGCGATGGCGGGATTGATGTTCTTCGTTTTCCAATTTCAAACGCTGGAGAATGGGAGAGACTTGGAATTGGAGCCATATTTTTCAGTTCTTTTTTTTACAATTCCGTTTTCGCCCCTGAAGTTTTTTTAAGTTCTATTTTTGCCCCCCATAAGTTTTTTCTGGTTTCAATTGACACCCTTGGGTTCGTTCTGTGTGAAGGCTCCCCCGCAAACACGAGACTTGCATGTCGTACCGAAAGTTTTACATTTACGAGACGTATCTCAAATTTCTTTCCTGTTGATGTTTATCTGCAAAGCAAAAAATTGACATAGTAATACATTTTCACCTTTCTATATATTAATATACATATTTCAATGGAACGATTTTCAAATTTTAGAAAAATAGCGTTTCCAAAACTACTTTAATATTTTACTAAATATACACAAAATTAGTGACACATAGGCAGCAAAACTTTATGAAATATAAAGAAAGTTACAATCAATTTAATACTTTACTAAATATACATTTCCAAAACTACTTCAATATTTTGCTAAATATATACAAAATTAGTGACACATAGGCTGCAAAACTTTACGAAATATAAAGAAAGTTACAATCAATTTAATATTTTACTAAATATACATAAAATAAGGTTATTTTCAATTAAGACTGTGTTTATTTTGCGGAAAAAAATACTTTTTCCATAATATCTAATATTTGGGACGCGAAAAATGGGTGATAAAAAAAAAAATTCTATCGTTTCCAAAGCTGCTCCTCCTCCGATGCTATCTTGTCCTTCTCTTCTAGATAGTAGCGCAAAGGTCTCTCCCTCCCTCCCTCCTAACATGACATTGAAACCTTGTCAAATCTGAGAAATAATCATTTGATTTTGATCGAAAAAATATGTTTTGATTGATCGAAATGATAGCAGTATCAAATCTTCCTTCGCATTGTCGGGATTACTTTGCCCAAAAAATCAACTATTGCCTCATGAGATTGCCAATCCGTAGCCAAAGACTGCTTATTTTCAGCCAACGAGTGTTGACCAAATGCGTAGCTCGTTCATAGGATGCTTGGTTTGCTGAATTTGTAGGTGACGTTGGAAGGAAGTAGGAAATGGGTCAATTACGGATGAATAGATAAGACTGTCTATTCAATAATAATTGTCTTGCTTTGGGTAGTAAAGTTTGGAGGGAAGTCACCATAAACTAGTTGGAATAGTTTTGTTGGAAGACAATTCGTTGATCCGGCCTTGTGCTATAGAATATGATAATTCATGCATAAATCTTGACCTGGACATTTATGTGGAAAGGAAAAGCATAGATTGGATTGGTTACTAACATTGCACTATCAATTTTTGCTAGAGCAATCGATCTATTCTTGCATATCATG